>JAEIGP010000806.1:5705000-6305000 GCA_018904095.1 Zaprionus ghesquierei | reverse complement strand
GCAACCGCAACCACGTGACGTGCGCCATGGCCACAAATCTGTTGCATGTGCAGGCGATGCAAAGCTCTGCAAACTTTTCTGCATTTATTGGCCATAAAAAGCCAACTCTAGCGGCCATAATATTTTCCGATTTTTTTCCATTTCCCATTTTCACCGTCATAGTCAGCGGCAATGTCAAAACTTGTGCCGTAAATTAACGAACAATGAGCGAAATTCGCGCGCGCGTTGATGGAGCTGCAACATGCCACATGAGCCACGCCCCACGCCCCACGCCCCACTCCCATCCGCCTCTGTTTTTCTTTATGAAATTTTTGTTGTTGAAATTTCAATCTAAATATAAAAATTTCCGTAAAACGTTTCAGTGCAAATGAAAAGAAAATAAAAGAATTTCCACAATGGAATTGTGATTAAACCGCCGAGGCGAATTTCAATCGAATTTACCAAGTGCCAATTTATTGTTTTGTGCTTTTTCAAATATGGAGAATATTGTTTTTGAAATTTCTTTCTTTCATTGCCAGACATTGTCCGAAAAATGACGATCTATAAAGCTCACAAACGCATATATCAATTTCCAAGAAATTTCCAATTGTACCAATTTTATAGCATTTCAATCTTGACTTATCGTTAGTAAAGATTAATATCCCATCGGGCTGCGTAAACGTCTGTTCCCTCTCTATATATATTTTCCCAAGTATTTTCTGCCATTGCACTCGGGGAAGTTTATTGCGCAATATACAGAGCGGCGGGAAAGGCGAGAAGAGCAAAGAAATTGTACAAAAATATGTTGATTGTGTTTACAAGCAGATATATCAAATGTCACGCTACAGTGCACGCTCCAATGAACAAACAGTTCGCAGTACTATCTATAAGCTTGCTAACAACAAATATGCCAGAGTAAATATTATATTATGCTTATATGGTAATTATATTACAATGTATTTAGTACGCGCCCAAGTAAATATTTAGGTACAAATGAGTACAATTTATATTGGTACATCGATATTCGTTTCTTACTGTACTCAACTTTCTGCTTGACTGACTATGTATGTACTATATACTATATATCGAACGCTTTTGTTTACCATAGTCTCGTTATAGTAATCGATCTTGGCACGTTTCTCTTTTATATAGACTTTTTTTCCCAATTTATATTTCCTTCTATTGGACTCTCTATCTGATATTCCCCTACTTGGATTTTATTCTGGATTTTCCCCATTTCCAACTGCCACTGGTTTTCCTCTTTCTCATTCATTCTCATTGGCTTCCATAAATTGTTGATCTATTGCTACTGCAGTTCCTGATCGCCAAACCGGTTTGGCGTCCGCTCTCCCTCCTCCTCTCTCTGTTTCTCTCTGGACACGACATTGTCGCTGGCTCACTGGGCCGCATTTCGATTAGTACGCAAATATTGTCATTTATGTAAAGATATTTACATGGTGGGAAGTCGTGTTTCGGTATGAGGTTTACACTGCATACATACGTCATACACACACACACACATCGGCACAGCTAGGTCGACCAGTTGTAGCTTAGCGGATGACGTCATAGTGCCGCATAAATGTGCCTAATATTTACACAGCTAAGCAAATGTGATTTGAAGTTATTTCGTCAGAGTCGTTTGAGTCATCTCAGCTCGTTGCACAGCCTGAGGCAGTGGCTCGAAATAGCCAAGTGGATCATCATGCAAGCTCCTGGCAATTAAATCTACTGCGTGGGTCACTAATTGCACGACGAACAATTGCGGCAACATGCTCCACGTCGCAGATGCCACAGCTGGACGTGCTGCCCGGCAATTAGGAGGTTGGTCAAGCGGATGAGGAGGGGTAATGCGACAGCTAAAAATAGCAAGCCAGCAAACACGGCACGGCACGGCAACGCGACGAGGCAGTGCAACAACTGCAGCAGCTAAGTTGGCGGCAAACCCGATGGAATGGTATGCGCCCTTGAAAAAATGGCAAAGGAAAAGCAAAAGTGGGCGGGTCGGCATGGCAACTCCTCGCCTCGACGACAGGCGACAGGGCAACAACAAAAAGGCTGTCCCCCCCCCCCCACCAACATGACACGAACCGCAGCTGATCTGAGCAACAGTTAACAGCGTACTGTGCATGGATGCTCTACAAAGCTGACTGCTATGTGATAGCAATGTTAATACAAAAACTAAATCGGTTATCGTTATTAAGCTGGCCCACAGGTTATCGTAGTGCTTAAAGGGGATTTGCCCTCTGATTCATAGTACAGGGTATTGCCCGGCACAGATACCCAAATACCCAATATGCTGCCGCTGTCGTTGCGCCTTGCCACAACTGCTTGCTAAGTGCAACATCATGTGCGATTAACTTAAGCTTGCCCCCTGTCAATATTTGCCAAACGCGTTTGGCTTTCAGCCAAGTCACTCAGGTGAGCCAAGTGGCTAACTGGCTACTGGCACTTTAATTAACCAATATCATGCGGCTTATCACATATATATATATATGACGCATGATCCGCGACCCAAGACATCGTGCAGTAAGGACGCTGACAAAGATGAATGGTTTGCTGTTTGCCTTTTTTACTGCTCCTCCCCGCCCAAATGGCAATTAGCCAACATGTTGGCATTGTCATTGCCTAGGCTCAAATGTCACCACCTTCACAATGCTGTTCCAGCTAGAGCTACTGTTGCTCCTGCTCCTGCTAGCTTAAACAGCTGCCGTTTTGTGGGTGCGCCGCGCCAGGAACACACTCGTAAAATGAAATTCCTGTTTATTGCCGTTTGCCATCCACATGGGCCACTTGTTGTCACCGTCCTCTGCCGCTGCTGCTGCTGTCTCGGATTATGACTGTGCCAGCCCCCCTCCTGGCTGTCGGGCTGTGCGGCAATTGCTGTTCTAATTTGTGTTAGTCAACTTGTTTAATTGTGCATGTCTCGTTGTCATTTAGCGCTCTGCATGTGTCGCCGCTGGAGCAGCCCGACCCGACAGGGAACACGGCGCGCTTTGCAAGCTGAGTTATAGCTTTAGTTAAATCCAAATTCTGTGCTCCACAACAAGAGATGAGAGTGTGGCCCGAGTCTGAAGAAACGTGTCACGCACGATGCACGCAGCTCGGCAATTTGAATCCAAACCGATTGCTCCTCGTTTATTGCTTAAACGGAAAACACTTTTTATCGCTCTCTTTCTCATTTCCCTTTCTTTTAAAACACATATCAGCAGCCTTTTGTTGTCATACATACAGAGAAAAAACAGCAACAGCAACAACAACAACAGATTTTGATAAGCTGAGCTTTGCCAGCGTCGGCTTTCAGTATCGTATCACTCTTCGCCAGAAGCGCACACTCGGTATAAGTGTAGGGTATACCATGTGCACGTATGTGTTTTTTTTTTTGTGTGTGTAAACTATATGTTTATTTATATAAAAAGTTTAAGCAAATGTAATCCAAACAAATTACTAAGTAATTCTCAAACTTTTTATTACAGTGCAAAACGAAGTGATACTCCAGCTATGGCGCTAATCATGAGATTCTGAGCCCATCTGTGCGAAAAGAAACTTTAGAAACTTTACAAGGACCATACCTAAATCCAACGTACATTCATTTTACGCTACCCATTCATCAAAATGCGCAAATTGCCAATTTTGCTGCTGCTGTTTGTCGTATGTGTTGATTCATGTAAGTATGGATTTTTTTTCGCTCAATTCATTCAGATTTATTATTAAGAATTTTTTTATGAAAAGCTGATAAGTCGCAAGATATGTAAGTTGAAGATAATATTAATAATACAAAATGCGGAATTCATATTTCATATTTCATTTTGTTATTTATATTTTAAAAGTGATTTTCTCAAACTCATTGATAAGTTACTGAGAAATTTACTTATCAAGCAAATTCGACATGCGAAAAATACAGTGGAAGCATTATGGTTTCTTTTTGTTAGACCGTGCTTCCAATTTGTTTGTAGAACCTAGCAAAGCTTGGTGTCAATTTCTGTAGTAGCGCATGTCTGTATTATAATCGAATAGTTAAATTGTTTGTGTACATATACAGATATATATATCATGCAAAATATACATACTTTCAAATCTACATATGTATATATACCACACAAGTGGAACGAATAGACAAATAAGATTCTCTGTAATCAAGGCCCTGACTTCCTGTCAGACACACAGATCCATTATTTTAATTAATGCTCCGCGCACGATCTTCCAATACCGCCTTCCCTCTTCAGGGTATTCTACCCTAGCATACCCTAGCCATCGTTAAGTGAATCGCCAGACACAATTGAATCGGACCTTGGACGAAACGAAGATAAGCCATGTTTTTCGGCACTTGGCGCCTACAGTAGTTTAGCTATTAATATGTCAGCTTTATGATTAAGTACTCGAGATCCCTGTGCGGGACTTGGTCCGTTGCACATTCCTTGCACCCAGATGAATTACAAACATACACTATGTATAAATATATGCTGTACGTGCAATCAGTCGATTTCTTCTGAGCTGAGCTCGACGCTTCTTATCGCCAACCGAGTAAACAAAAGACGAACGCCACGCCAAGATGCAAGGCAAAGTGGCTACGCCGCCCGCCGCTGACGTTGGAGGTTCGCGCTGGGTCACCCCAATACCAATACCAATACCAATACCAATGGACCCAGTGCCTCGTGGAGCAATTAAATAAGAATCACTTAAGTGTCATATTTACGATAGCGCCACATGATGCTCGATGCTCGATGACGATGGCTTTGAAGATGCCAAATAAAACCATTGAATTTCTTCAAAACACATAAATTGCTCCGCTCAGGCTGATCATGAACTCAAATATCTTATAAATAAGCTATGTTTTTGACAGACTGCAGAATTAAATTGCTATGAGAAATTCAGTTAGACTAGAGTTGTTTTCTTTGTATTTCTTATCTATCTCAAGCTTAGACGCTCGAATCCCATTTATATATTAAGTTTATTATAATTCCTAGAAAAGCTTAACTCAGATATGCATGTGTTTATAAACAAGCGTTTTGTTAGTATTTCAAATTGTGGTTTGCCAAAAAAAAACCACAGTAAAGCAAATGAAACAAAATTAAAATATAAATTAATAATAATATATAAATATTAATAGTGTAATAAATTCCATCAACAACTGGTTATTATTAAAATTAATTGAAAGGGTATTAATTAATATAAAGTTTTTATTAATTTAAAGTCAGTTTGAAATCGATCCCTTGACAATCGATAATTATATAAGTTTCCGAGCATTTAGCTTATTTGTGTTGACACTTATCGTTGGCTTACGACCGATGTTTATTAGTCTGGCAACACTTGTCAAAAGAGGCATTATTTGAAGGCGCTTAAATTGTAATAACATATTAAATATGCTTATTAAAGTATAAATTGAGAAACTATTGACTTTCTCTATCTCACAGTGCCTCGCCAGACTCGGCAACTGGAGGATGACGACAATGAAGCCGCCAATTGTGGCGGCGAAAATGGTGTGCCACTGATCACTCCCTGCAAAAACTCTGTCAAGCTGCAGGTGCATCAGCCCTTTACGCTAAGTTGCGAGGCTAACGAACCCATCGAGTGGTGGCACGGTCACGAAGGCTTAAAAGAAAGCGAAGAATTTGACAATATCGAGGATCACCGGCGACCCTATGGCATTAGGCTGAATTTTGAGAATGTTACCATTGACAATGTGGGAGCTTATTATTGCATTAAGAGTTCGCAGGCTCCAATCCCAGGCGCTGATTGGTCAGACGAGCAGCTGGTAGAGTTGGTCAACAACGATAAGGCCAGCACCGTGTACATCTATGTGAATGATCCGTACAATCTGCTAGCCCCTGTGGAGCCCATAATAAATGCACTTCAGTATAGCGAAATTGTTATACCTTGCAAGCCCGCGATGCCAGAGACGGAAGTATTGCTAACATTCAATGAAGGGGTGAGTCTCTAAAACGAAATCGATCGCGCTCATTTTTACAAACATCAAAAGCCTATAAATATATCTACCATGGTGAACTTCTGTTCTTTTAGCAAAAAATATACGCGAGTAAGGCTAACGAGAGCCGACATAGTTTCTATAGAAGCTCAAAATTTGATACGATGAAGGGATTCAAATTGCATATTATTGACAAAGTTCCTTCACTCATAGTGTGCAGCACGGAATCAGCACAAAACTTATCCTACATATATGTGCACTATATAAGTACGTGTTGCAGCTTTTTCATATTTTCCAGTAGTTCCAACAAGTATCCGTAGTTTAAAGTGTTGCAAAACTTACCAAAGAACGAAATATTATTCCATTTTTGACAGTTTTGCGGCACGATACGTAAAACTAGCCAAATCCCACTGTATATATACTCAAAATCGTATGTACATAAAACATACTTAAGTTTAAAGAATTTATATTTACCCCTAAATAACATACATATACATATACATATGTAGTCTTGAAGTCCAGAAAGAACATGTAGGAAGGACTCTTGTCTTTTTCGAGGGAAGAAACAGTTTTGCCATTTTCAATCACCCTTTCACCCTGCTATTTTAAAATCTGATATCTGAATTCTGACTATAATAATGACATTATGTTCTACGTTGTCTACAGACGCTTGACAGTGAGACAGCCCGTCGATACAATCCGAAACGGGGCTTTGTAATTGAAATACGCAGCATTACCGATAGCGGTGACTATATTTGCGAGCCGAAAGTACCGTCTCCGGAACACGAAGATGAAAGCACATTAACGGTTGTGCGCTTTATTGGTAACGGTCACATTGATAGTGAGTTTTTGCACCCCAAAGTTTGTGATTTGTGATTTCCGTCCACATGTGTCGTAAATATTGCTTTAAAAAAACAAACAGATACAATCAATTTATCTATCACTCGATAAAACTTTAACTGGATTTGGATTTAGCACCCTGGCTATGGGTTAAACCACAAAATTACACACACACACACACACACACACACAAAATTGCTTTCAAAACTACTATTAAATGACTAAGGAGTAAGGTCACTTTTAAAATTAAAAAAATTTTAAATTTAACTAAAGTTTTTGAAAAAACCACATGCAATCACACACAAACTACACTTTTAATTAAGTAGAGTTGCTTCGGCTGCCGCACTCGGTAGCTTTTTCTAAATGTGAGGTTATGAGTGCTAACTGTTTATACATAAATGTCGCTACTTTTGCTCTCTGTCTTTCCCTCCCTCTCTATATATATATATACATATTTATATATTCTATATATCCTTCTGTTTCACTGTCTCATTAATGTGCTAACAATTCCCATTCGCCCAGCATTTGGATTGGATGATGCTGATGCAGCAGGGACGTCAACTAACATAACGCACGATGGTTTTGAGGTTATGGTTATCGGTTCTGAAGAACCCATCAATGTTACTAATAACGTAAACAATACCGCTACACTATTAACTGGTACTGGGCATGTTGCATCCAATATCATCGATGTCGACAACGATATCGAAAACGATAATGACCCCGACGATTCGCGAGATGTAGACAACGATTACTCATCTTCGTCGCAGCGTCGCAAACGTAGCCCGACAAATTTGGCCCCAATGAAGCCCTCGCCCTCAAGACGACCCAATGGGCGTAAGTGTTGTGGGTGGTGGTTCGCCTTTTTCCTGTTTTTTGTATTCATGTTGTCTTGTCACAGTTGTTTCCCCTGCACTTTGTTAATTGTTTATCTTGCGTTAATTTTTTCAATTTGTTTTTTGTTTGGCTTGCGGACTGTTTTGTGGGGGCATGTTTAAATCCCACCCAATCGTATATCTTATTAATATAATATATTGTATATAATATGTAGTTATGTGTACATATTTACTAATACTTGAGAATAATCGCTTACATGTCCATGTCTCAATTAATCCCTGTAAACACGAACTGAAAACTCACTTACATTCGCATGTAGCTGTTGATACAACGCTTGAGAACCCATAACAATTTGGTAATATCCCCGTAACTAATATCGCTCTCTCCCCGCTCAATATAATAGAGGCTGACGATCGCTTCAGCAAGCCGATCATAAGTTCGGCCTCGCGAGGCCATGTCTATGAAGGCGACACCTTTGAGCTAGTCTGCCAGCTCTCTACACGGCACGGCGTTGTCTATGATATGAAATGGATAGTTCCCGACAAGGTTGATAAGGTTGGTAGTGATTTCCCGGCTATTGATGTATTATAGTTAACCGACTCGTGGTTTTGCAGTCTCGAGTTAATTACACGGTTGCCCGTTTTGACGAGAACGTAAAGAACATCACTCACCAAGTTGGTCGCAGTACACTGATCGTTAGGGACTCAAAGCTTTCCGACAGAGGTTCCTACAAATGTGAGGTCGGCTCAAAACACGTGGCTAAGGAATATTCCTCCTACAAGATTCGCGTCATGGGTGAGTTAACACATCAATCTATTCAGCCTGAGATATCTTAAAATGCCATCATCGTTTAGAACCTAACTCGAGCTATTTGCATCTGGCTGAGCCTTCGGACCACTACACTGTGAACGAGAATGCAAACAGAACCATACAGATGACCGCCAACTTTGAGGGTTTCCCACAACCCACGTTCAAATGGTACAAGCCCAACGGTATCGAGGTCTGGGAGACAGAACAGAACCTAAAAATTAGTTCCACTGAGAGTAGCACCACGCTGAAACTGCTCAATGCGCAGCTGGAGGATAGTGGAACTTATGTGCTCAAGGGAACCAACGGCATCGATAAAAAAGAGCTGGAATTCAACGTTAGCGTCATCTCACCGCCTGTTCTTAGCATGAACGATGTCTATGTGGTGGAGGGCAAAGAGGCGCATCTTAACTGTACCGTCCAGTCTTACCCCACAGCCGTTGTAACCTTCCTATTCCAGCCCTGCAGCCTTAAACCGCGTTGGCCAACCTGTCGAGCTCCTACTCAAAATTTCAGTGTAAGTCTTGCGCAGATCTATTGTAGATATACCCCAAATCAATTAATGCCATAGAATGATTTCCCATCCCAACTTATTTAACCGTTAACAACAAGTAATTAACATAGATGCAATTAGAAGTATTGATTTATTTGGTATTCCATGCCATGTTTACTAACCTTCGCTTAACAAATTAAAAGTAATTATTTAAATATTTTAATAATTATTTCCTTTCGGTTTTATTTCCTTTTGCAAACTTTTACGACGTTCAACTAGTCCGAAACAGTCCAGGAACTTTATCAGGTACTCGGATTTATTAGGCATTTCCCAAATTTTATATTTAAATGCTAGATAAATGACTCTTAGCTCTTTCTAACCTTTTTTCTATCTGTCTTGAAACACGTTACTAATCTCTCAATTCACTCCAACAGTATAAAACCAGTACAAGACCGGGAAAGCTGAGCGTTGAATATGTGCACGAAGCGATCTTTACTCCCAATGAACCTGGCCTTATTTTATGCGCGGCACAGAACCTAATCAACAAGATGCCAGCATATGCCCAAACTAAAGCCCATGTGATTTTGGGTGACATTCCCGAAGATATTACTATTGTTGGACTCGAGAAGGATCACAATATAGCCAGCGGAGATGAGGAAAGCTTTACTTGTGCAGCGCTGGCATATCAATTTGATGGCAACTTGGAATGGTTCCACAATGGCGAACCAATTGAGGAAAGCAATGGTAGATCATACAATTGATTATACAATGGCAATTATATAAACTGTATCTATTTTGTTTTTCAGATATTACCATGACAACGACCAACACGAAATATTCGTATGAAAAGACTCTTAAGTTTAATTCGATAACCGATGAGGATCGCGGCACTTACATGTGCCGGGCACGGTATATCAATCACCCTGAGAAATACGAAAGTCGCGAAATCAATGTCTTTATACACGAACCAAAGGCACCGCAATGGTCTAAAACCAATCTGGATCCGAAAACAAAGATAGTTAGAAATATAGGCGATGCCCTGGATCTGGAGTGCAAAACAAAGGCTATGCCTCAAGCAAAGGTTCGCTGGTTTAAGGACGAAATTGAGCTGCATGAGACAAACACTACGCACATTCGGGATGAGCAGACAAATCTTCTGATACCACATCTCTATCCCAAGCACGATGGTGTCTACAAGTGTGTGGTTGAGAATCGTCTGGGCAGTATACAGAGCTCTGTAACCGTAGTCATTGCAAGTGGGTTAAATCACTTCATGTTTCGAGTTATGATTCTACTTCGATTTCATTTACTGTAGATATGCCCGGCATCAGCGCGTTTTGGATATGGATGTGTGCCATCTTCTTTGGTTTTCTCGTTGCGCTTTGTGCCTTTTTGGCCATACGTTATCGCAAGGAACGTGAGCGTCATCTTGCCCTTCAAGAAGCCGGTTTGGCCAACTTCGATAAAGGCGCTGTAGAGCAAATTAATCCAGCCTTGTCGTTGGACGAGCAAGCAGAACTGCTGCCCTACGATCGAGAATTTGAGTTCCCGCGGGACAAACTAAAGCTTGGCAAGCAACTGGGTGCCGGTGCCTTCGGTGTGGTGCTCAAGGGCGAGGCCCAAGGCATACGTATCGATGAGCCCGTGTCAACGGTGGCCGTCAAAATGGTCAAGCGCACCGCAGACGCTGAAGTGGTGCGCGCCCTTGTTTCCGAGCTGAAGATTATGGTGCATTTGGGACAACATCTGAATGTTGTGAATCTTCTTGGCGCAGTCACTAAAAACATAGCGAAGCGTAAGACAAACGCTTCACTAATGTCTTTAGTAACAGTTAATTAATCATTTTTATGTCTTGCAGGTGAACTGATGGTGATTGTCGAGTATTGTCGCTTTGGCAACATTCAAAACTTTTTGCTGCGAAATCGAAAGTGCTTCATTGATCAGATCAATCCAATCAATGATCGCATTGATGCCGGCATAATGACACAACGCATATCCGATAGCTTCGATCTGCACCGGTAAGTTGAGCCTGTAACTTATGCTTTATGTTATGCCAGCTAACACTGAATCTAAATGTATTCTAACTATTTTTTAACCATATTTTAACTTCGTTCCAAACTTGTTCTCTTTAAACGTCGACTACTAACCCAATTGCACTAACCACAACAATAATAAAACGGTTCATGGTCCCCAATTAAAATCTAATATGTAAATCAAAATCTCCTCAAAATATACACAAATATACACACACACGCACACCCACACACATGCAAACCCTAATTGCACATCTGCCCGTGGCTCTGATTGTGGTTCTGGCCATGCGCTTCACCTCTCTGCACTGCTCTGATCTGCTCTCTGTGTCTGTGTTGTGCCCCCATATTAACCGTGTGCATCCAGTGATCATGTTGATGGTTGTGGTGTTGGTGTTGGTGGTGGCTTGAAGTATGCTAACGTTGGTTTCCCGAACCATCCATATATGAATCACATGAACTCCGTAAACAACAACTATACGCACACTAATCGCAGAAATTCGGATAATGATCCACGTCCGGGCACGCGTGCTGGACGCACCACATCCGGCAACTGCAGCTACGATCGTCAGGTTGATACATGCGCAACAGAGGCCACTGTAATGACAACAGTGCCGGAGGGTAAGTTAACTTATGACCAAATTACCCACACTTCTGAATGATCAATTGTTACCTCTAGATGATCATGTAATGTCAAACAACTCGATTCAACCCGACTGGCGGTCCAACTATAGAGCAGACAATGCAGAGGCGATGACTGTGACCACTACTGATTTGGTCAGTTGGGCCTTCCAGGTGGCCCGCGGTATGGATTATCTGTCGTCAAAGCGCGTTTTGCATGGTGATCTTGCCGCACGAAACATTCTGCTCTGCGAGAATAACGTGGTCAAAATCTGTGATTTTGGTTTGGCACGCTCAATGTACAGGGGCGACAACTATAAGAAATCAGGTAATAAATAAATAAATTGTCTGGAAACATAAAGCTAAATCTCTTCTATATAGAGAGCGGAAAGCTGCCCATCAAGTGGCTGGCGTTGGAGTCTCTTAGTGATCACGTGTTCAGTACATACAGTGATGTCTGGTCCTTTGGCATTGTCTTGTGGGAGCTTTTCTCGTTGTCAAAGGTGCCTTATCCCGGCATCGATCCGAATCAAGAGTTGTTTAACAAGCTGAACGATGGATATCGCATGGAGAAACCACCGTATGCGAACCAAGAGCTCTACGAGATCATGCTGGAATGCTGGCGAAAGAGGTAAGAAATCAATATGGCACTTACTCTAAAGGACCAAAGCTAATTGCATTCTCTCCCAAATAAAAACAGCCCTGAAAGTAGACCGCTTTTCAATGTCCTGGAACGACGATTTGCGAACATGTTGGGCGAGGATGTGGCCAACGTAAGTGATGGATGACTGACTGATTATGCATTGTACAGCTAAAACCATTAACTATCTTTTATACACAGCACTATTTGGATCTCAACGATCCCTATATGCGCTCGAACACGGAGTACATGAAGAATCATCCAACAGACTATCTGTCGTTGATGGGATCTCCTGATGAGTTTGCTCCCGCGGCACCACGATATGTTAATGGACACATAGTTCCCGATATAAGTGAGTACATATATTACATTGGCCTGGATGTGGTAACTAACTTCCATGCACATACACATTCATAAACACGCACACACACCCACATTGACACACTAACCCGTCATCCACAGGAATCGAAGAAATGCCCGATGATTATCTGCAAATGAACACAGAGAATAGCACCGCCATCTTTTCACCCACGCGTCCCAAAGCCGACGCAAATCAGAGCACTGAATTCGCGGATTTGCCAGACATACAAACAACAACAGAAACTTCTTTCACCTTCCCAGATAGCCAGAACATAGGCCAGCACTCGCCAACGCTGGCCAACAACATGGACAACAGCGCAAACAAGTCTCTGCGTCGAAAGAATGGTATGCCCACCGTGGATGCAGCCGACCAGGCGCCCGAGGAAATGCCAATGCTGCATCGCACATCGGATGGGGAACGCAGTCCAGAGCAAACGCGACGATTTCCGCAAGCATTGAAGCAACAGTATGCCACACCCAAACCTTCGCCCCGTCATCACATTGAGACCTCACTCAACGGTGACCAGGAGAACTATGTGAACGTTAAGCCACCGCGTAAAAATCTTAACAACAAATCAAATGCGGCCGGTGGCAGTGCCAGCAGCACCGATGCGTTCTCAAATCCTGGCTATCAGCCTCTAACCACAGTAATCAACGAAAAGGAAGAGCGAAGGTATTAATAAGGCGGGAACATGGGGAGAATGACCTGCGGCTAGCTTAAGATAAGATCAACAATGCTACCTAGTGGCATTATAGAGATATTGATATAGCTTTAAGTCAGACATACACACGCACATCCCCATCCCACAGAATATGATCATAATTACATAATACCTATATACATAGTGCCAGCATTTTTTTTTTTTATCCTTAAGTCATGTCATTAAGTAATTCGACCTGCACGCAAAAGTAAATATATAAAATATATCATTGTACGTACGATTAATTTAGACTTACTTAATTATTGTCCGCTTAGTATGCGAATATCTATATATATAAATATATATATATATATATAATGTATGTTTACTCAAAATTAATATGTGTATAATAAAATAAATACGAATCCACACAGATCCTTTGTTTAAAAAAGTCATAAATATTTCATTTAATGAAATATAATCGTATAAGAGATCCTTTTAATAAACATAAAATGTCATCTAAGAATTCTGCAAGTTCTCATGCAGAGAGCACAAAGGTTGGTTTCGAATTCGAGTTGTTTCTTTCTCATCTCGATTATCTCCCGCTTTACACGAAGCATTTTAGCAGTTCGAATAGATTCGTCTTGGTAAAACCGTTGCTGCAGTTGGCTCAGAATAATTCTTTCCGTCAGCAAGTTGTTTTTTCGCTTGCGAAACTCTTTTGGCAGTTTGGTTCTTAAGTGTGGCTTTACAATTGGCTCCTCTAATGGAGCAACAGATTCATCTTGTACGCGTGGCTAGCAATAAAATTTTTTACCAATAATATATGTAAGTAGCGAAACAACTTTTATTTACCTCTTCGAGCTCAATTAATTCAAACATTTCAGCTTTAATTGGCGTAGTCACAGAATTTGTGGCTAGAAAAATAAACATGCTATTAAAATCATATGTTAATTAAGATATATATCTATGTGGTCTACCTTGAATTGTGTTTGTTTGCCGTACATTCATAATTAATAATTAAGTTTAGTAAAAAATTTTTTATTTTGTTATGTTCAAAAGCTGGAAAAAAATTCAAAAAGAGGGCTGCAAGAAAGTAGATTTTTTATCGAAGTAGAAACAAAACATTCTCATATCCTGCGCAGTGCTGTCAGGTCAGCTTTATTTCCATCAAAACTGGCTTCTTTTAGTTCCTTAGAGGGGTTACTTTTAAAACACCGGCAGCCTGAATTCTAGCTATATTTCTTACATCTCTTGGGTGCGACTTCTAGCGACAATTCGTCAAACATCTGTTTCTACCACACAATTCCAATTTTATCGATACTTAGTATAGTGTTTTATCTTATCGGCGCTCGATATGCGGTGTCATACATTTTTCTTAAGCCATTGCCTACTTTTGGGTGTAATTGTAGGTGTTAAAATCCTTTTGTGAAGACTGTTAGAAAGAAACAGCGCCACCGGCTTACCAATATTTGCTCTTCTTATTTTTACCTAATTTCCACAAAACAACAGAGCAAAAATTCTAATTAATATAACTTGGCACGAGTTAGCAGAGCTAAAGAACATTTGCAACACACAAAGTGGCAGCTCTTCGGCATTCACAATGGCCACCGACAGTCGAACGGTCACATTGCAATCAAGAATCTAAAAACGCAAGCACGGCGTTTCTGCTCTTCTTGGTAAATTTGTTCATCAATTAGTTAATAAACAGTGATATATATTTAAAATGACTTGAATAACTTTGAGACTACATACCATCCACTTTTTTTTTTTTTTTTTTGAATTTTTTTTGGCACGTGAATAGTATTTTTAAGTAATTAGCTGCTAAGTGAAAAAGTGCAACTGCTACAACAACAACATAGAGAGGAGAACGCCAGGCTTCAAAATAATTGCAAACCGGTTAAAAAGTACAGTCAATTGTTTAATAACATTGTAAGTATTTACATATTGCTGGACAATTGCAAAAGTCACGTGGCACGGCGGCAGACGACAACACAACAGTTTGGCCAGCGGAGCCGCCGCCGGCGAAGCACGACGGACAGACGGGTCTGTAAACAAACCGTCACCCCGCATACCGACACGTTTGTACAGTCACACACACACATACACACAAACGTTCACACATACGAAAACCTCGCACAATAACAATGGAGGCGCAAAGAGTTTATATAAAGATTATGCGACTGGCGCTAAAGTCCACCACGGATATGTCCAAGCGTCGTATCCAAGAGCTAAACTCTAGTCTTGGTGAGCTGCGTCAACTGCTGTCGTGTGTCGTCTGCTGCCAACTGCTAATGGATCCGTACAAGCCAAGTGGACGACACTGTGGTCATCATGTTTGCCGGCTGTGCCTGCGCGGACGTAAGCGTCTCCAGCCAATCTGCTTGGAATGTCAGGATTGCTTTGACTTTAGGACCTATGAGGAGAACAGAGCCATGGCTCTTCAATTACTGTGCTACAAAACTATGTGTGTTCATCTGATGCAATCCTCGCTGTACGTTCAACTTGCTGGCCTGCAACCAGCCGTCTTCAATGACGGTCATCAGCCGCGCGTCAGGCTGCCCAACAAGTCAACACAATGGATAATTCAGGAGGGTGCACGATATGATGATATGTGCGACACTTTCCTATCCCAGCCGGAACTTCCGTTCCCAAAGAACATGCCCATGTCGCTGCCAGCCGAAACGCCGCCCACAACCGCAGCAACAACGCCAGAGCTACCGTACGATCAACATATGCCCGAGCAGCTATCGATCACGGATATTGAGCTCGAGGCCGCCGCGACGGCTGAGCAAACACACTTTACACATCCGCTGCCCATGATGACGGCCGGTGCACGCATGTTAAGCCACAGTCACACTGCTCCACAGCCGCAACAAATGATAATTCCGGCTGGATATATCGCCGACCCTTCCTGGACAGAGCAAGTGGACTTGTCGGGTGGTTTCTCTAACTACACCACATATGTGGTACCCAGTGGTAGTGAGCTGCATATGCCAACAATTGGTCAGGTGGTGCAAATACCACAACAGGAGCTGGTACAGGCAACGCTGGAGCCCGCTACGTTGACTGAAGTGCCCAACTACCAGCGGCAGCATGTCGAAATACTGGCCGATACAATGCAACAAGGCGAAGAAATGCAGCAAGAACAGGCAGCACCACCACCTCCAATCAGACAGGCGAGTATACGCATGACTCGTCTTGACCAAATGCCGACGTTTACTGAGGTGCCCACCTTCAAGCGGCGACATGCCGACATGTTGGCCGAGGAAATGCAACAGGACGAAGAAACTCATCAAGAACAGGGAGCACTATCACTTCCAATCAGACAGGGGAGTATGTGCATGACTCGTCTCGACCAAAAGCCGACCATTATATCATCAGTCCAGGTCCAGCCATTTACTGAAGTGCCCACTTTCAAGCGGAGACATGCCGACATGTTGGCCGAGGAAATGCAACAGGACGAAGAAGCTCAGCAAGAACAGGAAGCACCACCACCTCCAATCAGACAGGCGAGTGTACGCATGACTCGTCTGGAGCAAAAGCCGACCATTATATCGTCAGTCCAGGTCCAGCCATTTACTGAAGTGCCCACCTTCAAGCGGCGACATGCCGACATGTTGGCCGAGGAAATGCAACAGGACGAAGAAGCTCAGCAAGAACAGGAAGCACCACCACCTCCAATCAGACAGGCGAGTGTACGCATGACTCGTCTGGAGCAAAAGCCGACCATTATATCGTCAGTCCAGATCAAGCCGTTTACTGAAGTGCCCACCTTCAAGCGGCGACATGCCGACATGTTGGCCGAGGAAATGGAACAGGACGAAGAAGCTCAGCAAGAACAGGAAGCACCACCACCTCCAATCAGACAGGCGAGTGTACGCATGACTCGTCTGGACCGAAAGCCGACCATTATATCGTCAGTGCAGGTCAAGCCACCATCAGTCCCAGCGGTTGTTGTCAAGCCAGTTGAAGCTGTAATTGATGTTCAACCCCAACCCCAAGCAACTCGAACTAAAGCTGTTGCTGCCACATCGACATCCACGTCGACAAAGGCAGCTCAATCCACAGAGCCTGTAATGAAGACAAAAGAGACGACTAAGACGCGCTTTTGCCGCTGTGGCACCTCGCGAGCTCCTGGGCCCGCCACATGCCGCAATGGCCGCTGCATTTGCTACACTGCCGGCTACTCCTGTATTGGCTGCAAGTGTATTGGTTGCAATAATCCGCATAAATACACAGGCGAAAGCACCGACGAGGAGGAGGAGGAGGAGGATACGATTGAGGACATAGTTCAGCCTTCACCATCGGCGCCAGTAAGCAGAGAACCAGCAGAAGCTGCGTCAGCCGCACCGGCACCAGCCGAACCAGAACCAGCAGCGATGCAATCCAACTACACGCTGGTGCCGCTAGATAATCTGCAGCAGTCGCAGCTTCCGCTGGTGATCGTACAAAACGAACGAGGGGAATATCAGTGTATGTAGTAGGGCTTGGACTTGGAATACGTATAACTTACTTTCTCCACATTGCAGGTTTCAACATGTTCAATGGCTCGGAGCCGCTACATCCGACAATGGCTGGTTTTAAACCCGTGCTGCTGCAGAATAACGATGGCAATGGCTCGGTACCTCGATACGCTTACGTGATGCCGCAGGCTTTTCAACCAGAGCAAACACAATCACATCTAACACCCGCACTGCCGGCGACAACGAAATACAAGCCGAGCGTCGATCCAGTGCCAACTCGTGTGGGATCCACGTCAGTGGATGGTCTTGTCAGTGGCGGTTGTAGAACAAAAGCTGCCGCCGGCGACAGCATGGACGCTGACAAGGCGCATTCACTGTTCGAGAACATAATGTCCGGCTCCGATGATTTGTAAGAAACTCTATAAGGCCTCAGCCTAGCAACTCGTGCGCGTGTATGTGTGTGTCTGTCATGTATTCCTAGTATAGTTGCCATGTATAATTTGTCGCGTCTGTAGGTATAACAACTCGGTTGCTTTCTGTTTCTGTTTGCCCTGTACCTGAGTTGATCCCGTCCATCTACGCACGCCATATGGTGGGCGACGACGACACACAGGTATGGGGCATCCTCCAGTCGGCCACTTCCGACATGTGTGGACTTTCACTTAGCACATCTTAAACATCATCATTCTTTCAGATCTTTCATTGCAAAATCCATAAGTCTTACAATTCAAGAAGTATGGTTAAACTCCCAACAAGAATCAGCAGATATATTTATATATATATACTCTATGCTTATGCAGGACGAACTCTTCTCAAACTTTAAATTATTAACGATAGATTTCTCTGTCTAATCTCTAAGTGATAATTGTGTATAAGCACTATCTGTGCATGAGGAAGTCTGGCGCCGCGGGCTGTTAATCAGTTTAATGGAAAAGCAATGGTCACACATTAAGTCTCGTTCAAAGAACAACGAAGCCCAAAATTATGGAAAATATCCATATATATAATTGCATGCTTCCTTCATTGCTGCGGTCGCTGTAAACCAAAAACAACAAAACAAAAATAATTTTTTTTCATAGCTTCTAAGACAATTTTTTTTCATAAATATAAGACATTTTTTTTCATAAATGTAAGAACTATAGTAGATATACAAAACGTTGTATATAATTTAAGAACTGACTATAATTCGAAGTCATTTGTACTAGTTACAAAATTTTTTTTGAGCACGAAACACTTTTTTTTTGGCACGAAACACTTTTTTTTGAGCACGTGAAAATCCCATAATATTTTTTTTAAACTTAACATTTAAATAAAACTATAAATTGCAATAAAAATCATAATACATTTTGCAAATCTATTAAGATGTCTTTGGCATAACTATCTAAAATTTCTCCCACGCTGTACTTTCGCTCCCGCTCTAACTATCTCTATTTGTCTGTGTGGCTCTTGCCTCGGCTTACGCTCTGAGATTAATCGGATGACCAAAGTGCCGAGTTCGACTTAGCTCGGGCCCGGGGCGACTGCTAGGCCCTTTGATAAGCGAGCGCTGTGTGAAGTGCCACATCATTATCTCTTGATTAACTCGTGCGACAGTCGTCACTTTAAGTCCGAGCCGAGTGGAGGCTACGCATCCGCGTTGTACTCATTGTTGTTGTTGTTTGTGTCTGTTGCTGCTGCTGCTGCTGCTGCTGATAAGCAGCAAATTAAAAGAATAAAAGTTGAATTCATAATAGAGCAAGTCGTGTAGATAAAGATGAAGCTGGAGATAGTCCTGCTCGTTGCAATCCTAACTCTTGGTTGGCACGTGCAGGCGCAGGATGAGCCAAATGGTGAGCTAATTTTTTTGTGTTTGTGTTTGTGTCGTGTGTGTGTGCAGTGATTATCTCAATGATCGCTTGAACCTTGTCACCCGCAGCAGGCGAAGCTGATGTGAGGGGAAGTGAAGAAGATGATGCGCAAAACAAAATTGAGGAAAGCAAAAACGGCGTGGCCGCCCTGATCTTGACAATGTTAAATCATTACAAGCAAAAGGATCCCGTGGGCATGCCCGGTGCGCCCATTGAGGATCCCATGGTGGTGCCCGATATGGCTAAAAGCATGGGCATGGTCAATCTGAATTTGAATAATGCCAAGGCCTACGGCTTGTCCAAATTTCGCGTGGAACGCATTAATATCGACGCTAAGGAGATGAAGGTAAGTGCCAAGTGACATGAAGAGCAACGCTCCGCAATTGAAGATATTGACATCATCATCATCATTTCTAGGTGGAAGCTGGCGTACAACTAGATCAGCTTGTGGTCAAGGGTGACTACGTTATGAAGTCCTTCTTTAGCTCGGCCCATGGCCCCTTTAATGTCGTCTTAAAGAAAGTCATTGTTCAGGGCTTGGTCAGTCTGGGTGTGACGCAGGACGGACATCTGACTACGGAACATGTCAAGATGGATATTACGTTCGGTGACATGTCAATGGATTTCCAGAATCTTGGTTTCTTGGGTTCCGTTTTCCAGGGCATCATTAACTCGGCACCCAATCTGGTGTTCGATGTCATGAAACCGTTTATGTTGCAGGAGGCGGACAAGAAGATTCGCGCAGCCGTCAACCCGGAAATTGAGAAACTAATGGGCGACCTACGAATGCCTAATTCGATTACGCCGCTGGACAGTGCTATCGCTGAGCTGCGAAAGCTAGTGCGACAAAACGGTAGCGATCCGTTCCATGTTGCCGACATGAATCGCACCATGGGCGTGTTCAGTGTCCAGCTCTCGAACACCTGGATTCATGGCATATCGAGCTTTTATCGGGTTGGCGACATTAAGGCTGCCATGGTGAACAACACCGTCTCGCTGCGTCTCCAGCTGGCCACACAACAGATCACTGGCGCCGGCCAATGGGAGGTGGGATTTGGTCTCATCACTCGCATTGGACATGTGCAGTTCACGGTGCAGCACATACGTGCCACTGTAGAGATTAGCTATCACTTGCGGCAAGAGGGGCGATCAGTAATGAGTATCGATGATCTGCAGCTGGACATGGGCAACATTCAGGTGCGATGTGATGGTGCCGGCACTTTGGATTACATCATGGAGTTTGCCGTCAATGTATTGCCCAATCTGCTGCGCTACCAGATCATGGACGCCATAGAGAATCCACTCAAGCAGCGGGTGCAGGATATGCTTAATACCATAGACGTAGAGGAGGAAATCCGCTATTTACAGCAGTTCGAACAGCCAGCTGGCAAATTTAATGTTGATTTTAAGCAATACTTGACTAAATTTTTGGTTTAGGTGTTATCACAAGTTTGAATTTCATTTAATAAAAGAATAGTAACGTAAAAGTTAACTTAAAATAAAGATTTGCAGGGGCTACACCAACTAACCAAATAATGGAAAAAATATATATAAAGAACAACGGAAGAGAAAACCATCTCTTTCTCGAAATCCAAAAATTAGTTTATTTTTGAAGAAATTTAGAATAATTTGGGGGTCAGGAAACCGGTAGTAGCGAATTTACCTGACCGCACTGCAGGACACATTATCTTATGCCTAAAAGTATGCAATTAAATATTTGCAGTTTGAAATTAATTATACAGTAGGGCTATCGAATTGGAGCTGGCGATAAATATCGAAACTCAATATTGGTGAGCGCAGAACAGCTGTTCGTTTAAATGATATCTGGCGTTGCCTTGTTAACTCGACAGCAGATTTCTCGCTGTTTTAAATGCTATCCTGGTAAGGAAAACTATGCAATGATTATATCATAAAAGAAAATGGGGAAAAATGTAGTTGTAATCAATTTAATGTCCATTCAATATGTTTAACTCTAATACGATAACCTTTAACAAATTATTAATTATTATTTATTTGTTGAACGCACTCGCAAGTTGATAACTACCCTATGGATCCTCCTCGCTTTGCAAGTAAATCAAGTCAAAGCACCGCAAGGCAACGCAAAGCGTAGCAATGCCGCACAAAAAAATTGTTACAACTGGTCCAACTATGTTAGAGCTTGCGCAACATCTTTTCGTGATTCGTCCATGGTTTAAGTTCCATACACATCTGATTAATATTGCGCAACTTTCCGTCGGGATTCAAAATGTCCAACTTATAGAACTGTACGAAAACATGAAATAAGACGATGGAAGCTGAACCTTATGTTGGTAGCTGAACTTACATTATTCTTATAGACGACGATCACATAGTTAGAAAAGAATTGTGTGCCGAAGACTTTGTAAAGTTGACTGTTGTCCAGCCCGCAGGAATCACACGTCCTCCCAGGTATCTGGTTCCACTTGACTAGGTTCTTGAAGTCGCAAATTGAGTAAATTGCCTGCGAAGTGGATTGCAGAAAGTCCTGAAT
This sequence comes from Zaprionus ghesquierei, assembly GCA_018904095.1. Taxonomy (NCBI): domain Eukaryota; kingdom Metazoa; phylum Arthropoda; class Insecta; order Diptera; family Drosophilidae; genus Zaprionus; species Zaprionus ghesquierei. The sequence goes on along the minus strand of JAEIGP010000806.1, from coordinate 6,283,007 downwards.
GGTGCCAAACGTTTGCAGGGGAAGTGCCATATATGGGCTGGAGAAAACAATTACGGGTGAGCGCCGGCTCAGGTCGCTTGAATTGCTGCAGCGCCTCGTCAGCCCGTTGACCTTTTGCTGTCCGGCATTCTCGACCAACTTCTGCAGCTCATTTGCCTCGGTGTTGACTAAATCCAATGTCTGCTTCTTCACCTTGTGGTCTTCTGCTGGCTTAAACAATGGCTGTTTGCTAAGCAAATAGCTGACCAGCCTCTCTTCCAACGGATTAACTGGGTACGGAAGTAAACTCTGGGGTACCGTGCTCAGAGCCCTTTCTTCTGTAATGGTCTCCAGTTTCATTGCTGCACTTACGGTATTTCCAATTGGAATAGAACTGGTTACATTACTACTTGGATTTGTAGTCGACTCGTTTGCCACAAAGGTCACATTGTTACACAGGTTAGTTTGCTCTTTTATCTGTTTGCTGTCGAAGTTGTAGTTGTTGCTTTGCGAATACCCTAATGATGCTACGCAGGATTTATAAAAATTATAAAATTTCTTCCTCAAAAGCTGAAATCCATTTACGTCTTCTGTGCTACCAACATTTTCACATGTACTATTATATCCATGATACTGCACAGATTTAAGTAGTATAAAACAAACAGTGTGTACAATGGGCCTGCTGCTAAAGGACCTACCTTATTTCTGGCGCTTTGTGCTTGTTTTTCTGCGTCTTCCCAGTCATTAAATATTTTGTTCATTTTCCTTCTAAACATCTGCAGTCTGCTTAGATCTTCACTGGGCTCCTCATATCTGCAGTAGCGGCGCAGTTGACCCTACACGGATGCAAGAGGTAAGTAAGGCGCGTACAGTTCGTACAGTTCGTACGGATATTAGATGAAATCTTACTTTGCCAATAAAACGTTCGGTAAGAAATGCAGTTCTCATTTTGAAAATTTTTTACAATACAAAAGTTCAAAAATGGAAAATAAAAAACATAATTTTTACGGTGTATGTGTGCTTGATGAAAAGGTTTGAATGACTGAAGCCTATTTTCTATAGAAGCACGTATGTTTTCCGTTTGACATTTATTTCAATGATGAAGTATGACTGGCAAAGTAACTATTCCCTTCGACCATTGAAAATGGTATGCTAAGTTTGTGCAAATGTATGTAACAGGCAGGAGAAGGCGTGGCAGGCAAGTATATATATTCTTGCTCAGGATCACTAGCCGAGTCGATTGAGCTATGTCCGTCTGTCTGTCCTTCTGTCCGTCACGCGTCTGTGTTGACCCACAGATCTTAGCTATTTTAAAAGCTAGAGACATCAAATTTGGTATGAAGGTGTATAAACATCACAAGCTCCTGTAGTTTATTTTAAACTTAAGGTACCACGCCCACCGCCTCTAAAAATTGTTAAATACACTTTTGAGTCAGCTTTCTGACGAAAGTATTAAAGTTTAAACGTTTCGCTTAAACACACTTATAGATTTATACTATATGAATAAATTTTTCAATCCGATCGGATTATAAACACAAGTTATTCAATTAAATATTTCCCATAGTTCCACTGCTTGCACCAGCATATCGTGACGTCATTGGCGCGAAGCTTTGTCTTAGCCGTAGCGTGGGTAAAGCTGATTGCTATGACTTCTTCATATGTAGACAGTGCTATTCAAATTTAGATCTAACTTAAACAATAAGTGGCGGATGAACTTGAGCAGAGAAAATAAAAGTGTGATAATTTCTTTCGAAACTGAGCGAATGGTATCTTACTGTCGGGTGAGCTCGACTATAGCTTTTCTTACTTGTTTTAAATAATTATTATTTATAATTATTTTAAATACAATATAATATGATATTATTTTAGCGAAGCTTCTCTGTGAGCAGCAACGTTAGCATTAAATGTCACTAGAACTTAAAGGAATGTGATTAAGGTTCCTTCACTGAAAAGCAAAGTAATTGCAGTCGCATGTTGCGCTTCACACGTTCCAGGATTTCATCCGCCTTGCGCTTCTGCTCGCCGTTAAGTGGTGGACTGATGGCCTCCAGAGCTTCCATAAAGTAATTTCTGCAGGGGAAGCAAACAAACATGTATATTATTTTAGCTTAAAATATGTAAAATATGATTGGAACTTACTTGGCTGTCTCATTGGCATAGTTGTCGAGAGCATCGCGTAACAGGCGTATGTCCACATGAGCCTGAATGGCGCCCGTATAGCTAAAGCGTTGCACACAGCTCATCAGACGCGCTAGTTCCTCGGAAATTGTCTGCACAATTGATTCCAATATGGGACGCAGCAAGGATGGCGAAATGCTGTAAATTTCCGAAAAGACTGCGACGAGATTATCACAGCACTCGTGCGCATAGGGACGCAGCTGTCCCAGTCCGATTTCCATCTCGTGATCCCACTGAAAGCGTCCCAAGTACATGGAGGGCTCAATGGTGCCCACCAGTGGATCGCCTTTGTGCTCCACATACTCTTCCAGCAGATTTGTAAACAGCTGATTAACATTGTAGCGAGCCGTTTCAATGGCTAGCGTTGGCAGCGGATAGCCATAGCGTACGAAAAGTTTTCCGATGTGCGGAAAGAAGCTCTTGTTGCAATAGGCATAATTGGCCAAGCAACAGAGCATTCGCTGCTCCCAATTGACTGCTGAGCTGCCGACGCCCGACACAGAATCGGGCTGCTGAGCATTGGGAAAGCCAAGCAGCTGTGAGACATTATGCGTGGGCGTCTCATCGTCGTGAGAGGGATATGCCAGCTCAGCAATGACTCCGCTAAAGGCAGAAAGTAGTTCCTGCAACCGTTGTGTCACCTCACGTTGTCCATCCGAATGTGGTTCCAGTAGATTACCCTCACGTGCCTCAGGTTGCATGCAAACCGATTGGACTTCATCCAGTGTTTCCACCAACAGCGCCTCCAGTGCAGCTGGCAACATCGTAGCGCCCGGATACTCTTCCACAGTCATTTCCCACGTTTCATGCACGCCCAGCTTTTTGCAGCGATCAGTGGCACGTTTAAATATAATCGAAAAGCAAAACAGACGCACTTCGTCGACTAACTTTTGTATAATATCCAATGCTTCCGACGGAAGATCGAGCCCAATTAGTGTGGCGTACGCTATCCTCGCGTATCGCAAACATTGTGGTATCCAAGGGAGAAAATGATGCGTTGCAGAGGAAGAACCAATGGGCCAGGACAAACCGCTGGACTGGCGTATCGTACGTTGATCGGCGGCAATTAATATGGCCAGGCGCAAGTAAACACAGAATTTTTCAATGGCATTCAATACCATGCGCTTGAAATCGCCCGGTTTGGGATCATGTGGTCCTCGCAGTTCTCCCGTAAAGTAAAGCTGACCTAGACGCCATAGATCGGGCAGCTGGGAGGCAGCAATATCGCAGATCTCCTCACAGAAATTAACACGGTTTGGTGCTTGACTGGGATCTCGACCCTTGGCCTTCTCCTGTGTGGCCGCATCCTTGTTCGCATGTTGTTCAAACGTCTGGCGAAAGGTAGCTTCCATATACTTTGCACGCGCCTCAATAGCATCCCAGGCAGGATCTGTGTTACGTAGGCGGTCTCCAATGGGTGTACCAGTTTGCTGCAGCTCCAGACTTGTCAGTGCCTTAATCAGCTTCTTCTGCTGGTCCACACTCTGGGGCATTTTGACCACCTTTTCGTGCAACTGACGACGTATTAGCAATATGCGTTGATCAACCTCCTCCAGCACTTGGCGAAAAATGGCCAGCTCAGTTTTACCAAATAGATTCTTGGCTCGTGAATAATCGTTGACCACAATGTCATATTCTCCTGCCTTGGCTCGTCGGTCCACTGTATTTGGTAAGCAGAAGAGAAACTTGTGACGCGACAAAGCGAAGAGCACAGAACGCGTTGAGTCCGCTTTCTCCTTGCGCACCAGTACATCCGTAAAGATCTTTTGTGATTCGCTGATGGAGTCTGTAATAAGGCAATTGTCGATCTAATTTTCAGCCCAAATGGAAAATAAACTACTTACTTTCAATAGACTGTTCGAGTACGTTAAGTGGTTCACTGCCATACAGCTTTACATCCTCTTGTAGCTTATCCCTGATGTTCATAAGCGTATCTAGTTGATCGATAACTGAGCCGGCGTTTGATTTCAAAAACGACAATTGTCCCTCCTTTTGGCTTTCCACCTTACGCTTTAGATAGGCCAAGCCTGCCTTGAGATCTTCAAATGATGTAGCCAAATGATTCTCAAGCATGAACCAAGCTGGAGAGAAGTTTTCTTGTGAGAGATCACCGCTGGCATCGGGAAACAAATCACGTAAATCTTCCGGTATTTTCTGTTCATTGCCTTCAATCGATAAGCCCAATGGATCCTCCTGTGTCAGACCAGACTGCGCAAGCGTGCGTCGACCCCATGCAAAGTTCTGTGACGGCGATTCCTCAATCCAAACAGCTGACTCCTTAAGTGGACCAATTGTCTCGTGATAAGCTCGAAATTGCACTGTAGAGGTTCCCACTCCTCCACTAATTGTTGTAACTATGATGTCCCCTTTTCCCTTAGCCGGGCCAGAACGAGCTATGATTTTGTTAGGAGACTTCCACTCAGCAGAAAGCAGACAATCCGAGCCGCAGATCTTAAGACCTGAAAATACGTAAGCACTGTAGAAAGGGGGGCGATGGCGATGACTCCACTGCTAAATATACCAATTAAATCCTGCACACGGGTGCCCAGGAATTCGCCACGAATAATGACTCGCGTGCCAGGAGGACCCTCCTTGGGCGAAAGGCCAGTTACCACCGGCTGTGGGGCCATTACGACCAGATAAAATTATAACAAATATGAACAACGCCTACGAAGACAGTAAAACAGTACAAGCGATATAGAGATGGATAAAAATTGCACCTATCGCTCGGCGTTTATCGGTAATCGATTAGTTTTATTATTGCAAAGCACTGTGTGTACACACTAGCGCAGCTGATCAATAACCGAGGCAAACAGCTGTTGTTCTGGCTCGGCGTTGTTTCACCAGGAAAATGGATGACGTCGCCAGCGCGCAAAGTGAAAATGAAAATTTGCGTAAAATTCGTAACCGTTTAATGCAATGGGAGTCCAAGACAGATCCACTAGCAGCGCTAAGCGCCCAGCAGGAAGAGCATTTGGATGTATTGTCCAATTTGTGGCGCGACGAGGAAACAACGGTGAGTTAAAAGTCAAAAGTGGACACGCAGACCCTGATGCTGACATCGTTGAATATTTGTTTATAGTCGACTGTCTTGACCACACCCACTAAAGAGATAGCGCAAGTGGAAAGGAGTAACGAGGCTGACATTCAGCTGCCGGCAGAGGGACTCCAGAATATAAATGATTTTCTGTTGTGGTTTGTCAACGTCAACTCGGAGATCGAGCAACGTGGCGATACCAACTACCACAAGTATTTGCAGCAACTAGAGCAGCGCAAGGCTGAATGTGCTCATATGCTGACACAAATCTCAGTGGCCATGGAGCGTCTGGGTGCCCTCAGTGCAGAGTACGAGTTTGTCTCGCAGAAAACCAGTGCACTCAACACAGCTAGCGAGCAGCTTATCGATGAGCAACAGAAGCTCCAGGAGCTAAACAATGAAATTCAACGACGCCTGCACTACTTCAGTCAGGTGGAGTTGTTAAATCAACGCCTACAGAGTCCCACATTGTCCGTTGCCAGCGAAGCATTCCGCGAGTGTCTAAACAAAATCGATGACTGCCTTAATTATCTAGCGGAGCATGTGAGTTTATTTGCTGTGCTGTAGCTCATTTATTTATTTGATGCCTATATTTTCAGTCAAACTTCAAGGATGCAGCTGCCTATAATGTCAAGTATAAACAGTGTCTGGCCAAGGCTACTGGCCTGGTGCGCAACTATGTGGTCAATGTGATCAACCAGGCCACCGAAGCGACTCTGAATCCACGCAATACTGCAGGAGATGCCTCCTTGCAGGCTCCCGATGCTGCTTTTGCACTGTACTATGGAAAATATCAAACATCTGCGGCTAAAGTGAAGCGTGTGGCGCAACTGATTGAGTCACGCTTGGAGAACAGTAGTAGCAGCGAGTATGGCCTATTAATGACAGATTTGCAGCAGCATTACTTGGCGCAACGGGCGAGTGTCATGTCTCCAGCCGTTAATCAGTCAATACAGAACGTAAAGAATGCCCACAAAGGTGATCACTGTTCCCTTACTCGTAGTGCATGCGCATTCCTCGTCCATGTTTGTCAGGATGAGCAGCGTCTTTACTATCAGTTCTTTGGCACTGGCGCGCCACATCTGACGTAAGTGGAAGTCGTACTGTGTTTAATGTATATATATGTAACTATTTGAACTTTTAGTGTATATCTGGAGGGTTTGTGCACTATTCTCTATGACACAATGCGACCGTTTATCATTCACATCAATCACTTGGAAACATTGGCCGAAATTTGTTCTATTCTGCGTATTGAAATGATTGAAGAGCATGTCCAGCAAAATCGTATGTTATTTATAATATTCGTCGATCTTATCCTAACTAAGCTTTGATTTCTTAAGCTACTGCACTTGAGGCTTTTGCGACCATTGCACACCAGTTACTGCAGGATGTCCAGGAGCGTTTGGTTTTCCGTGCACACTTGTATCTGCAGTCGGATATACAAAACTATAATCCTTCAACAGGCGATTTGGCATATCCCGAAAAGTTGGAAATGATGGAGGTTTGCGCACAGATTTTAAACCATCCACCTTTTGTAATCTATATTTGCATTTCACTTTTTAGAGCATTGCGTTGTCTCTGCAAGAACCTGCTCAGTTACGCCGCTCGGATTCGCGTGCGTCCGTGATGTCCAGCGAAGCAGAGAGTGTAGACACCGCCTACAGGGTCAAGCAGATGAGTAGGTTTTTTTTTTAAAGCACGGCAGAGCCAGAATCTAATTTATTTATTCTATTAGATTCACCCGCTGATCTGCATGGCATGTGGTACCCGACAGTGCGACGCACCTTGGTTTGTCTATCGCGCCTGTATCGATGTGTGGATCGACCAATTTTCCAAGGGCTATCCCAAGAGGCACTGAAGCTTTGCATACAAAGTGTGTCGCAGGCTGCGGTTAAGATTTCAGCCGCTAAAACCCCCATCGATGGAGAACTGTTTGAAATCAAGCACTTGCTTATACTTCGCGAGCAAATTGCTCCATTCCGTGTTGACTTCACGGTAAAGGAAACATCTTTGGATTTTAGCAAGGTGAAAACAGCTGCCTTTGGGCTTCTGCAGAAGCGTAAACAACTCTTCTCGATGGGCAGCAATAATGCGCTGTTGGAATTCTTGCTCGAGGGAACTCCACAGATTAAAGAGCATTTGCTGGACTCTCGCAAAGAAGTGGACCGTCAGCTTAAGACTGTGTGCGAGCAGTACATAAAGGATTCTGTGCACATGTTGGTGGGACCACTCGTTACATTCCTCGAGAAAGCACAGGCGCTGTTGGCACAAGATACAACAAAATCCGCAAGCACAACGTCCCCTGCACAAGAGTCAACTGCTAGCAAAGTTAACTTTGTCTTGAGGCAAAGCTCTTGGGCCAGTCCACAGCAGATTAGCAGCATTATTCAAGAGACTCAACGTCTAATCAAGGCCAAGTTGGCGGTACTGCAGCGTGCTATGCAGCTCTACTTGAGCAATCGTGATACAGAGTTTATTATCTTTCGACCCATTCGCGTAAGTTCTTAAAATTTTGTTCAATCGAATCAAATTGCTATCATTATTCATTTCTATCGTAGAACAACATCATTCAAGCCTTCGTAAAATTGGAGCAATTGTTGACGACAAATGGCTATTCAACTGATGATATGATCATTACGAGTTGTCCCTCTGCGGAGCAGGTGTCCATTTTATTGTCCAGTGCCAGCATATTGGCCGCTGAGGGTGTGGCAAGCTTTGCGGCGGCAGCACGCAAAATAAGCACTTCGTCATCTGTCGAGGGAGCAACTGTTGGCAGAAAATTAAGTACAATTTCCAACAAGGCAGAGCCGCAGGCACCACAGAATGTGGTTGTGGAGGAACCGGAAAACGTAGAGCAGGTGGCACCGACGCCGCCAGATAGTTCGGAATAGTTTGCAATATATGTAGTCCCTATATGGCCCCATGTTTTTTTTTAAACTACTAAGCAATTGAACATGTATATTATTACAGTTTATTCTTTCCATGTAGAGCTAAATATCTGTAGAGCCTGCTTCTTTGGACAGAGCAACAGGCTCAGCTAAATTATTTTTGCTAAGCAGCCTTAAGCATGCAGAGAATGTGACGAAGTCAAAGTAAATTATCAACATTAAATTACAAATTACAACAAAATGACAACTAGTAGTTTAACTAACAACCTAACAGTAGGCAGCCCGCACTGGCCGCTGGTCAAGTGATGGTGATATGTTCCGTTTGAATTGTAGACTAGGACAGGGAACATTTGTTATTTCCACTTGCTTGGGAATCACGTCCGCCCACAGTAGTCGTACGCTGGGCGTTATTTGTTGACGTTGCTCCATGCTGATTACTATCAGCAACGTCATCCTGTTCCATAATAGACAATGCCAGGGCACGCGCCAAAGCCTCATCCTCTGTCTAAATAGAGAATTTAAGTTAGTTGGGAATTTTAATCATTTTTCCGATTTGCTTACCATATTTCCTTGTATGTTTTGAACTTGGCTGGCAGTCGTGCGCTGGGCCACAGCCACAGGTGCCTGCACTGGTTTGGCTTTGGGATTTTCATGTGGTTTTTGACGACGGTTCTCGGCCGCCTGTGCCGCCTTTGCACGTGTATCCGTAAAGATCTTAAATATACCCTGAGATGTTCCAGGAGCCGCTGGTGTACTAGCAGTCGCTGGTTTGCAGTCGTGGTCACTGCTGTGGCGATGACGTAGGCAAAAATTCAATTTGCATTGCGAACACTGCACTGGAATCAGCTCTTTTCGTTTACAACCTTTGGCATGGCAGCGATTTGTGTAGATTTTTTTACTGTCTGACTTGCATTGTTTATCAATGTGCTGGCTAACAGTTAGGTCTGGTTCAACACCTGGAGCCGTTGGCACAGGCTCCCCGCACAGCGGACATATTGGAACTTGGAAGTTCTTTTTGTGAGCTCCTGGGCAATTGTGACGTTCATAATTGTAATGTGTGGCGCAAAACACCTTATCGCATGAGTCGCATTTCACTGGTAGGAAATCTGTGTACAAATTTGAAAAAAACAATATAAATTATCACTTCCTGCTAGTGGTTGTTATTGTTTTATATGAAGGTCGCAAGCTCACCCAATCTGTTGCATGTTGCTTCATTGCAATGTTGTCCTAAATGTGGAAACTCCATAATTATACTTCTTTCTTTCAATGTTTGTGACGAAATGAATTCGTTAAATGACGCTCTGCTTCCTTTTATAAATATAAAATCGACTAGGTTTCTTCCAGAAGGCGCTAGACGCCATTCACGCAATGACTAAACAGTATTCACTTTAGCAATTTAACCATTCACAGCGACAAACTCTCATTGCCATTCACCCCAATCGATATTCTCGTATTCTATTCGTGCCTATCGAAAGTTTCAAAAAGTTATTTTAACTGTTACTTGAAGTTTTATGATTTAAGATTGCAAGTTTTTTCCCATAAACTCATGCTATGGCATAAATATATATATTTTTTATGCATTAAATAGATCATACTCTTCATATACACGGTGTGTAAATAAAATGACAGATGTAAAAGTGACAGCCATTTCAATAAAACCAAAAGTGTGCTAATGGTTCAAAAATAAAATGGAACAAAGAGCAAATATAACATTTTGTGTCAAACTTGAAGAAAATTTGCTGAGACATACGAATTAATGAAAAAAGTTTATTGTGATGATTGTATGAGTAGTACGCAAGTTTATACGTGGTTTACACGATTAAAAAATGGTCGTGAGGATATAAATGACGAGCCTAGAGCAGGATGTCCAGAAACTGGTAATCGTGCTGAACTGGTGGAAAAAGTCCGTGAAATCATTGGTATCGATGCAAATTTTACTACGAGAATGTTGGCTGAGGAATTGAATACAAGTAAAAACACTATTTGGAGAATTTTAACTGAAGATTTGGGGAAAAGAAAGGTCTGTGCGCGATTTGTTCCACATGAATTAAATGACGACCAAAAAATTGCTCACGTGGAGCATTGCAAAGACATTATTGAAACTGCTGAAAACGATCCAGACTTCCTTGATTCGATCATAACTGGTGATGGGACCTGGTGCTTTAAATATGACCCTGAAACTAAGCGTCAATCTGCTGAGAGGAATTCCAAAGGCGAGCCAAAACCAAAAAAATTGCGTTTTTAGAAGTCTCGAATCAAGACAATGTTGATTACTTTTTATGATTCGAAGGGTATTGTCCACAAGGAATTTGTTCCAGAAGGTCAAACTTTTAATGGAGAATTCTATTTAGGCGTATACATCGTTTGTGGAAAAGAATCGGTCGTGTTAGACCAGAATATCCAGCAGGAAAACAGGTGTTTTTATTGCACAATTATGCACCACCTCACAAGTCAAAAAAAGTGAACGTTTTTTTAATACAAAAAAGGGATTTCTCTCATCGACCATCCTTCGTATTCGCCTGATCTATTACCATGTGACTATTTTTTATTTCCAAAACTGAAAACCAAGATGAAGGGAGCATTTTATGATGATATCCCAGCCATTCATGCAGTCGTAACCGAGGTACTGAAGAACATTTATATAAATGACATAAAAAAATCTATACATGTGCTGGTTGATCGTTCCAAACGTTGTGTTGAGTCAAATGGAACCTATTTTGAATAAATAATAACTTTTAAAGATAATATAATGTGTATTTTATTTTATATCCAAAAGTTCGGCTACTTTTGGGACACACCGTGTATACATACATATTTACAAATTTATTTATTGAAATGGTTTGCTGTTTGTCTGATATAAAAGGATTTAATAAGGAATATGCATTAATATATATACCAACAACAATCAAGGAAAATTGATTTTCCAATTCAATCACTTTAATTTACATTTAATTTGTATCTTTCATATACTTTCCATTTTATAACTGGCTTCATTGAAGTTATCTTTAGATAATACCGAATATTGTAAAATGAGAATAATTTCGCGCTCTGCGACTTATAGATTACACCAAAAGTTTGTAATCAACAATTTGTGTGTGTTTTTGTAAACATTTACAAAAATAAAAGCAACATTTGCAATAATAATAGTAATAATTACTGTGTAGGAAAAAAATATATGTATATGTTCGTGTGTGTACAAGTGAATGCATCGGTAATAAAAGTTTAACTTTTATGCAAGCATAATTGTACCACATGTGGTAACAATTTCTGAGAGGAATTCAAAGCGATTAGAAAATGCCCAGCAGCAGCGACAACGGGTGCGCCTGGTGACGACAAATTGGTCCCGCTAATTTAACACACTTTGGATAGATAATATATTCGTAGCTCTGTCCTGCTCCTCAGCTGGTCTTTGAAACATTTTGGAAATGCAATTGGCGTATCGAAATAAAAAGTTAAACAATTTCTCTGGCAAATGGTGCAAAGGCCTCCCAGTAGCTAATAATCTATGGACGAAACAGGTAAGAGAGGAATTAGCATGAATATAAGTGTATGCTAAACACTGAATTACCTGTTGCTGATGTGCCATTTGGACTTCAATGTATTTGATTATGTTGGCTTTAAAGTCTTTCACTCTGCTTATCTCAAAGCGTTCCATTTCGCGCTTTATTTCTGCTGATATTTCGTCGAATTGTTGCTGACAGCGTCGTACCTTTCCTTGCCACTAAAAGAAAAGAAGGATTAATTGTTGTTGTTATAATAAAACTCTTCGCCAAACCTCTTCAACCTCCTGTTGCGCTTGCTCCAGCTTGTCTGTACGATTGGCCAACTCGAAGCGACCACGATTCTCACGACGTTTTGAAAGCTGCATTTGGGCGTATTGCCAATTCTGGAAAGCCTTTACACGTTCATGAAAAATGCACTTGATGGCACCGAACAGTCCCAAATAGTCTTTAATAAATTCGGCAAGAATAAAAAAGTCCGAGTTGGCCTGCTCCGAACGCAAAAGCTCTATTTTTTCCTCAACATCAGCCAGATTGGAGAGGGCACGCGATAGACCGGTATGCTCCTCGCAAGTGCTCAGCATTGCGGCAGATTTAGCCACTAGACCCGTCAGCGCAGACAGCTCCCGGCGCGAGGAAACCAATGATTTTAGAGCCGACGATAGTTTCTGCAGGTTTGCATCCAAATTTTCCACTTCAGTGATCTTGTCATCGAACCATGGATCATTCTCATCCATTTTGTACGTTATCTTATTGACAGTCTCGCCAACTTTGTTGAACAATCGAATTACGCCAGCGCCACTAAGGGCCGAGGTATTAACGGCACGTGGTAACTCCTGGTCACTTTCCAAGAAATTAATGAAATCCAAGTCCACACGTAAAACCGGATGCTGCGCCGTTCTATGGACAAAACGCTCCAGCGCCGCACGCCGTATTTCAACCCATTCCTGATTGATTGGTGTTCCCGGCTCGGTCTGCTGCGGACTCATTTTCACTTTAGTGCTGCCAATAATATTCTTTGAAGGCGCCGGCGGTATAATCCTACCCATTCGCATATACTTGTTAACCAGCAGATCATGTATGCCCAGAAAATCGCTAAACCGACGTAGAGTGCTAAACTCTAATCGCTTGAATTTAGGAATGTTTGTTTTCGTTGTCACTCTACGGGAAATCGTAAATGGGTTGACAATAAAACACGATAACGGGATAACTCATAGTAGGTGACTCACTTGTACGCTAAATACGAACTCATTCCATCGCCAACCTTTTGGGGGTCCGACACAACAATCTGAATAAAATAATCTCCATCGTCCGTCAGCACCTCTTCCAGATTGCTGGCAGAAATGCGACGCTGCAATACAGATTTGTAATAGAATTATGCATAATTATCATTTTAAAGAGAAGCATAAAAAGCGATAAGCGTCTAATCGACGTCAATTCATGTGGCGAGGGGCGTGTGCGGCAAGGCGAGAGTTTGAGTGCTTGTACTTGTGACGTTGTCACATCCAAACAAAGCAACAGCGTATTGCGCTGAGAGTTAGAACCGAAAGTTTAAGATAAACTAGCGCAGTTTCCGCCCACTTACGTCGTTTAACTTAAGTTTATTATGCTACTCATTCTTGTACTGACAAAAAAATGACTTACATGCACCTCGCTAGGGGTCATTGCCGAAACGAACAAATCATTTTCATTGTCCAATGTTACACTGCCCGGCGCAGGCACCTCCTCTTCGTCTGATGCAGCGTCGGACGTTGACCCATTGTTAATATCCACATCGGCAAATTCTTTATTGTTTTCAGGTGTCGGTGTCTCGACTTCCATTGTGTTACGTTCCGTGAAAATTTTATAAAAATTATATTGTGTTGCGCTACTTGTGTTTTAATTATACAAAATTATTGGAATTCTTTTCTTTTTGTCGCCCTACTCGATAGGTGCAAGGCAATCGCACTGCAAATAATATCGATAGACCGAGTGCACTTTTCAGAGTGACCAGCATTCAGTAACCATAATGAAAACATACCAAATCACTTAAAATACTACATTCATAATGTGCTGATATTTATTGTTTGAATAAAAACAAGAATAACAATTAAGGCGCAACTTGATTGGCCGAAATCCACGAAATGAACGAGGATACTTGTACATAAACCGATGGGGAGTTCTTTTGTCCACACGGTAGCTTGCCCCAAGAGACAATGCCAATAAGCACATTACCCTGAACCAAAGGACCACCTGAATCCGAAGTGCAAATGCTCACTCCTCCTGTGAGAGGACCCGTACACAAGTTTGTGGAATGTACATCGCTGCCTTTCTGGCCTAGTGCTGACTCGCAGGAACTCAAGCTTATTATGGGAATGTTGGCAGCTACTTGGAGTTCGCTCGGGTACTTGGCCGTATTGGTAGTTGAAGTACTTCCCCAACCATATAAGTTCGCAGTGCCTGTAGGAACCACGCCAGACTTTGGTAGAGTTACAGGAGCTACGGCTGCGGTCCAGGTAAATGCAGTGGGTGTGTAAACCAATCCAATGTCGTAGGGTACAGTTCCACCAGTGTAAAGGTCGTTGATCACAAAGTAAGTAATGCTTCGCTTCTGCGTTGTTGAAGCTGTTCCAGCGACTGCGTTGCTACCAGCTACAAGAGTACTGCCAAGGACCTGGGCACTGTTGGTCAAGCAATGGGCAGCAGTTACCAACCAATGAGCATTTAGAATACTAGCGGCGCAGTAATGAGTACTCTGGTACTGCATAGACACAGCATACGGCGCACTATTCGTAGATGCAGCAGTTCCACCCACAACACGTCCATTGGGTCCCACCTGCTCCGGGGATGTTCTAACAATCGCTGCGGACACCTCACATGCGCCAAAAAAGAGGCAGCACGCGATCAGATAGATACTTGATTTTTGTTGACCGTTCAGTGTCATGGCTTCCAAGAAACTGTTTACATTTCCCTTTACCCAGCGCCGTTTAAATTAAATCGAGATACGAAATTCGCACGCCTCTGCCTGTTTGTGATAAGAAAGTCCAATTTACTCTTCTTTTTTTTCGATAAGAGTTTATTTTAATTGAAAGGGTGGGCAGATTAATTAACGCTTCAACAATTTGACAACCAACTATCTATTGCTTTGAAACTTCCTAGAAGGCATCCAGTCTAATGACTTTCTGCTCAGCGCAAGCAAAAATGTATAATATAGTTACCACTGTTTGCTTGTAAAGTACCTAGCACTCGGGAACTTTACAAACAAGCCTGTATCTTTAGTATCGTTAGCTGATAAGTTCCTGAAGTGGCATCTTGACAAAACATCTTATTCATAGTTTAAAAAGCTATTCAAAGACAATAAAAAGCTTTGTTTCAAATTTAAGCTTTTTTGGTATGGAAAACATTTTCAGTTATTTGCAGTATTAAAGTGAGTGAAATTTGGTATTTTTGTCTACGAAACAACTGACTGTGTGGCTCTTTATCGATATAGATGATTCTATCGATATATTGCCATCCGTACAACTGACTCAGATCGACTTGGTGGCTGACTTTTTTCATAAAAAATTTTTGTTAAGCCTACATAAGTTATTAATCATAACGCATTGCAAAACACAAGAAAATAGAGTTTGCAAATGAATTATAATTAAAATAAATAAACCACCAAAGTGCAACGTGTCGTAGTCGAAGCCGCAAAAGTATCACGCCCCAGTAGCAGCACAACAATAGGTGAGGAGAGAGTGCGCAAGAGATAAAGAGAGCGAGAGGAGAGGTCAGCAAACCCGCAATTAAGAAAAAGTCGACACGTACAAGAGTTGTGAGAATTGACGTTAAAGCAGTCTAAAACAAAAAAAAAAAAAAATAGTAAACATGTCATCCGGCGACTTTGGCAATCCGCTACGCAAATTCAAATTGGTGTTCCTCGGCGAACAGAGTGTGGGAAAGACGTCGCTGATTACACGGTTCATGTATGACAGCTTCGACAACACGTACCAGGCGACAATCGGTATTGATTTTCTATCCAAAACGATGTACCTGGAGGATCGGACGGTGCGACTGCAATTGTGGGATACGGCTGGCCAAGAGCGTTTCCGTTCGCTGATACCCTCCTACATACGCGACTCGACGGTCGCTGTGGTTGTTTACGACATAACGAACACAAACTCGTTCCATCAGACATCCAAGTGGATCGATGACGTGCGCACGGAACGGGGCAGTGATGTCATTATCATGTTGGTTGGCAACAAAACGGATCTTTCCGACAAACGACAAGTGTCTACCGAGGAGGGGGAGCGCAAGGCGAAAGAGCTAAATGTGATGTTCATTGAGACAAGCGCCAAGGCCGGTTACAATGTTAAGCAATTATTTAGGCGTGTCGCGGCGGCGTTGCCCGGCATGGATTCAACGGAAAATAAACCATCCGAGGATATGCAAGAGGTTGTGCTCAAGGATTCACCCAATGAGACAAAGGATCCTGAAGGTGGATGTGCCTGCTAGAATTGGCCACACGCTAACCCACAATCCTACCACGGACCTCCTCTTTTCCCCCACGCACCCCCTTTCCTGCAGAACCTCCGCTACGACCTCGACAAGAACATTCACATAACTTTGACACGCGCTGGCGACGAGTGTACATCAGGTGTATGTGGGCAAAGATGGAACATGCGACGAGCAGCAGCAGCAGCAGCAACAACAACAACAGATGCACACATACACAACAAGTTTACGTTTAAGTTTATTTATAAAAAAAGAAAAAAAAAAAACAAAAAAGAGTATAAAACAAAATGATAGCAAAACATAAATAGACTAAAAACCTAATTTAACGCAAACCGGCTAAAAATATGTACGTTAACTGAATGCAATGCAATATAAGTATGCGCCTAATCCAACACTACAAAACTAAGCTTACCCGTTCCATGCGTGACTTGATATAACCTGGGAACCTGTGCGAACTTTAACTTGTTATCTAACCTGGTGGTCTTTCACCTACCCCGCATAGTAGTTTCTGAATTCCCAAGAGATTTTTTTTTTTGGTTCCGAACTAGCAAAGACATCTGGAAGTTATCTGGAACGTGTGAACTAGGAACTAGGCATTACTCTGAACTCATAACTCTCTCCCAACTTGTACTTACAACCATAGCAGCTAAGCTCTTGAACGAACACATGCAACGCGAGAGGAACATTCCAATTTCTGTGCTGCTGGTTGCATTTTCCGTTACAGATACCACCAGCCCGCCAGCCCTGTGTTCAAGCCCCCCCAAGAGTACATATGTATATGTCTGAATTATCCACTGATTAGCAATGTGTTATCGAGTGATGATTTCGCATCGCATTATTTTATTTATGGAGCCCCGTTTTTGGTTTTGCGGCTTTTTCGTTTTTGGGTTTTTTTTAGCAGTTGGCGTTGGCGCAGAACTTGGCATCTTATGATTAAATATACCTATATATATTTAAATAATATATAAAGATATGATATGTATTTTTATGAAAACAAAAGAAGAAAAAAAAAGTACAGGCAGAGTAAACAAACAATTAACATTAAACAATATTAACAATTTTTGCTTCGATTAGCGAGAGAACTTTGTGCATTTTTTACGCAACAAGCAAATGCTTACAAAATTGAATACGAAACGCAATTTTTAATAAATCAAATTATGAAACTAAACATAATAAGTATTAGCAATAAATTAAAACAAAAAGAAACTAAAAGCTTGCATTAGAAATTTCATAGCATGGAAAAGCGATGATTCATCGGGTCTGCCACCTATCCAGCTATCTTATCGAATTCCAACTTTTTACCCACCCAAAACGATAAGTTTTTTGTTTTTTTAAGATCGCACCGCGATTAGAAAATAATGGCCACGGGCTTGTCATGATTTGCAGTTATCCAAATTATTTATTCATGACGTCGAAAAGACAGCTTAACCTAATTAGACCCCAAGTAGCTGGAAATCGCGGAGTATCAAAGATCTTTTCTTTATGTATACCCCCGAGGGGGGTCGATTTATTTGTGAATTTTATTGTTAAAAGCGTAGATCTGCAAAAAAAAACCCGGCTGATTGCTATGCAAAGCTAAATCTTTACGGATTAGATATATAAATAGAGTACATATTGGAGAGGGTTAGCCTGCAGTGCGCCGCTTAAAAGTTATCCTCGTTTGTGATATACTCGTCGCGTATCTTCTGCAGCTTGCTGATGAGCTCCTCCACAGTGACCTCGCCGTGCACCTTATTGTCACGGGTGCGTACGTTCACCGTGTTCGAGGAGCGCTCCTTGTCGCCAACGACCAGAATGAAATTGAACTGTGCCAGCTGAGCATTGCGTATCTTTTTGTTCATCGTATCTCCGGCATCGCAATCGGCTTCGCTCATGAATCCAGCGCTATAGAGTGCATCCCGCACAGATTTGGCATACTCGTCGTAGGCTGGGCCCACGGGCACAACCATCACCTGACGCGGTGACAGCCAGAAGGGCCATTTGCCGGCATAGTTCTCTGTGAGAATAGCAATCATGCGCTCCACAGAGCCAAGTATAGCGCGATGAATAATCACTGGACGCTTCTTTTCACCATCATCGGCAATGTAATTGAGATTGAAGCGAATGGGCAGCTGGAAATCCAACTGTATGGTAGCGCATTGGAACGGACGCTTCAGTGCATCCATAATGGTAATATCAATTTTAGGTCCATAGAAAGCGCCATCACCGGGATTCTCTTTCCATGGCTGGCCGAACTCATCGAGCGATTCGGCTAGCGCATTTTCAGCTGTATTCCACTGCTCCAGCTCACCCAAATATTTTTCGGGGCGTGTGGACAATACCAGCTGGTAGGAGAAGCCAAAGATGGAGTACACGTGATGCAAGAAGTTAAGGCAACCCTTCATTTCGTCTTTGATCTGCTCGGGGGTGCAGAAAATGTGAGCGTCGTCCTGCTGGAAGCGTCGCACACGAGTTAGACCAGTGAGTGCGCCAGACAGTTCGTTGCGATGTAGCACACCGAAATCGGCCATGCGCAGCGGTAACTCACGCCATGAGCGATTACGGTTGTCGAAGATTAGACAATGACCAGGACAATTCATTGGCTTCAATGCAAACTTCTCCTTCTCTGCCTCAAAGGAGAACATATTGTCGGCATAATGCTGCCAGTGGCCGGATGTCATCCATAGTTTGGCATTGTAGATGTTCGGAGAGATGACCTCCTGGAAGCCACGCTTCCTGTATTCTCCACGCATCAGCTCCATCAGAGTGTTGTAAATGTGAGCGCCACGTGGCTGGAAGAAACATGAGCCTGGCGACAATTCGTGGAAGAAGAAGAGCTCTTGTTCTCGGCCAATCTTGCGATGATCACGTTTTGCTGCTTCTTCCTGAATTTTCTCCCACTCCTTAAGCTGCTTCGGTTCTGGGAACGAGATACCATACACACGCTGCAGGGACTCAGCATCTGCTTTGCCCTCCCAATAGGTCGATGAGTTTTTGGTGATTTTCAGAGCCTTCACCTTGCCAGTGTGTCGCACATGTGGACCACGGCAAAGATCAATTAGGGAGCCGCACTTGTAGACTGTGGTACGATCGGAGGTGACCTTCTCGTTGAGGATGCGCACCTTGAACTCGTTGTACTTGAACATCTCAAGCAAATCGGATTTCTTCATTTCGACGCGCTCAAAGTTCTGTTTCTCCTTGACAATTTGCTTAACTAGAGCCTCCATGGTGCCATATTCAGTTGTAGAGATCTGTATATGTTAGGATAATACGTAAAATAAGTTGATTTGTGTGTGCTTTAAATATACTAACGCCATCGCCTTCCAGATGCATGTCGTAGTAGAAACCATTGTCAATTGGCGGACCATAGCACAAGTGCCCGCCATAGATGCGCTCCATCGCTTCGCCCATGATGTGCGCCGAGCTGTGCCAGAATACGGCCTGTGCATCAGGATCATCGAATTTGAGCAGCTGCAGCTTGCAGTCTGCCTCCAGCACACGATCCAGATCCCAAACTTCTCCATCAACCTTTGCAATGATCGTGTTATCAGCCAAACCCTGACTAATTCCCCGTGCCACATCATAGGGCGTAGTTTCCCAGGAGGTGGCATCAACCTGCTTGCCATCGGGTAGAGTCACTTTGATGGCAGCACGCGGCTTAGCTGCCAACTCGGCCAAGTATTCCGCCTTGGCTTTCTCCCACAGCACATTACGTTCCTCGATAAATTTGGGCCACGGATTGAGCTCTGCAAGATTTAGTCAAATCAGCAAGGTGATGGATTAAAGCTTTATATTTCATTTTACCCTTGCGACTGTCTCCACCGCCAGCGGATGGTTTTTCTTTTTTCTCCTTCTTCATTTTAGCAGCCTGCAATGCAAACGAAAGGAAAATCAATAAGACACACTTCAACGGCTAGCTCGGAAAATAAATTAAACGTGTCAGAGAGCAACGTATCGGCCTAAGCAAAGTACGCAGTTCTAATAAGTAATTATTTTAATGATTTTTCGGTGTTCGTGTGTAGTTTGCACAGTTGTCACACTGACGCACGCACACACTCACAGAATAACAGCAAAACTTCTTAGTTCATCTTATGTTCCTTACTTTTTCCTTCAATTTAAGAAACTGATGCAATAGAAAAGCAAATTTGAGTCAGACTGAATGCAGGTGATAAATGGGAAGGGGGGATAAATATATCGGAATTGAAGTTAGTGACGTAAAAGCAACCGGCACGGCAGTGATTCACATTGCATTCACTCAACACATGACACACATACGCGCAGACAGCTTACTATGATGTGGCAGTTATTACAGGTAAAAAAAAAACAGATAGAAAGAAAACACAATCAATTGCGAGCGGAAACACCAACCAAAGTTGCGTAGCACCGATTGCGGCAAATATCTTGCTGTTGTTGTTTTTGTTGTCGTTGTAGAAGCTGCGTTCGATTTTCGGCCACTCTCAACTCGAACGTACGAATATTGTGCAAGGTATTTCGGTTGCTGCTTCTAAGGGCACCAACGAAAGGCAACACTTTTAACATAACTTAAAAACGTTATGGTTTTTTATATACTCGAATGCAATTTTAAGGGGTTTAACATGCCTTCTGCTTATTCAAATCCAAATTACTTAATTCCGTCACCACGTTGTCACCCATATTTCAACAAAAAGAGAGGAGTACACAGCGGCTTGCAGTCAAATATGCGTGCAATGTTATCGATACTGAGGACTATCGGAATTCGCATGGCTACATCGAAAGTACGGGGGGCATTCGCCTAGCAGCTGATTTTTAATTGGCGCCAATTCGAATTCGAATGTCCTACATTCGAAGCTATTATTGATTTTCAACCTGCTGACATAATTGTTGTGCCAGTGTTTGTTTTCGTAGTTGTTCAATTTGAGTACGGGACTTTTTGGATACGCGGTCGCAACAAAAGCTAACAAAATTGCACACCTACTGGAAAACCCGTTGCACCACCAACCACCGTTATCGGGTGGCACAACGGAACGTCTTGGCGTAGAATTTGATTTCTACAACGTGGCTTCCAGCAAGGTACACCCCAGTCCGGGGGCAGCGCGCAGTGTATGGGCGCTGCCCCTGACGGCCTCCTCGTCATGCAACATGGAGGAAGATGGTCATGGACATGGCGATATTGACATCGACATCGATCATCGTCCGCACTCGCCTCAGGGAGCCAATGGTGGACCCGGTGGCAACGGCGAGGGTAGCGAGCATGATAGCAACATGCTCCTCTTCGAGGGCTTAGATGGCGCCACTGTGAATCTAGATGATATCTTTGACATCATCAAGAACGGCGAAGTTGGTGAGGTTGAGAATCTTGTCGAGAAATTTGGCATGGAATGCCTGTCGGCTAGAGATCGTCACGGCTATACTCCGGCTCACTGGATTGCGCTTAATGGGAATGTGCAGCTCATGCGCTATCTTATCGAACGCACGGCACCCATTGATTTACCCTGTCTGGGCACGCAGGGACCACGTCCCATTCACTGGGCCTGTCGCAAAGGACATGCCTCTGTGGTGCAGGTGCTATTGCAGGCGGGCGTGGCTGTCAATGCGGCCGACTTCAAGGGACTAACCCCTCTCCACTTGGCCTGCATGTACGGACGCACTGCGACGGCAGCCTATCTTCTGGGCATGGGAGCGCTCAATAATCTGACGGATATTAATGGGGACACGGCGCTTCATTGGGCAGCGTACAAGGGACACGGTGATCTGATGCGATTGCTCATGTACTCCGGCGTGGAGTTGCAAAAGACGGACAACTTCGGATCGACACCTTTGCATTTGGCCTGTCTGTCGGGTAACATCAATTGCGTGCGATTGTTGTGCGAGAAGTCGCAGCTGGATTTGGAGCCGCGTGATAAGAATGGCAAGACACCAATTATGCTGGCACAAGCTCATCAGCACCAAGATGTGGTGCGTCTGCTCTACGGCGAGGTAAAGAAGAAGTCTCGGTGGATGCCATCCGTATCGGAAAGTTGGGGCTGGCTTTTTGGCGGTGCCGGCGATTCAAAGGGACCGTTGTTTCTCTTTTTGTTCTCCGTGCTCCTTTGGGGTTATCCCATGTATATGATACGCGCCATACCAATAACATGGAATATATTACGCCGATCGCACTACTGCTTCATCTATTGGAACGTGGTCATGTGGGTCAGCTGGGCCATAGCCAATCGACGTGATCCCGGCTACATTCCGCTCAGCTCGGATGCCTATTATCGCGCCATCAAGCAGATTCCCTACTTTGACAAGCTTAAGAAGCGCAACGTGATGCTCACCCGGTTGTGCCACAGTTGCCGTTGCCTGCGTCCGCTGCGGGCCAAGCATTGTCGCGTCTGCAATCGCTGTGTCTCCTACTTCGATCACCATTGCCCCTTCATCTACAACTGCGTGGGCCTCAGGAATCGCATGTGGTTCTTCCTATTTGTGCTATCTGTGGCTGTCAACTGCTCCTTTACCATTTACTTTGCCTGCTATTGCGTCATGATCGAAGGATTCACATTGCTCTATGTGTTGGGTCTCATCGAGGCTGTCGTTTTCTGCGGCTTGGGTTGGATACTAACCTGCACTTCGGTGAGTGCGAGTTTATTCCATGTGTGTACTTTGAGCTAATCGATCTTCTTTCGCAGATCCTACATGCCTGCATGAATCTCACCACAAACGAGATGTTCAACTACAAGCGTTATCCCTACTTGCGCGACAAGCGCGGACGATATCAGAATCCCTTCTCGCGCGGACCCATACTTAATCTGCTGGAGTTCTTTGTCTGCCTGCCAGATCGAGGCGATGACAACGATCTACTGCTCGAGGATAACATTTGATTAAGAAACTAGGAGCGCGCTCTTGCACGCCGGCGCAAGGTGCCCGTGCGTGGATAATAGCGACAGTCACCGCTCCAAGGCGGAAACAGCGGCTGTGCTTTGATTTTGCTCCAGGCTTTGTGCTTACTTGAATCTGCAACTTTTATCAGTCAGTCTACATATTGCAATTCGATAGCAGATTCTTGCAGAAGATCTGCGTTTGCGTGAGATGAAGAACCGGATTGCCTTTTTATGGAAAGATTTCATTTAGATAGTATTAACGTATCTCATACTTAGCTAGACCGCTTGTATTTCTATTTTATACTTTTCCAAACTTGACAAAAGACAACGCACATTATCACTCGTAACCCGATGCATCTGCTGTAAGGATTTGTGAACTTCAGTGCCTCGAAGCATGCTTCATTTTGGTCTTGTCATTATATATCCTAGCATAAATAAGAATACGCTTCTCTTGTTATTTGATTTTTTTTTGTACAAAATTGTTATCTGTATAAAATGTATTTAATGAATCTCTATATTATATATTATATATACTTAATATAATTAATACGAATTGCGTATGTAAACGTTTACTAAATGGCTAATCAGAGCATCGTCGTGAGAGATCGCTCTGTTTGTTCATTCATTTTAAAAAATTGCACAGGTAATACTAAAAAAAAATCGGAGACTTCACTATATATGATAATGGGTACACTTTGGCATGCATTTTGGGATTAATGGAAATTGAATTTGGAACGAATGATGCTGATTATTGTAAATGGTAAAAACAATACTGAAAATTGTTTAGCTTTCGAAACAGAAATCATAGTTTTCGGGATCCTCGGGAATCGGTGGTGGATCCTTGCTAATGTCCACGCCCTCCGTATCAAGTAGACGCAACTTAATCTCCATCGAAAGCAGAGTGTCAAAGTCTTCCTTCTTTTGCTTGCTGCACATCTCCTGACCGAGCAGAGCGTTAATGCCATCTGTCCAGTAATTGAAGACGCTCTCATCGGGTGCCACAAAGTCCAGAGTCGAGTGATCCATGCTCTCAAACGTTATGGAAAATGCCATATTGACGGCAGATTTACGTGTGCGTGTCTCCTTCATGTGCGGACACTCTTTGCCCTCGAGCAACTGCTTTATGTCGATAATGGGCAACTTCTTGGGCAGTTCCTCCAGCGTGGGTATGTTCTTCTCATCGCAGTCTCCATAGTGAATGACCTTATGATTGGGCGACAGTCGGGCATACCAGAACTTGTCCTTGGTGCGTGTGCCACGCAGATATTTGGAGAAGCGAGTGCCTGTTCAGTGGATGAAGGCGTGTTAAGAGGAAAAGAACAAAGGAGCGACATTAATGAGCTTACCCTCTACGAGAAATGAGAGACGCTGCTGCTTGATTAGCTCCACAATTTGTGGTGATATTTTCTCTTTCAGTTTCACAATGGCCGAGGCTGTCGAGTCGCACTCCTCCTTCGAGGTGCGTTCCTGCTGACGCAGTGTGGTAATCTGTTGATATGTCAGCAACGCGATTTTGATGCGGAAGTCTTCCAAGTTCTCGGGACGCAGTTTCAGTGTACGCTGGATCTGCTCGCGCACCACACTGAATACCTTTTGGAAGTCCTCGGCTGTGGCGCGCATGTCCTTCCAGGTACGATTCAGAGTGATGACACATATGTAAAAGAACTCCATAAATGGCTGGTCATGGGTAAAAAACATGGGCTGGAAGTCACCCGATTGCTCCGCCGGCGGCTCACCAATGCGCAAAATATCGCATAGAACCTTAACCAGCTCAATCGAGGTGCGTCCGAAAGGACACTCGTGCTCGTCGGCACGGCACGAGTTCTCGTGTACAATCTTTGTGTACTGCTGCGTGTAGTTCCGTGCGAAGTAGACCATGCAGTCCAGTGCGAGAATACCTGAAGCGAAGGTATTGAAGGTAAATAATAATTATAGTTTTAGTTAAGTTAACTCTTACCCGGTGGTGTTTCGATAAAGTCCTGAGCCGGATTGATGTCGCTTTTGAATCCAAGTTTTTTATAGTATTGCGAAAAGTTGACATTGCCACCGCCGGAGCCACCGCCACTGCCGCTGCCACCACCTCGTCGTATGTGCTCGTCGTTGACGCTTAGAGTGCCAGCATAGTCATCGAACGCAATGCGACGCAGCTCTTTAATCTTCTCATGTGCGTCCTGATCTTGTGCGTTCATTTTCATGCGCATACGTTTCTCCAGCAGACCCAACGTCAACGTTTGCAGTACATACAGCTGATGTGTCATCTCGGTGCTCAATCCGTTTCCGAACAAGGCCAGACGATACTGTTTCTCACTGATAGTGTGGGCAATGGCGCGTTTTCGATTTTCATCCGCCTTCATAAAAAGCGCATTGAGTAGGGCAATTGCGTTCTGGCGCATAACCGGTGAATTCACCTCCTGCAGCAGGCGTAGTATATCCTGCAATTTGATATCCTCGGCCACCAGCACATACTTACTGCTGCTTTGCACAATGTTCTCCAGATTAGACAGCGCACTCTCACCACATTTGATGGGATACTTTTGAAAATTGCGCACAATCTCAATGTTGCGTGCCACAAACGAGCTCTCTGGCACCTCCCACGATACTGTGCCATGCTCCATAAGCTCCACGAAACTAGCAAGACTATACTTAAGTATCTCCTCGTCTTTCTGGGTAACGTCTTCGATCATCTTTATCAAAATATCCAAGCCCTTCTCTTTAATGAACTCAAGTGCAAATGTGTGATCCATGCTAAGCGATGTCAGCTCTTTCAGACGCTTTGCCTTGTCCAGGTCGCTGCCATTTATCAGTACCTCGAGCGCATCGCTTGCCGTCTTTGAGGGTGAGTACTGTAGCCGCAGCACAGACCCATTTTTAATCTCGTTGCGATTCTTTTCGGTGACATATTTCATGTTATTCGTCTCACAGAATTGCAGAGCATAGTTTTGATGATCGCTTATGGACCAGCCGTTGCATATTTCCTGAATTTTGCCTATTTCATAAAGATAACAATAACATTAATTGCATATAAGTAAAAATATTTAATTTAACTCACAAATAAAATTTACTGCAGTTTAAAAGGAATACAAATAATTTAAATTTTGATATTCTGGTTAGGCACCCACCCACAATAATTTTACCCACAATTTCTTTTACTAGTCCCACTTCCTGTTGAGTCGATGCATTTCAATGAGGGCTGATGACGCTGACATCAGAGACACGACCACATAGGGCGTTGGCGTTCCATTTTCCTGGAGAGCTAAACGCCCACGTAATACAATAGCCCTATACGGTTCCTATGTTAGCGCTATTCTGTAGCTTTCTCGAAAACACTAGCCAATTGTTTAAAATCTATTTAATGTATTTACTTACTTGCAAGCGGATGCCTTTGATCAAGATTTATTAGCTGTGCAATATGATTTTCACGCTCAACAGCTATTTTCACTATGTGAGCATCCTTCACAGGCATCTTTTTCGGTATCATCTTGATGATATCAGCTAACTATTTAATATTTTATTTAAATTATTATTCTTTCGGTAATCCCAGTTTTGTGATTAATTAGTTATTTGAGTAATCGATACTTTTCAAGTGCATGCGATGTTTGATGCCAGGGCTGCACAGCTTTAAAGTCATGTCGACGTTATCGATAAACAAACAAATTGAACAATTAAAACCGGTAGATTCGTTAAATATTTAAAATATTTATTTTCAATTAGATCTTATAAGGTCGTTAACAACTTAAGCAGTTCACCAACAACGCAGACATTAATGCTATTACCCAACAGTCGGTACTTTTGCCGGCTTGTAGTCTCGGCAGGGAAATTGAAGTCTTCGGGAAAACTCATCAACCGGGACACTTCCCGAGGCGTAAAATAACGCAACTTCACTTTTCGCAATAAAGCAAGTCGACGCTGTTGTGCCTCGTCTGAGTTTTGATTGTCTAGATCCATGTCGATTTCCTTTACTGCCTCAAATATGATGTGCGATTGCTCCTCGGTGAGCGGAGTAAAGGCCGACCCAGTTCCTTCCGTGTAGTGGGTGTAGCCCTTGGTGAAGCACATGGATCGACTTTGCGTGGGGTGAATTATATCCATAACCAGAACGCGCTTTGTTAGTACATTATCTGGCACAAGTGTTTCTGGCGGAGCATTAGGCTCAATTATGGAAGATATTTGGCATGTGGATTGTTGCGTTGATTCAATTTTTGTGCCTGGCATATGTTCCCAGATTTTACCCGCTTCGAAAGTAAAATCATTATCCCTACGCGCAATGCAATAATATCGATGCCGAGTATTTGGAACATTAAATTGTGTGGGAGTCAGTATAAACTCTCGCCAATAAAAACCACCTTTTTCCAGAGCATCAATGAATTGTTGTCTCGCCTGGGATCCCTCAAATCCTTTGACATTCTCCATTAGCACATATTGAAGTGATTCACATTGTGGAATAAGTGTGCAGAGGTGAGTAAGGGCGCAGGAGCGCTTGTCCTCTGTGTCCCGCTGCAAGCCTTGACGAGTATGCGGTTGACATGGGGGCGACATAAGCAGCATGTTTGCATTTAGTTTCTTGACCTCCTTTTCACTTAAGCTCTGTATATTTCTCGTCTTAACGATCGAGCTTCCGTAGTTATGTGCGTAGACCGCATTGGCGACTGTGTTTACATCCAATGCGGCCACAACCTCTCCAGGCAGCTGCGCATCTGAAAGGTAACTGTTAATAGGGGAATCCCTAATGATTTTTTTCTTAGCACTTACGCACATTTAAAAGCATAATGCATTCCTCCGATGCCACTAAACAATTCCAATACTCTAAATTCACTGCTATTCATTTTGTTTACTGTGTTGAAATTGCTATTGAAGGGACAGCACGCTCCTAATCGGCTGTTAACCATTCACGACGAACACTTGTTGATTGATATATTTATGCAATATATCGAAAAGTTTTTCATATATCGATTAAATCGTCTGTGTGATTGTCTGGTTTTTCTAGAAGAAGAACGTCAACACGTGCCGCTTGGTAGAAGTTTTGTTCTGATATTTAACTGTCTTAAAATATGGGAAAAACAAAAAGAAAACTACCGCCACCTCCTATAGAGGAAGATTCAGATAGTGATTCCAGCTTTGCCGAGGATGAACTGCCTGAAAAGGAAGACGGCGCTCAGGAGCCCGTCACCGATAGCAGCGATGACAGTGATTTGGAAATGGACAGCAAAAAGCCGAAGAAGCAGGAACAAAAGGCGGTAGCACAATCAGCGGAGGACAAAATAAAAGTAGACGACGACGAAGATGATGACGATGACTATGAAGACGAGGATGATGATGATGACGAGGATGATAAGAAAGCACGTCTGCCTGTGCTGAATCCACTCAGTCTAATGCGAAACAAGGAACAACGCACGGCACTATACCGCAAAATGAAGAAGGAAAAGCAT
Organism: Zaprionus ghesquierei; assembly: GCA_018904095.1. NCBI lineage: Eukaryota > Metazoa > Arthropoda > Insecta > Diptera > Drosophilidae > Zaprionus > Zaprionus ghesquierei. The sequence continues at coordinate 6,254,711 of JAEIGP010000806.1, read as the reverse complement.
AAGAAAAAGATGCAAGAACGTCGTGCACGTCGCAAGGCGGGAGTGCCAGCAAATCCTGGTCATACAATCGAAAGCTTGCGTGAGAAAGATCAGACGGAGGTGAGCAATCTCAACGATTCGGACAACGAAGAGCTGCGCAAAGAATTGGAAATCGATGACTTCAGTTCATATTTCGAGCGCATCTATGAACCAAAGGTGTTAATCACATTCGCTGACAATCCCGTGACCAAGACACGCAAATTTGGCCTCGAGCTTTCACGCATATTTCCGAATGCGCTGGTCAAAATCCGCAACAAGGCGTCTGTGAAAAAGATCTGCAAAAGTGCAGAACGTGAGCAGTTCACGGATGTCGTTATTGTGAACGAGGATAGGCGCAAGCCCAATGGCTTACTGGTTATACACTTGCCCAATGGACCGACGGCACACTTTAAAGTGTCCAATGTGAAGTTGACATCGGACATTAAGCGGGATCACAAAGAAATAACCAAGCATCGCCCCGAAGTTATATTAACCAATTTCACAACTCGTTTGGGTCTTACAGTCGGTCGAATGTTGGGCGCACTATTTCACCACGATCCCGAGTTTCGTGGCCGTCGAGCAGTGACCTTTCACAATCAGCGCGATTACATTTTCTTCCGTCATCATCGCTACGAGTTCTCCAAGGAGGGTAAGCGCGTCAAGCTGCGCGAACTGGGGCCGCGATTCACACTAAAACTCCGCTCCCTGCAGGAGGGCACCTTCGACAGCAAGACTGGGGACTATGCCTGGATCATAAGCAACAAACGGCATGACATGGAGTCTAGGCGCCGTTTCTTCCTTTAGATTAGATAAATATTGATTGTGTCCGCTTTTGACATTTTTTTTAAATATTTTTATATATTCGTATTATTCATAAGAGAATATAAACTACAAAAAAAAGGGAAATAAAAACAAATTCTCTCTTAAAGAACAACAATAAGAGACACTGTAACCAGTAGATTCATCCACCACGTGATGTTGAATACATATGTTAATGTAAAATAATTGAAGCTCTTAGGTTCTAAAATGTGTGTGCAACATACAACAGTTACGATGGGCACAGTCATCTTTGGCCATTGGCACGAGGAACGTGCAGCAAAGCCTTGCTCCCTTCCGATTACATTGTCGGGCATTGTGGACTTGGAACGCCGCCAACAGCTGCTGTGGGATCACCGAATGGCAGATCTCCTCCGGTCTCAGCTAATATCTCAGCTGGAGGCTGTCCGTAGTCTTGCAGTTTTCGCATATCATCGAGCACAATGCGGAACTTCTCTCGTTTCACAGTGGGCGAGTCGTCGGCCTTTTCGCTCTGCAAGTGCCCCTCGATTACCTTGTAAAGCTCGAGTTGTTTTTGGTATCTGAGAAGGAAAGGAGAGTCGGATTTCAACAAACTGCATGTCTGATCAAATTTCAATGAGTCATATTCCCACTAGCAGGGGCGTTGTCATTGCAAGTTGAATATTTCACACACAAATACACACACACCTTTCCTTGTCCTCGGTCGACAATTTGGAGTCGTTCTCTTCCAGATATTTTGGATATTTTTCCAGCAGTTCTTTAATGCTGGGCAGTAAAATCTCCGCGGAGAGCAGGCTCTGCATCATGCCTTCCATGAAGGGTAGGAAACTGTTACCATCAGCCTCGCCGGCCTGCGATAAATGATTATTTCATCACTATTCAATTTAATGACGAATTGCATCATGCACTTACCCCATCCAGATTCAGAGAGCTAAACATACTAGCAATATCATTCTCGGATGCGGGCGCAGCCAGATTTTCGGTACCTTCTTGCAGACCCTTAAGCGAATATTAGGAAAATGTAATGCATATAGCGGTAATTGCAGTATACGGAAGTATTACTTTAAGGGCCTGGGAAATGCTGTCTGAATACTTGGAGACCTCGTCATCGTTGGCGGAGTTCTCGCCACTGAGGGTCATGGCGGCCGCTTCGGCCATTTTCTTGAATCCGGCCATTATTTGATCAGGATTCTGTGGCAGTGGAGGAATATCACCGCTGGGCGTATCTGGGCCGCCGAACAGTGTGTTCATTCGATCAGCCAAGATTTTTGCTTGTTCACTGAAAATTCCAAAGTTCAATTTCGTTTGCAATGTGACACCTCATGCGAGTTCACTTTATACTTACACGAAAAATGCATCTGGGTCGTCGCCAGCCTCACCGCCGGCTTCGCCACTGGCATCTGCAGTAGATGCCTTCTCTGGCTTAGTACCACCACTCTGGGTTTTATCGAAATCCTGCAGTGCATCTGCCAAAGGGCGGTGTTACTTAAATTATATAAGGCGCAGATGGATCAGCCGAGTATCCATTTGAAGCGCATACTCACTGTCCAGCAGGTCGTTCAGATCGTCGGCATCTCCATTAGGTTTTTGCTCAGACATTCTGTCGAATTATGTGATGAAAATGATTTTATTACTGGAAAAACTATGTAACACCTCTTGTTTTGGCTTAAAACAAAGTGTGTGACAGCAGGTATGTGTGCGTGTGCACAATTTTTTCATGCAATTGCCGAAGACAACGATTAAACCTATCGATAGTCGAGGAGTCTCTTTCAAAAGCAGTGAGCCTCACCGGCAAATGTTTGCTTTGAGGTTACAAAATCGCTTGTAATGCTGCTTAAGATGATTTTGTATAATTCTTTATACAAAATAGTATATGTCTCTCATAAATTTAAAAACAGCAAACAAGAATGACATTTAATCAGGTGTATTGCTATTAAACACATACATATCGATAGACAAGTACTTGGACTTGTAAGCTATCGATAATATTGCAATTTGCAATGGTGCTGCCAGATAGCTAAGAATTGAACTTGTGAATTCTTCACAGCACTGGTGCAAATTCAAAATAGTGGTGGGAAATAAACATTACTTGCTTATTTTGATAATTTATTTTTAGTATTGAAAAAAAATGTATTATATATAAGATTATAATATTAATTTAAAAGTACATAATTAGATTTCTTTACTAATTTATTTTGTTTTTAAATAACTTTTACTATATTAAAAATTCCTTCGTAAACACTTAACATTCCTTGCCCTAGTCACATTTGCTTTTGTAAATGTCTACAATGTGCGTATTAAGCAAACTCCGAAGTGATGAAAACGAAACAATCCAAGGACATTAGCCAAAGATTATCTAAAATAATCACCCAAAATATTTATGGTATGTTCTGCGAAAAACACAACAAACATACACAAGTTAAGGTCATGCACCTTGCTGTGCGCACATGAAGATCGGCGACCAAACTGCGACCAGAACTTAAACCGCACATACTACTCTCTACGCTGTGCTGTTATCTTCGGTTCTCTCTACTGCGAGGGGCCGACTGAGGCGAGACCAATTCCGAAACCAGAACGATACACCCATCACATACGGTACTGTAGTATGGGCTACGGTAGGGAGTCTCCGCCGTATCGGGCCAAGGTCAGCTCTGAAGGAACCCTGCCATGTTTTTCGAGTCCTTCAAAATGAATATTCTCATATGGTTGGTTGTTTGGTTTGCCGTTTTTCTGTTTTAACCGCACCGTTTACCAAAGAGCAAGACGAATTGGAATTTGAATCCGAATTCTCTCATTCGGCACGCCGTTTTTGTGGTAACTTGGAGCGTCGTTTTAAGGGTGTGCTATTCCATGAACATCTCTGCGTGGGCGGAGTTTAGCCGAAAATAATGCGTAATTTGCCGTATTAGCTGTTCCTCCATTTGTTAATGTGACTTACTCTTAGCAGGATTGTATTGGGATTAAGTTTTTTGACAAATAATATTGTTTTAAGAAAATTTTATTTAAAAATAGTAAGCCTAAGGCTAAAGTTAACAATAATTTTAAGATGTTAAATAATAATAAAAATGCTCACCTCTCTGCATTTAAAATGAACCTGCTTATATACAGAAACCTTTTTGCCAATTTTTGATTTCACTAGATTTTAAATTAGCTCAGATCGGTGTGTTCAAACAAACAGATTCAGACAGGCTCAATTGACTTGGCTAGTGATCCTTAATAAGAATATATATACTATGAAAAAGTTCTACCAAACACAACCATTCCCAGAAATCGTCCATTATATTCTATACCAAAATATCCCAAACCTTGTAACTTAACTTTAAGCCTAGAAAAAACCCTTTCTTTTTGTTTGATTTTTTTCCGGATACAAAAATCAAACCGATCTTGTTTTTCATGGAACTTAAAGGGGTTAAGTCAAGAAGTCAAAAGACAAAAGTCGAAAACGTAAAAACCCTTTCGGTCAAACAATGTGCGGGGGTTCGAAAGTAGATCTCGGTCTTTTTTGACATAATTTTTAAGTAGAGTGTGAGACGAGTCCCTGTTCCAATCCCGATCATAAACAGTTTATTTGGATATAATCGGCTGCGAGAAGTGAAAACTTACCTGGTCACAGGGTGAAGCGCACGCAAATTTTCTCGGGAAGTGTGAAAGACATAGAGGCCTATGAGTCCGAGCCCTGCCATAAAATACGCGTCCTTACTGGCGTTTCACTCCTCTTCCCGTCCTAAAGTTGTTGTTTTTTTCGCCTGGTCTGGGAAACTTTGTGTGTGCATTTTTATAGATATATAGCCCAACCATATATCATTTGGTGCGATTTCACGGTCACTGATCGAGCCGTACAACTTTCTTTTTTTTCGCTGGGCAGGCACTTTCCAACTTATCATTCTATGTACAACCTTCCCGGAAAGAGGTCAGCGAATTTTTACAGCCCACCCTTCGATAATGGACACGTGATTGTTCCTCGCGAATGGCAATAATTGTGGTTTTATTTTCGCGCCATTCATTTCGGTAGGGCGCGTGGGCAGGCTGAGCCCGCGATCTGCTCCTTTGATAGCCGGCCGTGGCGATTGCGATTATAGCGCTTGCGACATTTCCTGGAAAATTCGACAAGAGTTTTCTTTTGAAATCAACCAAATGGCGGACATTCCCCTCTATCTTTCCAGACTCCCCCACGCCTGTCGCCAAAGCAACGCCTTGTAAGCATTTTACGGACCAACGCCTGTCGCGCTGTCGTCGCTGGGGGACTCCCCATCAAAGCACTTAACGTTCCAAATCAACGACATGCAAACGAGCCATTGCGTCTGTCTTCGACTCCGACTCGATCTGCGGCGGGGGTCTCCAGCCAACATGCAGCATGCGACGATAATGTGGGTCATCTGCCTGCGTTGCAATGTTCTGACTGATTAAGCGGAAATTAAGTGTGTGTCTGAGTGTGTGAGTGTACGCCAATTTGCTATGGTTGCTCTTTTTTATGCGGTGGGTTGGACTTTTTTGTCAGTGAGATCAATTTAAATTGTCAAATTTCGAAAATGGAAGCCATTTTAATTGCAACAAACTCAGCTGCCGTGACGTAATGCAATGGAAGAGCGTAACTAGCGAGCATCGATTCATTTATCGATACCAATGCAAGTGTCAGCCATTTTCAAAGCAACAAAAAGCTGACTGACGCAGCATAACTCATTAGACAATACAACTATGTATATCGATTACATTGCAGCTTAACGTTATGCAGTGTGACCTAAGCTCGGCGTTAATTAAGTATCGATATCATTCGCGGCATTCGTAATGCATCTTCAAAACGCAGCCATTGCTGTGATTAATGAACTGACTGAATAATTTTATTTAAATTCGCATATATCCGATACGGAGCGTTGCTAATGGAAAAACGCCGGCAAAGATTGAGTGGAGCGCCCGGGCGCTCCACGATCAACAAACGCTTGACCTGATCTGAATGTGAGAAAAACGCCACCTACTTTCGTAGCTGCTGCTGTCCCGCTTCGGCAGACATTGTCTACCCATTGTTGTCAGTGTCTCGCTCTCTCTCTCTCTCTCCCTCGTCTAGCTTAGACAATTTCAATAGCTGATGATGAATTGTGGCTGCTGATCGGGTCGATCGCAGCATAAGCAATTACAAATCATATAAGCAGCGGACAACAGGTTGTTGTTTGGGGCAAAAGAGAGGAACCTCTTGACGGTGTTTGCCAGTCCGGAAAACAAATTAATCTTGTGGCCACTGACAGCAGCAGATCTTTGGTTGGCTCGCTCGCCTCCTCACTTTCTTCATTGTAAACCTCGAGTTTTTCCATTTGCCTTGCAGCATGTTTGATGATGATGCTCCCGGGGCTCGGTGCTTGAAGCGTGAACGACCTGTGACGCGACGTTGCCTCCAGATGTTTGATTTCAGCCTGTTGTTGTGGATGCTGTTGTTGTTTTTGTTGCAATGTGGACGCGTTGCGCCTACCTTGCGCCTTCTGTTTAATGATCAATTTGTTGGCCTCTGATCGTGCCGACAGCGTTTAGCAGTCACCACCCGATTGCTTTGTTTGTTGCCAGCCTGCTGCCTGCTGCCTGCTACTCCACCTTCTCTTGCAGCACCATCTCCTCCTGTTTCCCTACATCCTGCTGCTGCTCCTCCAGCAACTCCTCCCACTCTGTGGCAAGTTCAGCTAATGACTTAAGCATGTGGGGCATCCCTTCGTGCCGTGAGTTACTCCCGTCACCTCCTACCCATATTTCGCGCAGACAACGCGTCGTCTTTTCATTTTGCCATTTTGGCTAACCCCTTCGTCTGGCCGTGTCGAAATCTGCTAACAGTTCCACTAACCGACTAACCGACACTTCGCGTCTTGCGGCCAACCATGGATTATGCTCGCCCTTTGTCTGGTCCAGAGTGGGATTGAGAGACACACACGGGGTAGGCAGAGAGAGAGAGAGAGAGAGAAAGAGAGAGCTATGTTGCTTTCAATCGAAATATCAAATATGCTAATTTGCATACAATGGACTTCCCCGGAAGCCAGCTCGTGATCCACAAACAACTAATGCCTGCAATTAGCCAAACTAAAGACATTGCAAGCAGCGAGGGTCGAGCAGCAAGGGTTAAGATCAACGAGGCAAATCGCATTCGCCTTTCTGTGGGAGTGGCAAGTGGGAGTGAGAGAGGAAGGGAGAAAGAGCGAGTTTGAGATACTCCTTCGATTGGGAAAGTCCTTTGGATGGGCGTTAGCTGCGTTAAGCCACACCAACGATCGATCTAGCTACCTGGGACGCCACACACACACACGCACACATGATATACCACCTTCAGTACGGCTTAACTCGTTCATACCGCAGGCGAAGCCGTAGCCAAAACCGAAACCGTACCCGATGAGACCATGGCAAATCGTTTACGTATGTTGATCAATAAACCCTTCGACTGCAATGCGATTAGCCGCTATAATCGCGCCCGGCCGCAGCTCAATAGACGAAAACTTTTACCAAATATTTGCAGAAGTCAATTCGAGGATCAAGGATCATCGGCGAGGCGCGACCTGACTGCGCTCTGCCTCCTTAAGCTGCTTTGACTTTCCGTCTAATCTAGCAGTTTGTTTCCATTTGTTTGCATGCTTTAGCGAGGATTTCGTTTTACGATCGCCCCTCGGCAGGCCAGCGAAAGAGAGAGAGAGAGAAATAGAGCTCCTGCTGAAATTTGACTAGGCAATCTGGGCTGGACCAACTGCTCGGACCAGCTCGGGGGCAGCAACTGCTTTTGCAGATTGTGCGTTGTATTTACCAAAGCTAAGGGCGGATTAGTCGAGAAGTCAATCCTCAGAGGCAGCAGGTCTTAATCCGCATCGGATCGTACTCAAGTCGTAAATCGATTGAGAATTTTCTACAATTTTTAAAAATATCAGTTTCTTATGATCATTTCAACTTTATTAATATCAATAATAATAAATTTTATTTGTAAGTTTGTTTGATTTGTTTTTTGGTATATTATTAAGTTATTCAATAGATCGTAAAAAACATAAATTCTCATTTAAAACTTAGATAAAATGTCAATTCTCTTAAGAATCGATTAATTTCCTACAAAGTCTTAGTAGGGGGAAGGTAAGATCGATTAGATTATAATTTGAATATTAATAAGATTAATATTGTATTTATTTCTGTAACTTTAATATTTCACATTAGAATCGTCAATGATCAATTTGCGTGGGCGGTGGGCGTGGCAGCGAAAATTAAATAGAAAGTCATCCACCGTATGGAATACAGAAACATTCTTCTTTGGTGTCTGGTGTTTGGTGTCTCTAGCTTTTGTTATAGCTGAGATCCAGTCGTTCAAACGGACAGACGGACGGACAGGCGAACGTAGCTGAATTGACTCGGTTAGTGTTTCTACTTTGTGAGGTCTGTCACGTCCTACGTTGCCTGTTTAATACATTTGTACGGATTCGGTTGGATTTTTAACAAAGATCTCACAGTCCTGGCGAAGACGTTACAGATCGAGCTTGTAGTCCTTTCACATGCACATTTTATATGTTTCTATCGATCCATAAAGATATCTCTTCGTTTTTAACTGGCTACCTTCGTGGCCATATGGAAATTAGTTGCACGGCAACAAGATCGACGGGGAACAGAGCTACTATGGTTTGCTAGTCAGAGCTGCTGATAGAGACATTAGCCGGGGCAGGGGCAGGGGCAGGGGCAGGAAAAATGGAACTGCAAATGGGACAATCAAGGCCGTTCGACGTGCAACCAGACGACATAACGTCGTCGGCCAAAGCGAATCGATTCCCCGGCAATGGCAACGACAAGCCGAGTGAGTGAGAGAGAAAGAGAGCAAGAGATCGCTTTCTCGAGTGACAGAGAGAGATGGCGCGCTGTTGTTGGTGTTGTAGAAAGATTGTGAATTTGCGGTAACCGAGCGTGGAGCGGCCACAACTAACTTGATTATGGATGCTCCGCGGGCAGGTGCTGTGGGCGTTGGATGCCGGCCGCGAGTATGCCAAGCGAGGGGGGCGTGGTATTGCAAGCGATTGAACTCCACTTAAGGAAAACAAGGGCGCGCGTCCTCTGGCAGGCAGCTTCTTCCGGGCAGGTAAGCACAGAGCGAGAGAACAACAGAAAGAGAGAGAGAGCGAGAGAGAGAGAGAGAGGGAGTACAGCGACAGAGAGATGATATTCATTCATAGCGCCGTAGGTGGCATCATAAAAGGACTTTTAGCACTCCCTATTCATATCCCTGCCTAGGCTCTTCGTGGAATTGTGCATGGAAATGTGCGACGAAGTTGCCGCGTTGCTCGTCGTGTTTATGGCCAATGCGCTGGACGCGCTACCTCCTACTGTTTCCCGTCTGCAAGACGAGATAATGCTCCGATGCGTTGCCGTTGTCGATAGCGCGAAATTAGCGTTATATGATGTTGCCTTTTCAGCTCGCTTTGTTGACGCAAATTGAGAAATCAACGAGGAATCAATGAGGAATCAACAAAGCGTAGGTAAATCGAAGGCGCCCCCTTTCTCGTACTGCCACCCCACAACAGCTGAGAGATTGCTCTGCAGATCAACTCCACTGCCCATCAAGGACATTGTGGGTTTCAAGGTCAAACGCTTTGCTGCTCTCCAGCCGAGGCAAAAATGTCTCTTTTGCCGTTCTCCCGTTGGGTTTGCTTAACCAACGCAGTGCAAATTCCAACCGAGCAGTAGAAACCTCCGTCTTTGTTGGACTGCGGCCTCCGTTGTCCTTGCCGATCGAGGTTGGCAGGCGGGGCAGGATGATCGCCCCAGGATGCGCGGTATTTCGTCACGTTCAACACTCGGTATGCTGCGCATCTTGCGGATTCTCCGCTGGCGTTTACCTTCTGTTCTGCCGGCGGCTTCATTAGTTGCCACTCTTGGCGCTTGGCGGCGGCGGCAGCAACGGTTACGTTGGGTCTCGTCGTCGCTTTGCGCGGACATTCGTTGCGTGAAATTCGGCAATTAATCAAACTTCCCAGCGATACCTTGGTAACCTACGCTTGAGGTCAAGCGTGAAAAGGATACGGCTGCGGCTTAGTAGGGCTGATCCCGCATTGGCTGCGCAACGAGGGCGTTTTCTAAGTTCGAAAAATTATCAATTCATGGGGGAAGTGAGAGCACAATATAGAATGTAGAACTTCTGTCTAAAGAGGGTTCCAAATATTGAAATGAATTTGGTTTTTTAACTTATTCAACTGGGTTAATTTAAAATTTTCTTAAATTATGAAAGTAAAATATTAACAATAAAGATCAAGTAGCCTACATTGCCTCAGTATTATCTTTACGTTCTGCAATAATGTAAAAAAGTTTTCACTCTAGTTGAACTAAAATACCGCTTAAATACTATTAACACTATAGACACCTTATTCGATCCATCTTCATTAGCTTTGCAACAGGAAACAAGTCCCTGAGACTGACACTTTCTATGCAACGTATGTACACCTGCTAACTTGCCCGATTCATCAATCGTTTGGTTCAGGAAGTCGTCTATAACTGCAGCGTATTTGCCGTATTTGCAGTCTCATTAATAATTGAGCACTAATGAGGTATCAATAAAGGATCTCTTACGCTTCTAAACTTCCATTTGATGCATATTCGATTGCATTATGCGTTGCATTCGATGTCTAATTCGATTAGCGCAGCGAGAATCCCACGCGACAATCGCAAGCGAACTAGGTCAAAAAGGACGACAGCGAAAAATATATTCAGGCTGTGGGGCAACACTGGTCTCTAAAGGTTATGTGGAGCCCGACACAGTCTGCTATTGGCGCACACTTGCTGGCAGCGCCAACAACGCCCCCTGTCGACAGTCGAACGCGTACGAGCTCTATGATCGCGTGCAAGTGCGAGCGAGATGCAAGCATGTCGTGCGCTGCGATTGGTCCGCGTGTTGTTTACGTACCTGCTGAGCGATGGCTGACATCTTGACTGCGTCGCTGCCGCTGCCGCCGCCGCCGTTGCCGATGCCGATGCTGCTGCCGTCGTCGTCGCTTCGCTTCACAGAAAGCCAACGATCTTGCATGACTTCGCTCTGCTCAAGTCAGTTAGGCATCGACTGCGCAACGAGCCAGACACATTCGCCAAACGTCGCGCACTCCAGACACACACACACACACACACACACACACGCCAAGAGAAAGAGTGAAGAGAGTGTGAATTGAACGAATTTTTTTTTTAAGTTGCTAAGGCCATCGACTATTGCTCTCGCCTATGCCAATTTTGTGACACAATATCGCAGCAGCCAATATATCGTTATCGATACAAATTATTCGACGTTCGAGTTCGCGAATTCGCCGCCGTCGTCGTCGAAGTCGCCGTGTAAGCTGTGAATTATGACCGTAACCGCATTTGCCGCCGCCATGCACAGACCCTTCTTCAATGGATATTCAGCAATGCAAGGTAAGCAGCGCAAGAGATCGGATGCAGTGCATCAATCTGGAGGTAACTATTAGTAGTTGGACCAAAAGTTATAACTGTGCTCTTTTCTGCTTTTCCCTTCTTGCAGACATGAACAGCGGCCAGGGACGCGTAAATCAGCTGGGCGGAGTCTTTATCAACGGGCGCCCGCTGCCGAATAATATTCGCCTTAAGATTGTGGAGATGGCTGCCGACGGCATTCGGCCGTGCGTCATCTCGCGTCAGCTGCGCGTCTCACATGGTTGCGTATCGAAGATATTGAATCGCTACCAGGAGACGGGTTCCATACGGCCTGGGGTGATTGGGGGTTCCAAGCCGCGCATTGCCACGCCCGAGATCGAGCATCGCATCGAGGAGTACAAACGCAGCAATCCGGGCATGTTCTCCTGGGAGATACGGGACAAGCTCATTCGTGAGGGCATCTGTGATCGCAGCATGGTGCCGTCGGTGTCGGCTATATCGCGCCTGGTGCGCGGTCGTGATGCACCCTCCGATTCGGAAATCAACTCCAAGGCAGCTTCTAACTCTACCTGCAGCTCTGATCCATCCGGTTCCAATTCCGGACATGGCCACAACAACAACAACAACAGCAACAGTAACAACCACAACAAGCCATCCGATGAGGATGTCTCGGATTGCGAGAGTGAGCCAGGAATTGCGCTAAAACGTAAGCAGCGTCGCTGCCGCACCACATTCTCGGCCAGCCAACTGGAGGAGCTGGAACGCGCCTTTGAGCGCACACAATATCCGGACATCTTTACACGCGAGGAGCTGGCTCAGCGCACCAATCTCACTGAGGCGCGCATACAGGTCTGGTTCAGCAATCGTCGCGCTCGGCTGCGCAAGCAGCACACCTCCGTCTCCGGCGGGGCAGGCGGCGGCAGCGGCAGCAGCAGCGCCGGCACTGTCATTGTGTCGTCCCCCGTCGCCAGCAGCCAATCGCATCATCTCGCGCCGCTGACCATGATGCCCATGCCACCTGCTGCCGCCGCCATTGATGCCGTCTATCAGCATCCGTACGAGTTCTATGGCAGCGCCACGCACACTACGCACAGCAGCGGTAATCTTCCGCAGCTCTGCAGCAATCTATCGGCCAATACGCCGCCACATCATCATCAATTCTATACGCCCAGCACGGCCAGCTACATCATGCCCAGCTCGGCAGGCAACACGAATTCCCATGCCAGCGAGCTGCTTGTGCCCGCCGAGCCGTCGACAAACGCCACCCACTACGACGCCAACCAGTTGGGCTCTGTGTACAGCACTGAATCTGAACCACATCAGACAATGCCACGTAACGAGAGTCCCAACGAGTCGATCTCCTCTAGCGGCTTTGGTCAGCTGCCTCCGACACCGAACAGCCTTTCCGCTGTTGTTGTTGGCGCCGGCATTGAATCCGCTGCCCAATCACTGGCCAATGCCAGCGCCGGCAGCGAGGAGCTCAATGCGGTGCTTAAAGTGGAGGCAGCCGAACTGGCGGCCGTCCAATCTCAATCTCAGGCACTGTCGCAGGCACAGCCACAGCCACAGCCACCGCAACAGTTCTACAGCAGCTGGAGCGGCTCGAGCATGCCCAGTATGCGTCCCAATGCGCCACTTTCGCCCGAGGATTCGCTCAATTCGACTAGCTCCACGAGCGCTGCCCTCGAGGTGTCCGTGGCCAATGCACACCAGATGTTTCACTCGTATCAACATTCGTCCGCGGCGGCTGCGGCGCAATATGCTCCATATGGAACAACCACGCCGCATTCTCATGTCGCCGCGCATGCAGCTCATCATGCACACGCCCATGCGCATCATGCTCAGTATGCCGCTGCCAGCCACTACGCGGCTCCACCACCGCCACCGCCCCCGCATAGCTCCTCGTCGCACTTTATGCCGCAGAACTTCAATGCAGCCGCCGCTGCTGCAGCAGCTGCCTTCTCGTCGCCCTCCAAGATGAACTACACAACGATGCCGCCACAACCGTTCCCCTATCACTCCTGGTACTAATCCAGGAATCTCCATCAGCTCCGACGCTCGCACATTGATTGACGTCGCCAAAGAATCACGCTATATATATATATATATGTGCTATATGTTGTCGTATATCATCATATCATATTATCTTCACTAAGAGTCTTGCTAGATAGAGTCTTTATATAGTTAGATATATATAGAGTAAAGCTATAGCAAGCTAGGCTAATCCTAAGTGCATTTCTTTTTTTTTTTTTTTTCAACTACAACTAAGTCTAGTTCTAAGTTCTAAGTTTCCAAGTTGCAAATAAATATGCTAATTTATCAGGTATATACAAGCTGTTATTCTAATTCTACGTAACTCTCTTCATTTTCGTCCTGCCCCCCCCGGCGTGACCCATTCAGTAGTCCGAACCTTGGACACGCTTCTGTACGCAGCGTGAGGCCGGAAAAACTAGTGGAATGCTGCGCACACATTAGAGACCTTAAGTAGCCGCACGTTCCCCTGAAGGATGCCCATGTACGCTATATACATGCATATACTATACAATCTAGGAAGTCCATGGAACGACATGCGATTTCAACAAACTCAACGGGACGCACAATGCGCCTGCCCACGCTGTGCGCTGTGTCGTTTCGTCAATGTCAAATGGGAATTTCACTCGAGAATTGCCAGCAGAAGATCGGAGATGGTAGAAAGGAAATCCTTATGCAGTATATCCCTAGTAACATCCTAGGACCCATCACAACTTGGCTCGAAACTCCAACCAAGGTGTTAATTGCCCTTCTATCGAATTGGATAATTGCTCTACAATTTACCTCAAATTCACACCTCGTTCTGCCTTGTCTACAGTACCTTTTTGCTCTTGCTAGGGTCCTCGGGTCTCAACACCTTTCCCCGACTTCGATTCCAAACTACGTGCGCAATTAATGAAGTCATTGCCAGACAACGCAGACAGCTTAGCAGACAATCCCCGAGCACCCGAAAAGATTTGTCCTATCTGAGGGTTCTTATTTATTTAATCTAGTTTGTCAGAAAGTAAATATTGACTTTACAATCGACTTAAGACCTCTTGGACGATGTCAGGTACCTTTTGCAAATTTTGAGTGGCTTGCAAAAAAAAAAAACGAGATCGAGATTAATATCGGCTTTGCGTTTGTTTTGCTTTCGAAAAACACTTTTCCGATCCAGTAGCGTCGCGACGAGTCTGTTAGGTCTAGGGAAACAGGTCTTAGCCCAATTTTCAAAGCTTGTCTAATGCCAATTTAATAGCACCCAAAAGATTTCTCTCAAAGCGGGCCCGAGTGCAGTCTCCAGCCAGGCTAATAATGCAATAAACTGGGTAAACTTGCTAGACTCGAACTTTAATTAAAATTCGATTCATTAAGGAGCCCCCGACCGACCGACGGCGACCCTTTAAAGACCCTGTATAAGTGCGGTAGCCGCAAAAGCTCCCAGACAAAAAGTCTTACAAATCGGAAATCTTAAATATTACGCATTAATTTTCGGTAGCGATAAAGAATTACAACGTGAGTTTTGCCGAGTAGACTGCCGTGTAGACTGTGCGCGGACTTGAACTCTCTTCAGCTTTAATCGACTTGTCTTCTCGACTGGTAGCTGGTACCAGTTCCCTTTCCCTTCCCCTTCTATTTGCAGTGGGACGTAGACTTTACCGCCGACATGATTAATGAACCGACAACGTGTTGAGCATCGAGGCTAGGAAAATACTAATTTACAATATAACCAAAGTCCAAGGGGGCAGACCTCCAGCCCCTTCAAAGAGAGCGAAGAAGGTGGAACTGGAGAAGAAGGTGGAACTGGAGAAGAAGGTGGAACTGGAGAGCGGCGGCAGCAATGGCAGTGGATGAGCAACGTAATCCATTTAATTTGCTATACCCTATCGAAAGTACAGTCCGAAGCACCTTTATCTTTTGAATAAACCTTTCGATTTTAGCTCTCTCAAAAGCTACAAATAACTAACTTGGCTTGCAAAACTTTGAAGTTGGCTTGAAGGAGGATTACCCTAACTGTTTAGAGTATCTGAACTTCCACATTACAAAGATTATCAAGATCGATCTTTTTTGTTTATCCATTATTATAAATGGTTTGTTGTCTGTCTGTCGAGTACCTGTTGCAATACCGATATGATGGTCCAATTATGAGAGCATTTCGCGCTCCATCCAAGTCAGGCGTAGCCCGAGGCATAAGAAGCGCAAAACCTCAAAATATTTACAGATCCTGGCAAAGGAAAGTCATCACAAATGCGTAGAGAGTAAGGTAGAGAATGAAAGATAGCAAGAGAAAGCGAGAGAGAGAGAGACAGATTTCCTGAACTGTGCGAATTCGTATGCGAATTGCATTTCCAGGAGGCGGCAGGGTCAGTTCGCTCGGCGGCGAAAGGATTTGCTCGACCGGACAGACAGACAAACAGAAACTCTGAGAGGGTAAACAAACAGCACGAGGATTAGTGAGAGGATCGGAAATAATCCTTTGCTGCCAGGAAGCGAGCAGAAGGGTCCGAGTACCAGGCACGCCGTTTCAACTCATTTTACGACAGTCCATAAACTTTTATTTGCCCTCATTCTTGTTGACGGGGTGAGCGCATGCGCTGTGCAGCCCGGACACGAACCCCTTGGCGAAAGTCGCGCACAGTGCAAGAGTTAAGAGCGGGAAAGGCTTAGCTTTCCGGGCTGGGCCGAGCCGAGCCGGGCCGGGCCGGGCTAAGAAACCGAGTCAACCCAGCCAGGTAGAGAGTGAATGAGTCTGTCTCTTTGCATCTCTTTTTCTCTCATTTGATCCTTGCACTGTACGATAATCCTTGCTAATGAGGTGTTCGCTGCAACGAGGCAGCATTTGAAGCTGTCGGGAAAGTCTGTAAGTCAAGGATGATCGAGGATAATGCGCACCAGTCTAGAGTATCCAAGTTGAATGAAGTGATATTCATAGAGGCAGATTTGGGTGAAGCAATACCTGAAATATTTTAGCAATTTGGGTGGGAATATGAAAGTTTGTTAGGTAGGAATATGGAGTAGGAAAGGAATCTTAAGTGGAGAGTTGCTTATAGCTTGGGTGGCTTCCTTTACCCAATTAATTGAGCTAACTTAGTATCTTATAAGGGGGTAATTGGATGTCTATATTAAATGCTGGTGATTAAACAGACTATACCTCTCTTTGTAAAGAAAAGAAAGAAGGAACCCCCCAAAAGGGTCTTCTTTATCGTTTGGAATTGGGGTTTCATTTCATCCTATCTTATCTAAGATCTCTAAAGAATTTGACTTGAACCTATAACTAAAAGACATATCAATACATTACCCCAAATATTCCATCACATTGGCACAGCTCATGCCGGGCTAAATGGCAATTACGAGCTAGCTCTATTGGCAAACATTTCGGTTTGGTCTGTCACAGCAACTGCAGTAGTTGCTCTCGCTGTCGCTCAGGTGCTAGACCCATGCAGAGCGTGCGGAAGAGAGAGAGGGACAGAGAGAGCAAGAGAAGCGATCTCACTCTGCATGTTTGTCTCCCACTGACTTGCAGAGAGTGCGCACGCTGTTAGCGCACAAATTGATCTGTCAGATCGGGGCGCACAAGGACATTGCGATCATTAACGATGATTGCAGGACGCGTCGCTTGTCCTGGCTACGACGGAGTGCGAAGGTCGTTGCGCAGTCGGAGAGGAATGTGGAATTGTCAACACTTTGCAGTGCAGTACCACCAACTGTTTCTGTTTCGCGATCGCCTTGCTCTTTCCCTCACTCCTTCTCTCTCTCTCCTCTATCTGTTTCCCTTGACTTGTCTCCCAGTTGGAGTTTTATTAATAAATACGCAAACTACAGAGCGGGAGAGAGAGAGGAAGAGAGAGAGCGAGAGGGTGCTAGCAATAGATATATTTGTGCCTTTGATCTTGCAAATTGTCGTAATCGATTTGGGATGCTTGGCGGGACCTTCAGCTGCTGCTCCTTACAGATTCCTGTTTGGTTGGCAACTTGTCAGCTTCCTTTTGGCAAGTTGGCCCAGCAAGTGTCTTCTGTTCCATTCGCTTCCACCGCAAACTGAGTGCCGTACCGGAGAGAGGAACCAAGTGGAACCGTTACGCTATTATCGCTCAGACGGGGTCTACAAATGTTTTCGAATAGAAATCGTCTGGAATTTAGACATTAGACAAAACTGTTAAGGTACCTTCTGTATGGTTAACGAATAGAATTGAAAATATAGTGGGTATATTAGTTAAAAGAACTATCTGGAAATATCAGCACATCAAGAGAGGTGAAAGCTAAATTCAGCTTAACCTCAAACTTAAAGTCCTCATTGATTAGCTCTGATAGTTAGGGTAGCTTCTGTATGGCATATGCTTGATATGATATACATAATATACCATTATCTCTTATCGCTTGATTCTCCCTAACCCCAAACTCGCAATGCCAACCTCTCAGTTACAACTCAGCTCAATTTCAGATCTAAATTTGAAATCTTAACTTAGTTTATCAACTCATTTGCGATAAGCGATATGCACAATTGCCGACAGGTGGCGCCCCTGTCTCACACACAAAAGGGGCTGTACTTCTGCGAATTGCTGGCCCCTTTTCGTGCTGCTGCTGTTGGTTCAGCCGTATGCCATATCCAGATACAATAAGTGCGCAATGCTAATGCGCCTTCACCTGTGCGCACCCAACTGACATTATAATTAATGACAAATCGTCGGTCCCCTTGAAGGGGAGCAATCAAGGCAGAACAATGGAACTATTCGTCTATTCGTCTATTCGGGTATTATGTGCGAACAATGTCGAACAACTGCGGCGCTTTTCAGACGCCTTCTTCGATTTTCGATAGTCCCAAAAACTCTACGACATCAACTCCGAGTCGGACTTGAAGTCGGACTCGGAAGGGCCTGAAACTTAGCTGCTGCATATTAATATTAATGGTTTATTATTATGACCTGCTGCCTCAGTACTGACTGGCTGGCTGGTCAGTCTACCTACACACACACACACACACTATCGCATAGGTGCTGTAGCTGTGGCTCCTTTGGGGTTGCCGTAGCTTTGTTCACGCCGCGATTGCTTCACTGCACTGACGCCTGGCGTGACGATTTTAATTTTTAATACCCTGTAACCATAAAATGTGGCAAGTGACTGTGATAAACTTGGGCTGTGCGAGCAGAGAAAGCTTCTGAAGCAGAGAAACGAAATTAGCTTAAAGCGAAAACTGAGATGTCCTTTTCCAAGCGCACACAACTTTTGCTCTCTGAAAGAGAACAAGCTAAAATTTCAGTTATATATAGTAAAGTATTCTAGCTTAACATATTCCAAATTTCATGAGGTTTAATTGAACATCTTCCGAGTTATGTAAGAAAATGTTTCAAACAACCTAATGCAAACTACATTGTACAGGGTATTTCATGGTGTAATCTTTTACTCCATAGCATACTAACTTGTTTTATTATTATGTATATTGCGGCACACGGAGTTTGCAATCGCCCCCGTGACTGCAGTCACATTGAAAGAGTGCGAGAGGAAGCGTGCGAGAGAGAGAGAGGGCAGATAAAGCTAGCGCATGAAGCATTGTCGATGCTTGAGGTTCTTCACTGTAGCGCAGTTTTGGATGTGTTTCCACCTCGTTTTTTTTTTTTTATTTCGCATTTCGTAATTAGCCGCACGCCGTGCTGCCCTGCCGTACCGTGCAGCGCCATCTAGCGGCCAGCGCGAGAGAGAGTAACGAACGACATTGCCCGACATTCCTTGAAAGCAGCTCCACCCTCCCACCCCGTCCCCCCAACTTGGCTCGCTTGGCTAATGAAGCCTCGCCACGGTATGCGGCAACAGTAGCAGCAACATCAGCTGCAACAACACCATCAACAACAACAACGACAATGTAGCAGTTGCAGTAGCACTTCCCCCCTTAACTTCAGGTCCACCTCCAACTTGTGCCCGTAGTCGACTTCACGGACGCGTGCAAATTCCATTGAAAAAGGAGTTCAACTTTTTGTTTTTCTTTTTTTTTCTGTAATATCTGCATTCGCGTCCGCAATTTACGTAGTTGTTAAAGTTTCCCCTGCTTTTTACGGCTTACAATTTTATAACTTGATCTACATGTCGTGATATATATAACATAAACTATATCATATTTCTTGCGTGCGGAAATTGAGTGTGACAGATTTAGTTTGAAAAAAAGAGGAGGATAAATTATTATGGAATTTTTCAGATTACATTAAACTTTTAGCTCGGTGTATTAAAGTTTCTGATATATAGTATTTCATAAACTTCAGATACATTGGAGATTTCAATAAATTTTAATTGAAATATTATTAAATCAAATTATGGTAAAACAAGAATGAAAGGCTACCTTCGACACGCCGAAGGGTTTATACCATTGCAGTTACTCCACATATTAAATCGGCCGATAGGTTTTATGGTAGCTTAATGATATATCTATCCGATTGCAAGAAAACTTGCATAGCATTTAATGGACATAATTAGACATATATCAGGAAAGTTTCACAGAGATATTCTTTGAAAAATTATGAAAGTAGACAGATAGGTTCTATGGCAGCTATACGATATATCGGTCCAATTTCGTTCAAATTGACAGCCTTTAAAGGGGTTACTTAAACATGTATCGGAAAAGTTTAATAGCGATACCTTTAAAAATAACAAAATTCGACCGATAGGTTCTATAGCAGCTATACGATATATCGGCCGGAACCGGCTCGTTTTGACTTATTTACAGCGTGAAGCAATAAGAAACATGTATACCAAGTTTCATTAATATAGCTCTAAATTTGAGAGACTAGTTTTCGTTGAAACAGATGGACGGACGGACGGACGGACAGGCGGACGGAGAGATAGACGGACATGGCTAGTTTGACTTCCCTATTGATGCTGATTAAGAATACATATACCTTATAAGGCCAGAGATGTCTCCTAAGATGCGTTGCAAACTCTTAGCCAAAATTTCTATACCATCTAGAATGGTATAAAAATCGAACCATTAAGATATATAACATATTTCTTGAACCTGTGGTGAATCCTTAAAAATTCAAAAAAGACCTCATATTTTCCCAAGTTTAAGCTAGAAATAGTTATGTTATTAACTTTGAAGATTCAGACATGTTATATCAATATTATCTTAATGATATCAACAGTTTCATATTAGAAGATTAAAATATTATAAAATCCTATTACAAGATATATACAACATTTCTTTATCGCATGGTAAATATTTTCAAATTCCATAAAATCATAAAATTTGCTAAAGTTTATGCTCGTAATAGTTTTTCATCTCAAATCCTATTAAATTTGGTATTTATTTAATAATAACTTATAGAATTATTATACATAATAAATACATGCAATATACTATGCTATATAAAGTAGTTCGAATACCTAACTTAAAAATATCAAAAATATACAAAGGCTTAGCTCAACTCGTAGAGTTTTACTCAGAAGATTGCCGAGCGGCAACGTCGCAGTCCCACCGGATGCGGCTTGTCGGCGCCACGTTCCACGCCGTAGCCATGCCACAGCGTATCCGGCGGTTTGTTCCAGCGCACGAAATAGGTTTTGTGCACGGCAGCCAATTGAGCTTTGGGTTTGCCAGCCAAGCGTCGCCGGAAGGGCCAGAGGAACCAATGCCAGGCGCCAAGGGAACCAGCTGCCTGTGCAGCAGGAGCCGAGGCAACAGGTGCCGCTTGCAACGTTTCCAGCTGCAACTGCAAAGAGTGATCCGCTTGCGGCTGCTCCACTATCACAGGCTGCGGCTTGGGCGGCACAGCGGGTGCCTGGCGTTTGTGTGGCGATATGATGCGCGTGCTGGAGCTGAAGACCTCTACGTCGGCGTCGTCGTCATCGTCGTCATTGTCATTATCATCCTCGTCATCGTTGGAGGTCCATGGCGCTGGCTTAGGGTCCTCCAACTCCTCCAATATGGGCGAGACGCGACTGCCGCGGTTGCACTTGAAGCAACGCGGCAACTTGGAGCCAAAATTGTCGCGCTTAGCCACCAACTGTTGAGGTTGCTCCTGCTGCTGCTGCTGCTGCTGCTGCTGCTGCTGCTGCTCTGGCATCTTGACCAATATGAAGTGATCGTTGAGCAGGCAAACATCCGATACTTTCTCGCACTTCTGCTCCTCCCCAAAGAAAGCGTTTAGATCGACGCTCTGCGGATAGATGCGATAATCCTCTCGGCTCCGCTGCTGGGCGAGCTGCAATTGCAACTGTTGCTGCTGCTGTGCCACAAAGCTGGATATCTTGATGGGACGTGTAGGAGCGGGACAGCTGCCACCTGGCTGGCCGGCACATCGCACAATGCCCTGTCCACCTTGTGCCGGCACCGTCCTTGTGCTATTGCGGCAAATGCTGCGGCTGCTCATGCAACTCCAGTTGCCATGTCGTTGTTGCTCAAGGATTCTGGCAAAGATGCGTGCAGTCTTGGGCAGATTACATGGTTGTCGCTGCTGTGGTATCAATGCCGTAGACAACGACATCTTGCTCGGACGAGTGACAGTTTGAAATGATTCCTAGACGAGGGCAGTTTAGTTAGTTGACAGTGAAAGCAAAGTTGGTATACTAAGTTTGTGCAAAAGTATGTAACAGGCTGAAGGAGATATGGCAGACCCCATAAACTGTATATATATTCTTGTTCAGGGTCACTAGCCGAGTCGATTGAGCCATGTCCTTCTGTCCGTCTGTCTGTATGAACGTCGAGATCTCAGCTATTACAAAAGCTAGAGACACCAAATTTGGCATGATGGTTCCTGTAAATCATACACAGATCAAGTTTATTTTAAATTTAAGGTGCCACGCCCACCGCCCATGCAAATCGATAATTTACGAATATTAAGGAAAGTATTACAGTTACAGACACCAAATTTGGCATGATGGTTCGTGTAAATCATGTGCAGATGAAGTTTATTTTAAATTTGAGTTGCCACGCCCACCGCCCACGCAAACCGATAATTTACGAATATTAAGTAAAGTATTAAGGTAACAGCTTTCTGCTTTGGCACACGTAAAAATGCTTATAATATGCACCCAATCCGCAAATTACAATCTGATCGGTCAAATAAACACAGAAGTTGTTCAAGAAAACGCCTTGACGCCTTATATTGTCACGCTTCGTTTTAGTCTTTGTGTGTGTGTGTCTGTATGTGTATGTGAGAGCGAGTTGGTGCAACTGCGAAGTTGGTCAAATGGTATCTTACGATCGGGCGCGCTCGACTTTAGCTGATCTGCAAGTATAAATGTAATCAGCACTTTAAGTAATTTGCACCCAAGGGATTTGACTCCTACTCCATGTTGGAATCTTGTATTAAAAGTGGTCTGAAAGTTGTCAGTTCAATATCAAATAGAGTTCACGAAGGTCTTCACTTAAATCTTTCTGTTAAAATTTAACCAGCAGTCTAACTAAACTGAAGTCAAAGGAGGTGAAGCCAACCAAAGGTTTTTCATAATTCAAGGCCTGAGATATTTCATTCTTACATCAAGTCCAACATCTAATTGACTTCTAAAGGCCTATTTTCATCTTCCTGTTTAAATTTAACCTGCAGTCAAACTAAATTGACGTCAAAGGTTAGGCAAAAGCGAAAACTGTTGCACGCATTGCAATTCAATTGATGGAAATCAAGTTAAAACTGCAATTTCATTTCAACTCCCAGCGAAAAGGTATTTTTCTTGTCAACATTTTTTTAAATTTGACGTGAGATAATTTGCCCCGAAACCTTATAAATCGTTTATCCCTTGACTTTTGACACTGCACTTGGGCCGTGTGGGAGGTTGGGTTCCATTGCAGACTGGCGCCAGCGAAACAAGGTGAATGCCTGACAGGACAAGACAGACATTAGTTGAGTCTACGATATTTTCCGTAGGGACGTGGCTTCCGCAATTGTCCAATGCCAACGGCAACAAACACAGCAACAATAACAACAACAACAACAAGTGCGGAAAGGCACACGCGAAAGAGTATGCGACTATAAGTTATCCTGCGCCTTAAACTTTGATGAAACTTTAATTTTCGGGGCGTTTGGTAGTGCGATTTTAGATTTCAAAACAAACTTAGTTGCGTATAACACATATATACCATTCCTTATGCTTTGCTGACACTTCCTACAGTATTGAGTAGGATCTACACATTAATGTAGGCAGGCAGGCGGCATATGATCACAACTATTGTGACTGATTGACTGTACCTTCCTTTGCCCTGCCACGCCTCTTTTAAGCGCTTCAACGCCATCGTTCTACCCTTTTTCAAGCCAGTGAGTAAGTCTGCAGGGTATAACAACAACGACTACAACAATAATAATAAATGTATTTGATGCGGCACTGGCAACACGAAAGTTTTATTTATTATTTTGACAGGTAAACAAATCACGAGCTCAACACAAACACAAACACAAAGCCAAACTCACACACACACATGCAGAGAGAGAGAGACACACGTGCACTCTGTCTTACCACACCAATATCAACTCACATTTTGGACACAAGTTCTTCTGCTGTTTACCGTTACGTTTGTTGCTTGCACGCGCTGCGCTTCGTCGCAGTGTTCTCTGCTCGACTCGCCAATGACAACTGAAGTCGACTTTTAGGCTGCGCACTGAATGCGCTGCCCGCTACGTCATGACGTAACGTAGCGTGTAACGTAATGTGCACGCTGCGGCTGCGGTCTCTGCGAGCGCTGCTTCTGCTGTTGTTGTTGTTGTTATCGTATTCATTTGCATATTTGTTATGGTTGCTCTTGTTGTTGCTGGTAGTTGTTGCATGCCGGCAGACGAACAAATAAGCCGATTGACAATTAACAACACATATGTACTTGCATATGAATATGTACACATTGCACATGTGTGTGCGTGCGTGTTAATAACGTAAAAGGATATTCGACTTTATTGGGTAAGGGGTTAATGGGTTAATGTGCATGCCCAAAGCCAAGGTCGAAATGTGTCGAACTTATTTAATGCTTAGTACTCACTATATTAAGAATAAATGTATCCGAAATAGATCAAAGTAATGATATACTTATGTAGAGTAATTAAAGTAGTGGACTTGCCAGTATCAAGTATCTATATCTATATCTAAACACAAATAACCCAATCAGATATTTGAAAATTATACGAAAATTATACAAAATTCTATTTAATTGCAACAGTTGATTATAAATATTGGCTTGCGATCGATTCGAGTACCTCTCGGATGTCTTATCAGTAATCAATCAATTACATTTGTGTAGCATATTACGCATTTAGTATGCCAAGTCCAGGTAGTATGCACGTACCTTATCATCTATTTTTGGTTCCGATAAATCCGGCAGCACCCAAACACATTCGCATTCATAATTGAGTTTGCCTTTGTCAATATTGATTGTTAATGCACGCAAATAACATACATAGTCCCGGCACAGGACTCGGATTCACTATGGCGATAAGCGAAGGCGGGAGGCGGGCAGCGACAGCGACAGCAATAAAACCTGAACATTAATACGGCAGTTGCGTTATAAAGCCCATTTGGGGAATACACCCATTACACGAGTCAGAGTCAAGAGTCGAGAGAGAGAGAGGGAGAGAGTCGGGAGCCAATAGAGCGGGGCGAGTTGTATTTCCGGTTCACTGCAGATTGATTCAGGGAAAGCGAACCCCAACGAACCCCGAGCCACAAATCGTTTGGCAACACAAAAAAAAAAAAACAATGGCAATTCCATGATTTACATACATAAAAACCATTCGAAGCACGAGAATTGATTTATGTGCATGTCATAATATTATAATCATACGCTGAATTACAGGGTATTAAACTGTGCATAAGAAAAATTGTTTCTTCTTTATTGTTTAGTAAAATTAGTAAGAACATGTGAGAAATTACAGATAATAAGTAATATGTAATGCATCATATAGAGAAGATCTTTAGCTATAAATAATCGCAATGTTTTCTCAATATATACAAGTCATTCAATTAGCTGCCTAATGGGTATCTACCCGTCGCAAGCTCTTCTCTTTGCTTGGGTACGTCTGCACTTGCACTCATTGTTTTTGTCACGTCATTTAATTAATGCATGTCGCTGTTGTTGTTGTTGTTGTGCGTGGAAACAGCTGACGATCGACATGAAAGCGAGCCAAATTGACACCAATTATGTGAATGGGTCGTCGATCGCAGATGCTCAATTTAAGCTGCCGGCCCTTAACTGACCTTCTCCAAGCAAAACGTAAACAAACAGGTTGACTGGTTGACCAGAGCACCAGAGAAAGAAACAAAGAGAGCGATGCTTCCGAAAAGCACATTGAAGGACGCGCATGCAGAAGGAAGCTCATTAGCTTTTGCATGTAACACGGTAATTAATTAATCGCCCAACTAATCAAAAAGTTATCGAGCGCATTTCGATTGATCAGGTTTGTTGCAAAAGAGTTCGACTAGGGCTGTCGATTATGTTTGTCATCTCACGTAAACATACTGAACTTGAACTTGGCCGGCAACTGATTCACATTTGCCAATGACTAAGCAACAACAAACAGCGACCAACATGATGGAGCGCCCACAAACGACAAATCATGCAAAGCAACAGAGAAACAACAAAAACAATACGATAACAATAAGACGGCGATAATGAAGCTGCATATGCGACGACGCGCCTTTTGTTTTACGAACTTGTCGTTCCGAAGGCCATTTCTGGTTTTGCGTTTGTTTTGAACTCTGCCGTCCTTCACTTCGCTCTCACTCAAGGATCGCGCTCTCACTCCACGCTCTTTACCACTCTCGCGCTGGCTTTCGTGCGTGCGCTCTCTCTCTCTCTGACTTTGCACGAAACGGAAGCTGTGAGAGGAGAGCCTGCGACTGAGCTTGACGTCGAGCTTCGTTGACTGAGCGCGCACGCAGCTTAAGTCAGTCGGTGTCGAACAGCGAAGCGTTTCGGTTGGCAGCCCAGGAGCGCATTCATAGTAATCATCGCAGCAACAGTGGGCAACAAGTAAATATGCCAAAATTGCTTGAGTGCACCTCGCAGTGCAATTGCAGCGCGCACAGTATTGCAACATTGCAACTTGCAACATGCGGACACAACTTGTTAGCGCGAGAGAATCGCCTAAAGAGCTGCGCAACAAAGCAGACAACGTCCGTCCGTCCGTCCACCTGAGCAGTCGCCTGCGCCGCATTGTCTCATTGATTGTCTAACTGAAAAGCGGCCTGCAGTTTTGTTTTTACCGTTTCTTTATTTTGGCATAGCGTAATCGTTGAAAATGTATGTGTTTTTTTAAGTGTGTGTGCCACATTGATGTGCACGTAATTTTCATTTTAGCGGCAGAAAACGAAAGTGGAAATGTTGCCATTCAGCTGCAGCTACAGCTACAGCTCCCCCTGCCCCACTGCCTGCTCGCCCACAACGAGTGCGGCTTTTCTGCGGTTTTCCGCTGCCTGAAAACTACACTCAAAAAATCGCTAAATGTGAAAAACCGCACACAAATACGGAAGCCTCTGGCCAGGCAAATACATTTCTAACGTGTCGGGGAATCATTAACTAACCCAAAAGCAAAACGAAAATTAACAAATTTAACCATTTCATTAAACAATTGCAGCGCGTTTTGTTGGATAACAATAAGTGCAATTAACTTTTATAGACTAGACAACAATCCACCCCTTGCCCAGTTGCAGCCGTTTGGGAAGCCGCACAAATTACAGTCATCATGATTGAGCGCGAAATCATTCAGTAAGTGTTAACTATTAGCGAATCGTTAATGACAATGGATCTGAAATATGGATATGGATATGGATATGAATATAGCATGTATGTAGTTATGTGGAGTGTGTGCCTTATACTTATCGTAAGGCAAAGTTCTACGTGAACTGGGCCAAGAGTTATCGCCAACACTTGAGGCAAGTCCGCAGCTGCTGCAATGCATGCTATGCGTATTTATGGATGCATTATCATTGTCATTATGCTGGATACTTGCTGATTGCAGGCAAAGTCCGCTGACCGCTTGAAACATGCACGAGAAGCATTCGAGTTGAAGGCAGTGCGAATTCAATGCAATTCATTTGGAACATATCTTCTCATTTCAGCACCACAACCGCCTCGAAACGCATCTTTGCCGTTCTGCAAGATCTGCTGCAGTTTCTCGTGCTCTTTGCACGCATCCTGCTTGAGCTGCTGTTCACGCTGCTGCAGTCTGTGCTGCCCAAGAAGCTAAAGGATATCAGTGGCGAGGTGGTGCTGGTAAGTTGGCAAGCAATCAATCGATACCTTTGGCAAGCAATTATTAGCTTCGCCTGTCCTATCTAGATAACAGGCACAGGACATGGCATTGGTCGCGAGCTGGCGCTGCACTATGCCGCCTGGGGCAGCACCGTGGTGTGCGTGGACATTGACGAGAAGAACAACATGGAGACCGTGCAGAAGGTCAAGCGTTTGGGTCGTGGTGCCGTGCACAGTTTCAGGTGCGTAACTAGACTGTCAAGGATGTAAGTCCTTTAACAATATTCCTCTGCAGTTGTGACGTCTCTAAGAGAACTGAAGTACTGGCGTTAGCAGAGCGTGTCAAAGCCGAAGTGGGTCCAGTTTCAGTGCTGGTCAACAATGTGGGCATTATGCCAACACATCCCTTGCCGCAGCAGTCGGCCGAGGAAATTCAGCGTGTCTTCGATGTCAATGTGTTCTCGCAGTTCTGGACAATTCAAGCGTTCCTTGGTCAAATGAAGGAGCAAGGTCGCGGTCACATTATCTGTATGTCCTCGATTGCTGGCCTGGTGGGCTTGGCTAATCTGGTTCCCTATTGTGCTACCAAATACGCGGTGCGTGGTATGATGGAGGCACTGCACGAGGAGCTGCGCGAGGGGCCCTACAAAGATCTGGTAAGGATTCTTAAAGGTTATTTGAAATTTTTTAAAGACTTACTTTGGTTTTCTCCTAGATAAAAGTCACCACAATATTCCCATATATGACCAACACAGGACTCTGCAAATATCCAAAAGTGAAGTTTCCTTCTATTCTGGGCCTTTTGGATCCAAAAGAGGTGGCCAAGCGCATTGTGGAGGCACATCGTGCGGAAGCCATGGAAACCACCATTCCCAGCTCGCTGCTGCACATCAATAACTGGACCCGCCTGCTGCCCAGTAAATGTGGAATAATGCTTAAGGACTACATCGACAGCGGCGTGGAGTCAGACTTGCTTTGATTTTGTACATTTCTCTATATACATACGTAATATGTAAGCCAAGCTTGTTTATATTAAATTATGGTATATTAAAGTGTTAATTGGTTGTCAAATTCCCCTGATAAGCTTTTAAATGATTGTGTTTTCAGTGAATTAATTTAGCAATCTCGTACATTTAAAATCATTAAGAATGTCAATGTTTTATTTGAACTGGCGCTCCTTAATTTATCGATATGCAAGCGATATACACATTTTCGCTGCTGGTCACACATTCGTTTACGAACATCTGGCAAGTGCACAGGCTGGCAACGCTGCCAACGCAATCAGCTGTGTGGCATGACAACAAAGAAAAATGGCTTGCGAAGTGAAAACATTTGGAAACATTTTAGATTTTCGGAAGGTTCAGGAATACTTTGGACTTGGTCATGGTGAGCATTAAACTTAGCTGTTGTAGTTGTGCATTTGGTAAGTTAGTTTGACTGTATACACAGATGACAACTGGCTTAATGGCATTAACTATGCCATTTCGCCAACTGGGGAGTCAATTGCTTTGGCGCAGGGAGAAAAATTGGCATTTCTCTCGACATGCTGGGACAGCAGAGCCAGCGAGAACACCTACTCGCTTAGCTGGTGTGGCGAACTGGAGGATGCTAACCAAATTGTGACCTGTTTAACCTGTATACCGGTGACGCGTTCCACCGACGTGGAGTGGACCTGCGTCGCAGTTGGACTTAGCTCGGGCATGGTGATATTCTACACAGATGCGGGTGTTAAACTCTTTTCACAATGGTGAGTTCTTACATGCTTATCATGATCATTTTTGTAATGTTTGCTTCCACAGCTGCCAAGAGGATCCAGTGATGGCCTTAAAACTTCTCTCGCCGCCACCTCACACCGAAGTGGACGCCTTGTTCTACATCGTCTATCATAACTGCTTGTGTTTTATTAACGGTCAGGACATACTGCCCATGCTTGCCAACAGCCGTCACAATATGCAACGTGGCGCCTTCGAACGCAATGTGTATCCCACAGCCGACGTGGTGCCGTTCCAGAAATACAAGTTCAAGCGGGAACGTGACAGCATTATCAACGACGCCGCCATTTGTAGTAATCAGCGCACGTCCAGCTACGATTACATTGTGCAGCAGAGTATTTCCTACGGCTACTTTGCCAAGGTGCATGCGACACCCGTGCGGAGTGCCCAAGTGCTGGCAGCCGGCGCTGAGCCCTACTTGGGTTTCTTTCAGGCCGAGGAAGGCTACAGAACCGTTTCAATACGTGAAGTGGCCAAAGATGTCATTGGAATGGCGTATAAGAATCTGATGGGTAATTTATTTCGACGATCACCGGAGGAGGAGCAAACACCTGACCAGACGCCACTGCCCAGCAAGGAGGCCCCTATGCGGACATACTGTCGTCTCTATGATGGTAAGCGCGACGGACTAAGCTTAATCATTGCGCCGGGCGGCAAATTGGCTGCCGTCACGGATAATCTAGATCGTGTCATGCTCGTGGACACGCAACAAGCGATTATCTTGCGGGTCTGGAAGGGCTATCGTGATGCACAGTGCGCATTTGTGCCGGTCAAGGAGAAATCCGTACGCGGCATCAAGACACATAAACGCAGGGCACTCTTCCTGGTTATCTATGCGCCGCGTCTGGGCTGCCTAGATATTTGGGCACTGCAAAATGGACCCAAGGTGGCTGCCTTTACGGTCAGCAAGGCGGGTCAGCTTGTGTACAACAATCACAGTCCGCTGGGAGCACCTGGTGCACAGATATCACGCAAGACGCCATCACTGAATCATTGCTTGTTTCTTGATCCCACCGATGGCAGTCTGAAGGAAGTGAACATTCCATTTCACTATGCACTGAGCGAGACCAATTCCCAATCATCTCGTGACATTGACATTCTGCGTCGCTTGCGCAATCAACTGCGATCGCTTGGCCACTCAGCAGGGGATGGGCAGCAGCGCGAGCAGCTATTTGATGCCATAGCCAAGCTGGCGGGTCAGCTGGAAACGCTGGAGGTGCGTCAACAGTGTCTGGAAATGTTGATGAAAAGCAAACGTCTGCAACCGGAACTGTTCCAGGGCATAGTTCGTGCACTTGCCCAGGCACCACCGGATGAGGCCACGCAAGAGTTTCTACATCAAATTGAGAACTATAAACGGCTAACAGATCTCTATTTGCAACTGGTTAAGAGAGAGGAGCAGAAGGAGCACAATGCCGAAGAGTCGACGCCTCCGCACCACATTGAGCTACTGGAGCTATCCGATGCGGATTTGGTGACCATCAATCAGCTTGTCATACTGTTGGAAAGCAACGCCGACAAGCCACCAGCTGGGCGTGAAGTTAGTTTCCAGCTGCAGGAGACAGGCACACACAGCGTCGAGGATTTCGTGGATTACCTAAGCATCTTTAACATCGAGGCGGTCGATGCAGTGACGCTGCTGCCGGAGAAGAGTGATAAATTTGGCAGCGTTAGCAACAATCTCTTTAGCGGCTTCTTTGCGCACGGACTATGCTTCGAGCAGTTCAAATTGTGGGCCACAGAGGCGCGCGTGCCCAGCATGGATCTGCTGACGCTGGTCATATACTTCTGGCTAGACAAGCCCTTCAAGTATGCAAACTGGTGAGTGAGAAACAGATAGTTCTCTCTAGATAAGCCATGGGCTTATAGCATCTTCTCCATTGCAGTGATGAGGTCGTCGAGGACATGTCCCGCATTGCCGCCATGGTGCGCACTATTTGCGAGCTGGCCGGCGAACATATCCATGACTATGCCTACAATGCCATCTCGCCGTGGTGGCAGCAGGTGCGTGAACTGCTGCTCGAGAGCAAACAGTTCTCTGGCCTGCTGGTTGCCATTGTCTGCAAGACGGTGGCCACACAGCTCTGGCGCAGCCGGCGCGATGGCTCGTGCAACGAGAGCGCAACGGAAGAGGACAGCGATGAACGCTGGGAGACAATATCACACGACGAGGCACAGTGGGGACTGCTCACAGGCAAGCTGGAGGATGTCGCCGTATTGGGTGCCATTTTAGCGTAAATTAATAAAGCCTTTCACTTGGGTAACTCTTTAAACTTGTTTCCGCTTTGCAGCCAACCAAAGATTTGCCATAATCCTATCGGTCCAGAGATGACATATGAACAACCTGACTGCAGCCTGAAGAATATCCTAAACGGTGGTAAGGGCATTGTCTCAGAGCTGACAGCCAAGTGGCTAAACAGCAGTCGGCTACATCCTGCGCTGGTGGTGGAAATAACGCCGCCAGAGAATGAGACAGATGATGAGGCGCTCGAGGCGGGTGGCAGCAGCAACAAGGCAAAACAGAAGGAGAAAAAGAAGCAGGCACAAGAAGAGAAGGAGGAGCCACAGGAGGAGGATGAGGAGCAGCAAGAGGGAGCTGAGTCGAGCCAACGGGTCATTGAACCGCTGGAGCCAGTGCTTGAACGTCTTGCGCTGCTGCGTGCGCATTTCCCATTCAGTCTGGAATCGGGCGTGCTGCTTAGCCTGATGGCTTGGCAGCATATGGTGCACTGGAGCAAACAGTTGGCCTCGCTGGAGCATATGCGTGCCGCACTGCTGTGCCTGGCACAGTTCCGCACACCCGACTGGGCGCTCAAGCACGGCATCTGCTGCATGTTGTGGCAGGCCACACTGAAGTACCCGTTACAGGCAACAGCCAAGCTGATGCAGAAAGTGGGTCGCCTACCGGTGGACAAGATGTGTCAACAGGATCTGGACATGTCAGCGGCATTAGTTCCGGATTTCCTCGAGCTGTGCTTGCAATTCCTACAGCATTTCACCACCTCCATGGAGCACGAGAAGCGTGAGTTGCGGTTCGAACAGTCCCTCAGCGAGGGTCAATTGCCGCTGCAGTTCTTGGCTCTGCAGCAGCATCATGCACTGCCGCAGCTGTTGCAGCTGCATACGGAAATGTGCAGCGTGTTGCATCTCATAGCGCAGTTTCAGTTGCGCGTGCCACGCCCATTGACCACGCTCTTCGATGCATTGGCCAATAAGGCGGCACTGTCGGACATCAATAAAGAGCTGCCCTACGCGCTAACCCCACCCGATCTTGTGCTGCAGGAGCATCGCACTCAATTCCTGTGCAGCGTTGTTGCTGCCACAATGGATCTCATACGTGAAGATCTGGAGCAGCTGTACATACTCGATCATGTCTATTATATGTCCAAGATCTGCGCCTTGGCAGATAGCTGGAAGCTGGATAAGTTGCCTGTGCTAAGAAAGCAAGTGAGTATTAGCGAAAAAAGGATAACCCATTAAGGAACTAAACCTAATCCACCCTCTCTTTCTCTGCAGGTGGTGGAGCTGTATGCTTTTGGTTACGACGCTGAGGCACAAGTGCTGCTGCACGACATCAGTGAGGACGAGGAACTGGGTCGTCAGCTGCTCGAAGTTGCCGGCAGGCGACTGAACCTCTACGCTGAAGGCTCAAGGAATGCCTTTCTCAGGATTGCATCGGTGGGTCACCAGCTCTTGGCTTATCTGGACAACTTGGTAAGTGACATGCAGCAGCTTATCTTTAACTTACCTCTAATCCATCATTTCCCCCTGCTTGCGTAGAAGGAGCAAGAGACGGAGTCCAGCATTTCGATAGCTGCCACCAAACCGGAGGAAATAAATGTGATCGCTTTGGACAATCTGCTAAAGCATGTCTACAAGAGTCTCGGCAAACGGGAGTCAAAGCAACTGGTTATAGCCGCTCAGATGTACAACGCAGTACGCATGCTGCAGTCTTAAGAAGATGCAGCTACGTTGGCTGGAGAGGATGCACTTTAATTTAACCCCGAAACAGAAAATAAACAAAGAAACTTTTAGACTACAACTTAGGAGGATTAGGAGGAACCTTGTTACTCCTTGTCGGCATTTTGTACGTGTACTTGCACTTGGGTTTCAGATATCTTTTTGTAGTGGGCACGGGGTCGGGAGCATCAAAGGCAGTAGCGGCGCTGGCGCTTGTCTTACCCGGCTTGGTTCGATCTTCACGTAAATTGACGTGTGACATTTTTATACTATGATCAATGGGCCTAAGGTTGATATCCGGACTGACCGGGCCAGCAATGGCGGCGGCGGCAGCCATGGCGCGGCTGGTGCTGGCTTCACTGGACTTGGTGCGCAACCACGATGGCTTACGTAAATTCGCTGGCGACATCTTACTAGAATGTGGTTTGCCAGCGGCGTCACCCGACTTGGCCCGCAGAAACTGCGGTTCATGCATATTAAGGGGATCCAGATCGATGTTATCCTGCACTGGCAGATAATCAACTAGATTATGATCCACGCTGGTGCTAGTCTCACCAGCTCTGGCCCGACGCTCCAGACGTTGCGGCTCACGTATGTTGATGGCTGACGATGTAAGATCGACCTTACCCTGCACGGGCAGATAATGCTTTAGATAGTTCTCTGATTTGACTTGGGCAATTATCGGTGGCGTAGGCAGATGCTCCATGATGTCCGAGGGATAGACACGCAAATGGGTGTAGACGGGTATGTAAAGCTGTGTAGTATCAAGCTCGACGCGCTGCTCGATGGCACTGCGTCCGGGTAGACAGAAATGCTTGCCCAGAATGGGGTCCTTCAACGGTTTGTCGAACA
This sequence comes from Zaprionus ghesquierei, assembly GCA_018904095.1. Taxonomy (NCBI): domain Eukaryota; kingdom Metazoa; phylum Arthropoda; class Insecta; order Diptera; family Drosophilidae; genus Zaprionus; species Zaprionus ghesquierei. The sequence goes on along the minus strand of JAEIGP010000806.1, from coordinate 6,220,778 downwards.
TGGACTTAAGATCGGTGGTGGCGGTATCCTCTATGTCACGATCATCGTCGCGATCCTCTGCACCCTTCGAGCGTTTCCTTGTCATGCTGTATGTCCGAGATGACCTTATGCAGAGGTCAGGGCTAGCCACCTTTTTGATGTCCGGTGGCAGGCGATAGAGATGATTATCTTCACCGGCACGCTTGACCTGGGCAGCACAGTGCCAAGGGTGCCCAAGTAGTGTCCACAAGCGACACGAGTAGTCGTGACTTCCACTAGAGAAGGAGATAGATGTATGAGTCCGTCTCTCTTGTTGTCGTGAACAGAATCTTGGGCAGATTGATGAATCCAATGGAATTTATGGCCTTCAGATGTCCCTTGTACGGGTTGACCAGCATCTGCTCAGGCTGATTGCGTTTAGTCCAATCGCAGTCTTGGCACCACAGTGCCAAGGGTGCCCAAAAGTAGGTGTCGAACAACTGGCAGATTAATGAACCAACGGATTTATGGCCTTCAATGTGGTGACCAGCATCTGCTCAGACTGATTGCGTTTAGTCCAATCGCAGTCTTGGCAGCACAGTGCCAAGGGTGTCCAAGTAGTGTCCACAAGCGACACGAGTAGTCGTGACTTCCACTAGAGAAGGAGATAGATGAGTCCGTCTCTCTCGTTGTCGTGAACAGAATCTTGGGCAGATTGATGAATCCAACGGAATTTATGGCCTTCAGATGTCCCTTGTACGGGTTGACCAGCATCTGCTCAGGCTGATTGCGTTTAGTCCAATCGCAGTCTGCAAACAGGCTGCTTCTCCTCCTCCGGTAGCCTACGGAGTATGCGATAAGGCAAATGCAACTTAACTGTCTGTCTTCATTAGAATGGAACCTGGTCGCTTTTCGTCTTACTTTTCCCCTTCCCCTTTGTCTCTCCGTGTTCTAGTTATGAGTTATTTATTATTTTTACCCGAAAAAGTTGACATTGTTTGGAATTCCCCCTGACACGCAAGCTCTCTTGCTAGGAATTTGCATTGTTTATGTGGGTGGGTGGGCAAGTCTTGCGGGTACCTCGACGTGGATACAAGCCAAAGACACGTGTACAAGTATAATGAGTCGTGTTGTTAGAAGCCAGTTTTGTGGTTGCTTTATGAGTTACCTCCTTAAATGACTACAGTAAGCTATTGCATGTTGGAAACCCTTCGAGTTCTGCGAGCTATCTCTAAGACTTGTGTCGTAGAAATGCGCTGAGTATTTACTACGATTTACTCGTAAAGTAAAATTCCCAGAAGCTCGGTGGGTTACCCCCCAGACAAATGTTTTGATACTGATTAAGATATGTGCTGTAATTTACTCGTAAGCTATCGCAAGATAAAAACCCCTGTAGGTCGATGGGCTACCCCATAAGCAAATGTTCAAAATGCTTAAGACAAAGATAAAGGGCAAGCTGCGAATTACCATACGCAGCGTAAAGGTGGCAGATAGGAGTAAACTATCAAAGCAGGAATAAAGGCTAATCCTACTCACTGCTCTCGGAGACGGCACTACGCAGCGACTCCATGTGTGCGGTCCAGAAACGCAACCTTATGTCTGGCCGTCACCCACATGCCTGAATTGTCTGGTGAATCTTCTCCCCCAAATGAATAGTTTGTGGTCTCGGTAATCTCATCCAGTGGCGTCTGATCCGACTTAACCTTCATCAGCGCACTACAACAGGTTGCCGAATGATGTTTGGACTTGCGTACGGTAGGAGGCACCGAAATTGGTTGACTGCTAGCATCCTCCTCTTGGAATCCGAATATCAAATACGAGACAAACTAATTCCAATCGACCATAAAAACGCTATTTTGATTGATTTTCAGAAAGAGTCGCGTTAGGTGAAATCCGAGAAGGTGATGTCCATATCTTTAGGAACGCGTCGCAGTTCGCCGATGCCGATTTGGGACATATTGAAAGTACTCATAGACCCGCTGCAGTTGCATCCTTCGATATGCGATCGTGTATGCGCTCTGACAGCTCCTTAGTTATCTTCGAATTCGTCGAGGAGATAGTCTGATAATCGATTTGGTCATTGTTATCGCCACTGGCGAAAAACTGTAGCGACATGTTTTTTGTTCTATACATAAAACTATTGTTATCAATTAAGTATAATTATTTACTTGTGTTTGGGTTAAAAAAAATGGTTTTTATGGGTTTTATAGAATTTACGTCTACTAGATCTTAAGTTCTACAGGCAACGCGCAATCAGATCGTTAATACCAACGCCACGATCGCCGTATTCGCCGCCACGCTTGAACGGAACGGATACCTTTTGTTTCCAGCCATCACGCGGACTCGACATCTGCAAGAACAAGAGAGAGGATTATAGCAAGAGACTACTATGGTACATGGTTTGATTCAACTCACCAAGAAGGAACACAGAAACTCGTTAACAGCGGCGAAATTGGGTCCAACCGTGTAGATCTCATGTATTATATCCTCCAAACAGATGACACCTTTCTCACCCAAATTCTCTTCTACCATTGTGTTTGACTGTATGGCTGTCTTTTTGCCATTAATGCTGGCGAAACCCTTCTTAAAGAGCAGCTCGCGTATTGTGGTCAACGAAGGAAAGCCGTAGACAACAAATGGTTCGATGACGCGCAAAAGCAGCTGATTCTCTTTGTTGTTCTCCAGAAAAACAGCATTGTGACGTTGCGGCATGCCCAGAGTTTTGAATATGTCCGAAGTGGTTTTGTCGAATATTTTCTTGCCCGCATGGCGCATCACAAGCAACAGCTTTGGATTTGTTTCATCTGATGCCTTTTCGCTCTGCTCAGTTATATTTTTACGTAAAATTGTTTGACGAATTCTTTTGGATGTACGCTCCGCTTTCAGGTAGCCCATAACAAAGGATTCGGCGCGCTTGAATTTGTGATGCGAACGTGTTTTCTGCACGCGCTTAACGCGGTCTTGACGCTTCTGTTCGAGCACCGCCTTGTCCTGTTGAATACGACGCTTGCGGTGCTTCAGCACAGACACTGTTTTGCCTGGCAATTTGTTGGGCACTGCGTATCTGTTTGGCGAAAATAAAAACTGTTAATATCTTGCAATAGTTTTAATACTTTAAATGCACCCACTTGTCAGACATTGTTGATAAATTTATTGCTTTTAACAAAGAATTGACAGAAACACGTGCAAACGCAATCAAAACAAAAACTAAAGGAACTGCCAACTAGTTTGTTATGGATGTCCGCATGCAATGTGAATGGCAAGAAGGTGCTGACAGCTGTTATGAAATATCGATTGTCAGAAGTTAAAGTATTAATCGAAAGTATGCACTCTTTTCGATTTATTAAGTTGTCCAAAAATAAATGAAAAGGCCAAATGCAAGCTGTCAATCACTGGTTTGCCAATATTTTTTTTAAAATAGAATTCTAAAAAACTGATAAAACAAAAATAGCTATAGCCATACAATTTCCGGATTTGCGCATTCGCGCCATTCTCAACTTGATAAAGCAGTCCCGCTCTTTTTTAGATAGGGATGCGAAATATCCTTTTAGCGTGTCACGAAACGCATCTATCCAAGAACAACCAAAATGAAAGATTTTTCTTGAGTTTGTTTTGTTTTTATTTTACATGATTTTAATATTATGATTTAAAAAGGTTTTAAGCAATCTGTGTATCTTATTTGCATTTCTTTTCCAGCCCAAACGTATTTGTTTTGTTTGCAATCGTGCATGAGTTTAGCACGAGTCCACCACTAGTGGGCTCTTGCGCTCTCACTCTCTCTCGCCAAATTTGGGGGGTTGGGTTGTAATTACAATGCCGGTCTCGGGTCTCTATGCCAACGCGGTGCGTTCGCCAAAACTAACTGAACAGTCTCAGCGCGTTGCTCGAGTCGATTCGTCGTGCGTTGCGCCGCATTCTCCACACAAAATTTATGGTAAATTGAAAGAATGAACCGAAAGCATAAGTGCAACAAATGTAAAGAAAAAGAAACATATTTTCGAACAGTGTCACGCAGCGAATAAATAAAACTTTTATCGAATTGCAAAAACTTGTTAATTTGGCATAAAAAAAACGCTGTGACTATTTTCGCCACGCGACCAATGTATCCATTTAATTACAAGCGAAAAACATATGACGAAATCGTAAAAGAAACTGGCACGCCAAAGTTCTCGCCAATTTGCCCGCAGTTTTTCCGCAAGTTTCGGCATTGATCCGTAATTCCGCTATTCTCCACCTACATAGTTACAATCGAACCACTCTAAAGCGAATTGAACAAATGATTTTAGTTTGAGCATAAATAAGTTTTATGAGGTTTTCCAAAGGTTCCACTGTACATGAATGTAAACTTCTATTGCCCCTTGTAATTGCTACAGGTTGCACAGTGTAGGCGAGGCCAACCTCGAGTCGATGACTGTTAACAGGTTTCCAATTTTCCAATTAACGTTCTACAATCATAGTTTGCAACATTTTTCACTATCAATATCGACCTCCATTGGAATCCGTAAGATATGACTGCGGCAAATGTCGGATATGATGGGCAAACAATAATATTTAATAGTAAACAAATTGTCATTTCAGGCGGGGGCGTGTGATAAAAATGTCAAAGTAGTCTAGTCTATGCAAGGGTAAAAATGTTTTGGTTGCCCGATTTGCCAGAATGCAATCCAGGGCAGAAAGTAATAACATTATTATAAATGTTTACAATGTTTTGGAACTGTTTCGCAATTTATTAGAGGAAAAGTAATAAAGTTTACAAAGTAACAACATTTTACAATGTTTTGATAGCGACGTGATTCGGGGATTTGCTATACATATATTCTCGCTAACTGAATAGTATAAAAATCTTAAAGCTTCTAAAACATCCCCGAGCTAATAGGTTAATTAACGCTTTTATTTCTCATTTCAAGTGGCAATGTCAGCGACAACGAGAGAATAATAAATTAACTAATTAAAGCAAAGAAAGAACAATAGCAAATTCTATTCTTAACCCAAGTCACAAATACCCAAGATGCCCGAGCGTTATGCGAATGGAGTGACCAACACTTTGGCAGATCCTTCTCCAGCTAATGGACACTCGGCGAATAAGAATGGTGTCGCATCGGCTGGGCAGGATGATAAGATTGTGCTGAAGCGTAAACTGACCCTAATCAATGGAGTGGCCATTATAGTTGGTACCATTATAGGATCGGGCATATTCATAGCCCCCACGGGAGTCTTCATTTACACAGAGTGAGTAGAATTATAAGAAAATGTTCTTAAAACATCTTTCTAAGCGAAAGATTGCTCCGTTTCGATTTTTAAAACGGGTTCAGGAACGTGCTTCACTTAAGTTCAAATGATTTTCAGGCACGAACATTAACCTTAAGTGAACTTGACTGATAAATTAAAAAAAATAATAATAAAACCAAAATAACCTGCACAACTGAACAATCATCAGATGTTTGCGCTTCTGTAATATTATATATTCAACGAGATTCCAATTGGCATTTGGCAAAAGTTTTCTAGTTCAAACGGAGGTCAATAGAACCGTAATTAATTGTGAATTGTAAGATGTAAGCTGCGAATTTTGAACAACAATTGAAATGAATTGAAAACTCTCTCCTTCTCTTTCTTTTCGAGAAAGAATGGGATGGGATGATATAATATGGTAATAAAGCCATTTAATATCTTAGCTGCTCTTGGTAAATCGAACCATTTGAAATCGCTGACAATTGTTGCATCAGCTCGAGAACTCTGCGCTACAATTACAAGATCAAGTCAAAAAAATAAACACGTCTACACGATACACACACACGGACAGAAACAATATCGTATTGTACACACACGCACACACACAACGTAAAGATCTCTGTGTGAAAGTTTCGCATTTTCGCTTTAGTTGTGGAACCACTTTAGCTCACTTGGAGCCACAAAGTGACCGGCGCGATCCATCCTATTGTCTGCTCGCCGGATACGTATTGCCCCTCAGTCCACTCGTCTTTCCTTTTCTTTGCTCATTTTCACTTATTGCATATCGCTCTCTCTCTCTTGCTTTGTGTAGATCCGTCGGAAGTTCACTCTTGATTTGGTCTGCCTGCGGTATTCTTTCTACAATCGGTGCACTCTGCTATGCCGAATTGGGCACAAGTATCACCAGATCCGGTGGTGATTATGCTTACTTATTGGTCGCCTTTGGTCCACTTGTTGGATTCCTGCGTCTATGGATCGCCCTGCTCATCATTAGGCCAACAACCCAGGTAAGTTGCACGCTATTCGCTATCTATCTATCTATCTATCTGTATATTCCGTAACAACAATTGACTTAAAACTGATAATTGATTTATGCGCATTACTTTCATGAGAGGCTTCCCCCGAAAGACAAGGTCTAAATTGAAATTGAACAATACTACAAATAAATTGATTAGTTGTGACAACCTTCGATCAGAATTTAATTCAATTTGCGGGAATCGAACGAATCAGAGAACTTTCTCAAAAGAAAAGTGAAAACTTTTTGATTTGATTGACAACTTGAGTTGTAGAACTTGAAAAACGGGTGAATTCCAAAGCAAAGATTGTGGAGGAATAGAACCGGCAATTAGCACTTTCTTAAAGAAGACTTGATTACGATTACGAACAGAGAATCTATACTCAAGTCTAGCATTCAAATAGATCAACTGAGAATTAGATTTCCTCTTGGAATATCCTTTTACAACATTTCGAGTTTTAGATTTATCGGCTCAAACACATTTCTAGCATGTTTTCTTTGGCACATTTCTGATAATAACGTAAATATAGTCCATATTTGGTGTGTCTTGAGTTTCGCTAGAACAGGTGTAAGTTTCTTATAAGCTGTTTACAGTTTTTCAGTTAAAAGTATCACATACTCCAACTGCTTCTCATGTTCGATTCCGATGGCATAATTTATATGAAATTGATAATACATTTAGTAATAATAGGTATAAACAGCTGGGTATATTAAGTTCCATTTGACTTATCACAGAAATGTTTTCCTACCATACGATTTATGCATCTCGCTTTCTCCTTCACAGACAATAGTTGCGCTGACCTTCGCGCATTATGCGGCCAAGCCCTTCTTCGAGGACTGCGACCCGCCGCAGAATGCAGTAAAGCTACTCGCCGCCGGTTGTCTCTGTAAGTGAAACTGAATGCAATCCAATTAATTTTGAACTCACCTTCTCATCCTCATACCTAGGTCTACTCACAGCCATTAACTGCATGTCTGTGAAGGTGTCGATGAAGGTGCAGGATGTGTTTACGGTGGGCAAACTGCTTGCCTTGGTGATGATAATACTCGCCGGTCTCTATTATATGGCAACGGGCAAACTGGAGAACTTCTCTAATCCCTGGGAGGGTGATTACAGTTCACGTAACATTGGCTACGCCTTCTACTCGGGTCTCTTTGCCTTTGGCGGTTGGAACTACTTGAACTTTGTCACTGAAGAGCTGCAGGATCCCTATAAGTGAGCTTAGAAATCTAAAGGGGGAACAAAGGAGTTGACTGGGGAGTCGCTTGTCAAGAAGATAAATGTGCATGTGTATTGGGGTGTGAGGCGTAACAGTTTGCGTCATGCGCAAGGCGCAACTTGTTGCCACCGCCCACTTGTTGAACGTCCTTGGGCTCGCCTTTGTGGGTGGGTGTGGGTGCGTGTCAGTCGTCTTTTCCCCCTAATGAATTCAATTTGCTCGTGAAGCGCAGCAATCAGTTTAAGTGCTGAGCAAGGCAGATGCTGTGTGTGTGTCGTTTCTAATGGTTTCTATATCAATTTATCTCTTGTCTTCCTCAACAGAAATCTGCCACGCGCCATTTGGATAGCCATGCCGCTGGTGACAGGCATTTATGTGCTGGTTAATTTGGCCTACTTTGCAGTTGTATCCAAGCCGGAGATGCTTAGCTCGCTGGCCGTTGCAGTGACCTTTGGCAACAAGGTATTCGGACCACTGGCCTTTATGGTGCCCATTTTTGTGGCCCTAAGCACCTTTGGCGGTGTCAACGGCGTGCTCTTCACTTCGGCCCGCCTCTTTGCGACTGGTGCCCAAGAGGGACATCTTCCACGCTTCTTTCAGCTGTTCCACGTCAAGCAACAGACACCGATTCCCTCGCTCATATTTACGGTAAGGCGCATAGATTCCTAATTCCCAATATCTCCAACTAATCTCGTGCATCTGCTCCACAGTGTCTGATGTCACTGCTGATGCTGCTGACCGACAACGTTTATGCGCTAATCAACTACTTTAGCTCGGTGCTGTGGCTATCTGTGGTGGCCAGCATTGCGGGCATGCTGTGGTTGCGTTACAAGAAGTGAGTGCATTATGGAGGGTGTTTGCTAATTGCGCTAATTGTTTGTTAAATCTTCCACAGACCGGATCTGCCGCGACCCATTAAGGTGCATTTGGCTTTGCCCATTCTCTTCATGACCATCTGCGTGACTCTGGTGCTGTTGCCCAACTTCAAGGAGCCTGCCAATCTACTCATTGGCATCGCCATCACCCTGGCTGGCATTCCATTCTATTATGTTTGCATTGCCTGGAAGGATAAGCCAAAGGCCTATGGACGACTCTCGAATGGTATGGTAGAGCTGTGTCGCGGTCTCTTCAACACAACCATTATCGAGGCCAACGAGGCGATTCAATAGATGCCACGCCCGTTTGTGCTCGCCCCCCCAAAACTCAAGCTGCATTTAGTTTACATGATATAGTACTATATAATCTGAATGCGGCCCCTGTTATGCCGTTATGTATGATATTTTTTGCTAGATAGAAAGCATTCCTCATCCGTAGTAAACATATGTATGTCTATATCTATATAGTTAATCTATTTAGTTCAAGATTTTGTATTATCTTTGTATTTATTTTTTAAGCTCTTAAGTTGTTGCTGAAGTTTTCGATGATGTCTTCTTGCCTCAGTTGTGACACATTTAGGGAATCTAAAGTGTAAGCAGTTTAGTCTTAAGCTATGCTATGCCCAACCATGTGTTGTGTGTATCAACCATTTATGATATATGAAACTTGTAACAACAACAACTATACAATTGCTTATTCAGATGAATTTATAAATGTTATTGCAAATGCAATCGGGTTTTGTTATTGTTTACAAAGATTGTAATCTAATCATCTGTTTATGGGCAAGTGCTTCCTGTACATTCACATAGAGCCATGTTCCCAGGTTCCGAAAATGGAAATGATCTTAAGTTTGAATTGGAAACTAAAATATTTACATATTTGGCATGTTTCCTTTGGCTAGAACACAACTTTGCGCCTGTTCAGCTCGATGGCAGTTTCGATAAGCGTTGTGCCGCGTATGAAATCGGCTGCTACAATATTCGCCTGGTTGCCCAAGTCGTTGCGATAGAGCTGCGAGATGCGCCAGTTCACATTGTCGGCCATCTTGCGTAGTCCTCCATGCTTGTCCAGTATAACATCCCAGGTTTCCGGGGTTAGCTCGGCCATGTCCACGACGGGACGACTGGAGAAGCGACTACAAAACATGGGAAAACATGAAATGGAGACTTGGCACAATATCTGGAGCACTTACGACACATCGAAGCCGTTGATGAAGCGCAGATGACGCTCCAGACGCGGCCAGGACTGCACATTGCCCCAGCGTTGCTCGACGCTGCCGAACAACACTTCGGGAAATTCGCGCACAACTTCTTCTTTGTCATAGGCCAAGATAACGTTCTGCTTACGTTTCCAAATATCGCGCAGGGTGGCGTGCCAGGTGAGAGTGGGATGCACCGCCAGTTCATTGAACTGTTCCCGCAGATAGCTAACCAGTAGCCTATGCACACCTAGACCCTTGCCAAAACCTGGGATAAGAACAAAGGATTAGCTATGCAGGTGTGTCTTGAGTCTACCATACATACCCACGGGAAACTCTTTCAGTCCAAAGATGACAATCTCATTGGTTTCGAGTACAAAATCCCTGACCTGATTGATGACCTCCTGCAGGGGTCGCTGCTTGGTGATGCCGTGATAGATAAAGAACTTTTCGGCAGCCGGACGATAGTAGCCCACACGTATGTCCAGATATCGCACGCCGTGCATTAGCTGACCCTGTATATCATCGTCCTGGGTAAGCGCATATTTGGTCACGAGACTTTCGCGTAGCAGAGGATCGAAATTGGGACGATATGAGCCCGAGTCATGTGTGCCGGGTATGAAGAGATCTCGCAGACGCATTTCACCAATCACGTCGCGCATCTCATTCATCCAAATTGGATAGGCACGCACGCAGGTCTTGGCCAGAATCTTGCCGCTAGCATCAATATAGCTGGCCCAGTAGCCATAGCAACTGGTCTGGGCCGTGACATTGCGCGACAGTGCGTAATTGAAGGGGACGCCTGTGGTGAACCATTGTGCGGCCAGGCTGGGCTTAATGGCAGCTACAATATTGTTGTTGCCTCCATTGGAAACCCAGAACTCGCTTGGCTTGGTAGGTGTCTCTCTGCGCAGCGAGCTTGGTGTGCTTGTATACCCATGCTCTGGCACATATGCCACCTGCTCATGCTGCTCCTCAGAGCCACTGCCACTGCCGCTACCTTCCTCGTTGTGGTTATCAAAGGCAGCTAGTGGTGTACCCTTGGGCATGGCACGCAGCTCAAAGCTATGCGGATCCTGCTCACTCAGCAGAACCGTGTCGCCCTCCCTTGCCGGCGCATTCTGCCACGAGACCTCCAGGAAACGTTTGCGAGCGCTAATTGTAAGCCAAAGCTTTAGCGGACCATTGCTCTGCGGTGCCTCCTTTCCCAGTATCGCAGCACAGCTGCCCAGCACCAGGATGAACACAAGTTGTAACATCTTTAACTCAGTCTTTGCGTTAAATTAATTCTGATTTGCTTTTATTGCGTTTAAGATTAATCAGCGCGTCACTTAACACAGTTCACTCTGATCTGCTCTGGTCTGGCCGCGTTCCGGGGCAATTGTGCGCGACGCCCGGCGCAGAGATCGCCGACTGGACTGCCGCTCAAGCGCACCAGGCGTTCTTATGTGGGAAAGCTCGAGACAGTCGCAAGTCGAGGTGCTCAAATGCCGATATTGCCATATAAGTAACAATAGCTCCGTAAACAAAAGGGTGTCGAGGCGAAAAACAAACAAAATGTTCCGCTTTCTGTCTCGTCTATCGTCTCGCGTGCGCACACGGACAGATCTATGTAGCTACCTCTGTATTTGGTTCTTGTTTAATATGATTACTATTATTTAGTTGATTAGGCCGGAAGTTCCATCATTGAACTCTGCTTAGTCTAGCTAGTTTGTGAACTTTTCACTCTGTTCTCCATTGTTCAACTGAAACTGAATATGTTTCCAAGCTCAGCGAGAAAATGTAACAAGCTAGGTCAATTATAGATGATAAACTGATAGGGAATTGCGCGCAAACAAAAACAACAGTGTACACAGAAATCACACGAATCTTTTTTAATTTACTTATGTACTGTGTGCACAAACAGTTCTATAATTGCGTTGGCATTGTAATTACGCTGTTTGTTTTAGCACTATTGATTGCGACTTGTGCCAATTAGAAGAGAAGAATCAATTTAAGTTTCTGAAAACTTAACTTTTCTTTGACTATATTCAGATATTTTCGACGCACTTCCTGAAATATATATGTATATGTATATTTATCACTTCGCTCTCTGCTCTTGTAATCTCGCTAGGGCTTGGCACAAAGATCAACGTTCGCGCCGCAACTCGCTTGTCCGACTTTCAAGACCCAACTATGGTAATCGCTGTGCGATGGGTTCGACGCGTGCTTTCCATGTGGGTCAAACTTTCTGTTTGCATTTGACATTGACACGTTAAATCAAGCTTAAAACGTTCGCGAGCTTTGCATAGTGCAGCTCGTTTGTTTTATTATGCATTCGCTTAAAAAGCTCATTTGTCTATTTGCCAATCTACTATTTCTAAAGCAAATTGTGAATTGCGGGAAAATTTGAAAAGTAACGACTGCGATTGGCTAGTCACAGCCAGAGACTGGCAAGTCACGGTTTTAAGCGCAGTGAATGGTTGCGCATACCTGTGAATGTCAAATTTTTTTAAAGAGCGCGCAATGGCTTACATTTTTTTTTTTTTTAAATATATGCCAAGTCATAATTATTGTCAGATAAATAATTTTATTTTTTGCATATTAAATTTGTTTACAAATGTTTAAAGAGTCACCGTTTCCATGTATCGCTCAAAGGATTGTGTGAGTAGTGTGTGATCGGGCGCCAGAATTGCGTCGGCCATAACGGCAAGGCGGTATTTATCGCCAAAGCGATGCAGGTTCAGCGACAGACCCGTCTTGGATTGTGGGGGCCTAAAGAGCAGTACATCCTGGACACGCTGGCCCCACGCGGCCTGGAACTGTGTATCGGCTGCGCCATAGATCTCCGTTATGGTAACAGGAAAGTTATACGAGAAGAAGTTAATGAAGATCTTCGTCAGCACGTGAGGCAGCAAAGCCGTAAGGACGCTATACTTGGTTTGTCCGATAGATGCTAAGTAGAGCATAATCTGCTGCTTGCGTATACGTTCGACAATCTCATGTAGCTGATGTGCCTTCAGAGAGTCGGGGGAGCCAAGGGGTAGCTGCAAAAAGACCACACCGCCAATGTGATCTGACTTATCGCCACTTCGATCTGTGAAATATCCCTTGGAGATGGTGCGACAGGTGGTGTTCAACAGCGACGGCACGGGCGCCATGTCTGTGAACGTATTGAAGTAATCGTGGACGGCACCTGCAAGGCAGGCTAAACTAAAGTCGGATTCACGTAGTTTCTGGCCAAACATATGTTGATGTCGTTCGCGCAGCTGGGCACCATCGATGGAGCGACTGAAGGACACTATTTTGCGTCCGACATATGACTTTTTGTGCAGAATATTCACTTCTTTTGTGGGCTGCAAGAACAGCACTTCGTAGATGTTACGTGGCGCTTTGAAGAGCTCATAAGAAATCTTAAGCAACTCCAGCAAAGCGTAAAACAAAAGCGGCACATAGAGATGCAGGCGAGCGCAGTAGGTGTTGGCATAGCTTGTCTGGCCACGTAGTAAAACATCCCAGATAGCCAACACCTCACAATAGATGCGGTAAGGCCAGAGGATCACATGATGCAGAACCAGTTGCCAGAAAAATCGTGTTAATGTCTTGAACATGTTGGCCGGTTGCAGACTGTAACCCAGCGCGGAACGAGCCACCGCCCAACTGAGATTCCTTTGCTCTAGCTCGCGCAGCAGTAGCAAATAGATTGTCTGCAGAAAACCCACATTATGGCGATAGTCACTGCGGCGTCGTTGCAGCTTGCGGCGTTTTGAACGAGTTTGCCAATAGTTTAGGATGACATTGACCACCACGATGAGCATCATTGAGAGTAGCTGGCTGAGATTACGAGCGTCAGGATGCGCCCTTCCACCATCGGGTGTTTCCAGAGATTCGAATTCGTAGATGAACTTTTGCCAGCGACAGCTGATCAGATGGAGCACATGATTTACCAGCTTGCTAATGTGCTCCGGCTGACGCACAAAGTGCGAAAGCTGATTGACTTGATTTGGTGTGTCTGTCAGACCATCTTGAATAGTCAGAATGGATTTGCGATCCGTGTCCTGCAGCAATAGCATCTCGCTGACATGCAAATCCTCCTCCTCGGCAATGATAAGATGATGCACTTTGACAAGAATATAGTAAGGTTGTGTCGTGTCCGCGTTGGGTATCACAGTGACTTGCCATTGTGGCAAATCCGAGGATATGTACTTGGCAGCCAGATCACTGACATGTTCCTGTAAATTCGATTCGTTTATAGGTCGACCGCGATAAATGTGCGTACTCAGGAGAACGTGATTGTTGATATTGAATTCACTGCAAGAAGGAGGTCATAATTATTGGATTAAGAGATCCCACAGCAATGCGCTTACCTGCTATCGTTGACCCAGGCATAGTGCCCCCAAGATGTAACCAGTTTCTGCCGCAGCTTTGGAAACTTTAGCATACCTGCCTTATCCTTCAACTCGATCAGCTGGACGGCGTAGGCTCGCTTGATGCGTTCAAAGTCGCAGGGTCCCTCGACTTGAAGCAGAAAGTGAAAGATACCAGCATTCTTGGGAGTATCGATGAGAGTACGGATTTTCTTCGACTTTGATATGGTTAGATTGGGATATTTGATACTAAGCAAATAGTTGGCCAATTCGTTGGTGAAGTGTGCGCCTGCAATGGGAATAGCCAAATCCGATCCGATTAAACAAATTTTTACAAATAATGCTGATAATCAACGTGCTTCTACACGACAAATCACGAACCACGAATCACAACGCACATAACGCGCCCATTATCGCCCACCACGAAAGCTACGTCTTATCGCGCCGGTACAATTTTATGAGTAATTCACATGGTCAAGGTTCATTTGGTCGCTCGTCTGGATTCCGCGAAGGTGCAACAGGCAATCAGCGACGCATCGCCCAGCAATATTATTATTATTTATAAACAATGTGCTTATCACCTGCCATGAGCGTCGGTTCACGACCCCCACCCGCCGCTGTCCCCCCACCCGCCTCTGTTCCCCCCCCCACCCGTCTCATATCGCTGGCAAGGCTTCTGAAGCGTAACGCATAATTGCGATGCATCCTTTGCCTGACTGGGCGGTTAATCAACCCATGCTTCGTTTATTTATATTTCGATCGGTCTGATTGATTTGCATGTGCCCCCATATGGAGTGGATTATCTGTGCTAGTTTATTGATTGGAAAACCTTGTTGTACTTACACACAAATGATAGAAGCAGAAGTGGCAACAGCATTAGGGCTACGAGGAAGCATAGCAATGTCTTCAGGAACGATAGGAATTCCTGCCAAAGACTGTTAGAATTGCACTTTAGAAAGATATAGTCAATTGAAGAATGTAGTATCATATATACCTTTCCATGATTGCTTTTCGCTATGAAACGCTGCGCGATACTATAGCTATAGCTACTATATATGAGCTATATACTTTCAAATCTATTCGGCTTTGTCTATCACTTAATACGACCACGACCGTTCGTTTTGCTGTGCTAGGCACGACTGATCTTACGCTCGGAACCTATGAAGAAGCTTCAATACGGTTATCAGTAGCTGATAAAGTTACTCCTGTGCCATCAAAATAGGATGTGGAAAATGCATAACATTTCATTGTTTTTTATAAGCATAAAATAAATATTATAAAAGAATATTTTGTTTATAAATTGAAATCTAAAATATATTTTAAATTCAAATTAACGACCTACCATTTCATCCAACAGCATGTCATGCAAAGGCAATGCGTGTCTTGTGTGAATGGCAAATAACGCTTACCAATGAAAATGGCAACGTTGTATTTTATGGTCACACTGCCAGCACAGCTGATTGCTACTGAAGCAACGCATCGTTTTGTTTACATTTGATTGTTCTTTAATATTTATTCAACTAAAATGAGTGCTGCTCTGTTGCAATCACCTATCGTGCAGCCCACGCTGCATCAGCCGCTGCACTCAAAAGTCTCCAATTACTTGAATAACCAACGACGCACAGGACAATTTTGTGATTTGCTGCTCGAACTGGACTCGGACGACGCACCCTGCACTTGCAGTGTACATTTCTGTGTGGTGGCTGCACAGAGCCAACTAATTGGCCTGAAACAGCAGAAGCAACAACAGTTTTCCATACACAATCCTCTAAAGGTGACAATACGCAACTTTAACTGCACCCTCTGCTTGCATACAATCGTGGACTTCTTTTACGAGGACATTGTTTCCGTCTCCAAGGAGCATGAGTCACATTTTCGTGAGCTAGCCAAAATACTTTCAGTTACAGAGCTATTGAATCTTTACCAAATTGAGCAACTTACCGATGAGGATACGTCGCTTGAAGCGAAACACAGCGGAGCAACTGAGGCAGAGCATAACACACAGCCGGCAAAAAAGGCGGACGTTGTCTTTGAGAATCAACAAAGTTATTTCAAGGTACGAGTTACATTCACTTACGTTTAGGCCAACTTAATCATTAGTTTTCTTATACTGCAGCTCAAAAATCCACATGCCGTCAAGTCTAGCAGCAAAATCAACTACTGCATTGGTTGCGATTTCAAGTGCTACCAGGTGCAGAAGATGATTGATCACATGACCAGCTGCGAGCCATCGCATTTGACCTGTTCTCTCTGCGAAGTTGGCTTTCTGGATTGGCGCGAGTATGACGCACATCTGCGTCATCATGGCTCCGATCTGCGCAAACCTTTCTTCTGCCTGCAATGCGATAATCGGTTTAGTACTCGAGCTGCTCTGCTAATCCATCAGCCAAAACATTCGATGGAAACACCGCATGTGTGCACGCATTGCGGCAAGGCGTTCAAATGGAAGCAAGGCTTGAGCAACCACATGCTAGTGCACAATCCGGAGAAGCAAATGCTCTGCGACGTCTGTGGCTACAGTACCACGCACATGAAGGCCCTCAAGAGTCACAAATTACTGCACACCGGCGAGTACTTTGTGTGCACCGTAGCTGGGTGTAAGCATCGTGCCAATCGCAAGGAGAACATGAAGCTACACATTGAAACGCATAAGCAAGGACGTGATTTCATTTGCGAAGTATGTGGCTGCAAGTTTAGTCAGAGCAAGAACCTAAAGCGGCACGCTCTAAAGCACACAGAGGGCGGTCCCAGCCGCTACAAGTGCCAGCTGTGCGGTTTCAGTAGTCATCGATCGGACAAGATGAAAGAGCATGTGGAGCGTGTGCACACAGAGAAGGCTGTGCAGCTCGAGCTGTCGGAGACAGTGGACAGCTCATTTGAGAATAAGATGTCTGATGATTTTGCATTGCCTACAATTGGTGAAGCTGTCAGGGAAGGTGTCGTTACCAAAACGCAACGAAAGACTAACAAAGTGGTGTCCGAAGTGCCCACGTCGAGTGTGAAACGCCTAAAGACGCTGCTGCCAAAGGACACAGTTAGTTAGGGTTAGAAATTGCTAAAAGTTGGAATCTGCCCACTTGGGCTCTCATTCGATACGCTCTCTTTGAACTCTTTCGTAATCCGAAATATTTTAAAATAGTTGACACAGCGTGAAAACAATACTACGCAGTTGTGGGAGCACAAATTCGCATGCAGCGAGTCAAACTAGACCGAAAGAGATAGCAAAAGAGAGAGAAAGAGAGACTCGCACGAGTAAGAACGAGAGAGAGCTCTGGCACGATAGTGAATGTCGTCGTACTTACTGCAAGCTTTCGTTATGCTTTGCGTAGCGAAGCCACAATCATTGTCGACTCGGTGCTCGAGCTGCTAAGACGTCTTCGCTCGTGGAACCCCAAAACCAAAACACCAACGCCAGCAACTGCTACAACTTGCCCTATCTCAACAAGAAAGTTACAACTACAAACAACACTCAACATGTCTGAGGCGCAATTCGATCAGTATGAACACTACAACTTCGATCATGACAAACACATCTTCAGTGGACACGGCGGCAAGCAGCGCTCCAAGAAGGAAGCCAGCGATCATACCAATCACTTTGATCCATCAGGTCATTCGAGAAAGATCCTCACCAAGCTGGTGAACACGGAGAACAACAACAAGAAGGCAAACAAACACTGAAAAGTGAATCGAATTTGAAAAGAAAAGAGAAAGGCAAAACAGGAGACACAGAAAGGCAGGAGAAAGTAAAGCTGCTGCTGCACTGTTTAGAGTGCAATATGCAATGTAACTTGATGCTTAGTTATAAGATTGTTTAGATATAAGATATTATTATATGTAAAATAAAACCAAACGGACTTGTAGCTCTCTATAAAGTTGGGAGTTGTACTTATAGATTACTTTGTGTGGTTATTTCTTTGTTGTAACATGTGCACAAAGAGAATTTTGATAAACATACAAGTTATTTCAAGAAATCAAACATATTTTGCGAAACTTCTAGACCAATAAGTAAATTACATATGTATGTTTGTATGTTACACTAGAACAGGTCCACTCTAGCCTTCAATTTGCCGGCTTTTTACTGCGCAGTTGTTGATATTTGGTAAACAATAAGCAACAAACAAACACCTTATCAGGTGTTTCACCTATTTGCTGTGTATGTATTAATCATCATCATTATGATCATGATCATTATCGAAGACCTTCTAGCTAGTCGAAGTGTGTGTGTGTATGTTTGCTGATTATTTATAGTATTTAAAAATGTATGGAAAAGTAGAAATAGACACGTATGTATGTAGGAGATTCCTTCGACATTGTTGCACCCAATCGTGTTTGGGGAACTGCGCAGTGAATATATATATGTACATATTTGGAAAGCGGCATAGGTAGAATGCGAAGCTAGTTTAGCACATTATATAGGTCAGTGGAATTGCTGCTATCAAAATTTAATAACGATCTTATTGCTTGATACAGCTTATAGGTAGTTCAAGATAGATTTTTCATTGAAAGAGCAACTAGAGTACGATAACTCGTTTATGTTTGTATGTATGACTCTTCTCTTTTTTACTCTTTATACACCACACAATTGACTATCGTGGGTGGCTAACTGTTCGATCTCCGGCGATCGATCTATTCACATGTAAAACTAACATCTATATTGTCAACCCATTGTTGGAGGCAGATTTCTTTCTTGCGACCTAATGAAAGAGCCACGCTTTAGTTTGATATATAACAAACGATATGTATGTATATATTAAGCGTGCTCACATATCTTTCTAAGTCGTGATAATGCGCGTGGCACACGCCACCTCTCGCCCAGAAATTGGGGTTGGGGCATCTCACATGGCGACTCATTGAGATCGAGGTCTCTTCCGTAAGTGCTCGGAGATCTCCCTTGACTGGAAAATATTTTACTTTTTTTTTGTTGTATTTTGTTGGGGTTCTCTTCGAGGAATCCACGCAGCACGTTGCTCACTTTCACCGCGAAAAAAAAAAAACTTTTTGTAGATAAACAAGTCGGGATTATGCATAAATGAATGGATCGTTATCGCAGTACGGGATGGATGCGTACATGATAATTGATATAGCATTCGATAGCGACGAATGAACCGTTAAATTGAATCTAGAGCACTGGCCCAGTATCCCCTAGATGTAGTATACGCTGTACGTTGCCCATAGATTAGCACCTTTTTGAACGAGACGGAGATGTTCTAGATACAAGTGTACGCGTATCTTGCAGATACATTTCTCTTGCATTAGCACCAGACACATACGCACACACACATCTGCAGGTGCTAGGCCTTTCTGGCCTTTGGGTTGAGTTTTTCTGGCACATCACAAGAGGTTCTGCGCTTAGTTTATGAGTGGACTCCAAGTCGAACGGCAGCTAACTCCGCCGGAAGTTGCCTACAAGCTTAAAGGATACGGATTATTATTATAGGAAACACATACAATGATTGGATACTCGGACATGTCAACAAAACCACAGACGGGCAGGTGGATGCCTGGCATCTGGACGCTGATCTTCACCATGCTGCTCTTCGTGCTCACATTGACGGGCGTTGCCTGGCTGGAAGCGGGTCGTGCACAGTCACTTGCAGAGGATCAACGGGGGGAGGTATTCCTAGTGAGTCGCCTGTGGTCGCACTTCAGAACAGCCATCAATGAAACGAGCGATGAGGTTCCCGCCACTGTGGAGCGCATTGCGAGAGATGCGACCAACAGCAGTGATAGCAGCAACAACTACTACGAGGAACAACGCGCTGTGGTTGTGCACGCCGAGAGCGCACAACCCATATTGGCACAGCGACAGGATACATTTGGTCCGCCAGAGAGCGGATCAGACTCATATGGACCGTCGCCTGCCTACTACGATTCAGCGGATGACTATGGCAGCAGTCAGCAACAATCAGCAGAGGAACCCTACGCAGAATCGGATGAGCAGGTACCGGACGAGGGTAGAGCAGCTCAGGGACATCCCTACGATTCCTACTACAGCCAGTGGCAATATGCCCCCAAGACGCCAGCTCCACCTGTGCTCAACAGCAATCGCAAGTTGCAGCCAGCAAATCGGTAAGTGAAGCTTACAGATTCAAGTTTCTTAGGCTGCTTACAATTCGTTCTCCTTTACAGTCCACCTTATGCAGCCTACGACGATGAAGTCTACGACTACCCAATGGGTTTCCAGCCACGTCCGCACGAGCAAGAGATGCCCAAACAGGCTGCTACCGCACCTCCAGTGCATGCTGTAGCCCCTGTTCCAGCAGTCCCCACAGAGTCAACGCTGGTTACATTCCTGAAGAGTCTCAAGCAAATGTGGGATCTATATCAGGCTTTAATGAGTGCCTGGAACACAGTAGCCGATCGTCATCAGCAGAGTAGCGAACAGCTTAAGAAGGAGCGCATGGAGAAGCTTCGTCTGCGCCAGCAGCAACAACAACAGCAGCAGAAGACGAGGGTGAACTCCAAGAAGCCACAACGTCTCGAGGGAGATAAGTCGCCGCCACGCAATCAGACTAAGAAGGCCAAGACTACAAGTACAACGACAACGACCACCAGTAGCACAGTCAGCAATACAGATGATTCCGAGGAAGCGACCACAGTGCCGACCAATGTTGAACCAACTAAACGCGCGAAGGGCGATGATGCAGAGCAGAACTCTGTGCGTGGATTGCGACAGAAGCGCGAGCCAGAGCCCAGTACAGATGTGGGAGAGGGACGCTATATTAAGGGTGATCCGCTCAAGGGTTACTATGATTTCGTCATCACCGAAGGCTCCTACAAGTTCTGGGCAGCTTTCCAGGTACGCCAACGGATTAAAGAGTAAATTGCCTTGAGCTACAAATTAAAAAAACCTTTTCTATTACTTTTTAGGTCGGCACAGCCATTTTGATTATCTACTCTACCTTCGCGGCTATCTACTATTCCAAGGTGAATCCATTGACCAGTGATTACGACTATCAAGATTATTTAGGCGCTGGTCGTTCGCTCTCCGGCGGCGACGATGACTTTGTGGATGATAGCGATACGCCCATGACGACGACGACGACGACATCGTCCACATCGCGTATCATGGACTGGATACCAAGAACAGCGCATTCGCTTAAGTTCATACTGGATGCCATTGATAAAATACCCATAGATCACGACCAGAAGGCCGAGAAAGGCTGGTCAACGGGGACAGCGTCAGGGGAAGCAACAGGGGACAGCATTTAGGCAAACTAATTTCAAATATATACAAAAAAATAAAAATCTAAAAAACAAAACACGAATGGTTTAGATATGGGGCATCTTTTTGGCACTCAAAATCAATCTGAAGAGGGATAAATTGTATTACAAAATGTTCTTTAATTTAAGTAAGATATGATATGTATATACCTCAAGGCGGATTCTCAGTGTAAGCTTAGGATCCATTTAGGCAATGATCAAAAATGCTTCACAGCTTGCTCACAATAACTGGACCTGGATCTTCCCATCTGTTGGCTGGTCTGTATTTGTTTATGAAGGGTACAATCCATGAGGCCAGTTGCTGTGGATCGTTGATGAGTACATGATGATCACCTTGTACCAAGTGATACTCAAACTTAGGATTCTGTTTGCGTAATATTGCCAATACTGTGAGATCAGTCTCATTAATGAAGTTCGAATTATTCGCTTTGATTAGCAAGTAGGGAACGTGGCTAATGCGACGATTGAGTTCTCGAACAAGTTGAACACTATTTGGAAAGTGTGTGAAGTGTACGATGCGCATGTCTCGTGATATGTAGAACTTTTCAGGTTCCGCCGACGAAGCATGAAGGCAACGTTCCACTAGACTCCTGCTATTTTCCTTGCTAACCGATGGAGCTGGTCCCCAACGAGTGTTCTCCAGTTGTTCCTTTGTATATAATTTCGGATTTGCCACTGATTTCAACATGCACTCGACACTGTTGGCCATGTACTTGATGCAGTCACTGCTGGTCTTGTAGCGTATGGTAAGTAAATCGATGGCAATAAGCATGTCAACATGATCGTTTGGATAGAAAGAGGCGTAGAGATTACAGGCGACGGCACCAATCGAGTGACCC
Organism: Zaprionus ghesquierei; assembly: GCA_018904095.1. Classification (NCBI taxonomy): domain Eukaryota; kingdom Metazoa; phylum Arthropoda; class Insecta; order Diptera; family Drosophilidae; genus Zaprionus; species Zaprionus ghesquierei. Next base: position 6,198,873 of record JAEIGP010000806.1, on the reverse strand, counting down.
ATTAGCGATACACGTGTCCATCTGAAATGACGCACAACGCGACGTATGATAGAGACCCAGGCAAACAGGCAATACTGTATGCCATCGGGGTACGATGAGGAGCGACCGTGGCCCGGATGATCAATGCAAAGAAAGCCCACGTGATCAGGTAGCAGTGGCATAAGACCTGCAAAGCTTCCCATGTTGTCCAGTATGGCATGAAGGGTCAGTATCGGTCGCACCTTGCGATTGCCGTACCAGCGGCAGGATATTTGGCCCCAAGGCACATCGATCTCGAAGTCTATAAACTAAAAAGCTTATTAGTACAATTATTATTATGTGTATCTCAAATTCTTCTGCACTCACCTGAGTGTTCATTTTATTTTGTTAAATAAATGAAAAAGTGGTAATAGTATTCGGAAATTATAATTATATTTTAATCATATAAAACTAATTTATATATGCTTGGTATGCAATATAACGGTAGTTCTGTTGTCTCGTCTTTCCACCCTTTTATTCGTATGAACAGTTACTTTGTTTTGTTTTTTTTTTTTTGCATTGTGTGAAACTTTTTTGTTTTTTAAATTGGCATTATTTATAACGCAACAGCAAATTTAAAAATAATTTGGCCAACACAATTCTTAAGTTTCAAAACAATCCCTCCATCATTTTTTATTTTCACAGTGTGTACACACTGAATGTCATTCAAAGCATTACGTTAACATCAGTCATTCACAATAGGTACACAACAGCTGCAAAATCATCTGTTTTTGTTTTTAGACGACGTGTATTTTGCATTTGTGATAAAAATAATAAAAAGTCACAAATAATATATTTTAAAAGGCAAAACACTGCACCCAGTAAAGCTAAAATGACATACATATTACTAATACTTGGTTTTATGGCCGCAGCTGCGGCGCATGAAGCAAAAGACTTTGATGACTCCATACTATACAAAATAGATTTTGAACTTCCAGATTTGCTTGATGAACCGGTGAGTCGAAGCCATAATATCAGTTTATAGCGCTAATACTATGTTATTTTTTTTTTTAACTTTAGGACTTAAACAACCAGCTGCGCACATTTTACACACAAGAAAAGGAAAAATACGAATGTCTTATTCCGGCCCTAGAGACTGCCAAAGAGGAGGAGAAGACAAACCAGCCCGAACTTTGTGAGTAAAGGCTACAATGAGTTCTAGATTATTATTATCTAAAATTTCAACCTCCAGCACCAATTGGCATACTACAGCCCATATTCTCGGCGCCCACTTGCTCGTACCGCATCGAGGCTTATTGGTCGTATGAGATCTGCCATGGACATCATGTGCGCCAGTACCATGAGGAGCGTGAGGGCAAGAATGTCAAGTTCCAAGAGTACTATTTGGGAAAATGGAGTGAAGAAAAGACTGAGCAGGCTAAGAAGCAATGGGAGGCAGATGTTGCGGCTGAAGGCACACCAAAGTACAAAAGTCTGAAAATCGACAATACCAGATATCCTTATTATGAAATGGAATTCACTGATGGCACCATGTGCGACATTATCGACTCTCCACGCACAACAATGGTGCGTTATGTATGCTATCCGCATGGCAAGGATGATATTTACTCATTCAAAGAGACCTCATCTTGTAATTACGAAGCCATCATCTTGACCTCATCGCTGTGTGCTATCCCAGCTTTTCATGCTGAAGAGACCAAGGAGATTTCCATTAAATGCTACAATTCGAAAACAGAACCGCATAAGCCACTAAGCATGCTACGCCAGGAGCTTAGCGAATGGGCAGAGAGCGAAAGTGATCTTCTCATTTCAAGGGAGAACAAAGCACCGTCTAAGTTGTGGAGCAAGTCTGAAGGGGATTTGGTGACATTAAAATACAGCGCTGATGTAGACAAAATCATTCTGGAACTGATGGCCAATGGTGATATTGAGGTAGACAATGAGTATCAACAGCTGGTCATGTCTAGAGGAGGTGCAGCATCTGTTCCTCCACCTTTAAATGATCTAACCCCCATTAGGGAGTTTATCTCAGGCAAACATTGCCTTACAGGCGTAAGTTTTCTTAATTTGTATACATTGTCTTGGTTTTAACTGGAATCATCTACAGGGAACCGGTTGGTGGAAGTACGAATTCTGCTATGGCAAGCATGTGCGACAATTCCACAAGGATAAGAACAGCGAGGTGGAACTATTTCTGGGCTATTTCTCAGAGGATTCGCACCGTCAATGGGTGAACACAAATCCCGATAAGGGCGCTCGTCGACCAGGATTCACAACATCAACCATATGGCATCATTACGATTTTGGCACCCATTGCGATCGTACTGGACTGCCACGCGAGGTGGACGTCAAGCTCACCTGCACGCCCGTCACTTCAAGCGGCACAGCAGTTTCGATGTACTTGCTGGAGCCAAAGACATGTCAATACATATTGGTTGTAGAGTCGCCTATCATTTGTGATCTCATACAATATGCCGACGAGTTCGGTCTAGTTAAGCCGGAGCGTTTACAAAAATTCCTAGCGGCTGACCAGCCAACGGCAACTGAAAAGCCCACGGACTCTGAGGAACAAATTAGATCATAAATTCCAAATATCTGTAATAAATATAATAAGTTTCTTTGTATAAATTTAAATAAATGCAATGGTAAAGAATTTATACAATTTAGACTACATACATTTCGTTCAAACTTATTTATTACAATTCATTTTGGTCGATAATTTTACTTATGTATTTACATAATCGTATTTTAAATTTACCTAACTTTAATTAGTTCTTCTTGACCTTGGACTTTTGTGCATTCTTCTTGGAGCTCTTGCCACCACAGAGTTTCCTCGCAATGAATTTCAAAACGATAAGGTTGATTTTCACAACAATAAAGAGGATCAGTGCGAGCAGCAGGTAAATATCGATGTTGTTACTCTCGATGAAGTTCATGTGGACCAGAGGACTCTGGATGTGTGCAGCGCCATGATGACGTATCACATAATTGGTCCAGTAAACGGCAGAGTCGCGGGCTGTCATGGGACGATCGCGGTAGAGTTTCGAAAACTTCTGCAGCTTCTCAGAATAGCTGGGATTGGTAAGTAGCTCTTTGATGGCAGCCTTAAACGCGTCAGCCTCCAGCGTAAGCAAATCCTCACGAAGTCCATATCCGGATTTCACCAGCTTTTCGGCATTTCCTGGCTGATCGGCGAACACGGGCAGCGCCAACATGGGCACAGCATGATACTGGGCCTCGGCCACACCTCCCTTGCCTGCGTGCGTAATGAAGAGCTTGAGTTTCGGATGGGCGAGAATATCGTCCTGTGGCAGCCACTTTTTGTAGAGAATATTAGGGGATTTGCCGGGAACATTCTTAGGATCCTCCCATTTCCACACAACATGTTGTTTCAGACTCGAAAGAACATTGAAAATGGTCGATATGATCTCAGGCTTAACGTGGTCACCCCTCAGATTGCTGCCCAAACTGAAAAGGATTGCACCATGCTTGGCATTATCAAGAAATTCCTTAATGTCCTCAGGCAGTGGATCTGGCTTGTTCTTAATCTGAATGCCGCCGATCTCAACAATACCGGGCACATTAGGACGGAGTGGTCCTTCGCTGATGGCGTGACTATTGCAGAATACCAAGGAGACATTCTTCTTAGCCTCTTCGAAGCTGATCATCTTAGGATCATTACCGAATAGACGTCTGTAATGGAAATAAATATCAATAGGATCATTTCCATTGGAGGACATTTTTTAGACTTACGTGTAGAATCCGCTATTCTTGTAGTTCAAGAATGTGCCAAAGACGCGGAAGCCAAGGGTGGAGAAAAGATTGGCCACACGCTGTTTAAAGTTCATGGCCTTGCCTGCTTCAACGGCAATGTTCATGGTCGGAACTGTGGCAGTCAACACGGGATTGCCAACAATATTATCGACTTGTTCCATCGGTGGTCCAGACCAGCTGACAATAACGGGACAATTGAACCTGGCTCCCAGACCAACTTGGTAGTTATTGAAGAAGAACCCAACAATGACGGCATCAAACTTGTTGCCCTTGTTGCGGTACAGTTCGGTGAAGCGTTCGTCCTCCAAGAAATCGACCTGCTTGGTGACCAACAGCGACAGAGAACCGAACATTGTCTTGAGCGTTGTCCACATCGAAGGTTTCTCCTTGGCCATGACACTCATGCCTTCGTTAAGTTGCTTCTCCTCTGCCTCACTGAGCGGTATCACAATATGCTTGATATTTTTGTGCGTCACCTTGGGTTGCATCGATGATGCCACCGTCACGTTGTGACCATCTTCGGCTAGCGCCTTCATTATGGACATATGAATAATCAAATGCGATGGACTGTGACTGGTGAATACACCGAGAATATTTGCTCCCTCCGTGGGTGCAGGCGATTGAAGCACGCATAGAGCGAGCACTAGGCCCACCATAAAAAAGGCCGTCAAGGGAAAACGATTTTGATTCGCCATGTTAGCGCTGTGAAAAACTGAGAACTGAATAAGCCAGTTACAATCGGTCGGCCTTTTTATATAAAAAAATTCTTTAGAGTACGTTACGTTTGCCGGCTAGCCTGATAAGCTTTGCCCGCCGGCTGATAAGGGATACCCAAATCGCTGTTAATGTTACTGATACTGGCAAAGTTTGTACACAATAACAGTGAAATTTTTCGTCAGACACACTTGTTGAATTTCGAAACATAGGAGTAGATTAGCGAAGTCACCAAACAGAGACGACCACGTTAGTCGAACCAAAGCGAAAGGGAGAATGTGATGAAATTCATTGATTGTACTGGGCGAAGTTTCTCTTAAATAACTAGAGGCTAGTTAAGATCCACCATTTGTAGGGTAACAATGTCAACACTAAAGTTACTCTATGGACTTTGCCTACGGGCACAGTTCGATGAGACAATATGCCCCTTCAAAAGTAATTATAGTTCGCGAATTCAACATATTATCCCACACGACGAATATACATATTTCACTTTGCATGGGGAATAACAATAACAACGAAACCCCTCGAGATTTCGGAACTTAAAATTCATCTTAAATACTAAAGAATTCCATTTAGAAAATACGAAACGAAACGAAACGAAAACGAAAACAAAAACAAAAACAAAAACATAACCAACCACACAGAGAGTCAATTGATGCACGACACACGCAATTTCGCTGGCAACGAGCAACTAAATATTAAGTCTCTGAGAATAATGATTCTGATTCTGGCGGTCAGATGCGACTCAAGCAATTATAAACGAAGTGCACAGCGCAAAAAAGTTGAGCACGTTAATGGGTTAATTGATTTATAGGCTACAAAATAGAGGGAAACAACTTAAGCGAAAAGTTAATTATTTAAAATGTTTAAAAATAAATTTTTTTTATATGTTTAGAGTGTTTTAGTTAATACACTTTTTTCCGAAAATAGGCATTATAATTTTATTTTCTTTACAAAATAATACACAATTTTCAGATAAGACTTGAATTATGTTTGAAATATATACCATACCATACAGTCTTTTTAGTATAAGAGAGGTGGAAAGCTCTTAAGAAAAAAACGCATTTTCAAACCACTTAGTATAACTTTTCCGTTATGTCAGCAGGTTTACCAAACTGTTTGTAAATCAGATAAGAACTTTTCGCTCTGATAAGCTATGTAGTCGATAGTTTTGATAGTCATTTTTTTAATACATAGGAAGTTTCATTTGTTTCATAAAACTGACCTAACATTGCATTGAAGTAGTTCGACACAAAAAAAAAAAAACATTATCTATATAGCTTAGTCTAGTTTTTCACGCAGTGTGATTGCAGGCGCGTCGACCGAGGTAGATAGGGGCAGGGAGAGAGCAAGCAAGAGACTGGGAGAAAGAGAGCGAGAGAGACGACTATTAATAGTCAGTGGGAGTGCTGGCAACTTGTTGATACTTATAGAGATATGTGTGTACGAACATGTTTGTACAAGGTTCATGTGTGTGTGTGGGGGGTAGTTCTCTCCCCCCCCGCTCTCTTTCTCTCTCTCTTTCTCGCTCTCGCTCTTTGGTATGTGTCAATCGTCTTGCACTCTGACTGCAATTATAGCGTGTACAACGCGTCGTATGCGCAACGTGTGCGCATTAGATAAGATCTTTGGCTAGCCTATTGCTGCTTGACCTTGCCATTCGCGTGGCTAACCTCGCCCACCCTACCGCCTCGTTTGCTCACACACTTGACCAGCATTCGCAACAGAAGGAAAGAGATGGACAGCGAGAGAGCCAAGCTAAGCAGCACCACCGCGTAGACATCGAGATTGTTGCGTGCCACAAAGTCCAGATGCAACCAGGGACTCTGCAGATGCAATGCACCATGGTGACGTAGCACATACTCCGTCCAGAATACAACGGATTGACGCGCTGTCAGTGGACGATCACGATACAAGGCGGAGAAATTGCGAACGTTTTGCAGATATATTGGATTCTCTAGCATCTCTTCGATGGCCTCCTGCAAATTCTGCTCGGTGAGTGCGTGCACATCCATGGAGCGTCCAAAGCCCGATGAAACCATAATCTCTGCATTGCCGGATTGATCACCGAAGACGGGTAAAGCCAACATGGGCACTCCATGATACTGTGCCTCGGCAACGCCTCCCTTGCCGGCATGGTTTATAAAGAGCTTTATGTTTGGATGCGCCAGTATGTCATCTTGAGGCAACCAATTGTGATAGTAAATATTCGATGCATTGCCTGGCAAATTCGACAGATCATCCCATTTCCAGATAACGCGCAGTCGCTGGCGGGAGAAGACATTGAAGAGCGTCTCCGGTAACTGCGACGATAAATACGAAAACTTCACATTGGTGCCCAGGCTAAAGAAGATAGCACCCTCGCTGGCATTGTCCAGAAACTCTGCTAGCTCTTTGGGCAGCGGATCCGGTTTCTCTTTAATCTGTATGCCTCCAATCTCAATGGACTGCGGCACAGTGGGACGCACTGGTCCCTCGCTGTGCGAGTGATAATTGTAGAAGAGCAGCGAGACGCGACGCCGCAACTCGTTGTAGCTGGGGAAATCCGGCTCAGCGCCATAGGCTTGGCTAAAGGGGAGGGTAAAAAAAAAAGGTTGTTAGTTAGCAAAAGGATCAATGGAAGGTTCCATTGGCTTACTTGTAGTAACAATTCATGCGGTAATCCATGCCTATGCCGACGCCCCTGAAGAACAGCCAAGTGAGGTAGTTCTTCATGCGCCAGCCAAAGCTCATGCTATTCGCATCCGTTGCCTTAGGTATATTTATGCCGGGCACATAGCTGGGATCATAAATATTGCCCACCAGGTCGTCCACAAAAGTGAAAGGCACACCCACCCAGCTGAGTATGGTGGGTATGCCCAGCTTGTGTGCCACGCCCAACTGAAAATCATTCATCACGTATCCCAGAAACATTAGATCGAACTTCACCGAAGGCTCCTCGATAACAGCCTTGAGATTGGGATGATGTAGAAACTCATATTGGCTGTCCAGCAAGCGTCCCGCCTGTGTCAACATTTTAAACATGGCTAATGCCATGGACATTTTCTGTTTTGTCGACTCCTCCATATACTCAGTCATTTGTTTCTTTCGCTCTTCCGATGCTGGTGCCAGCACCACCGTGATATTCTCGTGTGGTTTTACCTTGGGTGGCAACGCCGTCACTACGGTCACATTGTGTCCACTGTCAGCGAGGGCCTTCAATATAGCCATGTGCACGATCAAATGCGATGGGCTGAAAGTGCTGAAGAGTGCGAGAATGTTGGCACTCCACACAGGCGTCGCTGTCAGCCCTAGGAGCAGCAGCAGAAGTAGCGGTCGCCGTAGCGACATTGACGGCGTCGATTCTCGAATCGTATCACCCTTTCCCATGGCCGGTGAATATATCTTCCTCTACCGACTGAACGCGACTGATCGCCGGCTGGAAAGCGTCGCCTGTTTTTATTGTTTGCTCTGAAAATTGCAGCTACTACGTGACTGGGCGGAACGCGCGCTCGAACTTACATTATCTATCTGATCACGCAACCCGAGAGCCCATAAGTATCGCAGTGATCGCTCGTCAAAGTGAACAAGCGAAAACTTAATTGATGTAGAAGGAGGGGCAGTATAACGAAAGCAGATTGGACCTTTAGGTAGTTTTGATTGAACTGATCGGTCAGTTAGCGTTAAGATATAGTATATTGAGTTTCCCAAGCCGACATGCCCTAAAGGAATCTGTTAAAATTAAAAACAAGACAGCTTCAATACGTGATCAATAAGTAGATCCTACGGATCAAGAATATTTATGTATATATATATATATTACTCCATATAGCTATATGCTAAACCGCTCCTTATAAGGGACTACAAGTACAAAATTATTTCACAACCAAACTTAAACCTCAACCTCTTCTAATCGTCTCATAGCCGTCGTACACTCCATCAAGTGCTCACTGTGGTCTTGCAGAACCTTTGATAAGAGTAAGTAAAAATTCACTCAAACCCCCCAGCCGGCAGCTGGTATTGTTTTGATAACACGGCCCATTTAAGTAGTAGTTGCCCTTTTTTTGTTTTAACTCTTGATTAGTTATGGCAAATCATTTAGGTAATCTTGTTGCCGATCAGCAGGCGAAAGTGTCTAACACACAATGACAATCGAGTTGGTCGCCCGAAATTATTGAGCAATCATCTGTTGATATGGCAACTAGAACAATATATATATATATAGTAAATAATAATCAACATTCTTTATTCATATTCAACTTCTTAAATACACAATAAAAAACATATTGTACTATACTTATACTATTGTCTAGCATATTGTATATTGAAAGACTTATCTTAGATAAGGTTTAACAATTCAATTACACTAGCAATTATATCGATAATTCTCTGTTATACACAAGCAATGATTTATCAGTTCAGCAAGTATTATCTTAAGAATTACTGTAGCTTTGTTTTCTTCGAGCTCTTCGCTGACTTGGCAAAGAGCTTGCGATAAATCAATCTGATTGTTAGCAAGGTTATCAAGAAGAGAACGAAGAGTATCGTTGCCAGCAGTGCGTAAACATCCAGATTATGATAGGCCACGAAGCTCATGTGGACGGCGGAGCTCTGCAGGTGGGGAGCTCCCCTATGCCTCAGCACATACTCTGTCCAGTAGAGCACCGTCTGTCGGGCCGAAAGGGGCCTGTCCCGGTAGAGCTGCGAGAACTTGCCAATTTCTGCCGTGTACTTCTCATTTTCGAGCACCTCTCTTATACTCGATCCAAAGTTCTCCTCGTTCAGTTGCAGCAGATCTAGTGCAATGCCATAGCCTGCTTTCTGCATAGATTCCGCATTGATTGGCTGATCGCCAAAGACGGGTAGAGCCACCATGGGCACTCCATGGTAGCGCGCCTCCGTAATGCCTCCCTTGCCGGCGTGCGTGATGAACAGTTTAATCTTCGGATGGGCAAGTATGTCGTCCTGAGGTAGCCATTTCTTATAGAGTATATTCGGGGATGTGCCTGGTGTCTTGCTCAAATCCTCCCACTTCCAGATCACACGCTGCTTGAGACCTGACAACACTTTGAACATGGATTTCACCAGTTCCGGCTTGACCGATGAGCTCTTGATGTTCGAGCCCAGGGACAACAGAATGGCTCCATTCTCAGCTCCTTCCAGAAACTTGGCTATATCCTCGGGCAGCGGATCGGGCTTCTGCTTGATTTGTATACCACCAATTTCCACAGAAGCCGGCACCAGCGGCCTAATAGGACCTTCGCTGATCAGGTGACTGTTGGTAAAGACCATCGAGATGTTGAGCTTCACCTCATCCAAGCTCGGAAAGTTCGGTTCGTTGCCAAAGAGGTCTGCGTAATAATTGTTGGCTCGATGGAAGAAGATGACCGAAATGGCGTGGATAGCTAAATTCTTAGCAAAGTTCTCAACACGCTGGCCAAAAGTAAAAGGCTTTCCTCGTTCCGAGGACGAACCTAGAATGGGCACATATGCAATCTCCAGGGGATTACCCACGAATGAATCGATAATGGGTATCGGCGCCTGCATCCAGGACACAATCACGGGTACCTTCAGTTTGTGAGCGACTCCAAGTTGGAAATCATTAAGGAAATATCCCATAAACATCAAATCAAATTTGGTCTCATAGATGCGTTGAAAACGTGGATCGTGGAAAAGATCCACTTGCGACTCAATCATGGCGCTCATGCCGGTTAGCAGACGGAGTAGGGTACCAATGATCGTGTTCTTTTCGCCCGCCATTTGTGTCATTTGATTGTCTAGCGCACGCTCATGCTCCTCGGATACTGGAATCACAATGTGATGGATATCTTTGTGGGTCACTGTTGGCTTCATCATCGACACCACCGTTACGTTGTGACCTTCCTCCGCAAGGGCCTTAACCATGGACATGTGTAGTATCAGATGCGATTGGCTATGGCTACTGAAGAGCCCCAAGATATTTGCGCTCCAAACCGGTGATGCCATCACTAGCAGCAACAAAAACATCGAACAACGCGAACCTCCCATTATGGCACTCTATATGTACGTCGACTGTGCTATGCGACGACCAATTGCTTACTATACAATCGAACACCAGCCGAGCTAACTATTTATATGCGACTTGCGACCCGAATACCCTTATCGAATGTGGCTTATCGATCGGCCTGGTTACTGTAGAAGCGACCAGATGTATAACAAATTTATAACACTTGTATGACATGAAAATGCCAAATAATGCGGCAACATTTTCTGATGTTATGGGTCAATTTGTAGGTGAAATGTTATGATAATAGATTTACATGATTTTTTAAACCATTTATATAGTTTTTAAATTTTTTTAAGGTATTCAAACTTCTCGATATTTTTATAAAACAACTATGCAGTCTGCTCATTAAAATGTTAATAAATACGTATACCGCATTTCATCTCTTTAGCTCTTCTCGTTTTCCGGTTCTGATAGACTAGTAAGCAAAAAATTTAAGCATCAGCTGTGTTTAGGATGATTTCCCAATTCTCTATCGATATTTCTATAAAAAGAATCTAAACAGAAGTGAAATTCAACAAATAAAGCCCAAATTCGTTACGTCATTGTTAATTGTCGAACTTCCAAGCGCCCAAGAGATAAAATATTTCAGCTGCTCATGTATCGATAAGCCAATTGGTCAAATGATCCATGTATTTATTTGATGACGCTGCAGCAGAAGATTACGTGTAGAGTGACCACAAAAGATAAAAGAGTTATTCGCGTGAACTATAATGGTTCTTTTCGTAGTCACAATGATCTGACAGAATGCTTTTCCATTGCGCTTTAATTGTTTTTTTAATTGAGGGGGTTACTTCAATTACCCCTAGAGGAACTAGAACTAGCAGAGCGTAGTAAAGCTTTTGCTCTGCAGGGGTCAAAGCTTTTTGGTTTATGCCGATCGATAGTAACTTAAACTAGAGCTTGTCCATTCATGAAATGCTTTACTGGTCGCTATAAATCATATGGTATATTACCTAAAAATAACATAATACAAGTAATATCATAACCCAACTTAAAATGTGCACCCCGTAAACTTCATTCAAACTTGGTACTGCCCGGCGGCAGAGGATTCGCCGTGGTGCGTAGCAGCTGCTTAGTCTGCCCCTTGATGTGACCCCAATGGTTAATCTCACGTAGTTCGCCACGGAACTCTTTCAGTGTCTCCTGTAGCTCCGGGTAGAGTTGTTTAAGCACACCATGATCCAACGTAGGAAACATATGATGCAGTGCATGCTCTCCAAAGTGAGTGAGCACCAATAGATCGGACCACTTAATATCGCCACGATCGATGATCGTGTCCAACTGATAAAGGCCCCAATCACGATCCGATCGTGTCGCGTCGCCATCATGGAAGATGCGAGGATCATGATGAGCTGCTGTTAGACCAATGAAACCGAACAGAAAGCTAGCGATGCCCATTATAATGGCCCAGCTAGCGATCGCGGAGCCAAGGCCCACATTGGTGAATAGATAAAGAAAAGCAGGTAGCGTGAAAGCCAAGAGATCGTGCCAGAACATTATGTTTGACTTCAGCAGGGATAAAATAATGCTAGAAAAGAAGTAGAAGTGGATTAGAGATAATCAAGCTAGAATTGTATACAATTTACCGTTGTAGGAACTGCACTTGGCTCATTACGGTGTACACCACCGGGGAGATCAGCACAGAGATCACACGCTGCAGCTTGCTTGCATAGTGCCGGCTGGGCACCCAACAGAGAAATGGCTCAAAGAACGACATCTCGAGATCATGCAGCGAATTGGGATAGACATGATGGGAAAGTGCATGTGATATGCGCCACGTGGTGAAGTTCATCAGGAGCATATTGAAGCTATACATGCGCCAATTGTCCCGCTGATGGAAGTAATTGTGCGAGGAGGTGCCCAACCAGCAGAGCGCAAGACCGGCAAAGGCGCGTAAGATCAGTGAGTCCAGCACGGTGGCTGCCCAGCTTAGAAGAAAGACTGCGCCCAAGATGCCACTATGCAGAAGCTAAGGGAGTAAAGAGAGAGAGAGAGAGGGTGTTAGAACGAAACAGTACTATATAATTGCTGTGGGTCTCACTCACATCAGTCTTCCGTGACGGGCGATAGTTGAGCGATCGGAGCTTCTTGCGTACACGTCGCTTCAGCGTCATATAGAACCCATTCTCCTCAAGCGTAAACTGATAATTCCTGGGACTTGAAGCCTTGCGAACCTCAAACTTGCTGAGCAAGCGACTTGCATGCTCTTCAATGTGATGCGACTCGAAAGGTTCTGTGATATCGGTACCCTTTGTACGCTCGATCCAGAACGAGCCGCCCGGATGACGCTGAGCAAAGTCTGTCAAGTCGTAGAGCTTATCGCGAATGCGCCAGAGACCTTCGGCTGCGTCGTCCGCATGTTTGCCCTGCAGCCAACTGAAAGAAGGAGGCGATTAGAACTGATCTTTCCCTCGAGGGACCCACTCACCTTTCTTCGGTTATAGGAAATCGGCGTCTATATGTGGGATATGTACGGGATATGCCCGATACACGCCACGCTTCTAGCTCTGCATTGGGTGGCATTTTGTCCGAATCTTCCACTTGACTAATGAAACCTGATAATCGTTCACCTAATCGCTTAGTCTTTTAGTCGAAGTCCACATTGAAATTTGAAAACCGGTCACTGTGACCACCGACCTTGCCGACCCAAACGCTCGGTCTGCCCGACAGCTTTGTTTACGATTCGCCTACTAAAGTCTCAGCTGGAGCGTCGCTCTGTTTTTGGTCTCACAGTGCTCGATTAATCAGAAAAGCTCGACGCGAGCGTATCAAAACACTCGAGCTTTGAGCTTGTTATGTGCTCGCCCGATGGTTTTATCAATGAACCTATGTACGAAGATCTCCCACTCTCTTCAATTGAGTTCAATATAATCGTAAAAGCTTCTTATATAGGGAAGCCATAGATGTTGAACTAAAATACTTGTATATTATTATATATTCATTATTGACTGATACCAATTATGTATTAACCATACATATACCCTACTTAAATGTTGAATTAATCTCTAGAGTTTTTATCTCTTTGGGTTTTTCCACTATACCTTAAACATTGATTTGGTTTCTCAAGTCTTTCTTTTCCGCAATTCTCGTATAGAGCACAACTTTATGGAAATTGAGCAGGTACATTGTTTTGCAAAAACCTCGTGTAGAACATTTTCAATGACCCTCAAAGCTGTCGCGTAATCGAAACACTGATAATGCATAGTTAAGTTGAGCTTGCCATAATCTACATAATACTCGCAGACAGTAGGGTAATAATAGAATTTCCTATAAGGTCATCGCTCTTAGGTATCTACGACTTAATTAAAATACTCTAACAAATAATGAAATATTTAAATATTTGCTCTATGAAATATTTTAAGCCGGTTTTTAAATTATATTTTCTTAAATGTATGCAAATGTATGAGTAATTCAAAATAATTATTCAAGCTTTATGGAAAGTGTGTAATATAAACAATTTACTGTATTTAATAGACTTTGATTATGTGATTTGTAAACCGTTTTGTTTACAATTAAAAAACTATATTTTTCCTACAAACATAATTATTAATTACTTTACTTAATTGAAAACAAATAATCACCTATTCTAATCTTCAGAGCATTCATATAAAATATACAAACACATATTTAAATCTGGAATTAACCTATTTATTACTATATAATCGATCAAATTGAAGATTAAATAATAAATACACAATTAATACTCTAGAATCTCTGATTTGGCGTTTGGCGATGATTAACTGGACAAAAATTAAAAGCTTCTCTTACCTTTCTCCAATCTTCTTATAACACTAACAGAAAACTCACGATTTTTTTTAAGTAGCTTAATTAAATTAAATTAAATAAAAGTAAATTAAATTAAAGTAAATAATTTAAATTTTAACTTTAACAATTTTCGAAATTTTTTACTTAAATTGAAAAGACCTCAAATTTTTCTTCAAGTGTAGTCGTTAGCTAATTGCGTAGCGAGCCGCATTGGCGTAGGTCTCTCTCTAGCCGCGAGGGGCTGGCGACACTTAAGATTTGATCGTCTGCGTCGGATCACCCACACGTACCCCACAGCGTTTTGTAGGGTGTGCGAGCGCGCGCGCGTCTGTCTGTACTTGCGAGTATCTGTGTGTGTGTGTGTATGTGTCAGTATTATGTTGTCTGGAACTAGTAACTGATAACAGGAGACTCACACGTGTGAAGGCATAACTCGCTGTGGGCTCGCATTGCTAGGCTGGTGCTGCTGAGATCTGACATTGGTCGGACGCCACGGACATCTGGACAAAGAGACCGACACTGATAGTAAGGGGACCGGCCCGACCAGTCTCGGGCTTGGGTGTTACGCTTATCAAAATGGAAATATTTTTATATTTATTTATTTATGTGTGCATCGATTTTTAGAAATTACGATGGAGATTCGTTAAAACACTCGAGAGGGGACCTGTCGCGCCTCAGTTCGTGTCGGCGGTTGGGCGAGTTAAGTTCGAATTTGCTTGGGCACTCAAGGATCTCAAGGATAAGCAACATGGTGATTGAGACATGGAAGGAATGTGGCATTGCCACCAAGTTTCCCACTTATCGCAACTCGCCGTTGGTCACGGTGCACAGTTGGCAGAAGGGCAAGCGCCAGGATGACGAGGCCGAAGGACTTTGGCGTATCCACGATGGCATCTACGACTTTACCGATTTCATTGAGAAACATCCTGGCGGTTCGTTCTGGATACGCGAAACGAAGGGTACCGACATTACCGAAGCCTTCGAGGCGCATCATCTGACCTCTGCGCCTGAGAAGATGATCAATAAGTACAAGGTACGGGATGCGGCCAAGCCAAGGATCTACACGCTAACCTTGCACGAGGATGGTTTCTATAAAACACTGAAGAAGCGTGTGATCGAGAAGCTGAAGACAACCGACAAGGCACCAAAGCGCAAGAGTGATGTAAGTAAAAGATTTCCTTGAATTCCTTTCTAACATATCCTCTCTAATCCTTCTGATCCTTCATGCTTCTTTCACACAGTTGATTCACTTCGGCATACTCGTTGCTACGTATTTATTTGCCATAGCCAGTGCCAAGTACGATAGCCTGTTGGCTCTGGTGCTGGCAGGCGTGGCTCTGGTCTGGACGGTGATCGTGTCGCACAACTACTTCCATCGTCGCGACAACTGGCAGATGTACACCTTCAATCTGGGCCTGATGAACTACTGCGCCTGGCGTATCTCGCATGCCATGTCTCATCACATCTACCCCAATTCCTATTACGATCTTGAGTTGAGCATGTTCGAGCCCCTGCTCTGTTGGATACCCAATCCAAATATCAAGAGCAAGGCGCTGCGCTATGTGTCCTGGGTAACGGAACCTATCGCATATGCGATTGCATTCTTCCTGCAAATAGGCACGCGGTAAGCGAGTGATCTTGCCCAATCAGATGATCTTAATAATAATCGCGATTACTTACAGCATTTACTATTCGCTGCGTCACACGAACATCATGTACTGGCACGATCTGCTGGCTCTCACCATACCGCTAGCCATGTATGTGGGATCGGGCGGATCGGCTGGAGTGTTTTTCTGTGTACGCCAGTGGCTGGCGATGACGTCGATCGCCAGCTTTGCATTCTGCGTTATCGGCCTGAATGCGGCACATCATGACCCCGAAATCTATCACGAAGGCGACGCACATCGTGAGGATCGCGACTGGGGTCTCTTCCAGGTGGACACGATCATCGACAGAGGTGATCTGAAATGGTCACAGTTTCTGGTGCTCACCCATTTCGGTGATCATATTCTGCATCATTTGTTCCCCACGCTCGATCACGGACTTCTTCCCGCTCTGTATCCCATTCTTTATGAGACTTTGGATGAGTTTAAGGCTCAGCTGCGTGAGTGCAATCACTTGGAGCACATGATTGGCCAGCACAAGCAGCTATTGCGTATCGAACCCAATCCCAGAGCTCCCGGATCGGGCAAATAATACTCCCCCCACTAACATAGAAATTTCCAACTGTACTTGTATTTAGATGTTATGTTACGTATGTGTATAATATAGTGATTTCTGCAATTAAAGCCAAAAAATCTAATAACTGCAATAAAATCTACCTAGAAGTTTAGACAAATCCAGCTGTTTTTAAAACTTTTATAATCTTTTTAATATTTTTTTCTAGTTCCTGAACTCAATAAGTGCTTATATGATATTTTCTTCAAAATTATTTAATAATATAATATTACTGCTGGGTAATCTATATAAGTTTGTACAGAAAACTGATAGCATAATAGACGAAATAATCTACGAAGAAAATGTGAAGAAATTATGCAATAAGAAAACAGTCGAAGATAACCGCATAAAAGCTTTTGTATGTATTAAGCTTAAATATTAAATAATTTTTTACAAAATTGACATTGCGCTTTTTAAAGGTAAAAAACAAGAAAGAAAGGCTACCTTCGATATGCCGAAGGTTTGATACTATTGCAGTTACTCCAAATACTAAATCGGCCGATAGGTTCTATGGTAGTTTAATGATATATCTGTCCGATTTAAGATAAAATTGCATGGCATTTAATGGACATATGTAATTAGACATATTTCAGGAAAGTTTCACAGCGATATCTTGAAAAATGATTAAAGTCGGCCGATAGGTTCTATGGCAGCTTTACGATATATCGGTCCTAACCGGCTCGATCCGACTTATTTACAGTGTGCAGCAATAAGAAACATGTATACCAAGTTTCATCAATATAGCTCTAAAACTGAGGGACAATTTTGCGTTGCAACAGACGGACGGACAGACGGATATACAGACGGACATAGCTACAATAGTTCAACTCCCCAATTGACGCTGATTAAGAATATATATACTTTCTCCTAAGGTGCGTTGCAAGCTTCTGGCCAAAATTAATATACCATCTGCAATGGTAGAATAACATAGAATTAGAAAGAAAAAATAATCTGTAGCTATAAAATATATATAAGTATTAGGAGTTAAGAAGCAAATAATGTCTACCAAAATTTAGGGCAAGATTTTTATGCTTTGGAAAAGCATTAAAAGCCACCACCACAGATCAAAGATGATTAGCCATGGTACTAACGTCTTGTGCTTAGCCTGCTGGGAATTAGGAAAGTATTTAACTAATATTAAGTGTAAAAAAGAAATAATGATCACTTACTTTTTTTTGGAGCCAGATTCAATAGTTTTGTCTACTACAATATGACCTGAAGAAAAAGAATATAAGATATGTTAAATCAATAACTTTATAATTTATTCACCTCTTACCATGCTAATATTCAGAGCTAAACCTACGAGATTGTTTAAATCATATTTAAGATATATATGGAGAGCACTATATCCAACATGCTTATGGCGATGCCGATGACTTTTGTATGCACAGGGATTTTACTAAATGTATACATACATATGTTTATATAGTAAATACCTAGATGATTCACAGCTGGATGCTGTCGATATGCATGATTTTGCTAGTAAACCTTTCCCTTGCGCGTCCCAATTGTGAATAAAAATTCTTCTTAGAATTTGGAGCTACTAGTTCCATATAACGAACTACAATAAGTATTTTATTAATTTTACATGTGCCGGTGTTGGAGAAATATAGCTTAATCATATAGCTCTCAGTGAGTATGACTGATTTATTATGTTTTAAAATTAAATAGGTCTACATATTTATAAGCTCAGATTAAATAAGTTAATAAATTAAGTAAAATATTAAATTGATTCAGTTGATATAAATATATCACATAAACTATGATTACAGAAAAGTTAGGAATCTTTCTAATCATCTTCAAAATTATTGTTGTATTGTCTACGAAGAACTAATTGAATCCAAAAGTTTCTGGAAATACCATTTAAGAGTACAAAGAACACGAAAAGCACAAAACCCTGAATGGTTGCCGTGCTACAGAAGAGAAAATTAAAGGCATATCCCAATTTAAGGTAGGTGCCCAGACCAAAGATCCATGTGAGACCAAGCAGAAAGAAGAGCAGCACGAAGAGTCTCATCTGCATCCAAACTTCCTGTAAATTTCGATTTTCCAGATTAGAAATTCTGTAGAAAATGCGTCCAAAGGCGTAAGAGTTTGATATTAAAACCAGCCCAATCGGTAGCAGCACGCCGTAGTCCAAGCCGTGGCCGGAGGGATAACACACCGATCTGTCTGACGCGTATGGGAGTGGACTAAAGGAGGCATGATCAATGGAGACTAGCAGCAGTGTCGGCAGCAGGGGCAATGTCCAAGCTATGGTAATGACTCTTGGTATTGTTCGCTCTGATCTGGCCACAACTAGACCGACGTGTCGCTGGTATTGCAGGTGACCGATGAGCAGCATCCAGGAGAAAAGCAGCAGTACGGCATATTGGAAGATGGTGCCAACAATTATACAGGTCACCTCACCTTGCACGAACTGGTAATGCCAGAACATCTCATTGAAGTCCAACAGCAGCAGCAATCCATAGAGTAGTGCCATCGCAAGGCTCAGATGGAGCAGTAGCTTCGTAGAGGGTTTGTTTCGCCATCTCTTGCAGAGCAGTGCGGTCAACCAAATCCCTACAACACCAACAACTGAAAGCCAAGAGCCAATACTGGTGATGGTATTCAAGAGGGTCTCGTCTTGCGAACAGTTCCTGATCTGCTTACAGCTACCCCCCATGAGAAAGGCGAACGCGGTCAGGTGGTTTGTCTCGCAGATGGCAAGAGAATCCGTACTCCACGCACTGTTAGTGACTCCTCTCCTTGCCCATCTGCCATGGCTCCAGTAGCCACAATAATCGTTTCTGGCTGTCGTACTGCTCTCCTTCTTGTGGCGCAATAGGAAAGGCAACTTATAGGGTAAGTTCTGCAAAATGGAATCTGCGGTAGGAATAAAATCCGATTAGACATAGATTAATATCGAGAAATAAACTGAAGTAAATCTAAGCTTTCATCTAAGATTTTGTAGCTTTACCTTGTAGCTTTAGTTTAAGAAGTAGTCTAGCTCTATTTACATTCGCTAACTTACCCTACGTAACTATCTTAATCTTTACCTCTATATGTAGATCATTTTAATTACCGTGTACTCCGAGTACATTCATCGAGAGCACGTTGCTTATGGGAGTCGCTTTTTCGTGTGACTTGGACACATCAAAAAAGAAGGCGTTGTTGGTGTAGACCTTTAGGACAAGGTATGTTGCTCCGTGGTTCTTTAAAACCTTCCACAGCTCGTTCGGTAAAAAGGTAGCAGCAATGAGACCCTCTTCCTCCTTCAGATCTAACACGTTCTGCGTTGGTTTCAGCATTCGGTACCAGTAGCGATGATGTCTGCAGTTGCGTCTGTCAGGTCCAGCGCGATCGAAAATTGCAACTCCTGTGTTGTTATTGCACTGCGGGTTTAGATGAAGCACGCTAAATTTTTCCCCAATTAGTAGTAAAAGGCCCGCAGCCTGTCGCACATCTAACACCGTGATGGGAGAATCGTATTCATTGTGATCATTGCAACCCGGCGGTGCCAACTTGTTTATGAAGTCCTCTACGTTCTGCAACAGCTTCTTGGTGGCATTGAAACGACTTGCCAGCTCCAACATTGCCGAAGATGTGGTCATCAGATGATTGTACACACTGATTATGTCGGTGCTGACGGTCAGATTGGCTTGTGACTTGGTCACGGTCTCGATAATTCTCGCTATAAATACCACATCGACGGGTTGCAGCGGTTCCATATAGTTCAGCACGGTATCGCTTACGTTTTTCATCACAAGATAGGGATCGGGTGTCGATTGGCGAAAGTTCGACTTAGCATTGAGCCAGAACTCCATGTTAAAAAGATATTCACTTAGTTTGCTATGCTCTCGGCAGATGATGTTGCCCATTGGTTCCCACTGTCCGTTCGCCCGGCAATGCCGCATAACAGGAAGACCCTCTTCGCCCACACAAAGATTAGCCGTCAAGGCGTACTCACCGGACGACGTTCGCCAATAGAAGTTGGTCTGGTTGACAAAACTGATACTTCCATCTGCATGCTGTATCTTTGTCATTTGGTTAAATTGAACACGTGGACATGGTGTCAAAAAAGCCAAGGCCAGCCCGATCCCGACCACAAAGAATGCCCCAAGTATTAACCAGCGCATTTAAAGCTGCTTCTTATGCCAACGTCGCGGAGTGCACTAATTGAAAACCCTATTGTTTTGCTATAACTTCTCAATTATAATAATGATTGTAATCCAATGATTAATTACTGCACTCATTTTTCTCCCTTTCTCGCCTGGTAAACCACAGAAGAATTGTATCCGGAATCTTGAGCTAATTAAAGTTCACCAATAACACGTGGGTTCATTTTATAGAAATTATAAAAGCTTCTTGCGCCAATGCATATGTTTTAATAAGCGCAATGACCTTGCGTTAAGCAACAGAGAGAGAGAGAGAGAGAGAGAGAGAGAGAGAGAGAGAGAGGGAGGCTTGGGACGACACAGTTTAAAATACATGTAAACAATGATGGTAGTGGCAACGTTAAAGTACAGGTGGCAGCGCTGCAGGCAACTATCGATAGGATCAGGGTTGTAGTTGACTTAAACAATTAAGCAGTGAAGTTAGCCGCAGCTTAGAGTCCCAGAGTAGTGTTGCAAAAGGCGGATAAGTCGATTATCCTTTTGAAAACGTCGATCGTTCAAGTTGGAAGTAAAAGTAAAGGAAAATAAAGCTAAACATTATCAAATTGACTGATTTGCACAATCAATAAAACAAATCACCAGCTATATTTATTAACTAAACAAATAAAATAAATTTTCAATAAATGTTACACTTATATTGAAGGGCATAGGAAATTAGAAAATAATTGTTGCTTTGTGGTTAACCTCATTGTAATAACTTTTATATTTAAATAAATAATAAAACTACATGTGCTTGTAGGGTTTGTCATCACAGTAAATCGCACACATGGTTTCTTTAAACTAGCTACATTGACAATGGAATAAAATGGTAAACAAGAAAAATAAAATATTCTACAGTCAAGTTTTAGGTCCAGTTTTCGTTTCTTTGTAATGCATTTGCGATGCTGACGCTTGATTCCAGCTTAGAAAAGTTCTTTACTTTAGTTGAGAAGTAACAGTAAAGTGGAAAACAGGAAAATGCATTCGGCTTTGCAAAACTTATTCTCATATGATTGTGTGCAGCAAAGAAAAGCCACGATTGGGAATAAATGAGAAGGAGAGATAGAGAGTTGGAAAAACTTTAGATCGCACACAGAAAACTTAACTAGAACACAAAATGGAAAATCTCTCTGGGATTGGTGGATTATACCAAAGAAAAGAAAGTAAAAGGAAGAGCTGCGAGCATGGAAAATTTAATCTATGGTTGGGTACGCCACTTAAATGACCCAGACTGTCTTTATATAAAACAATATTTTCAATAATTATTTCAAAACACCTAGTGTGGCCAGTGTTGTGTATGCAACAAATTAATCCTATCCGAAAACTTCTATCACTACAGTTTGAAAACTTTTTTGCCAATCTGTGAATGAGAAACAAAAAGTATTGTGCCAAGCAGATGCTGCACAAAACTCGTATCCAATACACTTGGTCATATTTTGGAAGCGGAGGCGATAAATAGTTTCTACTGCATATGCTGGCAAAACAGATAGAACCAATTTTGCAACATTCGGCTGCATGCGTTGCGAAACTCTGCACTCTGCCGCACCGAACCCAAACCAAGCGAAGTGAACTCTCTGTAGTTTGTGGTGGAAAGTTTGTCATGCGGGTTTTTGCTGCGAAAAGTAAATAACTTATAAACGAGGTCAGAGTTGCTGCTGCAGCAGAAGACCAGAGAGCCAGAGAGCCAAAAACTGCTCAAATTTGCATGCTAATGAATGGTGTGAATCGGGCTTAGCCTGTCTGCCTCTCTGTGCCAGTCATGAGTGTGTCATGAGTGTGTTGGGGACAACGACGATGAATTTTCAATATTGTATCTTTTGTGCCAAAAGGGCGACACAAGCTTGTTGCCTTAATTGCATGTCGAAGATGAAAATATGTGCGGGCAGGCAGCACATCACGTAGCCGACTAGTTAACCCACTTGCAGTTCAATAAACATGGATATAGGAAATCAATTAGCTGATTTGCTTTTGAATATAAATTTCATGATTCGTGATCAATGAATATTCGTTTACGAAGAACTTGTGAATGCATTCGCCGTGAAACAGTGAACAGGCCAAGGACACTTTGGCTAAAGCCTTTCAGGCAGCCCCTCCTCCAATCGAGCACCTTCTTGTGCATCCCGAGCACTTCTGGGTGCATTCATTAGAACACGCTCCACTTGCCTCATTTGAATTCGCCTCGCAATGCATTCAGGCGTCTCACAAGGCAACTTTTAGCCAAAGTCAAGGTAAACTTTGCCGTGCCAAGTGGTCTGCCATGGGGCTGCCTATAATTGCTTCATTGTTCCAACCCGTGGGCCTGGCTCAATATATATATGTATATATGGGTATGCTGCAAAGATTGGCAATTAATTTGGTAAAAATTAAAGGGGAATAAATGAAAGTTACTCGGAATTCGCAGAGCTACTCTCGTTGTTGGAATAGACGCCTCGAGGGACTCGAGACCACTTATTCGAGCACTCCGACCAACTCGTTCTACAAATTCAATTTGCGTTTGTTTGATAAGCTCCTTGGAGGACGACCTTTTCGGCAATTTGATTAGGCTAATGCGACCCCGCCATCCAACATAACAGCGACACTCGCAAAGATTTCGCACAAATCTATTTTACCCCTCTTCATTTAGGGATTAAGGTATTGTGTGGCGGTCTGGCGCTAGAGAATAAAAGGTCAATAAAACTGGCTCGTCTGGCTCGTCTGGTAGCTACACAATAAAAGACACACAAATGCCAGATAATGTGCTTGCATAAAAGATACTACGTGAAATACTTACTAATAATAGCATCGTTTTATAGGTAGCAGTTCATGGACAGTTTGGGAGTTTAATAAAAATATTTTTTATATATTTATAGCACACATATTCTTTATTAGGTGCAGCATTATAAAAGAATAGATAAGATTTTATTTATAGCAGCTCTGGCAAAGGTCCCAAAGTTAATTCATATTTGGTTTCTTTCGCCGACAATTTCGCAGTCCTCGATAGTATAGTGGTTAGTATCCCCGCCTGTCACGCGGGAGACCGGGGTTCAATTCCCCGTCGGGGAGAAAGTTGTGCTTTCTATTTTTTTTTTTTTTTTTTTTTGTATGCTGAATCAATAATGAATTCCTAAACCAGATGTCTGCACGATACTTGGCGTGCACAGCTTGCGGAATTTTATATATATATTTTTATACATATTTTTAGGTGACTTATCATTTTGTATGTGTGTTTAAATATTTATCAAAGGTTAACCCCTTTTTGTTTGCATTTAAAGAACCTTAGTCTAGCTAACTGGAATTGTATATATAATATCTGAAATATATATACTGGTATGTTCGTAGATATAAAATTTAATGTGATTTGTTCGTTTAAATGCCTGCAAATTAAGACATAGAGAGAGACATGACTTGGCACATTAAATTGGCACATTCAATGTTAATTAACTTTTTCAACTACTTGCCTAGTCAGGCACGTTTTCAGCCATGACATGAATATGTTTGCCTTATACTCAAAAGTGAATAGTAAATAAAGCTGGAGATGGAGATAAAAAGCTGTACTAGACAAGCAGCAAGTCCCGCATAAGTTTTGAATCTGCTGTATTCGATAAAGTTTTAAGCAGATTATACAACACTTTGTGCGTGTGTGTGTGTGTGTGTGTGTGTGTGTGTGTGTTGGTGTGTGTGTGTGTATAAAGTTAAATTTGAGCCAAGTTGATTTGGTCGCACAACATGTCGGCTGCATGTTAGACGTGAAGAAGTAAGTTACAAAACCCTAAGATATATTTGCTCTAAGTTAGTTTATGATACTTTCCAGTACAGGTTACATACATACATATCTACCCCTATCTCGTGCGCATCTGCAGCTAAGAGCCTGTCTGTTACACAAGCTCGTTGTGTGTGTGTGTGTTGCGGGTGTTGCTGCGTCTTCACATGCTGCGAATTAAAAGTTCCCTTATTGCAACCTCGTTCGAATTTGCTCGCCAATTAATGCGTTACATTTGTCTTGTTGTTGGCAACTCTTTCATTGCGGTTTCATTAGTGGCTAAGTAAATGGATCGGCAACTGCATATAGTACTTTGCTCTGCTCCAGTCATACCACTTCTCTTTTGCTCGACTCTCAGAAAAACAGGAAAAAAAAAACTTTCGCAACGCCAATTTTCTCTCTTGCAGAACTTTTTTTTTCGGGTGTCGCAAGTTTCTCTTTTGTTGCGTATAAATTGCTGTCAATTAGTTTAATTGTTTTTCTAATGTTTTTCTTCTCTTTTTTCGGCCATTTCCCACAGATCGTTGCACACCTCCCCCCCCCAACCCGTAGTCCATTGAGGGCCGTCATTGATGAGTTCTGCAATTGTTTTGCGACTTCGATTAATTGCAATTTGCCATGCGACAACGAAAGTCCTTGGAATATATTTGAAATCGAAGATATATTTCTTAGCTGAATGAATGATTACACAGTTTATGCCACAGTCGCAGGTATTAATAACAATCAGATTAAAACAGAAACATTTTCCTTGCATAATAAAGATAACCGTGTACCGTGTGTAGCTTTAAGCTTTAAGTATTTTTTAAAACTTACCTTTTACAATTAGCGAAATTGACAGTCCGTTTCATGCGGACTTTAAGCTTATCAAAAGGGATGCAAAACCACAGACAAGAAGACCCGGTGACACCCCACGTAATCGGGAATTAAAACATAAATTTTAATTAAATCCCGCACACGTCTGACAAGCTGACAAACTGCCAAATGTGGCAGCGAGGCGTGTAGAGCGGCCGCATGAAAAGATTTAAGGATTCCGACTTAATTTTGTCTGGCTTTGCGTTCACTTCTTTATTTTTTCTAAGTCGAAGCTATGGGTGTATTATTACGGTTGTTTTGCGCCCCGTCTCCTAATGCTAATTAGAAAAGTTTGGCAAGTAAATTTTGCGCTTTAGCGCGAAGTAAGTTGATTGATGAGAGGAGATTGATAAGTAGTTAAATCATGCAAAAGAAAGACATTGCGAGACGAACAGCTGCAAATCGGTGATGAATGCTATTATTTTGCGCTGACTTGACTGTCAAATACCCTGCACAACCTTGTTCAAAATGTGTTACAAACACTGAATAAGTTTTGGCTTTATTTCCATGATGCCTTTGGTTTTTTTTTTCAGAGCCTTTGTCAAAAACCACAATGTAAATAGATACTGTCCACCAAGCTCTGACGTCGACGTTGGCCAAGCGCGTTGACGGTTGTTTTTCGTTGTGAAAATATCACAATTTTCCATGAAATTGTCAAAAACTGCAATGAAAAAAAAGGGTGAGAAAGAAAGAGCAAAAATAAAACCGCCAAAGCTGGTTTTAACTTTAAAATGTTCAAGTTTACAGAAAACTTACAGAATGTAAAGTAAATGTTGAATTTTCATCGATTGTTCCCGCTTACCCGTTGTGGAGGACGTAATAAAGTGATCAATAAATTATGTCGGGGCTCAAGTTTCATGTTGCTGCAGCCGAAGAGAAAATGCAATCGATTTGTCTTGAACTCTGCTCACGTCCAACATGTCGTATGTGTAACAAGTGTTGCACATAAATTCGGCAGCTGGTTGCACGCCTCGACAACAACCACAAAATAAACAAAAAACAAGTAAAGAAAGCTACAGTCGAGCGCACCCGACAGTAAGATACCGTTCGCTCAGTTTCAAAAGAAATTATCACACTTTTTTTTCCTCTGCAAAAGTTCACACGCCACTTATTGTTTAAATTGGATCTATCTATGAATAGCGCCATCTACATATGAAATCGTCATAGCAATCAGCTTTATACACTCTACAGCTGAAACGAAGCATCGTGACGATGGCGTCACGACATGCTGCAAAGGCGCAAGCAGTGGAACTATGGGAAATGTTTAGTTAACCAACTTTTGTGTTTATAATCCGATCCAAATCAATTTTCAGCGGCGGTGGGCGTGGCACCTCAAATTTGTAATAAACTCCAGGAGCTTGTTATATTTATATACCTCATGCCAAATTTGGTGTCTGTAGCTTTTTTAATAGATGAGATCTGTGTATTCACACAGACGCATGACGGACAGACAGACGGACATGGCTCAACCGACTCAGCTAGTGATCCTGAATCAGAATATATATACTTTGTGGGCCTCCTTCTGCCTGTTACATACATTTGCACAAACTTAGTATACCATTTTTTCTCATTTTCAATGGTTGAGGAGTATAAACAGAGAACAGGAAACGAAAAGAGAGGGACAGCAAGTGTTTTCTGTAAAGTTTGGCAAGCACTTTGTAGATTCAGGATTGATTCAGCTGGCCGCGGCGAAAAACTCTTGTACTACAAACTGAATGCAACTTGCAACAAAATATCTGTTTATTTTTTTGTTACTTTCTAGACAAGGAAGAGATAACGAGCAAGAGAAGGGGAAATTTGATTAAAGGCTGTAACTGCTTAGACTCTTGATATGCATTTGCTAATTTTTTCCATAGATTCACCATCTCCGAATGCTGTAAATTGCTGGCAAACCTATTACATGAAATGCATTAGGCTGCATAAATATCTGCTGACTGTAACATAATTCATGGTCTTGGCAAAAGACATTACTTGCGCAGACTCGGCAAGTTCGACTGTTTCAGTAGTTACACACTCGCACACGCACACACACACACACACACACATGCACATGCTAACGGTTGCATACAAAGCGAGTCCTTATGGTCCTGCCGACTTTATGGTGCTGTTGTCTCCTTGCTTCCTGTGCCATCAGGCATCTTTGACACCAGGGGCTTTGTTACGATATGCACTTGGCTTTCAGTTTTGGTCATAAATTCGCATGCACAAGAAATTTGCTGCCAAGCTGAGGCTGAGCTCAAACTTTCCACAGATTGTCTGTGTGTGTGTGATATAGTGTGAGTGTGGGTGTGGGTTGGTGTCTGTGAAAGAACGTATGTGCGTTTAGTTATTCTAACTTTGTGTATAGCAGATTACGTACGCACTTTGCACAGGATATTCTGTACATGCGCAAGTTCTGAACTAGGCCAAATACTTTGCGAAGAAGGCGGTTTAAATATTCTAAATTCCGCTTTCTTAAAGAACTGATTGCTCCATAAGTCATTATATTTTTACTAAGAGGGATGCGTTGCCTACAGATAAGCCACTAAAAATATTTTAGGTTATTTGTAAACGATAATATTTGCAAGTAGAACAACTGCTCAAATATTCTCAAAAAATTAATCATATTAACCAAAAAGGAGTAAGGAAATTGAACAAAGGGTATCCTACTATCGGGCATTCTCAACTGTAGCTTTCGCTACTTGTTTTACTTCGAATTTAACATGATTTTTGAGCCTAAAATGAAATATCGTCCAAACTTGAATTTTAAAATAGTATTTTTTATAAAGTATATATATATTCTTAATCAACATCAATAAGGGAGTCGAACTAGCCATGTCCGTCTGGCCGTCCGTCTGTCTGTTGCAACGCAAACTAGTCCCTCAGTTTTAGAGCTATCTTGATGAAACTTGGTATATATATTTCTTATTGCTGCACGCTGTAAATAAGTCGGAACGAGCCGGATCGGACCGATATATCGTATAGCTGTCATAGAAACTATCGGTCGAATTTTGTTATATTTTAAGATATCGCTATGAAACTTTTCCGATATATGTCTAAATATACCCTTTAAAGGCTGTCAAAGTTTGATCGAAATGGAACCGATATATCGTATAGCTGCCAAAGAACCTATCGGCCGATTTTAATAATTTTTCAAGACATTGCTGTGAAACTTCCGTGATATATGTCTAAGTCTGTCCATTAAATGCTATGCAAGTTTTATTAAAAGGCAATGGTACATATAAAACCTTCGGCATGTCGAAGATAGCCTTTTCTTTCTTGTTTAGTACTAATTTTGATCTACGCTGAGAACCAATTGAGCCATGTCCGTATGTCTGTCCGTACAGATCTCAGCTTGAGACATCAAATTCCACATGCAACTTCCTGTATACCATACGCAGATTTTATACATATTTTTACTGTCTGAAGCCACGCCCATTCTTGAATTAAGACTAGCAAAATTGAAAAAGCAACCCGCCTGCTGAAGGCTCTTTATTTTACAAATTGTTTAACCTATTCCCAGGACATGAACATCCGATCGCCGCTCACTTTGGCCGTTTTAAAGACGATAGACAATCGAAACGTTTACCGGAGGCCTCCGCGTGGAGGAAGTGAGTCGACTTGAGACGCTCTCGATCAGTAAGCATCGCGCTGGTTTGAAACCTTGCGTAAGCAGAGAGAGAGAGAGAGAGCAACAGCTGTGCCCTATGAAGAACGCCTCCATGGCCTCCATGCGATGTTGTGCGATGCTTGGGTTGAGTATTCGTTGCTTAAACTAATTTAAATCATACATAAGTTTCTCAGCCTGGTTGGGTTCTTCGCAAGCAAAGGAAGCCATCATGAGATCTGAAAAGGAAACAAAGGAGATTAAAGGGTGATTAGATAAGACATCTAAATGAGATAAACTATAAAGAAAATTCACATAGAACGGTTCTCTGCTAGAGCTGCTTACGTAATCGCATCTTTAGTCGCATAATCGGTTAACAAACTCAGCTTGACCCCAAGCTCATTGGGCACGCCCTGAGCTACTCCGAAGGCGACTTGCGGTCAAGTGCAGGAAAGGACTGACAAGAAACCTAAGTGGCTCGGGGTACAAGGACCGTTACATTTTAATAAACAAACAGGAAAAACATAGTTTAATAAAGTAACAACAAACTGGCGAAGGGCCAACAGACAAAAAAAAAAAAAAACCGACTCATCCTGCCATGTATGTGGCAAAATGTGGCAAGATGCGGCAATGTGTGGCAACCATGTCCACTTCACACCATGAGACCATTAGAATTCTAGCGTCGTGCAAGACGCCTTCCCCTTTGCCCCCCATCGCTCGACGCTCGTCGGTCAGCCTGGTCAACAGATGTGCTCTTGACTTGTAACATGGGAACCCCGGGAACAACCTTCCACTGTCTCACAGTCCCTCGGAGTTTATAGGATTTAAGTTCGCATTCTCATGTGCTGCGGCACGAAAAAAAATATTACAGACGCAGCAACACACACACTCACCCCCCCCCCCACCTTCCTCTCCTCGTAGGGCCCAAAAAATAGACGAGTTGCTCTTGTTTGCGTAGGGATTAAAACGTTGGTTATGCTACTATCTGGCATCTCCTTCGTGCCTGCTTTTAATAGAGTCGTGTGGGTAAATATTGTTCTCTCTCTCTCACTCTTCTCTTTGTTGCCACTTTGGTTTTTGTACATTTTATCCCTGAGCCTGAGCCTTCCTAGCTGACGAGCAGAGCCTAACAAGCGTCTGTATTGTGCAGGGCCAACATACAAAAAAGAAATATGAAAAGAGGAAGACAAGTAGTGTAAAGAATGGAGAAACATTTTTGGCATTAAACCGCAACTTGATTGCTGGGGTCAGATGCAATTCTTAACGAGGGAATGTCGAGAAATTTTTACTTTTTTGTTAGCACTTGTTTTGCCTTTGGTTGAAGAGGCTCAAGTGGGAAAGAGCCAATAATTGAAGAGAAGTTGAAATATGAAACTGGTATCGAGGATTATAACTCTTCAGTTCTATTGAGTTTATAGCAATAAGCTCGTATGTAAGGAAAGGGATATTTCTTTTTCCCTTCTCTCTTTCCTAATCCTGCTTTTGCCTCTGCTTTCTCGCAGCGAAATATCCTGGGGGAAGCTCAACTGCAGCCTTGTCAATTTCCTTTGGGCTTCTTTGTCTAAAACTGCCAGATAAATATTAATTTTTATCGCAACCTTTGGCCATACCATATGTTGTGCTATGCAAATTCCTGTTGTGGTCATAGATAAATATTTCAATTTGAAATTCCTGATCAAGTGAACGCAAACAATATTTATATAGCTCGCTTTGCTAAGCTTTTATTGTTTGGCTTTTGCATTTGCGGCAAATTCTTTGAGTTTTTTCAGGCATTTTTTCCTCTGCTATCTCTGCA
Organism: Zaprionus ghesquierei; assembly: GCA_018904095.1. Taxonomy (NCBI): domain Eukaryota; kingdom Metazoa; phylum Arthropoda; class Insecta; order Diptera; family Drosophilidae; genus Zaprionus; species Zaprionus ghesquierei. Next base: position 6,168,288 of record JAEIGP010000806.1, on the reverse strand, counting down.
GGGGTTTCCAATAGGCTTCAAGTGTGAGTGTGGTGTGTACTGTGTGCACAGCAGAGCCAGCGTGTAGGCATGCAGCATGTGTGCCAGCACGTCCAACGCAACATCCTTTTGCCTGACAGCAGGGACAATAGACAGCTCAGGTTAGATAAGTTGGGAAGGGGAAAGAAAAGCAAAGGAAAGGGTTTCTGTCCTAACAATCCTCTAACAACGCTCCAAGTGACAGCTTAGAGCATCGTTCGTCCCTCTTGTCAGCATACGACAAGGACACTCCCTTTCTTCCTCTTTCTCTCTCTCTGTCTTTATCATTGTGGTTTAAACAGAAATATAAACCTATGTTTAAATGTAACGGGAAGCATATATGTATATAGATTTATTCTCCTAAGCTCGCTTATTTATTTCCTATTTAAATTATGAGTATCTTTAAGCTTTGCACTTGCCATTCATTGCCGCGACCCTTCGCGTTCTGCCTGCTGCTCTAAGCCACTTGCCGCTTGTCAATATGCCAGCCCAGGCAAATCCTTCTAGCCAAAGTGCATTTTTCGAATTCCATTTCAGAGCTGTGCAAATTACTTAGATAACAACGCAAATAACTTGACTGGAAAAATATTTATTTATAGCGCGCAGAAGCAGAAGCAGAAGCCCGACAAGAAGTGCCCGGCCAGAAGCTGGCATCAAACTTGCCAAGAAACTTTGCCAAACGTTGCAACGCGTTGTTGCTGCTGCTGCTGCTGCTGACGTTGCGCTGCCGTCGACTGCAACGCTGGCTTCCCAGTTTAGCTAAACTTCTTAGTAGTTAGAAGGACAGTTGCAAGTTCTGCGGTTCGAAGCAAAACTGATTTCCAGCAACTTGCCACCGAAAAAAGTTATAGCGGTTTTGTGCAAGACCACTTCAAAATATCTTCCTTTGATGTCAACAAATTGTCGAACAACATTCACGAAAGTACATAAGAAATTATTAATATCAGTGCAAAAAGTAATAAATCATAAAAAAGTAAAGAAGAAACAAGCTTCGAAAGCTGGAGAGTAGAGCATGCCAGACAGTAAGATGCCCTTTGACCAACTTCCCAACAACAAAGTTCTTGACTTCGACTTTATCGATTTTCGGAGGCGGTGGGCGTGGCATATACAAGTTAAGATAAACTTCTGAAACCGACAAAATATAGAAATCTTCCTGCCACATTTGGTTTCTGCAGCTCTTTTAATAGCTGAGATCTGTGTGTTCACACAGACGGACATGCCTCAATTGACTAGTCTTTTAATGCTGAACAAGAATATATACATTGTGTGGGATCTGTCACGCCTCCTTATGCCAATTTCAAGAGCTGAAGGGTATAAGAAAATTAAGATTTCCCTTAATGTTATTTCAGCTTAGAGTTCAAGAGAAAAAAAGTAATAAAAAACTCCTATATTCCATTTAAGCTTATCTTTTGTATTTCTTGTGCACACCTGAACTACTTGTCAATCGCGGAAGGCCAAAATACTTAGGGAAAACTCTCTCAAAATCTTTTCCTTCATTGTTGTCGTTTTTATACAGCCCGCATTGTTGATCTTTAAGTTGTGTAAAAGTTTGTAATCTTTTGCTCTCCTCACACACACACACACACACATTATTTAGCGAAGCGCGAAAAATCCCGAAAAGCCTTTTGCCATAAGTTCATAAATTGCATTTACCTCATATTAAGCTTCATATCGCGCATCGTTTCAATGAACTTGCGGCTGACATATAAAGACTCGGATGCAGCTCAGAGAGCGAGAGCGAGAGAGAGAAAGAGAGAGCGAGCTAAGCCTTCGTCTTTTGAAGTTCTCAACCACACCGAAAAAAAGATGGAAAATAAAAAATGTCCCGACCGCCAGCCATAACTTTTCATTCTTTTCCTTGGTCGCTGTCAAGATGCGTTTTGCAGCGCCAAAGACAACTTTTCTGAGCTCCTTTTTTCCATTTTTTTTTTCTACGACTTTGTTGTTTGTCGCCTCCGGCGAAATTCCTCAAAGTATCCCACGCTTCCTGGGTTTTTAATGAGTTCGGTCTATGTGGACCTCGGTTTTCACGACTCTGCCTGTTTTTCTTTCACTTTTGATGTCGTCATGCCCCGCTCTACATTTCCAGCTGCGTGTGTGTGTGTGTGCGTGCACAGTCTTCGCAAACTATCTGCACCTGCAGTTCGTGTTGACAGCTCCAAAAAGGATTTACAGAACTTTTTACGCTCCACCACCCACTGTGGCCCATTGTATTGCACGAACTTTATTTCGTTGTGTGTCTTGCACCGAATTGTATCGAGTATTTGTTGTGCTTTTCGGTTGCTACTAGCAGATGCGAATGGAGAAACACTGTGCAAGCAGGAGGAGGAGAGAGAACTCAGTTCTTGTCACTTTGCATGTCAGATTCACTTCAATTTTATTGACGGAAAGCAGGCCAATTTCCTTAAGTGAGGTGTCATACTTTTAATGCGTTTATTTTTATATAATTAATTGCAGGGCTGCAATCATTTCTTATTATCGTTTTGCTGTCAGTGTCAAATTATCATTGATCGAGTCTTCGATAACTTACAGCAAGTGTTGATTAACACTAATCAATGAATACAAATTGCTGCCAGCTTTTTACAAACAGTGTTACCAGATCTGATTCTGTACTGCCAAACTGCATTATCACACATATAACTTAGCTAATCAAAATAAATTTTAATTTTCTTACTTGCAATTAAGTCAAAAATTTCTTAAGCTCGTGGCAACTGCTCGGAAATGAATTATTTAAAGTGCCTAACTGTAAATGGTGGCCTTTCCGGCTATTATCCGGAATCAGCGAACCCTTTTGTGACCATAAAATGTCTGTAAAACCATTTTATTGTGGTTATTAATTTGAATTAATTAGCAGCCCGTTGCCCTTGCTCGGGCCAGTGGCACAGTGGCAATGCGGTGCAGAATTATTGCGCCTGGGCTACCCCATAACTCTTGAGGCAAGTAGCAAATACCTTTACATATTTTACAATTTCCCTATGAAGAAAAAAGTGAGGTTAGGGCTCTTAAGAACTAACGGGAAAATATATAAGTATATATGTATGTATATGTTTCGCTGCCTCTGCTTGTTGTGCTTTCATATTTTAATTGCCTCAGTGTGCGCACTGTGTCAGCTGCAGCGCATTTAACTTTTCATTTAAGGCATTTAAGTAGCAATACACTTGCAGGCACACAGACACACCCACGCACACTCATGCACATGAGCACTTTGCAGGCACTTGAAGCGCACTGCAAGTTTGCCGCGCTGCACTTAAACTTCTCGCCAAACAAACAAACGCTCAAATAGCGTCTAGAGCCAGTGAAAAACGTGAAAAATGCGATAAAGTACGTGGAAAGTGCAGAATGGAGAGTGTAAAGAATAGACGCGAAGAGAGAGCGAGAGAGAGAGAGACGGCCACATGTAGCCTAGTTCAAAGTTTGACTTACGATATTAAACTTACCCGCATCGCCAAGTTTTGTGGTTCGCTGCATGTGCGAGCAGAAGTGCTCGTACTCGCCGCTAGATGGCGACCACGACGTCGCCTGCATGTGCCTCGTGAAGGCGCCCACAATGGCGGCCATGCGATCGAAGGCAATTACATTGATGTGCCCATTGGACAGACTGCAAAGAGAGAGAGAAAAGGAGAATGGAAAAGTTGTTGAAAACTGCGCAACAAATGCCAGGGTACGACCTCTAGGGACATATCACTATATATCTCGCTTCATAAACTATTCCCCCCTAGACTCAAATTGTATGCAAAGTACGCAGCGCAATTAAAATCAGAGGCTGCATTGGCCGCATAGGACCCCCTCTCCCAGCCGGTCAACTGACCGTCAATGGCGCGTTTGATTAGCGCATTGAAAAACGATTTACGCATACGGATCATTTAATCCTGAATTGAAATCGGGAATCGCAGCGCTGACTGCGGCCGAATGAATGATTTTTGCCGCGCAATGATAAACAGCGTGGCGTGAATGGGAGGGGAGGGGGGCGAATGAATACATTTTGACCACGGTATCGAATAACAATTTGAAATGATTTTGCGGTGAATTGCTCGCCCAATACGCACCTCAATTGAGGGTCGCATCGCATGAAGGATAAAGAACTGAACTGAAGCATAGGCGAACTTAATGTGCCGTGTCTGTATTGGAACTGGAAATGATTCAGTTTTACCCCAAAGCGATTTTCTGTTTTTTCTCATAAAAAAAAAAAATCGATTTAATTTATTTTTCGAAAAATGTTTATTAATTTTAAAATTAATTAAATGAATACTAATTTGATGTTTAATATTCATTAAATAAGACAAACTTAATTTATAATAATAACACAATTATAGAATGCATAAAAGTATAAAACAAACTTAAGCAAATTAAACTTATACTAAATTATATAAAAAAAAATACATATTTAGCACTTAAATTAAAATTGTATTTTTAATTCAATTTAAAATAAAATGAAGTTTTAAATTCAATTTAAATTTAAATATAAAATAATATAACATTAACTTTTTATACCATTCGCCCATTGAAAATGGTCAAAAATGGTATACTAAGTTTGTGCAAAAGTATGTAACAGGCAGAAGGAGGCGTGGCAGACCCCACAAAGTATATATATTCTGACTCAGGATCACTAGCCGAGTCGATTGAGCCATGTCCGTCTGTCTGTCCGTTTGAGCGTCTAGACTCATCTATTACAAAAGCTAAAGAAACCGAATTTCAAATAAAGGTTTCTGTATACGATAGGTAGATCGAGTTTATTTTCAATTTTATATGCCACGCCCACCGCCCACGCAAATCGATTATTTACGATTATTAGGAGAAGAATAAAAGTTACAGCTTTCTGCTTTGGTATGAACATATAAATCTATTCTCCAAATTACAATCCGATCGGACAATAAACACAGAAGTTATTCATCTAAACGTTTTCCATAGTTACACAGTTTGCGTCTTTGCAGCATATCGTGACGCCATCGTCACGATGCTTCGTTTCAGCCGTAGCGTGTGTAAAGCTGATTGCTATGACGTTTTCACATTTAGATGGCGCTATTCATAGATATATCTAATTTAAACAATAAGTGGCGTATGCGTTTGTGCAGAGTTTTTCAATGGAATTAAATGTATAATAATTTGTTTGGAAACTGGGCGAATGGTATCTTACTGTCGGGTGCGCTCGAGTGTAGCTTTCCTAACTTGTTTTAATTAAATTTAAAATAAAATGAAGTTTCAATTTAAATTTAAAATTAAATATAAAATAATATAACATTAACTTTTTCTCTTTGTATATGATTTAATTTCATTATTTTTGTATAATTCCTACGTTGACCTATTGAAATCGATTTGAAATCGATTCGTTTCCAGTCTACTCTGTAGTTTAAAATAAATAATATATCTTTTAATATCTCTTCTTGTAGCTAGCAATTGCTGTGCATAGCTATAAGAACACCCTTGGGTGCCCTAAAGTTTACAGCTAACTTGTAGAACTATTAGATTTAATAAGCAGATATAGCTCGATGTGGGAATTAAATTGGGGGACTACCCCAAATGCATTTTAATTGCCAAGCAGCGGCAGAACTTACCGTTGCATGCAGTTTTCGCGTTCGGCTAGCGCCAATTTAACAATATCCGCAAACACCGGAATAACAACCCAATCATTGGGCTTGCCGCAAATGCTGCTCGCTGTTGTTGGTGTTGCTGTTGCTGCTGGCGTTGCAACTTCGACGGTTGCCACATTGGCATTGCCAGCGGCAGCCACAGGCATTTCTAGCATTGGCTTCGCCGCCGTAGTCGGTGATGCAGGCGAACCGGAAGTGCCTGTTATGCCAACTGGTTGCCCAACGGGGAAAGGCTTCTCATCTAAAGCTTCATGGGCAGATGACGTTGCGGGCGTTGTTGTTGTTGTTGCTGCTGCTGCAGATGATGTTGATGACGAAGCTTCCGCTATCATCGTTGCTGGCGACGCTGCTGCTTCTGCTGCTGCGGGCTGCTTATCAATCCTCCGGCTTTGCTGCTCGTTCAAGACGATTGCCTGTTTCTGCCAGAGATGGCCGTGTCCCTCGGCGTGTCGCTGCATGCAGTCCAATTGTTGACATGTAACTTGCAATTTGCTCCACTGTAATCAAATGGAAATACATATAAATGAATTGCCAGACTCGTTCTCTGTGTGCGTGCGGAAAATGTCTCTAATTCGTTTTGTTTGTGTTATTTGCAACTTGTTTTTGGGGGGCGTTGTAAAAGTTTATGGTTTTGTTTTGCGAGCCAGTTTAATGTGCGTAATTCCTCTGACGCTTTGCATTGAGTTTTATGATGCGACATTTTTGGCTTCGATAAGATTTCCATTTCGATTCGAATTGCTTTAATTGCGCAATAATTGGAAAGGAACTTCAAAGAACTTTAAGTAAGTTAGAATTTTTCACTTTGAGATTCGATCGATACGACCCCGGCATGCCCTACCATTTTTCACGTCTGGCGCATTTAAAATACCTTTCATAAATATTCAAAATAATTACACATAATCTTTTCGCTGCGCTCGCATCATTTGCGTAGCTGCTCATAAACATTTCAGCCGCCATTAAGCGGGAAAAATGCCAGAAAATGCATAAACCACGCCGTTTGCCGGACACTGTGTCTGAATTTATGCAATTTCGTTGCGCTTCGCTTTTTCGTGCAACAATTTTCTGTGCATCCTTTGTATATTGTGCAATTTACGCCTTGCGCGCCACGCCCCTCGCCCCGCTTGCAACCTGCATCGAGGGGGCATAATGAATAAAATATGAGCGAAAGGCGTTTAAAGTAGCGAAAGTTGAGGCAAGTAAATTGCGCGAATTTTCAATTTCAACAGCTGCCAAAAATGACGGCAGAAGTCAGGGGACAAGAAGGAGATGGAGATGGAGACGGAGGCGGAATCCATTAACTAATTACAAAACTAGTTATCAAAACTAGTTTCGCCTTCTTCGCCAGCTACGTTCGCAGTGTGCTCCATTGAAGCATTTGCGGGCGACATGCCAAGTAAATAAGAAAAATGTGGCAAAAATATATAAATTTGATGAAAAATGTGCCAACGCAGCGGGTGGGCGGGTAGTTGGGTGGTGGGGGCGTGGACGATGCAATGGGCGCACTGCGGTTAGTTGGGCGTGGCCATCTTATGCTCGTTTTGCTGCGCTTCTCTGGCGGCAACTGGGTTAGTAGTGGTTATGATGCTGGGCTATGGGGAAATTAATTTTTTTTAAGCTTCTTCAGAAAAACTTTTGCGGTAAAATCGTTGAGGATTTAATACTGCATAAAGATTTTGCAAATATAAATACGGATCATATTATAGACTACTACTTACCGTTACTTTGAGCCTGGCAATGGCTGGCGACTCGAGAGACTCCAGTATGGCCGTAGCGCTGTTGTAGTTGCCCACGAGCAGACAATACTGCGCCACGCCGCTCCACAGCTCGACGGTTCGACTGCGCTCCTCAATGCCGCTGCACTGCAAGCCAGAGAGGGAGAAAAAGAGTGAGATTTGTTTGTTTACGCAACTTAGTAGGACAGTGTCTACACAATGGAAATGCCAAGCACGTGACTCGGTCAAAACTTTAACAAGGCAGTTGAAGTGGAAAAGGGAGAGTTACAAGGGTGGCATAAATTACGAGTCAACATGTTCTATTTGTTTATGCAAAAATGAGGCGACTCCGAAGTCGCAGCATTCCTTGACGGCCATCAGCGAACACGTATTCCTGCATATTTGATTAGCCCGGCAAGTTTAATGCAATCCAAGGTATTCATCGGAATATTTAGCTTTGGACATAGTTATACATACCTGCAGTATCTCGTTGCAGACAAACAAACGAAGACGTGCCGACCAGTCCAGATAGGTTTCCAGATTGCAGGTCTTCTTGGGGTCCTGCACGCCCAACGGTCCGCCTGATGCGACAGGTTGGTCCCATTTTTTCTGTTTGTGCAGAAAAGAAAAACCATTGAAGCCATTATTAAGGGAAATGTTTGTTTTAGGTAGTTGGTTGAGTTAATTATAAGCATATAGTGTAAGTTAATGTAGACTTTCAACTTTTAAGCTAGCTAACCTGCTTGTCTAGTAATATCATGCTGCTGCACTGCAGAAACTCCTCTGGTCCAATGTGTTTGGCCAACTTCTTCTCTAGTCGGCAAAGGATTTGTGCGTATTGAGTTGCCGTTGGGCAGTTAAGGGGTGCAATGGGCTGCAAATAGAGATGTAGGTGATTTCCCAATTAGAAGAACTTTGATTTGTAGAACTGAACTCACTTTGTCCGTGTTGGTCTGACAGGCACGCAAATCGGCTTCGTGTCTCTCTAAATCAGTCAATCGTTTAAGTAAGGCACTTAATATTTGGGAGACTACGACTTCTAAATGCGTATCGGAGCACCTGAAATTGGCAATCAGTTTTGAGATTGAGTTCAGCATGCGATAGCTGGAAAATCCACTCACCTGGCAACGATATGTTTCACATGGTTCATCATGCGCTCGTCCCGATAATCGTATGGAAATTTCTGCGTCCACTCTGACAGCAAAGCAACAAACACCTCCAGGCTACTTTCATTCGATACGAAGTCCAGTAGCTTGCCAAGCAGCTCATGCGGTCGCATAAACAAACGTGATGATAATAGGAATGAGAACAGAAATTCCTGCAAAAGACAAATACGACAGAAACCAGATTAGTTTTGGCTTGGCTTCCTTCAGCTACCCGGACATGGTACATATGTATGTGTGCGCGTGAGGCAACTATGGCAATCTTATGGCTTCATTTACATTTTGTTTGTTAGTTTAGTTTTTGCAAAGGATTTTCTTTTATTTTTTTCATTAGCTAAGAGAAATTATCTCTATAAAAATCTGATTCATTAGAGAAAATTCATTTTAAATTGATTTTGAGTATTTTTTTTGTTGAGTTCCTCTTCTATTTTCATTTGATTCGTCTCTTCTCTTCCCCTGCTTACCTTGTCCAAGTCGTTGATGTGCTTGGGATTGAGTACTTCGAGGAATGACTCGAGTGGTCCGGAAATTATTCGACCATTTGTGTACAAAATGCCGCCGGAACCCAAAACGGAGCTCTGCAAATGAAAAACGAATCAATTTGAGTAATGATAAATGGCAGTTGATTTGATAACCCACTGTATACGCTATATCCCATATGAATATCAAATGATATGTACATACATAACTTTTTGGCTTAATTAAGTGGCACGTGAAAAATCATTTGATTAAATGAGAATATTGAATTACCTCGAATTTCGTATCACTCTGACTGAGTTTAAGCGAATTTTTGGGCACATCATATTGGACGATGGCATCGTCGACACGTCGTAGCTGCCAAATGGAACAAATATTTGCATTCAATAAAATTGCAATTGGATAAAGCATTCGCTCACATTTAAATGCTGAAATCCCAGCTCCAAACTGAGTGCGTTCAACTGTTCGGCGCTATGACGACGTTGTATAAGCATTTGCTCGTTACCCAATCCAAATTCCATCGACATCCTGGATAGCTGAGCATTCGTATTGCTGCCGTCGAGCATGAATATTCCCACATCGGTTTGTGGGAGGTGCAACGTCTCGTCTGCTCCTTTGCAGCCACAGCAATCGTCGTCGTCGTCGTCGGTACTCGCCTCGCTGCCTGAGCTGCCCCTAGTGCATCTAGTACGTCTTCTATTACGCTTGCCATGACGGCATTTATGCTTATCGCGATCCCGTTGGCCGCGCGACTTTTGCAGCACGGTTCGCTTGCAGCGTGTGGCACAGACGATGGCCGATATCTTGGTGGCATAAAAGTACATCGCCATGTGTCACGTTGGGGCAACAACTACTCGTAGCGCCGGCATGTGTGTTCATTAGCCCCTCTTCGTCAGCGGGGACAGTGGTTGCCTGGCGCCAGCTGCAGTGAGACGCACACACAGGTGCAACTGCCGCCGATGCGCAGGGATTAGGAATTAGAGCTGGCCTGCACTGGCCCTGTGTCGATGCTGTCGTTGCGAGCACGTAGCAACTGTCTGTGCAATCAGACGTTCTGTGGGCTTATTGCAGATTTCGGTTTTCCATTTCCACAGTTCTTTGCTGAAAAGATCGAAAGTTCAAGAGATGTGAAAAAACGCATCATTTTGTAAGCCGCTGACACGCCAACAAGTCAACGTTGCGGTCAATAGTGGCCATAACTCATGCACCACCACCAGGACCAACACGCACACGCAAACGCACACTCACGCACGCCCCGGGCACTGAGATGGGCTGGGATTATTATCCCTTTGGGGCCTCTTATCAATCAAATTGCGGCATGTGCAGAACATCGAACGAGGCATTTCCCTTAGGCTGGACACTTCTTCCAGTTCGTTGAGTTCCATTGAAATCCTCAAAAACCACTCTACGCCGCACATACGCTTGCATATGAATATATATATATATATGTATATTTTTATTAAATTTACTTTTAACTAACGTAACTTTGTATTTTCTTCGCGGCATTTTGACTTCATTTGCCATTCGCACAAAACGTGCACAATGGCGCCTCTTTCTGTGACGCTCTGCAGCACTGTTTGGTTAACTTTAACCCTTATGCTCATTGTTTACCCTTCAATAATTTTGAAAATAAATAGAATAATTGATATTTATTTGAGTCGAAAACCATTTTATTTGCAAACAAATGTGCAAATATTTAACGTTGCTTGCTTTATAACAATAAAGAGAAACCCGTTTTTCAGCACACGATATCAACAATAAATATTAAGAGATTGCTCTAGGCAATAAGGCGAAAAACAGAAGCACATCTCACGAACTTCGTTTCAGTTTTCCGTTTGTTTGCCATTGTTGTGGCACATGGCAGTCGCATACACGCGCAGCGTAACCTATGGATTCTTTACGGGTTTTCCCATAATACTTATATCCATTAAAAATTAAATATGCTCAGACGTGAAAGTTCATTGAAAAAACGCATACATGCTCACGTGTGTATGTAAATACATATTTATTTATGCATGTATTGAAATGTGCTTTCCTTAGGCTCACACCTGTCCAAATGCTTATGGAAATGTGTATTTCGATTTGCAATACACGAATCAAAAGTGCTTTCTTTTCATTTCAAATATTTCAATTGCCTTTGTCGATAATAACTGAGTGTGACTGAAGCGTTTCTTTTGATGTTTTGTAACACTAATTTATTGTGGAGTGGAGTGCCAAAATATGTAAGTAAACAGCGTAAAACCAGATTAAAGATTACATACATGTGGCATTATAATAATTTATAATTTATGCTTTACAGCAAAGAGGGAAATTTAAAATTTACAAAGGTTTGTTTCTCTCAGCATCCCTGCAATGGGATATACATATATGTATATCTTTCTATCAATCTGCAAACATATTTGCATATTGTCTGCGTAGCACACTTTTAGTCTGGTCACTTGAGGAGGCTTATAACTCATGATGTAAAAGTGTCATAAGCTCGGTCATTCAAGACACTACCAGTTGTGGTCCTCTTTGTTTACAGAAAAGGAATAGAAAATAAAATAAATCTCATGGCATGAACTTATTAAAATTCCAATCTTGTCTACGTGAAAAGACAACGACAACAATAACAACAATATGCCAGCTATCGAAGTCTACGCAAGGGTTAAAAGAAAATACTAGCATCTAGTGTATTTTTGCTTGGCTTGTCACATGAAATATTTTCAATTTTAATATTGACGGTGTGGGGAAGGAGACGGGGAGGGGTTGAATCCCTTCTCAACCTATTTCAATATTTTCCACTGGACTACACGATGAACGGGAGGAATTTTCTACGCATTTCATGTCTTCCGTCGGGCATTACCGACGCCTTCGACATTGTCTACATTTTTTATGCTCAAGTGCGCGGAAAAAAATCAATCAATAAACATAAGTGTGCGACTGTGTGTGTGTGTGCGAGTTTGTGTGTATGTAAATCGGAGCACTTGTTCGGCTCAAATCGTAATGGGCAACATCATCTGAAGGGGCGGGAGGGGGCGGACGACAAGCAATGGGCGTGACGCGGTGCCCCAACTCGGGTGTTTGTCTTAAGCATATTCCTTGCAAATAACTTTGTCATGTCATATGAATATTTGATAGATTCCCCAGCCAAGTGTATTGAGTCATTGCGGGTGTGAGGGCCTTAGTGTGAGTGCGCTTAACGCATTAGCTTATTGAGCGGAGTCTGTGTTTTTATGAGTATATTATGTCGGTCCGCATAGTTATTTGAAGACAAAACTTTTTGCTGAGTTCCATTTTAGTTTCTCCCCTCTCAAGAGATTCACTTTAATGTTTCAGAAATATCAGGGCAATTTGACAGGAAGCAGCTGCAGAATCGTCGGGCTAAACTTGTCGAAATTCGTTAAGGGCAAATAAAAATAAAAAATAAAATGAAATATGAAAATGATAAATTAATAAAGTATGTAAGAAAATTTGGTCTGCAGAGAATTTGTATAATTTAAATTTAATCATCTACAAAGTTTGAGGGGAAACATGAATATTGAGTAACGCCCCAAAAGTTTTCACTAAGTTCTCGTTTTTTTTTTTGTCTTTGCTCTCTTCCCGCAATTGAAAACTTTTTGTCTAGGTGTAGATTGAATAATTTTCGAACATTATTCAAGTTATCCCCCCCCCCCCTTCCGCTCTCCCTCCGCTCTAAAGTCTTAGCGGTTGCCAAGGACAACAGCAGCTGCTGCAAATTTCTCAAATATATTAGCATAAACAGATAAAAGTAAACTTTCCCTGACGATGTTGTCAACAAGGACAACAAGTTCTCGGCGACAACAAGCAACACCAACGACAACGACAAAACGACAACAACAATCAGCGAACAAATGACAACAGCTATGGAAAATTGCACGCTCTCTTATTCTATGCTGAGAGGAGAGAGGGAGGAAGGGAATTATGTAGCGTGGTTAGAAAAGTGGAGCAACTAAAATGTAGTTAAATCTTTTAAATTTCAAAATTGAAAACAAACTGATTTTCTAACTGCTTTTCTTGTATAATAATCCATTCTTTTTCGAACATATTGCTCAAGTTTTAGTTAAGGATTTCTTAATATTCTTGTACTTTGCCTAATGCTATGTGCACAAGCTGTTCAAATGGATAACACTTAAGGCAGCTGCAGGCCCGTTTGAAAAATATTGGAGTATAGAAAAGTTGTTGATTTTTATGGAACAATTTCGATAATATTCAAGCTGGCTTTGCTCTACCTAACATAATTACCAAATGGATTTTATATATTTTCAAAGAGAGAAACGAAATTATGTCAATTCATTCTTCAAGCTAAACTTTGACTTTAAATTTGTCCACATTGTTCTTTGGCTTCATCCTGCACAACAAGAAAGTTTTATCACAACAAAGAGTTCATCAATTGGAGCAAGCCCTGAGCACCTTAGTGAGATCCATGCGGAGAAGCACCTTCTTTTTTTTATTCGCGGGACAATTAAAGAAACGCTTGTTTGTCTCTTGTTAAGCGTTAAACTTGTCTGTTCCTTGCTTACAATCATCATTTGCATTAGATTTAATTAGCATTTTTTTAATGCTTTTGTCTTTATGCAAAGGATGCGAAAAGGAAACAAAGGCTAATAAAAATTGTTCAAGTTTCCTTCTTGTCGTCGTCGTCGCGTTCCTTGCGCTATTTATAAACCGACCCCGATTGCACTTTTAAATACATTTTCTTCGTTTCTCCTTGACGACCTCCTTCTGAGATGGGCGAACAAATTTTATTAGGAGCAGCCACAGCGGGTAATAAATAGAGACGGATAATTGTAAAACGAAATCAACTTTTGCGGAGCGAACAAAGCGAGGACAAAACTTAATTTTTTTTATGAACTTTCGATGCGTTTATAATGTTTTTTATGTCAGATAAAATTTTAGTTTTATGTTCATTTTTGGGCAACGATTTAATGTTTATATGGTCGAGATAAAGCGTTTTATATTTGTACCCAACGTTATCATTAATTAATTTTGCATAGTGTGTACCACGCGGCGTATGAGTATCATGCGATAATATGTGAAAGTTAATCAACCGTTGCATACTTACTGGGGCCAATCCGTTGAACGTAATGCGAGCGTTATTTATTCATCGATGCTACTTGTATTATATATTTATGTGTATTATAACCCATTTGGAATTTTTCCATTCAATTTAAATTCATTGAGGTGTCAATTGACTTTCGTCTGCCATTGACAGCTGCGTTTGAGTTTCATTCGCTTTTTACATTTCACTGAAGACGACATATACCGTCAGCGGTTTCCTATAATACATATTTATTGATGTATTCACCTTATATATTTTAAAGAATTTATGTTCAGCTAAAGTCAAAGATTTTTCAAGTTGATTTTTACCAAATTAATTCTTTTTATTGTTGTAAGATATTTTATAAAAATTCTCTAAATTTTTAGCCCACTTCACGTATGTTACTCATTCAAAAAAATTTAAAAAAAACTTGGGTTTTCACAATAAGAAACCTCCGCGCACTTTGAAATCAAACTTAGAACTGCATGTGAAACGCCAATTTCGGTTGCTTTTCAACCTCGACTTAACCGAGGAAATTTCCCAATGTTCGCTACGTTATGTTCCCAAGGCAACCGCACATACAACATGCTGTTCGAACTTGTTGTACACGAACATGTTGCCTATGCTTGTGTCACCTTTTGCTGTAATATGAGCAAGCTAAATGAACGTGTTAACTTGTGATTGTAACAAATTTGGTTAGACACACATGCGCTGGCTTAATGAGTTATCCTTTTTACTAAGCTAATGAGCTATCGCGGTAGTTGTACACGTGTCGCAGAGTCACTTAGCCCAATCTCCTTCTTCAAGCCTCAAGCAACAGCCACAACATGTGCCTGGTGGTACACTCTGTAATATGATATGCCTGTTTGCGCAGCTGCCACGCTTCTTAAAGTCGGTCTAGGTATTGGTCTGATTAGCTGTTTTGTTTCACTAGATTGTAGACGTGTGTAATGTATTCATATTTTATTTATACATTTCAAGAAGTTCAACAGCTTCAGCTGTTTACGCCTCGAAACAAATATTAACGTAGTTAAAAACACCAAATTTGGCATAAGGATTTATGTATTTTTTACAAGTTTGTTTGAAAATTTAGTTGCCACGCCCACCGCCTCCGCAAATCGATAAATAAATGTTAAAATTTAATTAGAACAATTTGAAGTAAAAGACCTTGTTGAAGAAGAGTACGACGAAGGGTATTTTACTGTCCGCAAGCTCGACTAATATCGTGCTTCAATTCAACTTGAAATCGAGCTGCTTGCTGGCAAAGCAGCCCACATAGAACTTTAAATATGTTGACCCTTTTCTTTCGACAGTTAGTTCACAACCCAAGCAGGTCTGCGCTTTAGTTTTATGCACGCTCAGATTTTACGACTCTACGAAACGTGCCTGGCTTTTGAATATGGTATAATAAGCCATATATGCAAGATCCCTGATTTACACAAATTCTGTTCTCCCTTTCTCTCTCTACACATTTCATTTTCTTTAATTCTTTTTTGGCTGATGTCAGTTTTGATGCACAAAGTCAGTTATATTTTTTTCCTGCACCGCCAATTAATTTTGAGCTCGCGTATGTCATGCCGGGGTAACACGAGTTGCGCTGCGGTTTAATTAGAGCAGATTTTGCCGGCATATATGGGCGGGAGGCGTGGCGCTAATTTCATTCTCTTTGTGTATGTGCAGTTGCAGGTGCTGAGATTCCACGGCGCGGGACTTAAACTACATTTTCAATTAGCAAACGAGCCCAATATACTAGACAAGCCCAAACAGAGTAAACAACGAAGCGATCGAGTCACAACACAACACCCAAAGAGAATACAATAAGGAGGCGTGACACGATTGCGGGTTTGGGTAAACACCTGACGACAACATACGTTTCCATACGGCACAGCTGTTTCATTCAAATCGGGGGTGAGACTCATGAACTATAAAACCAATAACACTTTAAAGCTTAGATGATATTCGAAACTAGCCTGGTACAGTATGCAGATATTACAGAGCTTGCTTTACTTAATTATTTGGAAAGTGTGCAAAAGTGAAGCAAAATTGAATGAAAGAAAAGTTAGTAAAAAAAATAAAAAAAATTAATATTAAAAATTTTAAAATTGTTGTAAAAGATTATAAAATATTTACAAAAAGTAATAGTTTAAAACATTTAAAAATATTAAATATTTTAATACATAAATATATTTCAAATATGTGGCACGAATAATTATTTTATTTTAAATTTAAATTTTAATTTGAAACTTTCACCTTTCCAAAAAAAAGGCTGAATTGAAAACATTCAACTTTTAATTAACTAAGAAATATATATTGCAACTTATTAATCATACTTACAGATTCACATAATTCTTCTACGTTCTCGCCTCTAGTGATGCACTACATATTTATCTGGCTAAGACATATGGTCCTCAAAATGGTTACTCAGCTTTAAGGCGTGAGCCAACTTTTTGTCACTTGGCAAACGGAGCGACAAGTAGTAAGTTGTCTCTGTTGCTGTTGTTGTTGTAGTACTAATGCTGTCATTGCTTTTACAAGTCTGTTGCATTACACCAACTTTGCACATACATGCACACAGGCACACATGCACACATGCATGGAAAGTGCTTACTGCAGCGAAGTGTGAAATGGAAAATGAGTTCGCACTTTGCAGCAGGCAAGCAGGCGCTGCCAAGTCGCTGCTAATGCCTTTACTTTGCTACAGAAATATTCATTATATACTTACGCGTGAGTAAAGGCAATGCAGGGGGAATACGCTTAAATTAAAGATGCTAAAAAAAAAAGAAGTAACTTGACAGCCGCTCGACAAGCAGGCAGCAGCAAGCGACGTTACGCATACGCCACGTTGTGCCCGCTCATGTGGGGAGAAGTAAAGAATTATTATTATTATTGAACCTTTGGTTTGGTAAAAAGGTAAGGTTATTGATAAAAAATAAAAAAGTGCACGTATACAAGCTATGCTAATTTGTAAAATCATCTGAGTAAATGCCAAGTGCCTCCTTTTTGTCCTAAAATATGCCCAACTGGTGGCAGCAACTGCCGCAAGCTAATAAAGACAAGTCTGACCGGGGCAAGTACATAATGTCAAATTTGCGCAAAAGTACATAAAAAATGCGACAAGCTGCTGCTCGTCTCACTCACACATAGTTTCTTGCCCCTGTGCTGGCAGCAGTTTTATAAATTAATAACAATAATTTATGCAGCGGCAACTGCAGAAACTCATAATAAATTCAGCAGAACTTTTGTACACACCACGCACAACTAGAACTACTACAATTACAACAACAAGAGCAACAACAATGAGCCCCTCTGTCGACAATTTGCAGCGTGTCCCATGGTGCCTCCCGTTAGCCTCGCATTGCCTGCAGCTCCGATTTTGCATGTGAATTTATAACCGGGCTCCCCCATTTTTGCCTGCCTCCTCGAGAGTTGGACAACTCTCGCCGAGCTGGCTGTGCGAATAACTTGTTTATGAAACACAGCCAGGCGAAAAATGAGCCTCCCCCCTTTTGCCTCCTCAGCCTCTTCCAATAACAGAACAACACGTAAATCTGGCAGCAGCTGACAAGTTCAGAACTTGCCTCCTCTCTCCCTCTCTGTTCCATTTTGTTGCGCCTCACGCTCTCGCTCAACACTATTGCACACTTCAAAACTTGCATATCCCCTCGCTAGAATTGGATTCCCTTCTTCCCTCGCCCTGCCTAGCATAAGGTATTGAAATATTAACACTAATGGCTGCCGGGCAACATTTGCTGATTGTGTTCGAGCGCGAGCCGCAAGCGATGAAGTGCTATAAACAAGCGTGTCTAGCTGCACCTGGAAGCAATCTTGCAAAAGCATCGATAGCGAAAGGGGGGCAAGTTGTGCATTTTTGAGTTCATTTTCGCAAATGTTTTCGGGAATATGTGGCATCATTTGAAGATGATGGGAAAGTCTTGGAATTATTTTTTTGATAATTATACTTGAGTTGTATGGGAACTTGTGCTTCAATTTTAATGTTAAATGTTTCTTCAATAAATTTCAGATTTTTTGGTAGCTTTTGTTGCGGTTTTTTGGCTGCCAGCTTTCATCTTAAATGCGCAGCCTCAAAAACTTTTCATGCAAATGAAAAAAGAAAAGCATTTGCAGTTGTGGCGAACCATAAGCCAAAATACCCCAAGCATTTTATGTGTTCAAAATGTGCTCAAAACTTACCTCAAGTGTCGACAGTGTCAGTCAAAAACAGTTTCAAGTCACAGTGAGCTAAGCTCTCTGACCGACCGCACTGACACGTGGTCGAGCCAAAAAATCATTGGCAAGCCGAGAGCAGCCAGAGCACCCTGCGCTGAGTCGTTAAGAGAGTCGTTGCTGCTGTCACCTGCTCAAATGCTAAAATTTTGAAAGTGCCCAAAACGATGTTGCAGCAGGGTAATTGAATCTTGATGAATTTTCTTTTATTACTCAGTTGTTAAAAATTCAAAAGCCGCCAACGTCGCCGCCGTCGTCGCCAGCTGTCGTCGCATTTGCATAATTTTACAACTGCTGCCGGGAAAATTCGTCATCAGAAACTACCAGGAGGAGCGTCGCAAAACTTGCGCCTTTTTCAGCTGTTGGGGATCAAGTCATGTGGAAAGCGAGACTCCTCACCATGTCCTCCTGCTTGCCCCTTCTTCTATGCACATTAGAAGGTGCGAAAGTTTTTAGGCAAGCTCAAAATTCTTGGTACATTTTAATGAGCTTTTTGTGTGCAAAATGAAAGGCTGCAATTAAAATGGCAAAATGCAAAGTTTTTGTAATTAGCCAGCGAAGGTATATACCCGATGGGCGAAGGTTAAAAAGTTAAGGAGCTTAACTGAATTATGCACTTTGTGTGCGTTTGTGTTGACAAAAAAAAAAAAAGGGTGCACGTAATTGCAAGATACATTTCGCGAAATACAAAGAGGCAAAAAATATCAACTTTATTTAGTCAACTTCAGTGCGAAAACTTTGCGGAGAAATGTCGGAAAAATATATTTTGAAAGGATATGATTTTTTTTTTTATATATAAAAATTGCAACTCTTTTTAATTGGCAAGTCGCCTTTAGTTTTCAAAGTTTGCGTCTCAGTTGAATAGAATTTTTTTTTGGGAACTAATTAGCCAAATTATGTTGGCCTTTTAGCTAGAAAACTTTAACTATTTCAGAGCAAGGAAATTATTAAAGGCTTTCCTGCCATTTTAAGCTGCCTTTTGCATTTGGGGCAATGCGTAAATTATCCACTTTCATATGCGAGCATTTATTTTGCGCAGTAATAAATTAATTTTGTATTCCATTAAATTCGAACTATTTTGTAAAATGAAATTACAATTAAGGGAGGATAATTACACACACACACACAGAGAAAGTCAATTATTAAGCGGTTTTAATGTCATCTGTAATTTTTATAAAAATGCAATAAAACTCTGCAAAGTTGACAATATTTTGTTTATTTTTTCTTTTCGCTGATGCAAATCAATTATAAAGATATATAATATATAAAGAGCTCTGTGTGCTGCTGATTAAAAGGTATCTGGGAGGGATTTTCGCTGTAAACTGAAACTGATTCCTTATTTTAGCGTAACCAAATTAACACACGCTGCCTCGGACAGCTAATTAGGAAGTCCCTAATGAAAGGGGATTACGTGACACATGTGTGCAGGTCGAGCTGGCAATGTAATTACATTTTCAATTAAGGCACTAATTACGCACAGATATTGCAATATAACGGGAAATATGCTATATGCTTTGCAGTTTGGAAATCTTTAGGAAAGTTTAAACTGATTTCATTGAGATTTAATAATAAAATAAAGAAAGTTCTTTACAAAAAATCCCTACATGCTCGATACATAAATTTGCATCACAAAGCGGAATTTAAATTTTAAAATTGGCTTAAGATACACAAAAAAGAAAAAGGCCGTACGCCATTTAAAGCCCTCTTTATGTTGGCTGCGCATAAAAAAGGTTGGGGCCTTTAATTGCCAATGGACATTGGCCAACAGCCATTAACCGCATGTGTCGCCAGCGTTAACGGTGAAAAGGTTAAATTGTCAGATGGTCACAACAAACGCCTCTACCTTTTTTGCGTCTGCCCAACGCTTGGCATTTTAATCTGATAATGCGGAATTTACAGTGTGATAATTATATAAATTGCAGGGAATGAATTGAATGCAAGCTCCGCAGATTTTCCATTAACTTCGTTACCTTAAAATATTTCCCATTTACTTAGCTTTTGATTTAGTTAATAGATAATTTTATACAGTCTTGGCCTTTTTTCCTCTTCGCAATTAAATGAGAGAAAGTTTGGCAATCAAAGGAAATGAAGAACTCTTAATTTGTAATTAAAATCATATAGGAAAAGTTAAAGAAGGCATTCTAAGCCCTGCTCTTTTGGCTATAACAATACCTTTTGCCACGTGGTTTAGCTTAGAAGGAAATTGATTTCCTGAGCTGCGAAATGGAAATCAAATGGAAAAGTCTTGGAAAATTGCCTACTTGCATTCAATAATGTTATTAGCCACAGCCATTTCGCCTGGACCCTTTGTGTCTGAGCCAAAGCACTTTCACTTAGGTCTTTGCCTTTTGCCTTTGGCGCTTTTTAGCTGATTTCATTCATTGTGAAAGCTTCTTCTTTGTCCCTTTACTCGACTTATCTTGCAGCTATTAGATGTAGAGCTCACAGAGAGAGAGAGAGGGGGTTGGGGCTACAAATTGAATTGGCAAATGGTCGACTGGTTTAAGAGTTGCTACACTTCAAAAGTTGCCAGCCATTAAACACCTTTGCGTAAGATTAAAGAGCAAAGGTCTATCGAGAGATAAAAACGGGGCACCAGAGTCCATTCTTTTACCCCTACCAGACTTAATTGCATTCAACAGCAAAACGTACCCATTCAGCGACTTGACACAGACTGATAAATGGTCAACTGGACTTGCAAACGGATGGAGATGCAGTCCAGTTTTTTCGCTCTCCCTCTCTCTCTCCCTGCATGTGTGTGTGCATGCTATAACGGTATATTACGCCTACGCCTCATTGAAACCGAAGTATTGAAACAATATGACCAGATGGGGGCAATAACAATGACAGTTATGAGTTTCTGTGAAATAAACTGCAAGCCCTTCTCCTCCTCCTGCTCCACCCTCGTGCTTCTTGCTGCACTTCCGTTGCGTTCAATGGTTACCTCAATGGTTATGGTGGCACATTTAGGAAGTGCAACACTCTCGGAGTGGAAATTAGATGGCTTAATGCAGAACCTGTTGAAATAGACAGGATGAGAGAACCTTTGCTTTTAGCGAGTTTGATTAAATTCCACATGTAGTTTGATCAATTCCTTAAAAGGGCAGAACAGGACAAATAGCTAAGCCATATTTAGAAAGGTTTTTCGGTCATAATTGAGTTTGATTAAGGTTCGCACAAAGCAAAGAATGTGTCAATTCCAAATAAGTTTTCACATCATTTGACAAGAGAGACGCAGAAAAAGGGAGAGAGAGAGAGAAAGCGAGCGCACAATGGGGAAATCCGCACTTCAATTTCGAACCAAAATTACTCGAGTTTTGGGCCTCGGCTCGTTCGTTTGTGCTCCCTAATTTGGCATGTAACCAGGTCCATTAGGTGTCGACTTTGGCTTTTCTATTGCCATTGTCGGTCATCAATTCGGCATGCGGGGGGCGGAATCAGTGTGTCAACTGCGATAGTATTGCGAGTGGGTCGAACTCTTGAAGTGCCAGTTTCAGGGATAACCCACACACACATGTTTGCATTTAATCCAGTTTTACTGCTGCTTGGGGGCCGAAGAGAGAGAGCCTCAGTTATTATGCTGATTGTGTTGACACACGATGTTGCCGTTGTTTGTGGTCCTACATAAAATATTTAAAGGGTTCTCGACTTGTTTTCACCTTTAACAAACAATGGAATACCCTTACTTTGGTTCAGTATACTTTGTTAGTATGTTGAAAAGAGGGAGGAAAATTGATTATCTTGAGGTGGAACTTCAAGTTCGTGTAAGTTTTAATTCTTTCAAATTGTTGCCAGGTATGTGACAATATAAACTATTTTCCCAACTATGTGAATTCGAATTCCAGGTGGAAAAGTTTGGTTCATGCAGTGTGGAAAAACTTTTGAACGACGTGAACTTTGGTGACATATGTATTGAGTTTCTTGTAATGTAGATGTTCTGCTTTGTTGCGGGTCATTGTGCTATGTCATTTTGACAGTTTCACATGTTGCCAAGGTAAGATAAGAAGTAGGTGGAAGAGAGAAGACATTCAGGTTTTGATTTCACATGTCATCGGACAATTTAATCAAGAAACTTTGCAAACAGTTACAGAAAATATTTAAAATTCTTAGGGGAATTTCATGCTAGGCTTATTTAAGGCTACATTTATATAGCTTTTTCTACCTCCCCACAGAAAAGTTGACTTTATCAATCTGTTGCACAAGCTGCAACACACACATTTTTCGGGCAAGCACGCTCAGCTGGTCCCTTGTTGCATGTTTCTGTGTATTTGTTAACTTCCGTTTCCGCTTGCCGCAGCTTTCATGTGCAGCGAAAAGGAATTTGAATTTTGATTTGAATTTGAATTTGAATTTGAATACTCGTTTACACTCACACGCACGGCAGCTGCCTGCACTCGCATCTGACATGCAATTTAACTTGTTTTGTCTTGCGCTGCAGCCAACAAGTTACGGGAATTACGCAAACTTTCGATGATGGGAAAAATAAAAGTAAGTAATGAAAGTAACAGTTGAGCATGCTCGACAGTAAGATACCCTTCGCCCAGTTTCAAAACATGTTACCACATTTTTAATTCCAACAACAAACTTTACGCTTTCATTCAAATCGAATCTATCCTTAAATAGATGGCCGCTATAAAAATGTCGTAGCAATCAGCCTTACACACGCTATGGCTGAAGTGAAGCACACGGAAAATGTTTACTTGAATAACTTCTGTGTTTATTATTCGATCGGATTGGAATTTGGGGGATAGATCAATATTGCATTCATCTATATTCATGCCAAAGCATAAAGTTGTCACTTTTCTAATCTTTTTAATAATTGTAAGTTATCAATTTGCGTAGGCGGTGGGTGTGGCATTGAACATTCAAAATAAACTCGATAAGCATTTGAAATGCCATGTAAAATTTGATGTTTCTAGCTTTTGTAATAACTGAGATCCATACGTTCAAACGGACAGACGGACAGACTGACGGACATGGCTCAATCAAAGAAAGTATACACTTTATGGGGTCTGTTTCACGTATTTGCACAGAGTTAGTATACCCCTTTTTTGACTATTTTCAATGGCTAAAGGGTATAAAAATCGAAATAAACATTTGATTTGAGTGCAGAATTTTGTGTACTCTACAAAAATAAAAGAGTTACGAACGTATAATCAGGCGAATTTTGCCAGCGACGAGCTCATAAATTATGAAATGTAGCTGCGTGTGAGAACTCTTTCCCCTTTCCCTTGCCCCTTGCCCAACCGCTTCTTACCCACTCTCGACTAAGTGCAGCTTTTAATTAAAAATCGATGCGCCGCAACAAATCAGAAATCCATCCAAAGATACCACACGGCATGGGGGAGGGGAAGAGGAAGGAAGAGAGGAGAGAGGGGAGAGGGGGCGGCGATTCCCTTTCGATTTTGGCAAAACATTTCCGCTTTTGAATTATTGCTGCCATTTCTTTTGGCCAACAGAGCCAACAGCAAACGAACCAATGTTGTGAGCCAGTGGAAACCGCAGAGCGAAAAACGTTTCCAGTTCCTGGCATTTTCCTAACGGTTTGCTGCTTGCTGTTGTTGTCGTTCTGAGCTCTGGCCACAATGCCAAAGCGTACAGTTAAGTAAACTGTTTGTGCAACGCGCAGTTTCAAATTTTGTTACGTTTTATTTTTGGTTATTTGTTTGTTGCGCCAACTTTAAGAAAGTCTTTAACTTAACTCCGATCTAGAGAGGATTGAATAGCTATCATTTGTATCCCTATCGACTGGCAAATCTGCGCTGACATTGCGCGCTAATTTGATGTCAGGCATATCAGCCTGGCCAGGATTCGCTTCGACTTCGCTGACAGATACCCGATTTGATTGCGCAACTGTGCCGTAAATGTCATTTGCTCAGCAAGCTCGCTACTGGCTTCCTTGTTTTAGCCGCCTCCATCTAGCCGTAAATTTGCTGACAGGCGCACAGCCAAAAAAACTAAAAAAAAAAATAGTGCAGTTTGCTGCTTTGCTATCGGCGTTTACTTTATGCATTCCCTTCCTCTCGCTCTGTCTTGCTTTGCCTGCGTCTTAACGATTCTTGAATTCGGCTCTTTGAGAAGTTTTGTGCTCATAAGTTATGGCCCTCGTTACAGTGCCTGCATTTTAAGTGGGCCGCTTTGTTGCTGCGCTTTTTGCTTAATAGTTTTAAATTGCTTGAAATTGGACAGTTTAATTATTGCGGAGACTTTTGTTTCGGAAGAAGCAGATGCAATGTTGATAAAACGAAGGGTCGAAGTTGAGCGTGTATTTGATTTAAATTTTTTAAGGCATTTTTTTGCCGCTCTCAATGCAAATTAAATTTTCTTAGATTTATTTCGGATTTAATTTTATTGTCTCGTTTTTTCTGCAAATTGTTTTCTGAAAATGATTATCGCGACTCTCTCTGAAGTATTTCGCTTTGCTTATTTCCAATTATTTTCCCGTTGCTTTACCGCGCATTTTTGTGTTGATCCACAAATTAGCGCAATCAATTTGTAAATTCGATTATTTTGCCTTCCGGCGTGGCACATTTTCGCCCTACAATAAATCCAAATTTAATGCGAACCGAGAGAGTGTTGCCCATTATTTCGCTTGCAATTCGCTGTCGATTTTATTCGTTACAAAATTTACGTTCGGCACATTTGCATTTCCATTGGAAAGAAAATTAAATTCTGTTTTCTGGTCATGTCTGCGGGGTATGGAACAATGTTTGCTGAGCCCCACTTGGCCTCGGCTGTGGCTCGCCTTTTCGTCTAGGCCCCCTCCAGAGTTAAAGTAATCGAAATAATTTTATCGAAAACCATCTTCATCATTAAAATGCAATTTGTGAATGTAATTGAAAGATTGATGGATCTCTTGTGTTGGCTGTGACAGCATAAAATTTAGATTTTTGCCAGCTTTTATTATGATTTGATTGAATTTTCTATGCTGCGCAATAAAATGTAAATAAACACTAGGCGAGCTTAAAGAAAATGCTACGGAAATTAGACTGCAATCAGATAAGACCATTGGACCATCACGTAAGCCTTACGCAACGTGGCGTATACGTGACGCATGCTGCATGTTGTCTTGTTGAGAGCTTTTGTCTGCGTAGCCACAGCAATTTCAAAGTCATTAAGACAACGCAGTCGAGTTGAGTATAGAAAAGCTTTATTTGATGCCAACATTTAATCTATGTGTGTTTGTGCATGTGTGCGTACAGACATATGCGAGACTTGCCACAAAGGCTTTGTTTCGTTTCGGACACGCTCCGCTCACGTGCGATGCCATAAAATGTAGCATACTTTTCTGCGCACGTACCACTAAACCACCTGCCCAGCTGGCTTGAAATGGAATAATTGAAATCACCTGCTAAATGCCAAATTTAAATTGCATTTTAATGAAAGACCTTAGTCCTTGGCCCGAAAAAGAGATAAATAAACAGGCTGAGCAAGCTTGTCAACATCGCCGCCGCATCGAAGGCAGCTTGCTCTGTTCTGCTCTATTCTGCTCTGGTCTGTGTCGTGTGTGTCGTGTGTGTTCTGTTGCTGTGTGTGTCAGGTTGCCTGCTGCCTCGCTGATATTTGCACCTAAGGCCGAGGCACAACTGCAGTCGACATTGTCAAAGGCCGAGCCAACAGTCTACGCTCTACGCTCTACGCTCCACACACAATCCCCAAGCCAAACAATGCAATT
This sequence comes from Zaprionus ghesquierei, assembly GCA_018904095.1. Taxonomy (NCBI): domain Eukaryota; kingdom Metazoa; phylum Arthropoda; class Insecta; order Diptera; family Drosophilidae; genus Zaprionus; species Zaprionus ghesquierei. Next base: position 6,142,390 of record JAEIGP010000806.1, on the reverse strand, counting down.
TTGTGCAAACGATTGAAATCTCATTCCCTGTAGATGGTTATTCCTTGAGAGAAGTAGACAAAGCTATTTAAATATGCATTGCATAATAAGCAGCTGACTTTGGTTGCGTAAATTCGACTAATTGAATTTTAATTGGTTGCTAGTTGTCAGTTGCGGAAATTCCCCTTAAAATATTTACAAAAATTGCAAACGAATTGACAAGGTTGATTGAACTGAAAGTTTGATAAAATGTGGTTTGCATGTGACATAATCAGACGAGGTTTTACGATTTTTGATTAACTTTTTCTCTTTCCGACCACATTGTGTTATCAAACACAAGCATGTCATATCTTTCTTGTTTAGTTTTTTATGATTTTCAATATTAATTTTTACATTTTTCTTATGCCCTAAAAAACTACATTGCGTATGCGTAATTTACGTTATCGTTTTCGTTGGCCTAAAAAGTGTTTTTCCTTCGCAATTGAAAATATTTTATAACGAGCAACCGCAGACTGCAATTATAATTATTTGTGTGTGCGTGTGTGTGTGTGTGTATAAAAAAAAATGTGTGTCAACAATGGAAAACGAAACGGGAATAATAAACCACAATTTGTATGGAAGAAGCAAACATAAAAAGTGACACATGTCGTCGCTGAGTTCGCTGAATTTCAAATTGGAATATCTGTTGAATTTTTTTTTTGTTTTTTTTTTGTTATCTCATTTTTAAATGTTTAATATGCGCTTGGATTCTGAAATGACATTCGTGTGCTGCCTTTATTTGCCTCATTCTCTGCGCTCGCCCATCGGTTTTTGAGTGTTAATCGAGCGTGCGAATTGCCCGCATTGCCAGACGATGTTTATGACGGATGCGATGCAAACAAACACAATTTTTGATATACAAATTGCAGAAATCGTACATTTTATCGAAGTGAAATTATTGTCGATTTCACAGATGTTTCATTCATGCTTGAAGGTAGGTATCGTTGTGAATTCACTGAAGTCTGAATCGTTTTTATTTGTCTTGCTGATCGGTTGAACAAATGAAAATGAAATGAAAATTTCTCGCTGAAATGAAACTGATATTTGTTTATACACAGGGGCGTGCTCAATGTGTGATATCTTCCTTATGAAAATTTAAATGTATTTTAACTGACAATGTGCACTGTTCTGTCAGAGTCCCTACCGACCTTCCCCTTCCACACTGACAGACAACATTTGAAGCCCTCAGATATCTTGTTTGACACTCGCTTGACACTTTGGGAGTGTCAAGTGGCTGCCAAGTATGTCTTATTGAAATGTCACTTTCGCATTCTCATTTGTTTACGTGTCTCCGGGGTTGTGCGGCGCATCGCAGGTTGTTAACAAGATGTGCCAAAAGGCCAGACAAATACATATATCCATCAACTGATTCCTAAGTAACGACTTTCAGTCACTTCAGAATTGTCAAATGCTGGAAAAAGTTTCGCCCTCTCTCTCTCTTTCTTTGCCACAGATTGCACATGCTGCAGAGTACTGTAAAAAAAAAAGAAGAAAGGAAAATGCATTGTGCCGAGTTCGACAATCGCAGCTGGGCGTGGGCGGCAGAAAAAGTGCGTCAAATGGCAGCGATGTCTTTCCCAATACGTAAACACACCGAAAAGGCAGCCAAATCAAACGAAAACACACACACACACACACACATGCACACCCACACTCCCCCGCATGCCAAAAAACACTCTAGGAAACCATTTTTTGTTGACCGCAAATTCAACGAAACGTTTTTTTCCGATTTCATTCGGTTTTGTTTTGTTTTCAATTGTTTGCGGATCTGAATGCCATTTTACTAAGGCAATAAAGCCGCCAAATCAAAAGAGTGGAAATTGGCGATATTCGGAACTCAGATGCAAAGTGACTTAACCCATTTAAACAAGCATACTATAGCCCACCATACATGGTTGCAGTGTAGAAAACATTCTAAAAAAGTGTTGAAAAGAAAGTTCAATTATCTGCATTGAGAACTTCAAAATCGATAAATTATCGACATACTGCAATGCATTTAAAAATGTAACTAATCTGGTCACATTGTAATAAAGCAAAGCGACGCAATAAAGAGATGCAATGTTATAATAAATACAATTTATAAACCAAACGAATTTACAATTAAATCAAACGCTTTGGGCAAATTGATATCCTCCCGCTGAAGAGCAGCCAGAAATGCGGCCCAAAAGTGTGCGTGTACGGTCAAACAGCGAGGCAGGTAAACAATATTAACCAAAATAATTTCATTTCAACAATTGTTGGCATGGAGATAAACGTCAGAGCAAACGTTATGAGTCTGCATGCTGTGTGTGGGCGGGCAATTTGTATTTTTGATTGAATTGCCGAGCGGGAGTTGGAGTGGTCGCTCGTGGACGGCGAACAAAGAGCCACTGACTGGGGCAGCTATGCGTTACCATGTTGGAAAAAAAAATGTGAGAAAATAGAACAAATATTAATGGATACATTGAAATGGGCAGTGCAAGCAGGGAAGACTTAACGCTACTTCAATCAGCTAACGAACTGCGGCATAAGCTCAACAATTGCAATCAATGGGCCCACTGATGGCCAAATTGGTAGTACGATGCGATGTTTGCACTCGAAATATGATGGAGAGCAGGCAGAACGATGCATATGGAAGGGAAGTATAGTAATAATACAATATCCAGCTGACTTTTTAGCCCTATTTTTAGCCATAAGTAACCCACGCAATTCGAGGTTACTTGAGCTGTGCCAATAATAAGCGCAAGTACGCAATTTCTCAACTTTTTCAGGGCTTAAAAAGTTAAGATTCAGTTTCATAAACAAAAGGGATAAGCGCGTTAAGCAGTGTGAAAAATGCAAAACAGTTCTTAACGCGCTCTATGCTGCTGCTCAAAGGGTAGCAGATTACGGGGCTTTCCCTTTGTTTCATACAATAGACACGCGCATAGAAATACCAACAAGCCACCGTGCACAACATGTCGTATGCGTAACGTCACACCCTGCTGCGCTGTGGCTGGTGTTAGCTCAGCAGTTATTAGCATATTCTCAACATGCTGTGCCACTTAATGATGCAGAAATGTAAAGAGAAGCCTCACACGAAGCCCGTATCGAGATACCCCGCCGGGCTCGTCCGGCATTGATTATGCGTGTGTGTTGCGCTACTGACTCAGGGTATTTCTCGCATCGTGATGCTGCGCTTTGTTTTTATCTGATTCGCTTGACGAATAGAAGTAAGCTTATTATCCTGGTTATATTTAGTAATTTATTCATGTCAAAAACGTGCGTCGTGGCAGAAACTGTGGCAGGAACTTGCATTTTTGAGTTTATTTCAGAAGGCAGAATGCGAAACTAGCTCAACCACGTTACACGTTTGCATTGATTCCAAAATTATTTTTTCGGTTTTTTTTTTTAAATTATTTCTATTGTGCATAATTTAATTCATATTATTTACATTTTGTGAGCTATCGATTAACTTTGTTTGCTTGCGATATCGAAACAAGCTATCGAAAACGATCATTGTATGCGTTGAAAGTGGCGGTGAGCCGATAACAGGTAAGTCGATAATCAAAACAAGTAATTTAAAGAGTTTAATTAATTTTAGCATCTTAAAAATAATTCCCTAATTATACCGACTAGCTGTTAATCTCGCCTAATTCAATTTGGATTCACTGCATTTTAGCTAACGAAATTTAATGTTATTCAAGCTGTGAAGTTTCTACAAATTCCATGCTCGAGGGGAACGCTCTGCACGGCATCAAGTAGAAGCTGTGCTATGGCAACTCATTATGCTGTAATTCGACAAATGAGCACAAGGTGTTTTCGCATTAAAACTGACACTCAAAATTACTGGGCTAAAAGGATTAAACCATTCAGCAAACCAGCTGCAAATCCCCGAGCCGTGTTATATCAGTGTGGGTGAGTGTGTGTGTGCGTGTGTACGTGTGAACATACGTTTAACCAGGTGCAAGTTTTCCGCCAGCCTGCTGCTTCAACCTCCTCCTGCTGCGTACTTAGAAAGGGTTCACCTCGAAAACGAGCAGCAACCGCTTAACGAGCTTCCCGGATTTTTGCGGCTTTAAGGATGGCACAGCGTTTGCCGGGGTTGCAGCCCTCGGAATGGGGCCGGCGTCTCTACAACTTGCTGAAGCGCTGATTTATGCAAAGAGGCAACAACAAGATGCGACGAGTAAATTAACGCCCCCGCCCCCTGCAGCCAAAAGTCTGCTAATGGAGCTGGTAAAGCTGCGAGATGAGCAGGCCAAATTAAACCCAACATATTTTGCATTACACAAGCAGCGGCAGCAGCAGCAGCAGCAGCAGTAACCTCGTCGCCGTCGGTGAAAGGTCACGAGTGCGTCGTATTTATGTTTCATGTGTCAGCTCACCTAGCCAGATACCTCAACGAGTGTTGGTGGGGGGTGTGGCTTAAAATATAATTTGAAATTATTTGAAGGCAGCTGACAACTCTGGAAAATAGCATGAATCGATAACACGCAGCTGGGAAAGAGAGAATACGCTGCAAAGCAATCGATAAAGAGAAAAAACATTTGGTTAACTGAAGCAGAGTTTGTAGTTTGTGGAATCTCTTAGAGTTTTCTGCTATCATAGACATTTTTCCTTTTGCCAGCAGTGTGCCTTAATCTAATAATCCAATTTTCAATTGTCAATTTAGCAAAGCCTTTTATCGAGTCCTTTTATCGAGGATTATGTGCTACACGCTGCCGTAAAGCACATTTAGCTTTGTTTCCGCAGTGGGAGGCATATTGATATTTACTTGGTTTGTTAATCAATTAAGTAAACAAAATGGCGTAAAATCGTTGGTGTATTCAATTGAAGAACTGATTGGATCTTCTCCTTCCCTTTTGTCAGTTTGCTTTGACGCTTTCTTCTGTCAGCTTGACAGGCGGCTTAAGTGTAGTCAAAAGGATGTCATTATATATCATAGTCAGCCGCGAGCTGAGTGACAATGAAGAAAAGCAAAATGACAAAAGTTATGGCAGCTAACTCAGTCCAGATTTTTATATATTTCTCTTTTTTTTGCGTTAAATGGGCCAATTGGAATGCGCAATTACAAGAACTTGACTCAGCAGAGCGGGGGCCGCAGAACGTAGTGCGAGCTAACAAGCGGGGCAAAGGTCATTAGACAGCTGCGGTGCAGCTTGTGTGGGGAAAGGGTACAGGGAGGGGGCAACCCGCCTTAGAAATGTCCCGACAGTGGGCCATAAAACGCATGAATGCACAGCGAGTGAAATTCAAATACAACGTGTTTGAATGAATGCGCCAAGAAGTGGCGCACTGGGCCAAAGAGCAAATGCGTCGTCAACAGTTGACTGGGCAAACAACAAGTGCACAAAGCACTCGCCCCCAGTTGACGGCAATGTCCTTGGCCCCCAGGCGCAGTACGAACAACATTGCATTTGATTAACTAGAGCGGCGGGAGGGAAAGAGGAAGGAAAGTAAGGCCTAAAGGCGCGCTTATCGCAGACCAATCTTTAATTTGTATGGCCCCCGTCTGAAGAGCCTTATTAAATTGAGTTTTTAACTTGGTTGGCAACCCTTTTACTGTGTGCTTTGGCTCGTCTTTCTGGTAATTGTGATGTATTCCATAACATACATTACGTATACGCCGCGTGTACCGAAGGCACTTTCGCATAATACGCGCCAACTAATCTAGCCAAGCGGAGCATAAAGCATTTGTCTAAGCCATGAATAAAGCCACCACTTCTGGGCTGGCGCCCGCTGAGATTTTCATTTACTGCCGCTGCCGTTGCCGTTGCCGCTGCCGCTGATGCTTCTACTTGTTCTTATGCTTTTTCTCTTTTCCAGGCCACAGGATACACATTTGGATTTAATTTTGCAAAAGCCAACTCGACTTGACTTGGCTCTGCTAAATTCCACACATTGTCGCCGCCATGTTAGCCTTATTAAATGGATATGACGAGTTGGGTTTGAGCCATCTGGGGAATGAATATATTCAGTTGTTGTTTCATTTCTTACAGTCGGTTGCACTTATTTACTTCACTTTGGTATTCATTTCAAATGGACTACTTTTTTTTTAAAGTGTTGCCTCAACAAATGTTGATTTTAATTTGCAAATTTTAAGTTACAGAAAAAGTTAGATTTCTCACATAATCACACTGAGGTTTCTTTACCGTGTCATGGCAGGGAAATTTCCAGTGTGAAATGCACATACATTAAATAAGTGAACTACGGGCATGCTTTATACAGTAGTATTAATTAGAATTCAAAATTTAAAATTTTCCAGTTTGCGGTTGAGGTGCATTTTCGGTGGCAGCTGTAAAAACCGCTGTCATCTGCAACAACTGGTAGACGAAGTTTGTTGCACGAACTATTTCTGGACTGCAGCATAGAGCGACGAACTGGTTAAATCACCGGGTATGTGGCGCCAGCTAGTTGAGGTTAGGTTGCCACGTAATAATTACAACGGTGGTCGGTATACGACGACTTGAATGTTTGAAAAATAAGGTGGAACTAACATTTTGAAATTTCTTAATTTTATATTTAAAATATTGAATAACTTATAAATATTTTAAATCAATTATATAAAATATTTATTAATTTATTTACAATTAAAAAGTTTCTATGTATTTTATTTTATTATATTCACAGTGGAATTTTATATATAATTTAAAATATCTTTTAGAATATCTTTTAGAATTTTTCTCATTCAGCCCTGGCGTCTAAGCTTCGATTATCATATCTCTCTGCTTTCTATCGGCTTCCCACCACTTTCGATAAGTCATTGATCGTTGGCAATTAGTGTTGAGAAAGTCGCAAACATTGTATATAAACAAAACGAGACGCTCATTTAAAAATTAAGTAAATAAGTAACAATACATAGCTTAAATATTAAATAAATCGGTTAATAAAACTTGACAATGTTTATTAAAAATATTTTACCCTGTATAGGCAACGCAACGTTGCTTAACTGCAATAAATTTGGCCCCAGCTGGGCTCGACCTGCTGCTCCTGCTAGACCCTTCATCTATTTAATTATTTATCTGAGCCAAGGGCCCAGCAGAATGCAGCCAGCGGGAGAACTTTAAAGCTATTTTTGAGGCGAAAATCATTAAACAGGCAGAGCAAATGGGACAGACAGACAGACAGTCGGACCGAACTGGCAGACAGCTGTTGGCCATTGTTTGGTGCTGGTTGTCGGGGCTGAAATGAACTACGGGAACACTGCTGCACCCGGAGGGGGCGCTCTGTACTGTTGTCATTGCAAGTGCTTTCTGTTGATTTTTACTGTTTAGAGCTGTTTCCTGCTATTTTGCCTGTGGCGCTTAAACAATGGTTAAACGCTTCCCCCTCCCTCCCCCGGACACCATCATTGTGCTGCTTGGTTATTCCTTTATTTTGCAAGTTGTCGGGCGACGACGACGAGGACGGGCTGCAGTTTTTAATTCATCTGTGGAGAATTGAATGCACGCATTGTTGGAGAGAGCAACGACGAGAGCGAGTCGGAGAGGAGTACCGGATGCAGTTGCAGGATATTGCGACATTTGTGTAAATACCCTGCGCAGCACACGTCAATGACTTTTGGTGTGGCATGTGGCATAATTATGGGTGCAGTCGGGCTTGGCATGCAACCTGTGAGACTCCCCCATCCGCCAGCTAGGTGGAGCACAGTTTTCCCCAGACAAATGAGTATTCTCACAATTTGTGCAATAGTAATAAGTAAGTTGTATACGGCATAGATAAAGTTGTAGATTGGCAAAAACTCGTCATTCTATATAAAGTGAGTTTACCTAATGAATTTATGATAATGTCTGCTTCAATATTCCTGCAGCTTCTATAACTTATTTCAATTAACGTATTTCCCCACTCAGTCTCAACAATTCACCCCATGCAACCTGTTCAACAAGTGCTGCAGCTCCGCCAAGTTTCTCTTAATTATGCACGAAAACAGGAGGAAACTTCCGTCCGGTGTCCCTGTCTCTGCTCTTGGCATCCTTTATAATGGACCCGTTCCTGGACTGGACACCGCTGGATGCAACAGTGAGCAAATAAATTGTGGAAAATGTGGAAATAGAGTTATTATTTATGTACAAACTGCGGCAACTTGAGTTTGCTTTCTTTATGACATTGTAGAGATATAAGTTATGCAGAATTCCTGCAGAGCATAGTTGCTTTAAAAAGTGGAGGTTGATATTCCAGCAGATAAATTTGGAAAGGCATATCATACATATCAGCTAAACCAGAGGCTAACGTTTCTAACGGGAATGTCAGCTATAAAGTGCCCCAGCTAAGGGAAAATGGAATAGCTTGAAATCTGCAAACCTATTACATTGTATAAATATCTGCTGACACGAACAAAATTTCTACTGCGGACATACTTGTACAATACATATACATATGTATATGTAAAGCTATGTATGCACATTCACACCCAAACAGGGACAGGCCGTTTGTTTCGCTTCTCTTGGGGCCTGCTCTGGGGCTGCAGTTGAATCGTTAGTTTTCTTAGAATTTACTTCAAGCCGAAATTCACACACACACTCAATGAAGCTGCCGACAGCTGAGAAGTTTCTGTGGGGTGTGCACACCCCTTTTTGGAGTAGTTGAAAACTGAACTCTGCAAAATTTATTATTTTATTTCGACGCTGTCCGATGCCTGCATTAGATATGTTTGCAAATTCCCCCAGTGATCTGTCCGAGTACTTAGTGTGCACTGACGGCTTTTCCATGTTTCGTTTTCCCATTCATAAATTCTCGATTTGTCGTGCAGGCACATAGACAAATACAATTACATATCAAATAAGTTTTCATTACTTTAACATGGCTTCTTGGCTTGCACATTCCTTTCGGCAAGTTTTTCGCCAATTTTCTAGCCTCTTTCCAGCTGCCTTCGCTCGCACGTAGTTTGTGCATAAAATGTTAGTCAATATAATTTGGGCATTTATTTTCGAAATTTATTTTACATATTTATGTCTGGGCACGTACCTTCTGTCTGCCTGTCTGCCCTGTCGGTTATTTTAGGCTCTCTTACAATTTTCGACAGTTTTTTCCATTAAAGCTTGACAGCAGCATAAGAGAATTTTACCCGAAATATGCAAATCTTTAAATATTGTCATGTCTGCTTGCTTAAATTTTCTCTATATAGAATCGTTGCTGTAAATTCTCATATACTCGCATAATATAATTATATAGCATGCTTATATTATCGGCAGAGCAACAGTTGGTTTTGGCATCTCATACAGTTTCCTTTTCCCTTTCCCAGATGTGATGTAAGTTTGTATAAGGACTTGAATATATTCATGGCACACACCTTGCCAAGGCTGCGTATGAACATGAACATGTTGATATACACATAGACATGTGTATATGAACGCGTATGTAAATAAGCAGAAAATCGAATTTCGCTACGCTACGTGCGTGGGTTCGCTCCAAGGCAAAGGCTGCTTGTCAGTTGGTCTTAAAATTTGCTTACCGTTCACTTCAAGTTTTCCAATCAGCGCCTGAAGCAGTTGCTGGTGGAGCAAGTGGAGCAGGTGAAGCTGATGGCGCAGGTGGAGCAGGTGGAAGGCAATTGCTGCAACTGCTCTTTTGATCTGCTTAGCATTCATTTGCTCCGACAGCAAAGCTCAAAGCGATATCAACTTGCAAAATTGGCAGCAAGGGAGACATTTTTTGGAAATGCCTTAGCTTTAAGAATAAAGTATGGAAAGTTGTAATTTATGTGGAGTAATTTGAATAGAACAGAACAAATTTTAATCTATGTGGATTAATTATAATAGTGATGCATATGGTAGATGAAAGTAGTTAGTTATTTATTTATTGAATTTTAACTTGGAGTAGTAGACACAGAAAAATCAGAAAATATTAAATAGTGACTTATTCTTTAAAAAATATTTTAAAAATTAAATTAAGCAATTAAGATAAGTTAAAAATTAACAAAAATATAAATAAAAAAATATTTAATTAAATTAAATTTAAATAAATTATTATATGTTCTTATTTATTAAAAAAAATTCTTCCTATGAAAAATAAGCAATCTTTTCCACTCTACGTCCTTCTTTTCTGTACTTAATAATCGTCAGGTTTATTATAATGTCATCTCACGTGACGTCACATGGCTTTGTATGAGGAGTACATAAAGTGTGCCACTTCGACAACGGCAATAACAACGCACGTTGCGTAAACATTCAATTTATCAAACAGGGTGGGCAAAAAATTCAATTATTTATGCTCATACGTCACGTTAACCCGCGACTGTCGCATAACCGCAAACTGACGCGCGGCTGGTTAAAGTCGTGGAAAATGCGGAAAACCCGCGATGCCAGCTGCGCAATGAAAACACTTAAGCGGAAAATGTACTTGTAATTTTTTCCCACTATGATGAGAAAAACAGCTCTGGCAACCATGACACATGAGCGGCGAAATTAATCCATGACACATTAAAATGTTTCAAGTGTCGATTATCATAATATTTTAATTATTCAACTAAAGTCCATGGGGTATTTCAAAAATATTAAGGTAAATATTTGCAGAGCTATTTGTGGCCAAAACAGTTTAAAACAAAAAAAAAAAAAACACTTGCATGCAAGCAATTAAAAATCAATTACTAAGCAAAAGCTTGTGCGAGAAAAGTTCACACTCACTTATGTTTAGAGCAATTTATTATGCAAATTTAGGTTGCTCAAACTAGTCAGATATGTCAAGTGCAGACCGAAAACTGACTGTCCTTCGTCACAATAAAGTTGGATAAATCTGTCAACTTGTTATATCCTTCGACCATGAGTAAATGGGAATGGATATAACAGGCATAAGAAGACGTGGCAGGCACCTAATATATATATTTTTGCACAGAAACACTAACTGAGTGGATTAAGCCATATCCGTCTGCCTGTCCGTCTGTCTGTCCGTCTGTGTGAACATTCAGATCATAGCTATTACAAAAGCTAGAGACACCAAATATTGGCATGCAGATTTATGTATTTTGTCTGCTTCAGAAGTTTATTTTAAATTTTAGATACCACGACCCCTGCACCCGAAAAGCGATAAATAAATTTGCAAATTTGATTTGTAACAAAAGAAAAAAAAACTAATCGGATCAAAAACTCTAAAGTTATTTATGCAAACACTTGCCATATTTTTGCTATGAGAGTGAAAGTAATATACGCAGAAGGCTTTGCTGTTGAAAGATGCGATGGGTGTCATAGAGTCGGGAATACTCGACTGTAGCTTTTGTTATAAACGTGTACCCAATGAGGTAGTTCTAAAAAGTTTTTGACAAATGAGATGCTTGATTTTATTGATTGAAATTAACATATTGTTAGACTTGGTAGGATCTACGGAAATACAAGACAAAAACCTACCTGATGCTTGAACATCTCCAAATGAATTAGAGTGCTGCGTGAAGTGCGAGCTACGTCGTTGGGGGCAGCTTTGAAATTTATTAAATTTCACACCTTGCACTTGGTAAACAAAAGTGTAATAAATATTCCATTAAATTCCCTAATGCAATTGCACAAACAGCAGCCACAATGCGGATGGCAAACAGCTTTGCAGCGAGCAGCGAGCGAGCGAGTGAAATTGCCCGTTCAAGGACGGGCGTGCATACAGCTGGCAGTCACTGTGCTCTCTATGCTCTGAGCTTTGTGTGTGAGTGTGGAGCAGCATATCTGACCTGCTGGGCTGCCCAAGGCGCTGCCTTGTTTGCCTCTCGGGCGATGATAGTCACGATTTATGGCCGCCTTGCAGCGGACAGTTATTTATTTTTTGTTTGTCCATCGCGCCAAGTGGACCAGAAGGAGCTCCAATGCTAACTGTATCTAAAATTCTTAAAGTGGCAACGGTTAATTGAAGAACTAGCAACATTTCGTTAAGTAAATTCGGTAGAAATCTGTGAAATCTGATGCTCTTCAAACTGCTTAGCCTCTTGACAAATTTCAAGTTGTTTTCACGCTCAAGGGACCCGCAGCTGCTGTCTCTATCGTATTTTGTCATTGATATCTAGCCACCTCATCCTACAGGTTGTGCGTCTCTTTGCGGAAATGTAGTTTTCTATTTGTGGTTCCGTCACCATCTGCCATCAGTTTGTGTCCCTCCAAAAAAAAAATAAAAAAAAAAATAAAACGCCATCAGCAATTCGCCATTTCCTGTGCCGTGATTTATCTATATTGACAACAGCGTCCGGAGAAAGCATGATACCCTATCACTTGGGCAATTTCTTCTAAATTACCCTACATTAATTTCGAACTCAAAGTTTGCCTAACGATTGCGCTTTTTCAATACTCAGAAATGCACTCAAATATTCTATTAAAGTTTTATTCGTTTTTTTTTTTTTTTTTTTTTTTTTTTGTGAGTTTTGTTTGCACATTTTCACTTTGGTTAGCACTTAAATAACTCTGTGGTTTTGCTCTAGCAAAAATAGACAAGTATGCAATCAAATAACTGACTTATGTAGAAGGATTTCATTTCAAAGCCAAAAAATACACACAACCAAGGCTAAGCTGCGAAAACAATGCAATTGTTAAACCTGTTAAATTGCTGGTTTTAATTGATATTGCAAGCGCAGCTTTTACTACTGAACACTTGTTTTATTATTTTTTTTCTGAGAATGCAGCTCAAGAAACCGAACTACCAATTAAATAAAATATTTGCAAAATTCGCTGGCATTTTCAGCTTGCAGTTTGCAGTTTGCAGCTACTACTAACAAGCCAAGCCAGCCGCAAATCACAGTCAGCTTTGCTTTGCCTTGAGCAACGGCTTTATTAAGCACCTGTTATTAAAAATACTTGGAATAGCAAACAAGTAAAACTGTTGCAGTAAATAAATAAAAAAAAAAATAAACTGAAAACAAGAACACGATAAAGTGTATTTAATTTTCTACTCAACTACCTGGGTCTTGTTTTCGTGCTTGTTTTGCCAGCTAAATCTTTGGGGAATGCCGGCAATGGAAGCTTACGGAAATCCGCTTATAGAAGCAAGAATGCCGAACTGAAAGAAAGCGGAGAGAAAAAAATCCGCGAGCTATTTGGAAAATATTAAATACTTAAAACACAAATTAAATAGTGCTTAGGGAATGAGCTCAGGATTACATGGAACGTAAGCCGCCGCACAAAGACTTTACGGCTTTTTTAAAGTCGTTCCGGCATTTTGTTTATTTATGATCATTCTCTATGGTTTGTTAGCAGGAAAAGAATTTAGTTACTAAACGAAAACTACAGTCGAGCATGTCCGACATCAGCAATTCATTAACAAAGTCTTATAAAGCATCGCCGTCGCAGGTAGCAGAAGTATGGGTAATATTTACTTGAATAACTTTTGTGTTTATTATTCAATCAGATTGAAATTTGAAGTATAGTTGTATATCGTATATATCTATTTGTATGAATAAACAAATATTTGTGACTACATTGCTTTCGTTACAAATCGAATTCAAAAATATATTTATCAATTTACGGAAGCGGTGAGCGTGGCATCAAAAATTTGAAATAATCTTGTGAAGAAGACAATATATAGAAAACTATATGTCAAATTTGGTGTCCCTAGCTTTTATAACAGCTGAGTTCTGTGTGTTTATACAAACAGATAGATAAGAAGATGGACAATTAGGCGGACATAGCTCAATGCTTCGGATCGTGAATACTTTGTGGGGTCTATCACGCCTCCTTTTGCCTGTTACATACAAATCCACAAAGAAGGTATACCCTTTTTTGTCTATTTTCAAGACATAAACTAAGTATTATTCTGTTTCTGCAAGTCTCAAGGCTCTTTCATTGAATATTCTACCACTTCGGAATGTAAAAGACAAACAAATAATAAGATAAACACACTGCGAGACTAATGCAACTTTAATACTTGCTCTGTACAGACACGACTCTAGGAACTTCCTACAGATATTATATGTAACACACTCACACGCGCTCTTGTACACTCTCATGCCTGGCTTGAGGCGAACTAAATTGGCTTCATTACGAAGGCCCCAGTGGAAATTGGCCAAGTTGTGATGGCTTGTTTTGCCAAGGGCATCGCATATCGGCATCATCATCAAATTAGCCTTAATCTCTGGATTTGTTTAGCAACAAATTAATTAGTTTGGCACTTGGTACAAGCATCCATTGTAGTATAAGTGAATGAAGATTCCTAAACTTCAATCCAGGCGGATTTCTCTTGAATATGTTAAGCACACAACAAGCTACAAGTTGCTGATAGTTTCCGAACAGCTTTAATAATACCAAGCATAGTTTTAAGATTATAACTCAGACTCCAATTAAATCAGAGAAATTCCCTTGAAGCGAATTTTACCTGCAGCAATTCGCTTCAGCTGAGATTATCCATGTAAAAGACTGCACTTTTTTTACTGCTCTCACACTTCGCTCTGATACTCACACATGCACCAAAATATCCATTAAAAATTAAGTACACATGATATCAATAAATATTGATGCATTCAAGTGTTTTAATTTCGTTTTTATTCCTTCTCACATCTCACTGCAATCGACAAGCAGCACAGGAATCGATTTCCCCCTGGCGACGTAATATTGATTTACATCGACATGAGTGCAAGATTAACAGTCCCCAGGCTGCTTCTGTTTCCAGCACCTTCAGCTCTCATCTGTGCCTTGTTGCATTTAAGGACTGGCAATGATAAATCAAAGGTTCGTTTAATTTTTAGTGCAGTTGGAAATGAAGAACTGCATTGAATATCGTCTGGTTAATGGAAAAGCTCTAGAACTAAATTCGTTTCTTATTAAGTTTGCTGGAGAATCAAATTTGATAAATGTGATTGTTTCTTTCATTTCAACTTCTTTAAAAATAAACAGTGATTTTTCTATTGACCGTGACCTAATCTAATTTCAATCATGAGAAAACACATAAACTTACTTAAAGGGGGAGGAAAGGTCAAATTTAATCTAATTTAGTAGATTTGTCCTTTCACAAGATTCGCTTGAAAAATTTCTACAAATTTGACACATTTTGCGTCATTTCTAAAAAAAAACAAAACCCCTTTAGAATGATATAAGTCACCCATTCAACAAAATCAGACACCTAACCAGCGAACAAATCACCTTATCAGCAAAATAAGTCATCTTACTAACCAAATAACCTCTGCAAATCTACTACAATTAAAATACTTTAATTTCTCTAAGCCAACAAAAGTTTTCGCCAAAAAAAAAAAAAAAATTACCAAATGAAATCAATTAAAAATTGTGCAAAGTTTTAGCTTGGGGATAAAAGCATTTAACACTCTCCCAGAGCCGCCGCCGGGCAATGCGTCCAATTGGTCATTTTCTCAGCAAAACTTTGTGTAAAAAGAACGAAAAAAGAAACGAAGGATTTCAATTAACAGCGCAAGTTACAGAAATGAAATTCATGATAAGAATAAATCGCAATTCTCTAAAACTCAGAATTCTATGAAAGAAAAGAGTAAATGAAAAGCAGGCAATATTTACACAAAAAAGAAAAGGAGAATAGCAACTTTTGTGTAATGGGAAAATTAAATTTGCGTTTTAAGCGTTTCTTTGCTTTGCTTTAAGGCACTTCCGGTTGTCTTTATGACCAAAATTGATGGATAAGCTCATATATGTTTATTATATGTGTATGTGTGCGTGCGTGTAAGTTTGTTCAAATGAAAGTCAAGCCGAGTTGAAAGTTTCAGCAAAGTTAAATGTTTCCTTTCTGGCAACAAATTGCTTTAAATTACTGCTGAAAGTTTATAAGTGCCCTCATAAAAGTTGCACGAGCTAACCGAAAGTTGAGAGCACCTAGCATTTTTCTAGCATTTTACTGGTCTGCTTGCCAGCGTATGTTACTCATACGCCATGTGGTGCGGCACGCAGCAATGACATTGAATGTGGGACAGCAAAAAAAAAAAAAAAAAAAAAAAAACTGTTAATTTAATAGCCAACTTTGGCTTTCATTTGCACTTACACTTGAAGCATGCTTAGTAAATTGTGCTTCAAATAATTTCAACAATTTTATAAACATTATTAAATTTAAATTTCGAGTAGGTCTGAAGCCGGGCTATTTATGTCAACATTTTCAATTAGCACCACAAGTGGCGACAGCCGGTAATATTGGCTAATAATAGGCTGACAAATTACAGACATTTGCGTGACAAGTGAGACGCACAAAAGGGCACGCGCCCGCGAAGACGACGTCTTATTCGCGTTCGTGACTTTGTATAGACGCAAGGTAATTCATTCGCGACGCCTGTGTAAATAATGTCACATACTTGTGCACACACACACACACACACACACACATGCACACTCCGAGCCATAAACAGTGGCACAAACAGAAGTGCCAACTGGCATAACTTGGCTTAAGTGTCGCGAAATTTGTTTCCACACCTCTCGTCGCATCGCTGACAAATGGGCTGATAAATAGGCCTCCGACTTGAGTTGGGGTGGAGAGAGAGAGAGAGAGAGAGAGAGAGAGAGAGAGAGAGAGAGAGAGAGAATTTAAGTGCCTTTCACTGTCAAGGACATGAACAAGGACAAGCATCCGCACTAAAAGCGCTCTTTTGTAGCCGGTTTGACAGTGTGAATTAATTGGCATTTGGCAAACGTTGTAAAATACTCGACAATCAAATGAAACCTCTCTCGATTTTAATTTTAAATACCCTTTCAAACTCAAAAGACGTGTCGCAGTTGCCTTCCTTCACCCCCTGAGCATCCATCAAGTTTTTAATCCTTTTTTTTTGTAGCCTTGTTAGGGGCGTATCAATTTCGGTCTGAGCTGTGGCAAGGGAAGGTGATAAAATGCTGTCATCCTCGTTGCCTTTCTCTAAGCCGTAACAAGCTTGCCGAAGTTTGCCTGGTTCTGGTATTAAAAAAGGGATTATAAACTGAGTTTTTGCTGTATGAGCAACATTTTTATATATGTCGTGAAATCACACCTTCTTTTTATAAACTATGTTCAAAAGTTGGTTTCATTTGCAATGGAATAATTTGTGCATTTAATATCTGTGCGGATGTACCTAGAGTAAGATCTACAGAGATAGGTGTCCGTGTGTGTGAATAAAAATTAAATTACGTTTTCACTACTTTGTAGTGCAGGTTGTCGGCTGGAACGAGCGCACTTTCTTTATGATTGTTTTATGTGGAAAAAAAATCAAGAAAGAAAGGCTACCTTCGGCACGTCGGAGATTTCATACCCTTGCAGTTACTTCAAATATTAAATTGGCCGATAGGTTCTATGGCAGCTTAACGAAGTGTTTGTCCAATTTCGATAAAATTTGTACATCCTTTGGACATATTTCGGAAAAATTTCATGGGGATATTTTGAAAAAATGAAAAAAATAAAATAATAAGTAAGGTCCGATTTCAATCAAATTTGCACAGCTTTGAATGGACATACTAAGGCATAGATTGCGAGTTTCTTGGCGATATCTTGAAAATTGACAAAAATCGGCCGATAGGTTCTATGGCAGCTATACGATATATCGGTTCGATCCGGCTTGTTCCGATTTATTTACAGCAATGAGAAGCGTTTTTACCATGTTTCATCAAGATAGCTCTAAAACTGAGGGACTAGTTTGCGTTGCAACAGACGGACGGACGGCCAGACGGACATGGCTAGTTCGGCTCCCGTATTGATGCTAATTAAGAATATATACACTTTATAGGAGATGTCTCCTAAGGTGCATTGCAAACTTCTGGCCAAAATGAATATACCATCTGCAATGGTATACAAACAGCCAACAAATTATAAGCTTTGTAGAGCAGTGTCTTTTAAAGCTAGTATATTCAATGTGCGCCTTTCATATGACATCATTTTAATTCACATTTTCTTTTCAACTCTCCAAAAAATGTCCTGCAGTTTGTGGCTAAGCCTCTGCCCATCATCAGCAAGTCATTGCGAAAGCTCAAAAACCCATCTGCACCTTCTGTTTCTGTTTCTGGTTTCTCGTTTCTGTACACATTTGCATAATGTTACAACAACTGTCCTGTTAATTTTTTTCTCTTCTTTCTTTTTATACCCTAGCAAACTATCTCGAAAAATATCAACAGCTGCCGCAGGAAAGTTTTTCCTCTCAACGAAGTGAAACCCTTTCACTCAACTTGCACATCTGTTGACGTGTCTGAAAATGGTTTTAGCCCAGGCTTCACAACACACACACACACATTTTCGGAGGTGTAAAAGTTTTTGTAGCAACAAATTCGATGCGTGTCTTGGTTCGTTTTAATAAGCCTTTTTGGGTGCAACATGAAAAGTTGCAACATTTTCGCAGCGACAAGTAAAAGTTTTATAATTACCTCGGAGGCAAAAGTTTTGGCCTAAGAAAACTGTCAATTAATCTAATTAGCAGCTAATTTTGATGTGCATTAAATTAATTTGAAGTTTAGTATATTAAAAGAAGAAGATTTTTTTTCAGAATCGTTTGATGCTAATGTTATTATGCTCCAAACTAACCACAGAGGTTCGGCAGCTACAAATTAATCAGTTGAATGAACTATTGCAATAATAAACGCTTTCCACAGTGAATTCAATTAGGCAGCATGCAAAAAACAACAGGCAAGGCACAGGCGCATCAAGAGAAGCAGCAAAAAGTGAGAATACATTGGGCCGTGTTCCTGGACTCGCATTGCAATGTCGCATTGCAATTGAATTAATTAATTTTCAACTGTCTTTTTTTTTTTTTTTGCTACACCCCTTTCATTCGATCCAGTCAGCGTTGTTCTCTTGCAATTCACATGCAAATTTATTGGTTTTGACTGTTGCTCCACGAACGGCAATAAAAATGCTCTTTTAAATTGCCAATGCGATTAATTGCTTGAGAAACCTCCTATAAAATTCGACTAACGAAGCGCCATACACGTCGCACAATTGATGAACAAATTTATGCACTACGCAACAAAAAAAAAAGAAAAAACAATAAAAAAAAAGAGATGAGCTTAATTAATGAAATGCCGTAATCACTGAAGATTGCCAACTTTTAGGGCTCTTAATTGTGGTAGTAACAGGGCTACAAAGAAGGGAGAATATTTGCAAAGTTATTGCCTAAGTTTGCCTTAGCTAAAAGCTTACTTTAAATTTTTACACTAACTATTTAAATCATCTTACCTTCTTGGACACTCTGAGGTTAGTCTGAGTGTTTACTAAGTATTCAATTGAACTTGACCAGGTGTGACTCACTGGCACTTTGATGGTGGTTTATGTATTTAATTGCATTTCAACAGATCTGCATCCTGCACTTTTTTGAAAGACAGCAAAAAGACGTTAACAAAGGTTGCGATTGCTACTAAAATAATTGATAAATAAAAAAAACTTAAAATAAATTAAGATAATAAATTGTAAAAGACTTTCATCGAACAACTAACGATAGCAGCAGTCGAGCGCTTTCAACTGTTAGATACCCTACGCCCAATTTCGAAATATCGTTGCAAACATGTTACACACATTCTTAGCTTAAGACAGACAGATAGTCGGGCATTGCTTATTCGACTAGGGATCCTGAGCTAGAATATATATACTTTGTGGGGTCTACCACAATATTTGCATAAGCTGAGTGTACCTTTTTCTGATCCATTTCATTGGTTGAAGGGTGTGAAGTGAAGCTACCTTTACAGTTTTATATAGTATTTTTTTAAATCCACCTCACAAGGTTATTTAAATGTGAATATCATTATTTGTATAGTTTCTTGCTAATGGGAGGTTTCTAGTCAATAACAACACGTTTTTCCCTCTCGCTCTCTCTATTTATTTTCCATTTTGTTGGGTACAGGAAAATGAATTCCTTGGCAACCGGAACAAACAAACTTTCTAAGCTTCTTGTTGTTTCATTTTAATTAAACTCGCGAGAACTTATCATGATGATGTGGTGAGGTTTTCAAACTCGTACGCGTTTATTTATGGAACATAACTTCTGCTTGGGTTTGGTTTCGTGTTAATTGTATGCGATTTACAGTCAAGTAAATTTCAGTTAGCATTTCATTGTGGTTTCACCAAGGTGTAATTAAAATGTTTATACCACAATAGCTGAGCATGTCTCTTAGTATATATAAGTTATGCAGAGTTCATTAAACTCGAATAGAGTGATTAGTTACCAGTTACGTGTGCACACACATCGTTAAGGATTTTGGCCTTATATCCAAAAGCTCTCTACACATTCAAGCTGAAATTAGTTTAAATATTTTATATGCACGTTTAAATTAACCCACATAACGTTGGGTGTGTGTGCGATAAGGTGAAATGGCAATGGAGAAATATCCTGGAACCCGCCCACCTAAGCCTTAGCCTTAGCCTGAGCCTGGCCATGATTTTTAAGGCATGAAAGCCAAATTTGGGACATTGAGTTGGACTTTGACATTGCCCGGGGGCAGCCAAATGGGATCAAGTTGCGGGCACGGCTCATAATCTTGCAGCCCAGACTCGCATACCCATTCCGCCGCATACACATGTTTGCATTTAATCCACTTTTATTGCAGCCCTGGGGCTTGAGGACTGTGGGCTACCCGTTGCTCTGGAGTATCTGGTACCCTTAGTTATTATGCTGATTGTGTTGACACACAAAGTTGGGTTTGTTCCTGGTTTGTTGTTGTTGTTGTTGTTGTTGAACCTGATTTCGTAATATTTAGCAAGCTGCCAGCCTCGTCGTTTCACCTTGACCGAAGTGAAGTGAAGAAAACTCTGGGCCCAGCATAAAAATTCAATTTGATTTGTAAATAAATCAAGTTTGGCTTAGTTTGACCTGCACGTGCATGTCCGAAGTCATGATTTACATTCGCATGAACTACACACGTTTGTGTCGAACTCAAATTCAAATCATGCGAGGGGGAGGGCAAAGTTGAAAACTCTCGTACGAATTGATTACCTCAACACGGTTGGGACTCGGAAGTTTTTGAGGCAAGTTCAATCGCTTCCAATAGCTGTCAATGCTTTGGCCACATTTTAATTTATTCAATGCAATACTCGGAAGGCTCAACTCAACTATTTATTTTGACAGACGTTTGCAAGTGTCGAAGAATATTTTCGGGCCAAGAACCCGTAAGAAAAATGAACTTTCACTTATTGTTGTCAAAAGTGAAGTAAAACAAATTTCAAGGGTTTTTCTTCACACTTCACACTTCACACGCTCCATTCTCCTTTTGTTGTCTGTCATTGTGCGTCACATTTCTGACAGCTTTCGCATTGCCTTTGGACCATTGTAATGGGGATCTTTAGGGTCGACACAAGTTTTTGCCTTAATTTCACAGCGTGACGGGTCAAAAGAAGTTGAAGGAATTGCCGAAGGTATTGGGTTATATTGGTCAATTTGTTGCCCCCGTTTCTGGCATTTCATTTCAACCTTTTTAAGGGGGGACCCTCTGCTAGTTTAATGTGTTTCAAATTAGATTTATTGCACAAATGTTGATGAATTTTCCAACTTATTTGAGAAATATTAAATTGGCCTTTTTATTGGCCAAAACGAATTGACTTGCGCTAGCCGATTAACTTATGAGGCAAATCTATATGCAATTTTATTACCACTTTTATGATTTAATTTGGCTTACATTTCTCTCTTGATCGGGCAATCCTTTGCCTCTGCATATGATTATTTTTATATTCCGCCATGCAAGTCAATTTTATAGCTCGTAAAAAAATGAAGCTAAAACTTCCGTTGGCTTTTAATGCTCCATAAAAGTGTGCAACGCGTTTGCATTCGCCAAAGATGCCGCATAACCATGTGTGAAATCTAGAAACCATAGAGACACGTTTTGGGGCTAGAGCATTCTTATATTATAGTAATAATAATCATAATAATATTATACCAAAGCTGAGCATCTTTTATGAGGGAAAAACATCCCTAAGAGCCTTCTTACACGTTTACCGACTTAAGGAACGACACCTACCTATTTGGGACTGGGTATATTTGTACAATTTGCTGCCCCAGGCTATTAGTTTGGTAAACTTGCCGGCCTGAAGTTTTGGCCAGCTCCTGTGGCTTCTTAAGCCTTGACATTAATTACATTAAGCAAACTTGTAATGTTGCGTTAGTCCCTTTTTTAACCCTTTTCTTGTGTCGCCCGCACTTTATGGTTGGGCATATTAACGCCATGTCGTGATTTGCATAATTAAAATGGCCGCACAACAACTCAAAATATTTCATCCCCTTTGACAGGAGGACAAAATTTTGCTACTTTCTGTACCCTAAGGCGGCATTTTCAAGCTGTAAAGTCAGATATGAAGTGTATCTAGGTGTGCAGATGTCACGAATGTTTCCCCAATTTCCTGTTGTTTGCGATTATAAATTTTGCAATACGTCAACTGTAATTGGAATTCAGTTTGATTTGTGCAATAACTTGACATCGCAGCATTACAATGCAATTGCTTCACTCGATGAATTCGAAATGCATTCGATGCACTTCCATTTGCAGCGAAATTATGCAAATGTATTTGGGCAACCGATGTGATTGCTTACGTTTTCAATGTAATTTTGAGATTGGGGGGACTTGCGCTGAGGAATTTAAAGAAGACATTCAATTTTAATTATAGAATCAGTCGGAACTAAGCTAGAAACAAGTAAGGAAAGCTATAATATCTTTACGGGTTCCAAAGCTGCAACCTTAATACTTTCCTTAATATTCGTAAACTATCGATTTGCGTAGGCGGTGGGTGTGGCCCCTCAATTTTGAAATAAACTTGATCTGCGTGTGGTATACAGGAACCATCATGTCAATTTTGGTGTCTTTAGCTTTTGTAATAGCTGAGATCCCGACGTTCACACTGACAGACGCATAGACGGACTCAATCGACTTGGCCAGTGATCCTGAGCAAGAGTATATATAGTTTATAGGCTCTGCCATGTCTCCTTCTGCCTGTTACATACTTTTGCACAAACTTAGTATACCATTTTGGACCATTTTCAATGGTCGAATGGTATAAAAAGCTTTGTTTTAGCAAGCCTCGATTTATTTCTTACTTCACCTTGTAGTTGTTCTTTTAACTTGTCAGAAAATTCTGAAAAAAATCGAAACGCCCTTTCCTCTTTCGCTGAAAATATATGTATACATACATATTTTATTTTCTGCACGCACAGACAGAAACATGACGTATACGACCCGTATGCGCCAACGCCCATACTACTCACCCGTTATTAGCATATTCCCAACATGCTGTGCGCTACTTAATGATGCAGAAATGCCAAGAAAAAAAGAAAAACTTGTGAGTGAAGACCAGAAGATTCAGAATCTGTGCCAGTTTTAGCCATTGATTATGCATATGTCGCGCATTCGACTGGCGGGAGAGAACACATAACACGCAGTGGGGGCTCTGGGCTTGGCTTACGCGAAACTCGTTGCTTATCGTTCTGTTTGGTTTGTATCGTGACGCTGCGATTTCGCAACGGTTTTATCTGATTTTCTTGACGAATGTATGTGAGCATATTCCGGTTATATTGAGTAATTTATTCATGCCAGAAACGTGCGCAGATACACGAGGCCAAAACTAAGGCGGGCACTCAGCTGCCACATACACTTATTTCGAAATTGACTGAGTGTGGGTGGGTGTGTGGAAATAGTTTTCGCTCTCATGTTGGGGTATTCCCCAATCACGTTCAGCTATGGAAAGAGATTAATCAGATATTTAGTTTGCACTCTCTGTTTGCAATTTGATTATGCGCCAATCAAACATTGCGTGTTTTGATTTTCCGCAAATCACAAATGATTAGTTTTGATTCCCAGCTAATTAAACGATGACTAGTGTGCGCTAGAAAGCTAAACTAATTTGCACTCGTTGGGTAAATAAAGTAAGCAGTATGCGATCCATTTGATGCTCTCTTATCTTAAAAAAAAAATCCCTTAAATATCCACAGAAACTTTGCTTGACTTTTACTTTCTCCTTTATTCACTACACTTTGCTTTAACTTTACTCAGTACACACAACATCAAAGTGACTCCCGTTTTTTGTTGTCTTAATCCCATAAACCAATTTGGTATTGTCAATTTAATAAATCCTTCTGTGAAGTGCAACGGATATTTATGAGTAAAGTTTTCCCACTGTTTGCACGTTGGTGAACGGAGGAAACACGTACAGTAAAAGTTGGCTATGGCTAACAAATTATTATTATCCCCAAGGAGGGGGACACACAATTTGAGCTCTCACTGTGGCGAAGGTAAAAGAAGCTACGTGGGTGTATCAATATTTACGAGGCTTGTAAATCAATTGGTTGGGGCAACGTTCCGTTAATCCTTAGTTATTAAAATGCTTTTGCGTTAGTTGGGAAAATCTCGAAATTAATTAAGTTGCCGCGTGTTTCAAAATGCTTGTTTGACTGGAGTCAATATCAGATACTTACCATGAAATTGAGGAAGATTTTAAATGCAGAAATGGACTAACTGAAGTGTTCTTACATTTATGACAAAATGGAATTTATGATCAACCATGCACTTTCATTCATACAGCGCACCTGTTATTCAACCAACTAAATCACGCATACGCAGCGTATGCCAGCAATAAATGCGAATCATACATGTTTCTGTGTTTGTATATAGATTACTTCAAGTCGTTTTATAGTACATTTATCTAAGCTGACTTATCTTATGACCCTGCGGATAAGCAAACACACACCACGACATTTCTTAAGCTGCAGCTGTAGCTGGCAGAATTCACATTTAGAACTGAGTGCACAGCGGGAAATATAGATTTTCATGCATTGTCTAGTGGGGAGAGGGTCTTAAAATGACGCAGAAATCTCCGTAACGAATATAAGATGTATAAGATATAGTATATAGATATATATCATACTTGAGTTTCATAAATTCAATGTGCAACTTAATTAGAGTATTGCAACCCTCGGACTGCAGACCGGGTCAGTCAGACTGGCCCCCCTGGCTGGATTTGTGTGCAACCATTTAACAGCTGCTTTCGCCATTCTGGCCATTGTCTGGCGTCCAGCGTGAGGCGCAAACGAATCGCTGTAAACACTTGAGGCGACATTTCGCTGTTGTTCCAAGTGATTTCTGTTGGTTCGCCTTAAGTTTTACTACTCAGACACTGCCTGACTCCGCCCATTTAGCTCGCGGCACGCAGACAATGGTTAAACGTCTTCCTTTGTCCTGTTCCCTTGCCTGTCCTTGTCTCTTTTGTGTCTCAGCTTTCACAACGTGGCTGCAATTCTTAATTCATCTGTTGCAAAGTGGCAGCAAGCATCGTTTCAGGCTATAGACGCTGTCACTGAAGGAGGCTGCAGCAACGGGGCAAGTCTTATTTACCAGTCTAGTCTAGCTGTAAAGTTTATAATGTTAAGGTATTTCATTTTAAAATCAAAATCAGCTTTGTGTGCACATTGAAAATTCTTTCTTTTGTCTTTCTTCAATTATTTCGCTTGACTTTCAGTTCTCTTTACACTTGCCAAGTCATCGCAAAGAATATTCGACCCCATGACATTTTTGTGAGCTTCTCAAAATTATTATTGTTATCGTTGTCATCACTCTTGACATGCACTTGAAAGCCAAACAAGGCAAGAACAATGTTGATGGGATGTGGCAATTTGTGAACGGAAGAGAAATCGTTTTAATTTTTGCCAGACTATGCTTTCCCTTTGGGACTCTTATTGTGACTTTAATTTTACAGGTTATAGGGAGTTTTGTGTATTAAATGGTTGTCAATAAAATTGTCAGAGCAAACCTTGGCATAAGATAAATGTATTAGAAATAAAGTTATGAGTTATTGATGCTGTTATCAATCTTAAATTGAAAATTCGAAAGGTTATTCTTAAATCTCCTCGGGGGTGAATATTATGGATTTAATTTGTACACCATTTGGAGGATGCTTATAAATTTAAACGAAGGCAAAGGAAGATGAATAATTGCTTTAAAAAAATAGAATAGAAAATTGCAACAGGGTTTCATTATTATATATGGACGCCGCTTTAAAGATCCAACTGCTTCTAAAATTGAGCAAAGGAAACCGCAGTATTGGTCGCACTTGAATTTAGCTATTTTTCTTCTTTTACTCTGTTATTTTTGGAAATTTCGTAATAACTAATATCATATG
The DNA here is from genome assembly GCA_018904095.1 of Zaprionus ghesquierei. Taxonomy (NCBI): domain Eukaryota; kingdom Metazoa; phylum Arthropoda; class Insecta; order Diptera; family Drosophilidae; genus Zaprionus; species Zaprionus ghesquierei. Next base: position 6,116,461 of record JAEIGP010000806.1, on the reverse strand, counting down.
CAATATGATCTCACGAGGCTTTCGTAATGGTAACCTATAACGACATGTGATAAGCAAAACTCATTTAAATTTTCTTCGCTTTTATGCGATAAATTCAAAATGTTTCCCAAGCTAAACGTATTTTTCGATGCCTCATTTTCAAGTTGCCTCAAGCATTTTGCTTAAGTGCACTTTGGTGTTATATGAAAATTGTTCGTTGTATGTTGCAAACATCGCGAAATTCTCGAGTGCGGAAGCGTGTGGGCTGAGAGACTGCACATGGGATACATTTTGTAATTTCGCCAAGAATTAACTTTATGTAAATTTCATTGATGTAATAATCTTTATGGCTGAAACTAAGCCAAGGAAATTAATGTAATATATAAGAAAAAAAATAATAATTTAAAATAAATTGAAAAACGCTGTGTTGAGTCATAGCTTGGTGTTAAATGAACGGTATGTGTCAAATCCAATTAAGAAAAACAGATGCTGCAATACAAACACAAAGGTTTGTCAAGCTAGCTAATTTTAATACCCTTCGACCAAAATATGGTTAGAAAGGGTATACTTACTTTAAGAAAATGTAGGTAAAAGACATTAGGAGGCAAATCAGACTCCAAAAGGTATATATATTCTTGCTCAGGATCACTACTCGAACAGATTCAGTTATGTCCGTCTGTCCGTCTGTGTGAAGACAAAGATCTCAGCTATTATAAAAGCTAGATACACCAAATATAACATGCAAATCTAATCTGTAATTGGTCAGCTTTACAGTTTTATCTCAAATTTTAGATAACAAACCTTACATTTAATTTATAACTAATAAAGTTGTTCGAATGTTGGGCCCAGGGTGTCTTAGTGTTGTGCGTGCTTGACTATAGTTCTCGCTACTTATTTTATATTTTCTTTCTCCCTCTTTTTCGCAACCGTAGCCCTCTCTGGAATACTAGGGTTAGATGCCGATCGTGAACGAAAATCGAAGTCAGTTGAATGCTGAGCGTGGTGAAAAGTCGAACTTGTGTACATCGCTTCGCGGGTAGCTTAAATTTTCCCTGAGTTACTTCAGTTTCCAAGCACTTATGTATGTATAAATATTTAAGCACATGTCAGCTGCAGTATATTTTGGAAATTTTCGTGAAACATACGCACAAGACTTTTGTGGAAACGCGGACAACAGTTTTTGACAAAGTTTGCCAAGTCAGTTAATGCAGTTGGTGCAGCGGTTGCACTCGCTGCACCCTGCTGCCCCCCTTTTCTCTTCGTAAACCAACTCTGGTAAAACAAAACTAAGGCTAAGACTGAGACCAAGAGCAGTAGAAACTTTGGCCAATTTCAGAAATATTTTCAAATTCTCCATGCTAATGAATGGTGTAAGCCCCTTCCAACTTGCATCGGGGAGTGTCAGATGCGTGTTGCGACGACTTTCGGATGGCGGGACAGAAAGGAGGGAACGGTTGGTGGCAGCAGAGATTAGGAAAATTAATTGCATGTCGAACTTTCAGTGGCAGCCTTCGTTCAACATCGTTCAGCCAGCGCACGGTTCAACATGCTTCGACAAGGGCTGAGAAGTTACGCATCCGACACTGACACTGACCATGACGTGGGCAGTGGGTAGAGGGTCGGGGTAGGTGGGGAGGCAAATGGGTTGCAGCTGTGGCAGCAAATTTCATAGTTAATTTGGAAATTGAAAGCTTTTACCGTCCCATTGACCGCAGCCACCAGAACCCGCCTAGTTAGTTTGCCTTGCATGGAGAGGGTAATTAAATTACGACTGGCTAGGGTTTGTTCAGGCGACATATTTTTGAAAGAAATTCGTAAGGTTTGAAAAGAGTTAAATTTGTATTTCAAGCCGTCCAATCATCTAACAATATGTACACAATAGTACTATATGTATTTTATACATATGATTGCATCAAAAATGTTATAGTATTACCTGGCGAAAATCGCCATAAAGCCATATATCAATTTTTATGCATGCACCGTAAGCCAGAAATGACTTTTTGATTATGACTAAAGGCCCGGAATGACCTGACACCAAAAGGTCGGCAAAGGAGGAAACTATTCCAAATGGTTGGAAATGCGCAAAAATTCGTCGGAAATAAATCATTTTTTTTCGGATTTGTTCGCTTAGTTTTGCGCCGCATAAAATAAATGGGAAAAAGAGCGTCAATAAAATATTTGAATGTGAAAAATCGATGCAGCAGGATTACCAAGTGGAGGCGAGACGCTCTGTTGTTGTCAACAGACATGTTTTTACCCCGTCATATAAATTTATCTGTATACTTGAACCTGTCTCATGATATCTTTTTGCATCCCTTAGACCTTTCTTTATGTTTTTTAAACAATAAACAGGCCATGCCTGACCCAATTTTACATCCTTGTAAAAGACAATAGAAAATGTTCCCATTAAACACGTACAAAATAAAAGATACTTAAACCGGAATTCAATGTTGAACAATAAAAATTGAATTTTTATGGCATTTGGGTCTGGCAACCGCAAGAGCTATTAAATATTAATGATAAAGGAAAGAACAAGGACAGCGAACAGCGAAATCCCAATTCAAAGCAATTAAAGAAGCTTGTAAATCCCAAGACGATAGTAAAAATTTATTCAATTGCAATAACATTTTCAAGCGTTCTCAAATTTGCTATCACAATTGTGCAGAATTTACAGCTCATTTTTAATATATAAATGAAATGCGATAGTTGACTATCGGTTTACTTTAGGTGACAATCGCATGTTTTTCAACTGTTAAATTGACTTGGATTTACTTTTAATGTGAAAATGTGAGTCTCATTTTTCCAAATTAGCTTTAGGCCTGATCATCATTTTCACCGCCTGTAGGGTATAGCCCGGCCCCTGCCACTCATCCCAATATATGCCGTATTCGGAGCTATCGTAATATTCATCGCGCATCGTGTACTGCCCGTTGAGATTGCTGGAAAGGGAAAGAAGCAACTGATAAGAAGCGAACGAAAGCTTTTGCGTCAGCCTGTTGACAAACCTCATGCCACAGTTCTTGTACCACCATCCGCCCAAACAAGTCTCGGCGCAGTTGAGGTCGCTCGCGTCGTTGTCCATGTCGTAGGTCGTAAACTTCTGATGCTCATTATCACGCATAGAGTCGCCGGCGCTACCAGAGTATGTGCCCAGTTCGCGCAGTGCATATGCTTCGCTTTCTCCGGCTACAACAAAGTTGTCGTAGTGTGCAAAGGTGGTGTCGTTGCTGAAGTCGGTTAGGTGTATGTAGAGTTCGTGTGGCCTTGACATAGTCATGCGATGCAGCTTGTCGAGACCGATAAAGAATTCCCCACTAAGATTACCGAATCCCTGCTTATAGTCCAACCAGTTGCGATAGAACTTGACGGCCCCATCCAGGCGACGCTGCACAACGGTCCAGCCGGGTCCAGCCAGACGGGAATCACAGGGCACCTCGAAGGCTTCGCCTTCGTCAACCTTAATTGGATGAATTGAATCTGGTGCTGATTCCCCAAATGGCAGGCAGCTGTTGGCATCCGATTCGGACTTAGCATTTGAAGTTAGATCTTCCAGATTCTTAAACCTATCGGCTATGTCTTTCGATGAGGTCTCTAACTGTTGAATAATTTCAGATTTTACTTTCACATCCTGCTGTAGTAGTTCAATCTGCTTAGATTGCTCATTAATGATCGTGGTATACGAGATAATCGTCTCGAGTCCCTCCTGTATCTGTTGATCCTTCTGCTCCATTTTTACAGTAGCTGCAGCTTCTTTTCGCTGCAAATCACTAATTTGCTCTGCGTAGATCTTGTTGAGCACTTCGAAGGCTGAGTTCTGCTCGCGGCACTTGAGCAACTCATCGTTAAACTGCTTCTTTGCATCTTTTTTTCCGGCACTATTCTCCATCATTATAGCTTCTTTAATTTTACTCTTGTATAATGATTGTAACTTCTCTATATCATTGTAGGAGTTTTTTATCTGGTTTTGTATACGAAATATTTCTAGTAAATTTGCGTTTACAGCGAAAATACAAAATGTTAGTAAAATAAGAACAGCAAATGATTTTGTCATTTCGGAAGCTTTTCTCTCAAGCGATGTTGACTTTAGATTGTGCGACACAGAACTAAATAAAGCCACACAATGTGGGACAAAATAAATGAACACATAACAATTCTCTTTCGATCGGGTTACTTACATTTTTTATTTAATTTGTAGCAGATTAGAAAATGCCTATCCTAAAGTGGAAATTCAGGCTTGCATGTACCTTATAAACCTTTAAATTTGGGGCTTCTTTAAATTAAAATTTAAACTTAAATATATAAATAAAATTTTTAAAATAAATTTTTTTTAATATTTAAGCTTATTTAAAAGTAAAAAAAAACATTTTTAATGTATTGGATTTTTAATTTAACTATTTATTTTCTTTTTAATTTCCTTTAATATAATTATTTATTATTTATGCAATATTCATTCCTTTGTCGATTTATATTAAATTAAATAAATTAAAATTTATATCAAATCAGAGAGTTTTATTTAGTAGAGTGTACAATATTCGTCAATAATTATTTCCATAATGTCGTTCCATATGCTTTATACATATTTCATTTGTAGCTTTGCTCTTGCTGTAGATAAGAAAATACGGAACGAGAGGCCCCTTAAGCTCTCTAGCACACTTTCACAGACTCAAGTTCAAATGTCGTGCACAATCAGAGGAGCACTTAAAATATTTGTTAAAGTTAATTAGAGTGTAATTAAAATCGACGCAAATTTATTAATTGATGCATTTTTGATCTTACCAATCGAATTCAAATCATTTAAAAAGAGCACTTTTTAGCCTCCTTTAGGCATTTCAAGGTACAGCAAACTTCGGGTATTAGGCATTTCTCTCCAATCGATAGGCAATTACTCGACAATATGTCGAAATGGCGCTTTAGGTGGTAAGATAATTGTTTAAAATTGTGCAATTTGTATACGATTTACATACCTTCAACATATACATTGTACGTGGCATCATTTCCAATTCATTTTTTTTATTCCTATACATAGTGTCTTTCTTATTCTTAGTTTTCTTGCATTCTCCCAGAAAAACCCCCATGAGGATTAGAACTATAATCAATAGTCTCCAATGCGAGTTCATTTTGGGTTTTCAACTGACTACGACTTAAAGTGAATGCATTCGCTTTTATATACTGCACGAATTTGTTATTAAAAAAGCCATGAGTTGTTGTTAACAGATTTTGAAGAAAACAACTAAAAAACTTGCACAGTTTGTTGATAAAAAAGTTAAGAAAAATTTAAAACAGCTGTTTTAATCAATGAGTAAAATGAATTTTAAACAAAGTCTTAAGACTTTTAGTTTTAGCTAATTTTAGAATGGTTTTCTAAGAAATGTTTCATACTTTGTTAGATTTTTGAATGAACTTGATGTGATATTGCAGAGAAGCCTTAAGAGTGACTTTATTTGTGTTTGTGCAGGACTTTTGCTGCGCCCAGAAAATGCTTTCGATGAAAGTCCTTCTGCATGTTCTTGTGTGTGTGTGTGTGTGTGAGATTCTCCATTTGATTTACCTGCCTTTTTGTTTGTTTGGCCATTTTGTACGGCAAGCTGAAACGAGGCTCTCCTCTGGCCTGGCCAGAACATTCGACGCACTTTATTGGGCCAATCACGTTGCCAGCCTGTAGCCTCCAGCGTGGAGCACCCAGTGAGGAGGCACTGCACTGCCGCTCAATGAAAGAGCTGCACTTGCGGTCTTTTTGCAGGACACACACCCATTTTTTATAAGCTCCCAAACATGACAATTGCCTACAACAGGCTGCATACAACAACTTGTTTTTCAGTCTGACAATTTGACTGTCCAATTAGCACTGCTTATGCTGCAGGAAAGCGACTCTAGAAAGAGCCTGCAGACTGCTTTGATGCACTCGACACTTGAATTGCACAAAGAAAAGCTAATTGATTTAATTTATAACTGGATTAATATATCCTCTTTCTTTGTATTTGGGATATAAATAAAAGAGAACTGCTGAAAAAAACTCATGATTCGAAAAGAGACCCAAAAACGCAACTCAAAAGCAACGCAAAATCTTTTATGCTAATTGTAAATATTTTAGAAGGGAAATCCCCCTAGAAATAGCTAAGGAAATCATCGCTGGCTTCAACTGCCACACAGACAAATGCTTAAATATGTATTGCCATTTCCGGAACGAAAGCGTTTTCTGCTCCAGCAAATTGTTAAATTAATTGCCCCGGCTAGCAAATGGACTAACTGGCAAGGGAATGAACCAAGTGGTTTCCAGTGTGCCGCTTCCTGTTTCCGGTTTTCTGAAGAAAAGTTCAAATTCAATAATCTTAAAATTTTAATGTACAATAGAAAATGAGTGAAGTCCAAATTCGAACTTCAAACTAATGGCAAGAATATTAAAAATTTAAAAAAAAATAAAACAATCTTTGACATACGTTTGGTACCCTTTATTATCCTACCTATTTATCCTGTAAAACGACTTGACCTTTGAGAATCTGACCTATCAGTCATAAAACCGCTGTCAGCAGCTGTAATTTATTTGTGGATTTGCGGTTTGATTGAACTTTGTTTAATTTATTAAACAGTTCATTGCGCGCCCGCTTCGCGCCAAATCCATCAAGTTAATGCAAGTGCTGAAAAATGAACGTTGTCAGTTGATTAATAGCCCCATCGAGTGGAAGGCAGTGTAAACAAAGAAACTTAGCTTGGGTCTTGTTTTTAGCCGTTGGAGAATGTTACAATAATTGAGTGAAGGGTATTTTGCAGTCGAGAACGCTCGCCTGCAGCATACAATGCAACAACTCTCGAAGGTCGAGCAAAACAAACTGGGCCTGTTTTATTGAATTTAATTTGTAGGCATTCTACCTTGGTTAAAGTCTTTTAAAATACTTGGAACTGCACACAGCGACAAGGTAGCACCAGAAAGAAAGACAAACAAGGGCTTCAGTTCGTCAATACAATCTACATAACAACTAAGGTTCGGTAGAAAAGTAGATTAGAAAGTAGATTAGCAAGCATGTGAAAGGAACTACTCGAGTTATTTAAGGGCGAAAGCAAGAAGTAAATCTAAAGAAATTTAAAAGTGTAATAAAAATAGAAAATTAATTAAAACTCCTGTTTCTTTACTATACACACTTTCTTAAGACCATCAAGAGAACTTGAACCTCCAACCTCCAAGCGAACTCGGAACACGCAAAATTAAAAGAAAACTAATCACCCATTCTGCACATTTCAATTCAAATTGCAAAGCGGAAATGGCTAATGTGATTCGCCATTTGTGAAAAGGGGAAATGGGTTAGCAATGCAATTTCATGGCAAGAGAAAGCGGAGATTGAGACAAAAGGCCACGGGGAATGGCAGATGATAATCAGGAAAAGTTTTAACAGGAAACAATTAATAAGCAAAAAATTCAAACTCAGCGCTGAAAAAAAAGGTGACAAGAAAAGCGAAGAAGAAAGAAAGAGTTAGCAAGGAAAGGAGTAGAGCAGGGTGTACTGAAATGGTGCCAGCTTTATAAATGAACAACAAGCAGCTTGCGCTGTACAGGCAGCTCATAATTAATTCACCCAGAGCTAAGCTCACTTGTTCTCTGAACTGAAACTACAATTACATGCGAAAGACCTTACACCCTGTTCCCTACAGCTGCGCCCGCTGTCTTGGCACTACGATGCATGTTTGTAAATTTATAAACAGATTCCCGCAGCTCCGCTTTTCCTCATCGTCGCCACCAATCGGAAGTTCTGTGTGGGAAAACTTATTTATGGCACACACACACACACACACACACAGTCACACACACAGCAAGCGCCGAGTAGAGCCAAGTTATTAATTTTTCCTCAATGCTTGCCACAATACCAACACGTAAATCTGGCAGCAGCTGACAGTTCACCGAAATTTGCCTCCTTTCGCCTTGCATAGTTCAAAACTTTAGCGCAAAATAGTGAAATATTAATGCTAATAGCTGCTGCGAGGCATTCGCTGATTGTGCCCTCTGCACCGACCCTGAAGATTGTGTGGTGTGAAATTCGACAAGCAAGATGGATGTGCTCCAAAATACAATGTAACCGTTGCCGAAACTTGAGCAATTTTTCAAAATTCTTCTTGACAAACTGTTATAATAAATGGAACACTAGGAGAAAGTACAAATGGAAAGCTTGAAAAGTCGAATAGGAAGATTTTTTTGACGACGCTATTAGTCTAGCTAAAACTTACCTTACCTTAGGTTATAAATATTTAAATCAGATCAACTTAGACTTTAATATGACTAACTTTTTTTAAAGCAGAGTTTTTTTTCCAAGTTAAATATCGCTTCGTTAGGTAGTTTTTTCTTGCAAATTAATGTCGCTATAATTTAAATAAACTATTCTATTTTTTTTTTCTTTGAGCTTCAAAGCAATGAAAAAACCCAACAAAATTTGCATGCAACAGAGAGAAAGGGAAAAAGAGAATAGCGAAAAAAACAATTAAAAGTTAATTAATTCAATGCAATGCAGTTGGCTCCTGTTTAATTTGGTCACTTTTTTCCATAGTCAATTGTTTTAATAAAAAGTTGTACGTTTTGCATTCGATTTACATGTTCGTCGATAAAAGTAAAATTCGCCATCTCTAGAAGAAGCTGCATTTTTGCCATTCACCCAATTAGCGCACACAGCCGAGTTTTTACTTAGTGCTGCCCATTGATATCAAGCACAAAGTGCTGCCCATTCAAAGATTATTCTCGATTTTAAAGCAAAGTGAAATTTAACAAACAATCGCAACATTAATAAAGTATTTACAGGTTACATTTTGAAGTCTAATTAACAAATCCATTGGCAATAAATTATTGATAATGAATTAGGAGTCTGCATTGGCCCTAGGGTCAATCAAAAGCCCATTAAATGATGTTGAGTTAATTTGCCATTCACACAACGCGGCCACACGACATAAACTTCCTGCAGGCGCTCATCAATCATAAAGATAGACAGTTAGATAACATAGATACACGGCATGATGTGCATTAGTATCCCAAGGCAATTATCTTTGTGCGATATTGCTATAATTTATAGTAGCCAACGCTGAATCAGTATAGTGTGTTGTATAGTATGAAGCATGAATACCCTTGCTGCCTACTTCTGGTTTGACACAGTCAAAGGTTGCAAATAATTTCTGCATTCAACACGATCATAGAATACCACTAGGAATGTTTACTATTTACTGGGCAGCGCCATTTATATAGCATCCCATTTGTCCATCGCTGTCAAGGGAAGCATTACAAATGAATTACGCGACGTTTTGGACAAGCTATGTGGGGAATTCTATTGCATTTATCATAGTGTGTGTATTTGCTCATTAATTGGCTAACTCATAAATCTTATTTCCAAAGCAAATTCTAAAATCTGGGTTTTACATTAAACTTAGAGCTCTAAACGTTAACAATCAATCAGTAAGTAACGAGAATAAAACATATGAATGTCAGTTTTACAATAATTTAACAGTAAAACATTCATATTTCAAGAAAAAATATAACAATTTATAATAAACTTTTATCAAATGGAGGAGACTATTAATGAGACTATGGTTGTGGAGTATATCAGAAGCGTTATGGAACCCGTATCGATGGCCTCCATTGTGACACATTTTGGCAATAAGGGACTTGATGAGATGGATCTCAATTTGCAGTTACAGCCAATTTTGAGATCGGCTATCAGTGCGGGTCAATTGATGCAATGCAACAACTATTACTTTGCCGCATCACTGCCTGAGGATCTGGAAAATGTTATTGATCTGAATGTAATTAGTAATGAGCCCTTTGATGATGAAGATGTGATTTCATTTTCCAGCTGTGAGTCGAATGAAGAGGAGCAGACTCAAGAGAATACCGAGCAGCTGGAATGCATTAATTCAAAGAATGAGTTGACTAATTTGAAAACTTCCAGCAGTGACAGTACCAAGACAGATGAAAGTCCATTGGACGAATAGCTGAAAATGTTTCAAAGTGCATGTTCAAAATTTCTTGTAATGAGCAACGGAATCTTTTTCATTTTATGATAGAATTTTATTTTAAATAAAGCGGTATTTGCTATAGTTAAAATATCGGTGTGTTATCATCTCAAATCCTCACTCGCAACGTAGTCAAAGTTCTTACGACAAATGTATGAAGCCATGAAGCTACGAGTTTGTTGCACTCTTTTTACGACCCTTTGCCTTGAGTAGTGAACTCAATGTACTTCTTTATATCTGAACGATTGCTGCGGTGAACTTTAAGAGAATCTGCAGAGATTTAACGATTGCCGTTGACCGGAGTTGATGGCGGAGCAATAAATTGGACGCTTGTTTGTTGTTGCCCCTCAATCATACGCCCATTTCGATTTTTGTGGAAGAAAGGGGGGGGCGGGGTTCCAGCATCAGCCTTTAGTGCGGCAAGTCTCAAGTGGCCCCAAAGGGATAATAACCCTGGCCTAACGCATGTGATTTACTTGCTCGCTTATTACCCCATGCAAGTGTGTACTGGGTCTGTCAGTTTCGGCGTACCACGTGGCGTATGATTAATGTGAAACGATTGACCTTACCGTGTAGCCTTATTGTCACGTTATGTAGTTTTTGGCAGTCTGTGTGGGGTATATTAAAATCTGTTAAGCTTGCTCAACCCTAGCAACTAACCATAATTGTCGTTTGATTTGCGCGCGAACGTGACGCTGGCATTGCCAGACATAGCATGTACTACTCCAATCCCGAGAGCTTGTCAGCCATGTGCAGAGTCTAACCATGCATGGTTGTATGTGCATTCCAGCGGGTTGAACTGTCTTTAGTGTGTGTCCCCGCCTCCCCCTTTCAACCGCGTCACGAGCGTTGAGCAAACGTGACAATCGCTATAGCAGGTAAACCATGCAGCAAGAATCGCGTGGTCAGCAGAGAAAGCAAGTCTATGTGAAGGTTCATAAGAGTCTAAGGAATGATTTGTGCAGGAAGGTGAGCCGTGACAAAACTATCAAATAATTTAGGTCAGTTTTGAGTTAAAATTCAAATTGTTTTAATAATTATACTATTTGAACATTAAAAATGGTAACAGGCAGAAGAAGGCGTGGCAAACCCTACAAAGTGTACATTATCTGACTCAGGATCACTAGGCGAGTCGATTGAGCCATGTACGTCTGTTTGTCTGTTTGTCTGTCTCTCTCTGTCTCATTTAAACAATAGGTGACGGATGAACTTGTGCAGAGGAAATAAAAGTATGATAATTTCTTTAAATACTGGGCAAATGGTATTTTATTGTCGGGCGGGCTAGAATGTAGCTTTCCTTACTTGTTTAAAATTTTTTTATCAACAAAAATCTCACATATTGATTAAAATAAAATGGGAAACCTTTTTTTTCAATTTATGAGTATAATAAATCCTTTTAAAGCCCCAGCAAAACTTTTTCATATTTTCTCTTTCACTTACTTCTTTCTGACCTTTGCCCGTTTAATGTCATTGGCTTATCTTTCATTCATATTTACATATAGAATTTTGTTATTTTCGTATTTTATGCATCACAATGGATGCAACTGGAAAATACACAAGCGAAACAAAACTGAATTCCATAAATTCGTATAACTATTCACTCGCAGAGGGAACTAGGGGGCGACTCTGCATTTTTAAGAATCTTCCTACCATTGCCATTGTTGCGGATCTGAAATATTTATTACTTGTACTGTGGCGACAATAAATGAAACAGCGAGAAGTGCAACCTTTGTTGTCGACCAAAGAAACTTACAATTGAGTTACATATAAATTGCTTAAATTGTAGAATTCTTTACTTTCTCAGAATATATTCTTTTTAAATAATAATAAACTTTAAAATTGTGCCATATCGATGAAACAAAGCGACTTCTGTCTGGGTAAACAAACCTTAAGCAACAGGAATTGCTGCTCAGAAGATTTATTAAAAATCATTGCCAAGCAAATCTTGAGCCATGGAAAGTCACGATGAGAATCGATTTTATGTTTATTCACATGTTCTCGATGCCAAGGTGCGCTAATAAATTGACAGTGTGCGAGAGCACGCACAGTACGCGGTGTGTACAAATACATATGCAGATGTATGTATGGTATGTATCGCATGTATTCTCTCTTGTGGGTCAGAGAGTAATCCGGGATTTGTATCGGTGTCAGCATGAATACACAGGTTTCCAATTTATACGCACATTTTTATGACACCCGCTTTGAATTAATGATGTTTATCCCCTATGGGCACTTCGGAAGGGGCGTAGGTATGGCGGGCGAATTGTATATACGGTAGGGGAATCCAGATGTTTTCAACTGGTTCACGATTAACCAGTCAGTAGGGGACTGAAATGAATCAATATGAATTTATATGTAAATTATATTTATTAATTAAATGCGAGAAATAATGATTTATATCTGTCACCCTTTTTGGTAACAGAATGAAATTGTTAATTTACATCAGTGTGACAATTTTGATAAGTAATCGATAAATTGGTCATTGTGCAATATCACCGATTACAATAAGCACACATGTTGTTAGCAGATTACTTAAAAGGTGCCTGGTACAATCTTCTCAGCTTTTCCCTTTTTCTAAAACAGCTGCAGAAATTATAATAGCTAATGATTGTACTATCTACCATAATTTCCGACTTGACGCATAACCTTAACTTCTTCTTTTGCAGCCTATAAAAGCAGCAACGAATTCGAATTGAAATCAGTTGTTTGATACACATTCACAATGAAATTGCCAACAAGTCTATTGTGTTTGATATGCCTCCTGACACTGCTTGGCTGTGGAAACTGCATATTAAGAAGAACGTTTGACCACTATTTCGATTTGGTACCGCGTGCAACAAATTTGACACATGTAAATTGATTTATTAAATTCTTCTATTCCAATGATTTTTATTTAATTGATTTTAGCGACAGACAATCTTTCTAAGGGATGCATGTAAGGGCTATAATGCGCGATGCACAATGGCCGAGCACTGCTGCAACTTTAGATGTCTGCAGTCATCAAATAAATGCATGGCCTAAAAAGATGCCACATTCTCTTAACTATTTTCGAATCCGATAAAATTGAAAGAAAAGATTAAAGATACTTAAAAGAATCTAATAAGTAATTTAACAAAAAAGTTTAAAAGTTTGTTTTAATTTTGTAAAGTCATTAAAAATGTAAGCTTTAAGAGCGATTAAATAAACTTTAGCGCAATAATGACTCTAACTGTTTCATCAAAACAACAATAAGAACCAAGTCTAGTCTTCATTAAGAAAGCTTTCAATTAGTTAATGGATTTCTTCTTTTTTATTTCACGCCTGTTTCTAGCATTTTAGCCACATTTTCGCCAGCTGCGAGAATTCTTTTCACTCTTTCAGCTTATTCAACTTCTGCTTTATTCAATGTTTTTTCGCTTATACATTATACATAAAATGATAAAAAGGTTCTGCATTTATTTCGGTTTTTTTCTTGTCTGTGCACAATGGAATCCGCAGAAAGAAAAAGACTGCGCCAAAGTATTGTTGTACAAAAAGGAAAATGAAACTTTGAATTATGTAATATTCGAGGTTTTCAATGCATAGTTAACTTTTGGTTACAAGAAATATAACAAGTCTTAATTTGAACTGTCCTGTAAATATTTAATGTAAAAGAATTCGTATAATTAATGGCAACTGTCTAGCTCGGACCGTTTACTAGTTTAAATTGCAAGTGACATGTCGGCGCAGGAAATCGGTTCAAATGCGCAGTCTAATAAGCTTGCCAAATTATCTACAGATAGTGTCAGCATCATTATTGTCCTGGGCAGAGGAGGAGGCTGCAGGAGCTGTAGAAGCCGAAGGAATGTTTGCCGCACAACTCAACTTGAATGTCGAGAACCAACAGGACCCGTCTAGGCAGCGTCTCGTTGACCTAACGGGCACTTCCGCTATGAATGCGATGACAACGCTAATGAAGGACTCGCCCCAAGTGCCGACACTGGTGAGCAACAACAACAACGCCAGCAAAACCAAGAACAACAATTGACTGTGACTTGAGATGGCAGAGGGGCAAACACTACAGACAATCTGAATAATTGGCTTGTCCTTCGCGTGTAAGTTAAGAAAACTGCAAGGCCTGTTCAAGATTTGCAGGGCATTCTTGTTTTTGGAAATATTTATTATACTTATTTATTATATTAAATTACATTATATATTTTACGATTTAAGTATTTAAGATACCTTAAGAAAATGAGCTGTTTAGAGTGTTTAAGGCTGCTTCTGTTCTTCTTTAAAGGCTGAGGCAAAGCAGTAACTTTAAATTTCCTCCTACTCTTTCTTTCTTTCTTTCTTCTTTGTTTTCTTATTTTTGTTCTCCTTTGCATTCCTATTCTCTCTGCAACATGCTGTGCTTCCCTTGCAGTTTGCCAAATGACGCCGTCAATAAAAAACGCCCTCGATCGGTTGGCGCAACGAAAGTGACCCTGGCGCCATCTGGTGTCGAGTGCGAGTACCAAGCGGCTCTTACCCCACCCCCAGGAATCAAGTGGAAAACTTGTTAAGCTGGGGTAAATAATATAGAGTGGGGTTCCTTTTTTATCACATGATTTTTATTGTCGGCTTCTTGTTGTTTGTTTGCCGGACAACAAGCGGCTGAGAATTTCGATTGTTCGATACATACAAGTGTGTGTGAGTGTGTGTTTGTGGTGTGTGTGTATATATATATGTGTGTATAGCAGTTTGCTTTCACTTGTTATACTCTTGCTATTTTTACCCTTTCTTGTTTACAGCTAACAAAATGCTTGAAAGAAAGCCAAGAAAGTTGACATGGTCTATATATAGTCAAAGAGTATCATCGAAATCAAAGGTACTAAAATAAGTAACTATATATATAAGCAATGTAAGCACCTCAGCTGCAGCCAGCTAATACCTTTTTAAAGCTGCATAAACATTCCCCCCAGATTGGTCTACTTTCACCTGTAGTGAAAACGATTAGGAAGTGCTTTACCCAGTTTTATTTGCTCACAATCCGTACTACTTTGCTTTGCAGAAAAAAAAGCGAATTAATTCCCACACCTGCAGTCCATAAGTTTAGCTTGCCCCACTCCAATTTGATGAGCCTTACATACTTAAGCTTAAATGCAAGCTGCAGGAATCCCCTTCCCTCCTCCCCCCACCATCGAGCTGAACAGAAAAACAATACAGTCCACAGTCCACGAAAACAAGTGTGGATAACCACAGGATAACTTGGGGAAGGTGCGCCACATGTTGTTCTCTCCCGTTGCACAAAAGTTTTTAAATCCTTCTAGGAGCTGTCAGTTTCACCTGGTCCACCCGGCGCGACCTGCACGTTGATATGTTTTTCAGAGAATCTGCAAAGTACAAAAAACGAGAGCGAAAAGCGCGAGAGGGAAGTGCATCAAGGCAAAAGAACGTAGCCAGCTACATTAAAAATGAGGAAAGACCCAAATCAACCGGACGTTCCATGCAAGCGCCAACCAACAAAGCTAGCAGGTAGGAAATGCAGTGACAAACTAAGCATTTTCGGGGTCTTTAAAATCCTTGATGTTCTTGAAGCAGATGAGGTTTAGTTGTATCTGCTTATTTATCTTGCCAAATCAACAACACTTTTTTTGACTTTGCAACCTATTCTCTTCAAGTTAGATTGCCAGCACGTTGTTTACCTATTTATTTTTCAGTATTAAGTTTTGAAGTCCAACAAAACAAGCTATAAATTATTGTAGCTCTAGAGGAGAAGGAAAAACTCAAACTGTCCTCTTGTTCCAAAAGTTTATACGAACTTGATGCGAACGTCGGCAAAATGCAAGGCAAACAAGTCAAGCAACTGAATCAAATGCATTTTTCCTTTTCGTATTACTTGCATAGGGTTTTTAAGATCTTATTTGAAACCTCTTTAACCTTGTTGCGAACTGTTTTAGTTAGCTCCTTAAACCATCAACCTAGGGTTAAAGTTTTACTTTAAAATAAAGGCAAGGTTTCTTCTGGTTGAGCCGCCTCTTTCAAGCCAGCCCACTGTGTCTGCCCTGCCCAGAGAGCGGGTTGTCACAGGCAGACATAACCAACACACACACACATACACACACTCAAAGATAAACAATCCCATATGTTGTTATACATATGTCATGCAGCTGCAAAGATATCAAAATGTTGTCTGAGAAAAACAAAGACATTCCTGCACTCCGACTCGCCTGCACAATTCACAACTCATTCGCTTGAAATAAGCTCGAGTTTAATTCCCAATTATAATCACAATTTACACGACACACGCAAGTTAGACTCAGAACACTCACAACACTCACATGAATATTCGAAATTCTCGATTTCTCGAATTCTCGAATTAATTGCCACCTCGCAAAATGTTGACTTAGGCAGGGAATTTCTAGGACCGCAAAGCTCTGCCCGTCTCCTCCTCCTCCTTCTCCTCCTCTATAGCAAACAGGTTGCCCGAATGGATATGGGATTTAAATTAAACTAATTCATACAAACACAAACACATGTCAGTCTGTCTGTGTAAGCGTATTTGCTCGAGTGCCGTACAAATTGGGCTCATTAGGCCTAAGGCGACTTCAACTGCGACTTCGTGACATCTGTGCGTAACGATCGGAATCGGAATCTGAGCAAATACCTGAGCCACGCCCATAGCCCACAGCCCACAACTAGTCGCACCATCAGTTAAGGGTTCGGTAACGATGCGAGTGTGACCTGGGTAGGGAGCGATAGCTCCAGATGTCCGGGCTAATTATGCGACATGGCAATGAGAGGACATTTAAGCCACGTCTCTGAATACTAACAGGACAGAACGGAATGCCTCAGGCTCAAGAGGAAGAAGGAAGTGCCAACCCGACAGCCGCAAACTGTTTACACTTAAACAATGGACACGTTCGAGTCGTTTGCCTTAATGCTGACGAAACTCGACACAAAAATCAATAGCCTGGCCCAGCAGCAGGTCGAGGAACAGTACATTTACTGGTTAAATGTGGCCAGAGAAGAGAGAGAGAGAGAGAGAGAGATAGAGACAGTCGAGTTAAATAGGTGAGGCGACCAAAAGTTGTAGGACAAAGCCCAGAGAACCACAATTCCCCATGCCATGTCGGCTGACCTAGGTCATAATTGGTATTCAGTTGTTCTTGCATTATACTGCCATCATCCCAACTGAGAAATTCGTTTGCCACAGAAGAAAAATGGCCCCGATTGTCTTTGTTATCTATCAACCTCCGTCCGACTGTCTCTTTTTCTAGCCAGACTGAGTTATGATACCGAAACAATTTTGCGGAGAGCAAAAGCAAAGCTTTTTCTGCTCTCCTCTTTTGTTCGACTGTCGTAAGGGGAGAGCAGGAAATTTAACACAACTTTGTGGAAAATAATCTATGTGATTGCAAGATTTATTAAATAAAGAAAATACAAATGTCTGCGTCAGGTTGCAGACATGAGAAACTCAAAGATATTTATTGGCTCTCTCACTTTAAATTATCAACTTAGTTTTAAAGCCTTGTTATACCCTGCAACCGTTGAATATAGTCAATAAAAGGGTTAACTTACTTTGTGCGCATGTATGTAATAGTCATAAGGAGGCGTGGCTAACCCGACAAAGTGTATCTTGGTTAGGATTACTAGTCGTGTCAGTTGAGCCGTGTCCGTCTGTCCGTCTGTATGAACGCAGAGATCTCAGCTAGTATTAACGCTAGAGACACCGAATTTGGCATAAAGATTTCTGTAGCTTGTCTGCTTCATAAATTAATATCAATTTTAAATGCCACGCCCATCGCCGCCAAAAATCGATAAAGAAATGAGATATTAATAGAAATAGAAGACTTTGTAATTAGATAGCTGGGCGAGGGGTATCTTACTAGCGGGTAGCTTTAGCTTGTGGTAATTTTGGATTTAGATTATTAAAATTGATTTACATTTTTAATAAAAAAAAATAAATAAGAAATTATGCCGATTCGATTGATTCAATATTTATTGTGGCAAATAGGAAAACTGCTGGATGAAACATACATATGAACAACACTTTCAGACGACACTGAAATGGCGCACATTGTTGTTGGGGGCAACTGCATAAATAAGTCAGGGAAAGTGGAAAGTTTGCTGATGGCTTTTTTCACGGACAACGCGAGAAGAGATGCAGACGCGGGTACTGAAATTGCAAATGGGAAATTCTGTTTTCTTTTTTCTCCCCCTGCAAAATTGTGAGGAACGTGCAAGCAAAAAGGACTCAACGTCAGCGCGCTGAGATGGACAGAAGTTCTTTGCAGTGATTCGAGCAGCTTCGCGAGGAGCTCGGCGTAAAAACATTTTGATAGTTCGATTAAACTGTCACCCAAAGAGAGGCGGAAAGTTACGGGAATTTTAGAGCGAAGCTATAACTAAAGTTGGGTTAAATTTGGTTAAATTTAAACTTATTAACTATGCTGATTTAATCTGCAAATACCTTTAGGTGTTCTTTATTAAACTCCAGCTATTTGTTTGGCTGCCTTTTTAGCCTTTAACCGATGCCACTTACACAGTTTCCCCCAAGCACAAGTGTCGTGGAATGTTTGTGCTATTTTTATGAGTGCACATGCTGCGAAATAACACACACACACACACGCACACACAAGCTCTCACCCTGTGCCATGCTGGTCACTGTTTAGTTGCCTTTATTTGCTTTTATTGTTCCCCAGTTCAAGGTCCTCCCGCACATGTGGATTATACTGTTATGCTTATGAGTGCTGCAATAGAAGCTGGCAGCCCGCCGGGCAGGACCACGTTGTCTTTTGTGTGTGCCACACACTCACAAGCACACTCGCTGCCAAATGGGCAACTGGCAATTGCAGCCAAGGAAAACGTTAAGTGGTTATTTCGTTGGAAACTGAAGATATGCGAGAGTTCTGAACGAGGCACTTTGAGGGCACGAACACGGTCGAAAAAGCGTCGGAAAGTGGGGCTAAGAGCTTGGCAGTTTAAGCAGCAATGGCATCTTAATTACGCATACGCTCCGAGGTCCTTAACATTATCTTTAAATGGAATTAAAAATTTTCCAGCTAATAAGCAAATTATTATGTTTTTTGAGCGGAAAGTCTTGGAATTTTACTTTAGTCCTTTTAGATAATTTATGAAATGAAAATTAAAGGGATATATGCTAGGTTTTATACCCTTTCTTTTATTGGTATTAATACTAAAGATTTCTTCGAAATTTTTATACATATTTCCAAAGAAGTTTAGGGGTACTTACGGATAGATGCATGTACATAGCTTCATCAACTTATCAGTTGACACTGAACTGGAATATGTACTTTATAGAGTCGGAGATATTCCCTCTATCCTCCCTTGCAAAACAGCTGAGCTATTAAAGTATACCCCTTGCGTATTCCAAGCATTTGTTTTGACTATAATAAATCTTTCAGATTTTCAAAACTTTTCACAACGCAAAAACAATTGAAATAAAAATTCTTTGCTCGATTATCGCCAATTATCGCCAAATACAAAAAGTATATGTACGGTATCTATACCGCATTTGTGCTACTTATAGAAACAGCTTATTGCACTTTTCTGCTTTTATATTTTATGGCTTTCTTGACAGAGTGCCCTGACATTGATTTATAGCAGCAACTACCATTAGCAGTGCAAGTTGGATAACAAACACATCATCAATTTTAATAAAACAATTGTTGCTGATTTGTTTTCAAGCAAATTCGTCTTGTCTTCTACATTTGTTTTTCTCGAGAATTGAGAAGAGAAAATGCTTGGGTTCTTATTGTATTGTTTACTGTGTAGGTCTTAAATAGAAGAACAAGAAATTTAAGAATTTAACAATCTTTTTAATATGATGTAATGTAATCCTGAATAAAAGTATGTTTTGTGTAAAAGGAAACTAATTACCTTCAAGCCTGAACTAAATTGCTGAAGGCACAACTAGGAAAAGAAAAGTCTAGAGTACATCAGCTGAGTAATTGACCAATTCAAGAGCCATTCATTTAGGCCAAAGGGCAATTATAACTGCCTGCTTGGCTCAATTAAGGTGACCTTGGTTACGCACAGTTTGCCTTGACTTCAATTAATAGTATGCTCATAAAATGCTTGAATGCATGCCGAGTAGGATTGAAAAGGGCTAAAGAAGGGTGAGCTCCACTGTAAGGTACCCGATACAAAAAAAAAAAAACAAACTCAAGCAACCCATAATTCTTAGTTTACACAGCATTTTATAAGTTCTCTTTACACAGCATTTTATAAGTTCTCGCAATAAATAAAACATTGCATTCCTCTTTAAATTCACGTTACAATTGAAACAAAGTTGCACTGCTTTGTTGCTGCTTATGGGCAGCAGGTGGCGTCGCTCAATTGTCTGTTCATTCTCCCTTATTTGTATTATGTTGTCAATTTGCTTGTTTATCTGTTTATCTGTCAGTTAATGTTGGCTTCCCACTCGCATCGCATTTGTGCATTGTTAAACAGTCAGAGCTGGGACTGTGACGGGCTTTAGTATCGCTTTTATACCTCGACCGCGGAAATTACCTTCTTGCTGTCGAGCATTAAACACTTTTGAAAGCGGCATCATAAATTCACACCTTGTGGTCATTGAAAAGGTGTGATAAGGGTTGTATATAAATCTGCTTTATTAAGAGCCTGAAAATACTTGTAAAAAGAAATGTCTGACTTGATTTTTATAGGGCTTTCTTAAACATAGCTGCATTCCAATAATAAATGTACAAATTTGTTCCGTTTTTCTACACCTCTCTGGTGTATGAAACCTTGTCTACATTTTTAAATTAAGTTTTCTCCTTTATCTTGCAAACTGCAGCGTAAGGAGGAAGTAGATTGCCTTGGCATGCGCCGGTTAGACAAGTTTATCTACTTCGGATTGCGTGCACAAAGTTGCCCGTTTTGCAATGAGGCAGCACATTCCAGTATCTACTTGCACCGACTGGTGCTAACATGGCTCTGCAACTCAAAGGGATTCCTTAAGTAGTCGGTGCAGGCAGGTCCAGCTAGTTGTGCCCTTTGTGGTTGTTTTTTGAACTCCTGCTCCAAGCTCAGCAGTTTCTCTGGTTATCCAATCAGAGGGAATTTAGTGGAGATTCTACGAGCATTCCTGGACAACTGAAAGGGATTGTAAAAAATGTTATGTGAATGAAAAATATGATCCAACAAAGGGCAAAGATATGCGCATTTTTGTATTAGCTTTCGCTCTGTGGCAAAGCAATTTAAAATAAAATTTATAAATAAATCTTTTTTGTTTAGCAAAAACTATAAAAAATGCGTCAAAAACGGTAAACGTTTTTTTTTATGAATCCCACATATGTTTCGAATTATCTTTCTATTGAGTACTACTACATCAAATGGACACACAGAATCATTTCCAATTGTTATCAACAGTCTCAGACAACAAAATAGATAGAAATAATTTATTTCCATGGCAACCCTTTGTGATTTGTTTTACTCCAGCTGCGTGAGAAATAAATATGCATGGAATAATTCATATAAAAATCTCTTTTGCGGCATTTTGTTTTTACATTTTTTGAATGCCTGATGGCGCTTAAATAAATACGCGCATCACGTATACGCCCCGTGAACGTGCTTTAATTCCTAATGGTGTTTACCCTTTTGATTTGCATAATTTATGAAAAAACATTGCAAGCCTTGGGTCAATTTAATTTTATTAATACAGCAAAATCAATAGGAAGCATGGTTTAGTACAACAAATGTGGTTAAATGACATTGGCATGGTGTATGGTATGTGTAGATTTTGTTCGTGCTTTGCTTGTTTTGGTAGTGTGAAGGTCGCTGTGATTACAAGTTGGAAAATAGAAAGAAAGAGAGAGGGAGTAAAAGAGAGAGTAGATGAAATATTTAGGATGAGCTTTGTTGTCTACACATTTGGCTCCAATCTATGAAGCTACATATTCCCCAAAGTTACCCGCTGCTAATTGATGCTCGCTCTAGTTTCATATAGAAGTCCTTGGAGGTAAAGCCGCTTATAATGTAAATACCTTAATTTAAAGCTGCCTTTGGCTTATACCATATATTTTTCACTTATCTGCACATTACATGCACTAAATATTTGCATTCAAAACGATTTTTCTTAAATGTATTTAATACAAAAGCGCAACAAGTTGTCGCTGCATAAAAGAAATGAAACAACTCCAAAAGTATTTGTCGTTTAAAACCTACAAACATGTTGCAACATACATGTTGTAAGCCCTGAAAACTGCCAACTACATATAACGAGAGGATTTAAACATGTAAAGAATTATAAAATAAATTATACAGAATAAAGATTAAGTATAAAAAAGTTCTACGATTTTTTCCTAATTAAATCGGAACTACTTGTTTAGCATAGTGCAAACAAAGTATTCCACGCTGGCTGTATGCTCTTGGCTTTTTAAAGTCCTTACAAAGAGAGCGGAAAAAGCAAGCAAATTGAGTTTAGATCTGCAGAATAAAACTGCACAATTGCAACAAAGTGACGCCAATAACATCAAACGCAAATGGAGAATATTTCGCTCTCTTCGCTGCTGGTGGGGAAGTCAAAAGGACGAAGTGAAAAACAAAGAAGCGAGAATAGAATTGACCATTAAGCTAAGCAGAATACTCGGCGTGGCAAGCAAAGATAAAACCCGCAAGTGAAAAGGCAAACACCAAATTGATAAACGTCGCCTTTGTCTCGGAAATTGGCAACCTTCTCCTCCCCACTGGCTACATCCCCCTCGCTCATCCTTCCTCCCCTTCCCGTAGCTCAAGGGTCCCTTGACTTGTTTGTTATTTGAGTACAGCTCGTAATTTGGCGGGTTGGCTCAAGGGTGCCGACAGCGAAGGGAGCGACGTCGACGACGAAGGCGATGCAAACATGACCATCGCAAAAATTTCGAGGAGTGCTGATAATCTACAACGGGCTGTAGAGTCCTTGGCGGCGAAAAACAGCTCGATAAAAGGATATCAAAAAGCACCTCGTCTTGATTTCAATATTCGCTTTTGAATGTGCATGTGTGTGGGTGTGTGGGTGTGTGTGTGTGTATGTGCTTGATTTCACGCTGAAAGGAATTCTATACTCCAAATAGTTGAAATTTAAATTTCAGCAATCTTTCTGCATTTATTTTCGCCCAATCTGAAGGTATTTCGGCACAAAGTATATGATTGATAGGTCTGTGGAATTTCAAAAAAAAGAAAATCTCATGCTCTTTTCAATTGAGACTGACAGAAATAAATGCGTAATATGAACCCTAAAAATGCAAATTGTGAAGCAGCAGCTGCTAACTGTAAACTTTTTCGGTTTTGTGTGCTTTACACCCTTTAGCCAGTTGAATAGGTCGAGAAGGGAATACAAGATTTGTGTAATTCCACTGAATAGTTAGAAGCAGTCGTTAGCCACCTATTAAAGGTCCCTTTCTACTTTAGTCTAAAGTTAGCTTATTCTGAAAAATAATGGAGAGAACCTCTTTCTTCATATCGCAAATAAATCGACAGTTTTTAAACAATGCAACTTTTCAAATGAAGAATTAATAAGTGTAGCGGATTTAAAAACAGTATTTGCAATATATTTTAAAAACTATGCGCAGAGTATTCTACTGTCATGTGCGCTCGACTGTAGCTTTTGCAACTTCTTTTTTTTTTTTTTTTTGGTCATCTGTCACTTACTAGTATCTCATCTGTCGTACATGTTCTGTCACTTTGCTGGCAAACTGATTATGATATTTAGATTAGTGACAGCAGCACAGCTGCCAGTCAGCTAGCCAGAATATGTTATCCCTTTTCTACTATAATTCTTCCACTCCTTCGGTCTGACAGACTTGACAGTTTCACAAAACTTTTTCCATATAATGTTTAAAATTTTGTTCTCTATAAATTATGAAGTTTGATTAGACAACTTACACACTAAACTGATTATCTGTTTTAGGCACTGATTGGCAAACTTCATTGCAATTAAAGAGACAACTTGAAAGGTATTTCAGATATACAAAACATAAATCAGTTTATAATATTTTGTAATTTTTGTCACCCCATTAACTTATTTGATAAGACATTCCCGCTTTGACTCTGCGCTTTCGCTAACATCAACAAGTAGCCCCATTAAACTGTCCACAAATTGAGGTGGAGGTGCTCTAAATTGCTCTTAATTATGCAGAAAAACGACAGCCCGACACACAGGCTCCCCTCTTGGTTTCTTTATGCTCAGTCGAGAGCCACGTACAAGCGACAAAATGGAAATGGCAGAAGCATGACTCCCTCTTGGGGAGTAATGAATCAGAGTGGGGAATCAGGCCACAAATTGAATTCATGAACAAATTGTGGAAAAGTAACGCGATCATGGAGTTTATAGCATTTGAACAAATTGCATAATTTAACATTGAAAAGAAACTTGATTTGTTATAAATTTTCAAGATGTGAAATGTAGTCTTAAATCAGTTTTAAAGCGCGTACCTTCTATGTGCTGAACTCTGGCGAACTATTCGCAATGCCAACTGTCAGAAAGACAGAGAAATAAATGAACAACTGTGGTCGTCTGCCGGCAAATAGGAGACAACAGACAACAGAGAGCAGGGAGCAGAGAGCAGAGAGCTGTCCCTTCCTGTGCTCATATTGAATTCCAGTTCTGGACACATTCATTTTCTCAATTCTGGCCAAAGGATTTCCCCGGCGAGTAAATATAAAAAGCACAAATAGAAAGCAGAAACGAAACAGGAAGAAGGAGAAAGAAATGTTCGAGGCAAACATTCACCTGTTTTGCGGGCAGGCAACTTCCTGAAGTTTCTAACGTAATTCCAATGTTTGTCCAGGTCTTCCGCAAATGTGTGTTGAGTAAATATTGCTCCCAAAAGTAAGTAGAAGATAAATGGATATTCGTTTGGTCACAAACAAATCGACAATTTTATTAGCTAAAGGAAGTACGAGAGTCTTCACAACAGCCTACTGAAAATGATTCTATTTCTGTCAGATAATCCTTTCTATAGTCAGACCCTCGTTTGCTATTTGCTATACCTCTTCTCTTTTGACTTGCTTTATATTTATGAAAAGTGGAACATCGCATTTCTTTTTATACCGATAATGTCCGCCAATTGAGCTTGATGGCTCTTGAGGGCTTTAACGGTTTTTTAATCGTTAATTAAGTGAGACGATTCAACAGAGCGCGGAAAAACAGGCAAAAGGGAAAGCAAAAGCAAAATCAGATAACAGCAATCAAAGGAAAATCTACCTCGTTTACAGTTTGTTAATGGTGAGTATGACAGATGGGTGAGTACTTTATTCAAAAGAAAAAACTTTAAAAATAACCGAAGTTGTCTGTAATATTTCCTCTTCTTAAATGGTATCTTTGATCCACAAGCGGTACACCTTTCCAGACTTTAAAGGGTAACTAGTAGCGCACACTGTGCATGCAGTTTACTTATCGTGTTCAATATTTCAATTGCATTCAGATCCTTTCAGGCGCTGCCAATAGAATCTCAGCTTTCCGACAATTTTTTATTATAAAAGTGCACAATTTGTGCATTCTCCGGGCAATATTGAGCCTTTGAGTGCTTCGCATCCACTCCCCTGTCCGCATCACTTCCTTCCACCCTCCACTTGAACAACGCTTTGCAAGTCAACAGCTCGCACTGTTTTCCGTTAGCAATTTTATTTGCATTTGTTATTGCTTTTTCCATGAATAATCATCAAAGAAACCAGCAAAACACAACTGAGTCATCGCCGGACAGCTCGAGGCGGGGGAGCAGGGGGCATTGGAATTCGAAACTCATTCGATACGTTGAAATTGATTCTTATGTTATTAAATATTTGCATTTCCTATGAGGCTGGTATAATGATTAGTTTCGCAATTTGTGAACAATATATTGGTTTTTTTTTCTGCTTTAAACTTGTATTCATTTCGAGTGTGTCCAATTTCAAAAGACTCACAGGAAAATTGCGTGCGACAGGCATGAATTTATGCGACACACAGAAACAAATATGAACAGAGGTTCCATGACAGCCAGATGAGCACAAAAACAAAATTCTGTTTGCTGAGGGAAAGAGGGAGAGAGGGTGGTAGGCAGGAAAACAAGCGGCGCTGCGAATGAATAAACAGACCCATTCAAATACAGACTTCCCCGCTCTTTCTCACACTTCAGTGAACTCGTATTTGTTTATAACAATTCCACTGGTTTTTATACCCCACAGCAAGAAAAATATAGTGAAAACGTGTGCGGGTGAAAAAGTATGGCAAACACACATGCGACAATTCGTTTATGATTTCACTTCAATTGTCTGCAGGGTATTTGCATACTCTCGCTCTCAATGTTGACTTGTGACAGAACGGAAGATATCTCACGCTCGATTGAAGTGCATGAAAAGTGCGCTTAATTGAAGCACGAGGGGGGAAATCTATTTAAGTTTGAGCTCCAAAAACGCTAAGATTGGCATTAAATTAAAGCTCGACGAATTGTTTTTGGTTACGCAAAAGGCGTTAAGATCTTAGCGAAACAATCTTTTAATACTCCGTTTTTTTTATACTTTAATTTCGTATAAGAAACTTTCCATATTCCTTGCCAATCTTTAATTTATTTTAATTTTAAAGTCAATTAATATGACAAGCTGTCGTAAAAATCAGCTACTAAATTTGGCCATGCCTTCAATTTTAATTTTTAATTCGCTTCAAATTCCTCTCCATTCGTTGCATATTGATTGCATATTTAGTTGATTGGAAGCCATGCCAGTTATACAGAACAGTCAACTCATTGGCTCATTGTGCCCTTGCTGGGAATTGAAGTGCCGCATTGACCCCGCTGCAATGACCCCCTTTCTACCCTAGGTCAAGTTTGAAACAACTGACAAAAGTCATGGCATAACCTTGTGTGTGTTGTGTGTGTTCTTTGCCCTGTCGTCGATTCGGCAGCAGTTGGCAAGCTCGCATTTATTTATTTATACTTGGTTATATATTGAGCACGGGGGACGGACAGCATGTCGATGAGAACTTTGAGCTTAGCGGCTGCAGCGGCCAAAAATGTTCATTAAAATGCAATTGAATTCGTTGGCAAGCTACAAGAGAATTCAATTACTTCTTGTCGCGTGGGAATGGACGAGCGCATAAAAGTATGCTACATTTTTCGCTGTGTTAAGAGAGAAGCGCATGTGGTACGTGTGTGTTATATCAAGCAAGCATGAGGCATGGTTCATGGGATTTTTTTGCGTAGTATCAAGTAAAGTTTTCTTCGGCGAGCGCAACTCGTGTCATCTTAATGAGTGTGCGCTACCAAACACACATGAATGAGAGAAGCAGCACGTTCCATGTTGTGCTTTTCAAGCCACCACGATGCACTCAATTTACGTGATGTTCGATTTTCTTTTCTACCCAGAGAAACTTACTTTCTTTTTTCTAGCATTGCATTCATCTCGAGGGGGCAAAGCGAGCTTAAGCAGCGCTTTTAGTGCACCTTAATCACACGCGTTGAACTTCATTAGGCGCATTGAACCTGAAGCATCCTTGAACTGCCCCCTGAGTGCAAGTTGGACAGCGGCGAGATACAGGCTGTGAGTCCCGTATTACGTATACGCAGTGTGCGCCGTTTGAGTAGGCGGACACGCATCGAGTCACATTTGGATCGCTTCATGCATTGCATTGACCTTAGCTGGGAGAGAGCACTATCTATAAGTGAATAAATGCATAATACATTAATAAATAATGAACAAAAAGAGCCGACTTGCTAGAATTAATATTAAATTTAATGGTCAACGATTTTGTGGCCAATGCAAAACTTTGACTGAACACAGCAGAAACTACAAGTAACAAAACTAATACTAAGCATGCCTGACAGTAATTTACCCTTCTCTTAACTTTCCAACAAGAAAATGTGTGTTTATACAAACAGACTGACGGACAGACGGATAGACAGACGGACTGACAGGCGGACAGACAGACAGACGGACTGATGGACAGTCAGACGGACAGACAGACGGACAGACAGACAGAAAGACAGAAAGACAGAAGGACAGAAAGACAGACGGACAGACAGAAAGACAGACAGACGGACAGACAGACGGACAGACAGACGGACAGACAGACGGACAGACAGACGGACAGACAGACGGACAGACGGACAGACAGACGGACAGACAGACGGACAGACAGACGGACAGACAGACGGACAGACAGACGGACAGACAGTCGGACAGACAGAAGGTCAGACAGACGGACAGACCGAAAAGCAGACAGATATAAAGAGAGAGATAGAGATCCTGATTAAATATACTTCTACCACGCCACCATCTGCCTTCTAGCTAGATACATTTACACAAAATAAGTATACCCTGTTTTGCTAATTTTCCATGGACGGGTATAACAGTAAAGAAAACCAATAATTACCCAAACACAAAAACGGCAATAAAACTTTGTTATAACATGCATGTAAAATATGTTCAACCCGAAACTTTTCGCACATTATGCAAACAACGTTTCAAGGCAAAAAATTAAAACAACATTAGAGCAAAAAGCATGTTTAATTATGGCGCCAAACAATTTTAAACAAGTTTGAATACACCTGGCAAAAAAGCAACCTTCCCCTACATCAAGGAGAGTGTTAACTAACCAAACTTTTGTATAAAAGATTGAAATGATTTCAAGGAATTTCTGATGTTAATCATCTAAGAAATTTCCGGGAACTCATCGCACTTCACGCCCCTTCGTTGGCATAGGCAACTTGCCTGTTGAGTCTGTGAAAGCGACTTGTCCTCGATTCGTTCACGCCACTCTTCACAGATGCGCCAGGACATCCGCTGACAGTTCGGACTACACTCCGGACAATTGGACCGTTGACAGCTGTCGCCCGAAAAATGCCTGCCTCTGCTGGAATAACATCCTGATAAACTTCGTCTTCTGTAGTGGCATGAATGAATATGTACACTAAACGTTTAGGGTCCGTTTCCAGAATTTGCCAAATATAACAGAGAATTAAAACTTTGAGTATTTAGTGGGCAAAGTTCCGGCAGGCATTTCCGCGACAGGCACTGGCATAGGCAATTAGATAATGCAGTTAGAATACATTGGCAACTTCATTTGAAGAGATGAAGATACAAGGCACGTTCCACCTTCAGCAAGTTCGCGGCTTAAAGTTGATATTTTATAGACATGTCTAGCTGAAATTTCGCGACAGTAAAGTGTAGCTTCTTAGTTTCCTACGAGCTGCAGGAGTGGTTGCTCCAAGAGCTTGAAGTGTACATTCAAGTTAAGTTAACTTGATTTGCTCAATATCTATTCAATTGCAAGCCAAACCGTTGATTATGCTGTTACTCAGGTAATTGGGGGGCGTAGCAAACAGGCCCACAAATTTCGGTCTGCAATGTTGGACAACAAAACTGTTAGCCAAGTTGACTTGCAGTTGCGGCTGTGGCTGTGGCTGCGCCTGTGGTCGTTAGCTGATAATGCAGCTGCCAAAATGTACCCCATGGCCCAATAATCATATGAACATTAGCGGCATGTGGGCTAAGCGAGATTTCTATGCCATCAGGTATGTTAAAGCCGTGCCGAAAATTTAATATGCATGCAGCGCGCTTTTGAATGGAAGAATTTAAGCAGCCTCAAATGAAAAGTTAACGCAACTACAAAGTGCACAACTTAAAATGTGCAGAGCACAACGTGGCACGAGCGTATCTTATAAGCACCAGGCAGGCAGCTATGCAGGGAGACAGGCAGGAAGGCAGCCACTCAAAGTTTCAGACTAGACTCGAGCCTTGGCCGCGCGTAGAGCACCGTCGTCGACGGATACAAAGGGAGCGTGTAAAGACAAATTGCATAAAGGATAACGGCAGGCAAACTGCAGCAAAAGACCAGAACGACGCCTCGTCTGAGCTCGCGTGCATGCCACTACGTACACTTTGTGTGTGTGTGTGTGTGCCTGAATCTAAGGAAAAAGATGAAAATGGAAAACCAAAGAGCAGCAAGATTTAGCGACACAGCACCGGAAATTGGGGGGAGACTCTACGTAAAACCAGGTTTGCACTCAGCACCAAAGTCGAGCAGCAGCCTTTTGGCTCTGACTCCACTGACATCCATTTCGGAATCCGCAACGTCATTGGAATTTAATTAACGCACAGCTCAGGCGAAGCCCCTTCCACAGCTCTCGCTCACTAACTACCCTAGCTCACCCCCAATGTGCCATTGTTCCAGCTCACCAATTGACAATCGGCTACGTTAATCACATCAGCAATCAGAGACAGAAGCCAACAGACATTACCGTAAATCGAAGGCTTTACTCAAGTTGACGATGCTAAGGGTCAGCCGTTTAGTGGTTTACCTTTGACCCGCATGGACAATGGCATTGGAATTAACAATGAACGATTGATGAACAGCGCAGACAATGCATGAAAGAGTTGCTTGTAGCATTTTAAAGAGCTAATACAACTAATGTAATCGAAGTGAGGAAATTTCGTTGCAGTTTGAGGCATGATAACAAAGAAATCACAATCAGCTTGATAACCTAGGGTAGCCTAGCGCCCCTTACCTACGATTAAATCAACAACAAAGCAGTAGGGGACCCTTACAAAGAGTCTCAAAGCGGTTTCCCCCATACGAATCGTTTTCAATCCCTGAAATGAAATCAAAGTCAATACCTAATGACTTTGGCCTCATGGCGAATTAGGCAGCTCAAATGACACGATTCGAGGCAATTCGGGGTCGCAGTACTAAGTGCACATTTTGCCGTTGTGTAACCTTTTGACACAAATGACTTTTGGCATAGAAATGCTGCGCAGCGACTCATTCAATTGTAATTGAATGCGCATTAGGTGAATGATTCAGACTTCATTTGTGACAAAAGAAATACATGGAAATATTTAATTTCAATTAATCTATCCAGCAGCAAGTATAACCATACTATGCCATAAACAACATTAAGCCCCAATGTGAAGCCCTTGCCGAGTTCAACAATAATTCGACATGAATTTAATTAAAACTGAACAACAATGAGTGCTGAAATTTATTCTGGCTATGTCTGCCTGGCTGCCCTGCGTGGCTCGACTGGTTCGCGTTTATTTCGAGCCAAAGGCAAATGCAATTTTGTGGCCGAAACATTTGACATTTTTGTGCAGTTTGTCGAGGCGAGGAGGGCCGAGGAGGGCCGAGTCGAGTCGTGTTGCTATTTGTTTATACGAGTGCGAAACGCAGCGGCGTTTCATTAGTGTCCGACATGACAACTGAGTGACAGGAACTGCTGGCAGTATTACGTAACCGGGGAGCAACCATAAAACAACTGAGAATGCATTCAACAACTCGTATGCATTTGCACTCGTTGCGTAGGTGTATTTGGCTGGAGCAGCTCTACGTGTGATCGGAAACTCATAACTGTCATGGTTATTGACTATACAACACTTGGACTCCACTGGGGCGTAGGCCTTATGAATTGCCATATATTCATTTTCTCATACTATAAAAAACACTGTGGAATTCCTCGCCTCGCCGGCCACCCTGCAGTCTGTCTAGTGCTTCGGTGTCATCATTTATCTGGCCGTGTCAAGTCGCTGGCCAAACTCTTTTTCGTTCGAGCGCAATTTAGCGTGAAATAAAACATTTCTCTCTTCTTTTCCATGGCGTTTTTTATGAAGCAACTTTTTCGTGTCCACAGCTCATCACTTGCCGCGGCCATGGATACCATTTGGCAATGAAAGCATTCATCCCGCTCGGGAACTTCAAAATGATTTGTGGACAAAGCCAAAAGCAAAAAAAAGCAATTTCATCAGAATTTAAAATATTTTACAATACATTGAACAAGCCATGAAAAAATATACAAAAATTAAATAACTTGGCAGAAAAGAAGACAGAGTTGAATTAAAGAAATGCATAAAATAATTATAAGATTTTTTAATTAACACAGATCAAAACGAACTTATCTTTAAGCTGACATAATACATGACAGATGACAGTGTACATACGTGTATGTCGTGTTTTATGTAGGTTAAATAATAGAAATATTTGTAAATATTTAAAAGCTGAACCGCACCAGAATCGACACAAAATGGCGACATTGCAACATAAAACACATGTTATTAATTCATATGCATTTTTTGTTTTTTGCATCTGGATTAAACCAGAAAAAAGCTATTTTAATGTTGTATTACTCAGTGCACAAAAGCAAATGCAGGGTATACTCAGTTTAAAAATAATATAAAATTTAAATTTATATAAGTTAAATTTTCTTATATCCAAACTAAAAGTAAATTACCTTAGTTTGCAGCTCAAAATTAATTACAGGATATCTTAGAGTCCTGTAAGCCCTGTTCCTGTTCTTAGCTCTCTTTCATGCTTGCAACGTGTTTGCGACATGTGTGGCTTATAAACGTCAACCAACATCAGACAATTGTTCGAAACGAACATCGTCATCGCACAAAAGTTGCCAAGCAAAAAACATATGAATATAGTATATATTTATATGAAAATATGTTGTACATATTGCATACATATCGCATAAGGCATAAAAACGCTTGCAGGCAATACACAAAAAAAAAAAAAAAATTCCCGTGGTTTTTGCAAAGATATACACTTTGATACGAAATCAGCTTTTGTGCCAGCAATGAAAACATTTCAATAAAAATCTTTAAAAATGTTACAAGTAATGGTAAATATTTTTTATGTTAAATGTTACAAGAGATGGTTACAAAGCGATGGATTGAGTGTCACAGAAATATAAGGGAAAGTCAGTAAAAAATACTACAAATAATTGTGCAGATAATTTAATATTTGCCAGCATACCTTGATTTTTTGCAGTAAAGTTAAGGTTTCTCCCCAATGGGAAAGTGTTGTCTGTTCTTGACGTAAGTGGAAACATTTTAGATGCACTTTATGTAAACGTACAATGTCACACAATCAGGTTACATTCATTTATATTTAAAATGCAATCACTTGGCAACAAATTGCTGCATTTCTAGCCCTGACAAATTAATAAACCAGAGAAAACAAATGTTTACTTGTTTCTCAGTTGCTCCCTGGGGGGATTGTGGCAAGCAGAGCAGTTCAAAAACCAAGCACACAATAAATATGGAATAGTAGAACAGTAGGTAAGGTAAATTATTATTAAAGTTACTTAAAAGTTTATAAACAAAAAAATATTAAAAGTCAATAAAGAAAAAATTATATAATCGCATAGAACACAGTATAACAAGGAGTAACTGCGCGTCGTTGCCTCGCCACTAATGAGTGTCTTTTTCCACAATTGATTTATTAAAATTTGACAGTTATGCACACACATACACACACACACACTCACTCACACACAAATAAGTCTGTATTTACACATGACGATTGTGCAATGTTGAATCATTGTTTTTGTGTTTCGCATAAATTTGTATCTCCTGCTTTAGTTTATATTTTTGCTGAGCTCTGTTTAATTGTCGCTTTAATCACTTTGGTTAGGCAAACACAGAAAACAAAACAAACAAAAGCGTATGAAAAATTAAACATAAATGTAAATAAAAAGAGAGCGAGAGAGAGCACAAAATTGTTTACTTAATTCATTTGGAATTTAACTAAAAGCTTGGGGAATTTAACGGAAATAGCTCTTGAATAGTTCATTGTGTTTATAGTGATTTGTGAATAGAATATATGAATAAGCGAGCACGCATGAATATGTAACCACATTGGATCTGAGAGAGAGAGAGAGAGAGATAGATAGCTTAACAATTTAACAATTTCATTTATTATGCCACTAAATACGTCAATGAATGCCCAAATCTCTGGGAATTTGGATTCATATCGAGTGCACGAAACTGAAGCACACTTACTAGAACTAAATATTTCATTTTTGATAACGAATATGCATTACATCAATACAATCATTTCTATTGCATAACTGTGCACTAACAAATTTCATTAATTCCACATGAATGTGAACTAACACGATCTTAGTTTGATTACAAATACCAGCACAAATACCTCTAAAGTAATAGCAAAAACAATTTGCCAATTACTCATGTGCAGCCATAACCTTCCACAAGCCGCAAATATTTAAGTGAAAATCCACTGGCGGCATTTCAAGCTGAGGCTGGACACTTGCCAAAAACCACAGAAGCAGCCAAGCTCCAAGCAAAATAAAATACATACATATATAAAGATTATATATATATATGTATATATATTTGTACGGACAACAAACAGCAGGACAATCTGGTAGATAGGAGAACTAGGAAAGCGTATGTGGCGAAATAATTTATTCGTTGAAAACAAATTGCGAGATTAACGCTAATTTAATAGAACTCATGTGCGGCGACGCCCATGGTACTAAGCAGCGAAAGGAGCAGTAGAAAATAAGCCAGACAGTATCTGGCAAATGAAACTAATTGTGTCTGTTTCTCTTTCTCTATTTACGTTTCTGTCTGTGTGTGTGGTGTAAAACAAGGACAATTTAATGATTGTGGTTCCATTGCTTTGGGAAATATAAAATTTGTAGAACCAAATTATTACTTTATATACACATCTAACTGTACAAATAATATATAAAGTGAATAAAAATTTGAGGTATTTGCAAAGTTGTTAATCATGATAAAATTGAAGAGGTTCTTGTGTTCATAGTTTGTAAAAATATTTCTTTTTATTAGAAGGCAGTTAAAGACATAATAATGATATTAAATAGTAACCTTATAACTTGAAACTTTTTTATAAAATTTACTAAAACTTTGTCTTATAATAAAAAGCTACGCGAACAAGCGACTCATTAGTAATATGAGAACGTGAACTGATATACACGTCTTCCCTTAATCTTGTGCATTGACGTGCAGTGTTAAAGCTAATGATAATTGAGTCAGCTGATTTCATGGAATCACGTATGAACTGCTTAGGAGTGTCTTCTTGGCTTAATTTTCCCCAAAGAAACCTCTAAATGAAGTCATCCTAAACGGTTTTCCAACTTGAAGTCGATGTCAGCAACATAAACTCTTAGGTTATGGTTAAAGTTAACCAGAAGTTAGATGCTTAATTAAATAAAAAAAACAGTTCAATGAGTTAATTTTTCTATCATTGTCAATTGCAGAAGTTCATTTCGCTTTAATTGACTTGACATATTTATGAGTTGAATATTTTCAAGAAACTTTCAACTGAAAAGTTTTTCAGGAAACTTAAAGTTTATTTGCGCGACGTCATGAGAAGTTTTTAATTAAATTATTGTGGAGAGCTTCAACTGAAGCTCGAGTTTCAGTTTTTGCAAGAAAACAAAACAAACTAATTAAGTTTCGAGTTGTTATGAAAATACAAAACGGAATATGCATCGGTTGCACCTGTTGAGTGGCAGTGGAACCGAATTTTAGCAGAGTATAAATACTACGGCAAAATAAACCACTCAAAGCTCGACGAGCTGCAACTCTATTGCAACACAGTGTCGGTTAGAAGTATGCCAACATCATGAGCTGGCTTATTTTGATATGGCCGTACAATGTACGTCAGCTCGCTTTCCCTCTCTTTCTTTCTCCCCTTACACAACGCCAGCAACAATAGGGCAGACCGTGCCTACCAAAAGTACTCGCCCGCTCACATGCAGTTCGCTGGACTAAAAGCTTTTGCAAACGAAATGAATAGATAATGACATGGTGTGCAGAACTCGACAAAAACAAACAACATTCGGCTCGCTTGCATTGTCGTTGTGAATTTCGAAAATTTAAATATTTATCCAGGCCTCATATGTGTGGTGGGCTCCATATTAAATTTACATACTTATGAACGAGGCTTTTCCGGGACATTGTAAATTTACAGATCTCATGCCAATTTGCGTGAAATTTCCAACGCAATTGTTGTGAGTCACGTACACACATAACACATCATCGGAAGTTCTCATTAACAAGACATTATGCCAATATTTTGATCATATATTTAGGTAAGCTGACTTTAATATCATCGATTTCCTTGCAGTCTATCTAGAAAACTTCCTATACCAATTGAAACGAAAGGCAGAGCGCAAATCGCATAAATTATAATGCCAAATGAACTTCCCGGAAGTAGCACTTCTAGCAAATTTCACAATGTAAATTTCACAATTTTGCCACTTTGCAGGTTCATAAAGTTTAAGTACAGACGAGAATTTTTGTTTACACAATGTCTCGATAGAATCCATTTGAGGTTATTGGGCGCCATTGTACGTGCTAAAAATAAATAATCGAAGGGCCTACAGAATGTTGAATAATATCAAACACGTGCCGGCCCGCATACAAAAACAAAAATGTCAAATATTCTAGCACGCATCACGGAGATTCTCTGGACATTTTATATATATATATATATAAATATGTTTGTGTATGTGTGTGTGTACGCACGAGTGTCCTTTTCAATCAAGTGGGCAAACAACTTAGATATCACTTCAACGGTCGCTTTTTAGTTAAACCGAGCATAAAACAACGTAAACAACTATCGCAAAGTGTGTCAGTTCATCGAAATGTGGCTAGTGTGTCAATATATTTTGGCATCATTGTTAGCCATTGTATAAGCTCGTCACACTCATTATTATTGTGCCCTAGTAGTGCCTAGTAATGTTTTAGAAGCTTCCATTTGCATTACTTGTGTATTCTTCTTTAACATATGGAAACTACTTAGAGCATATGTCAGCCTCGTCTAAGTTTTCCCCCTTTCAACTTCAGAGTCAGTTTCCTGGCTGAAAAGTTAGCCCAAGTTGAGAGACAACGTCAACAGCGCAAAGTGAACAACAAATCTCAGACAAAAGTATTGTTCAAAAGTTTTATGCAACTTTTGCTCCACTATACAAGCAGTTGGATATATGTATGTTGGATATATATATGTAAAATCAATATTTTATTTGTAAACAAAGAAACATAAAGTTGCCTATATTAAATGCTGGTTAAAAAGGCCAAGGCCAAGAGCGTCATAAGCTAATAATAGCAACTAATGGCAGATAAATTCCCCCTAACTTGAGTATATTATATTATAATTATTATTTCAGACTGCCTACTATATGTAGAGGCACATTATTTTCAGCTAGTTCTTTTTGAGCATGTCTAATGCACCATAATTTCAGCACATTTCCCTCTGCTCTAATTCGCATAGTAAAAGAGCAGTACGAAATCTACGAGAAAGGGGCAAAGTCATAAAAATGTTTACGAGCACACAAGCTGTCGAAAATCGCACAGTTATCCTTCGAGCTGGACATCGTTTAGTTTCGCCTTGCATTTACTTTTATTGTGCCCCAGTCTGCGGGACTCTTGCAATGGATTATATTGTTATAAGAGCGTAGAGCACTAAGTACATGGCACATTCATACATAGATGTCTGCGGGGCAGGCCCAGCGGATTGTGGATTTGTTGTCTGACCAGTGCGTGAATTGCAGTGAATACCCGTAAACGTAATAAGTGAACCTTTTACTCGCAACGAGGGATTCACAAATTGTCGTCGTTCCCTTGTCGAAAAACTTCACTTGGATTATATATTTTAACACTCTTGCCGCTCTCGAGAAAACATCGTTTAGTTCTATGTTCTCAAGTGGTCTCTCTGACAAGTTTCACTCAACTGTCTTTGGAAAACAAAAGTCTTAAAACTCTCTCTCCCTCTCTCGCTCTCTCTCTCTCTCTCTTTCTCTCTCTGAAGATCCCCGAGTCCCTTTGCGGTAAGTGCAATTTGCCTGACATAAAATTAGCAGCTGCATAAAACTTGTCTGTGGTCCCTTGCAAAATGGACCATTAACTTGTTTGCGCTCGGGCAAACTTTCCGCGTTGACAAGACAAAAGAAATTAGAAAAGTTTACCCACAGCATTCGAAAGCTGTGACAACAATTGACCGGTTTTCACTTGAGCAAGAAGCATAGAATGAGCTCTACTTTCGAAAGTTACCCATCTTCGTTTAAATGCAGTTCAAGTAAGTGCAGTATTAGTCAGGGATACAGTACAGCATTTTCTCGATAAGCTACAGCCTCAAATAGGATTGACAGCACCTCAAAGCCTTGACATATTCACCCATCTACATATCTATCTGACCTTTGATTGTCTTCAAGGTTTAACAACCTGATGATATTGATGAGTTCTCAATATGTTTCTCAACCTGCCTGGCAACAGCTCAGCTCTGCTTGTCAACTAAGCTGTCAATTGCTGTCAATTACGCATACGCCACGTGTCGCGCATCATCTGCATAATTCCCCAAATTGTCATGCATGGGGCAAATGTGTGACCAGAAACCTATCAAAAGCTCATCCACCTTTCGCAAATGTACTCATATTTCCATATCTCCTCGGATTGATATGTATACTTCTTATAAATTTATTGGGTGTATTAAATTTTAACATGGAAATCAATATGAAGAAGTCAACTTATGTAAATAAAATCTATGGAAAAATTGTTTAGCAAACGACAAATTGCCGGGAGCTTTCTCTAGGGAGGCAAATGCCACGTGGGCATAAATTTCGTATGTTAAGCTTTGCGGCTTACAATTTCCCAATCTTCGTATTGATTTGCATAAAGAGCTTCCCCATTGACAAATTGCTGCATTAGCTTTCTACATGTCAATCTAGGGGGAAAGTATTATTCAAGGCAATAGGCGAATACACGAAGGTGAGGTTAACAACTTCTGTGATAAATGCGACTTAGAAGTAATAGAAGTGTGTGATTTATAAAACTCACTAAACATGGCTTCAATTGACATGTTCCACTGAAAATGAAGTTAGCAGCATACAGCATTTCAAAGGGCTCCCAAGTATATGTATATCTGTTAGATATTTCATAGTTAACATTGGAAAACAATATAACAACCACATGGACATACGTGAACGTACACGTTTTGTGTAATTAAATTTCCCTGGCACTTTGTGTTGTTGAGGGTCGCAATAGCTTTCCACCTGCTTTTGCATGCGTCAACGCATGGAGCAATGGGCAGGGGGCAAGGGGCACGGGTGATGTGCTGCTCTCCCGACGCACACTCATCTAATATGACGTGTGTGCTGCACGCTGCCTGTCAAGTGGCACTCATTAAAACGTCAATTACTCATTTGTTTATGCTCCTCGAGGGCTGTTGGATGCGGCAAAGGTCCTTGGCGTGTATGTGTAGATTACAAACACGTTAACAAGTCGGCACTGGGGCGCATAAATAGCGCTAATTGGAACATCCTTCCGACAGGATGTTCGTTGTCAAGATACGCGAGTTTCCGGTCAACCAGTGTAGTGGTTTACAAATACACACGCACACGCACACGCACACACGCAAGTGCCCGTTTGCCAGACCACAAACGATATAAAAAACGAGATAAAAAATATTCCACAATTTCACAAGTGTTCCCTATGAGTCTCTATGATCCATTGCGTGGCGGACCGACAAAGCGCCCAATGTTTGGCTGAATATCTGACAACTTGCGCTGACTATGCAAATGGTACTCAAGCCTGAGCACACACATACAGATGTATGTGTGCACTGGAAAAGCCCTTTTATTGACCGCAACATGTCGCCTCTCAAAATGCTAATGCAAATAATGTTTTTGGTGTTCACAGCTTTCAGAGCGATTGCGATTGCCAGTCACAGCGATTAAAGCGATTTAATTTAACGTTAATTCATCTTTTAGAAGCAACTTTGATACGCATCTGTGGTCATCGACAACTGTGTTGAATCAATTAATAGATATTAATTAATAAATAAATAAATATTAAGCAAAGAAATGTTTGTGGTACTTTATATAATTTAAATACTCTATGAAAAAACAAAAGTATTTCCCAAGCAATTGATCTGTTGCTGTTTTGATTTGCCAAAAAAATACTTGAAAATAATTGTAGCAGACGTTTGTGCCTTGGGCCAGGATGAATTTGGGAAAGATACGCATCTAGCTGTAAGCGATTTACATATATTTGGTATATCTATAAAAAGCAAAAGACCCTTTAAAACGCTAGACAGTGCCGCAAGCCACAGCAATGCGTTGCCACGATACCAAAGCAGACGCATGAAGTATACGCCATGTGTGCTATAGTAGAGAGAGAGTTGCCTTTTTCTCTAGTGTGAATATGAATGAATATAAATATGAATTTTATGCCACAATAATAGTTTTGCTCTACTAATAAGTTTACTGAAACATTAGCAAATAGTTTCCATTAGCGATTTCATATTAACTTCATCGTGATTCTTCTTAGCTGAAGTCAACTTTGCGCGCACATAAAACTCTTGCGGCTACACGTGCAGGGTATACGAAAATATAATTTCCATTTAATTGTCTGCCGTCATAGTGACAGACGTGCTGGGATAACATGATGATGATTTCCAATATATGACAATTTGTACTTTTGCCCCCGCCTCCGCGACCGATTCGATTGGAGACGAGGCACTTGGTTAATTGAGTAGATTCGTTTATTGTGGCTGGCTTCTTTGTTTTCTGTGAATTGACTCGTTGACAATGCGGAAAGTGATTAAATATTAATAAATGAGAATAATTAATAGCAGCAGCAGCGACAAAAGATTTACCGCCGATTAAATCTGCTGACGAAGTGCGGACTCGAAGCTTTTCAATTGTGCGTTCGAGCGAGCGAGGGGGAGCGAGTGGAGGCAAGTGGAGGCTGCACCGCAATTCATTTGTTTGCACTCGAAGTATTCATAACAACGGAGCTTTTAATTTTTTTTTTTTTTTTTTTGGCATGCAAACATACATACCTGTATGCTCCCCCAACTTTCGATCCGCACATAATGAGGATATCCTGTTCCTGTTGTTGTTGTTGTTATTCTTGGCATGTTTGGTGTCTTTTGTGTGTGTGCATTTTAATTATAAAATATGCAGCTGCAAGTTGTGGTTTCTGACATGCCTCGAAATAATCGAAAATAATCGAAATGCCGTGCTATTAATTAAAAAAAAAAAAATGTCAACTCAACTCAAGAGGAGCATTAACTGAATTTATGAAATTCCCACGATTTCACAAGCTTCTTATTTTCTTTGTCCTTTTCGTGGTCTTCTTCTCTGAAGTGCATTTAATTCTTAAAGTACATTTAAAGTTATTTTCACATAATTCTGTTTTAATTGAAATAATCATTGCAGATAAATTAGAGAAATAAATAAATTTATAGCTTGCCATATTCTCAATAAAATATAATAGTTTTCGCTGGGAAAAAAGATTGTAAAATTTATGTAGCCATAAATTCTGGTGTCGCATTTCGGCTGAAGCCCTTTTGCTTTATTGCAATTTTATTGCAAGTAAACCAGGTATATAAGTTCTCTTTCTACTATAAAGTCTCTATAAATATATTGCATTCTAAGGAAACTTTTTACCGGCTTGATTTGTTAGCTAAATATTGCACCTGATGAGGAGTACCCAATGAGATTGAAATGGAAACTTTCTCGGTTCCTATGCAATTTATTTATACTCCTTTTATTAAGCAATTTTATTACACAGTGCAAAGCTGTGAAATTTAGCACATATTTCAGTTGCCTGTCGGAATATTTATTGCACACTTTTTGCTATAAATTGTCGCCGTAAAAAATAGAAAATAATTGAAATATTCTATATATAAAATAAATGCATGGCCCACAAAAATAACAAAATTCTAATACAAATTATAAAGTAATTCTAACTAAACATGCTGTATCTTTGCATTACAATTATTTAAATTAGAGCACAAATAAATTTATTATTTTCAAAGCAATAAATTAATAAATTGCTACATGCATATCCGATTCTTTGTTACTTCTGCATTACTTCTATAAATCAAAACCATATCTGGCGATTCACATATGCAGCTGTTCCCATTTCTCCGACCTAGTTGTGTGTGCACACATGTGTGCGTGGGTGTGTGTTAATTTTGGCTTCTGGTTTTGTTTTGCTTTCATTACGAAACAGACGAAGTGAAGCTTCGTTCTTCCTTCTTCCTTACCTCTGCCAACTGGCTTCGTGGCCTTGTGGCCGACATCCTTTGGGGCATTTTAATTAAAATGTAGCTCAGTCACATTCAGAGTCACAGCAGATGCAAAACGAACAATGATTAATCAATTATTCGATTGCACTCTTCTCTGCTCAGCGAGATTTGATTATTCGCTAATTAAACTCAGCTCAGCTCTTCGCTCTGATTGCCTTGTGCCATTTTCGAGATTTCCCTTTTGTGCGCAAATCGCAGCTAGGCGAGTTAAATGCCAAGCTAATCAAGCGTGAATTCTTTTGCTCAATCAGCGATTAAGCGTTGAATTTGCGACATGGATACCCCCAGAGGAGATGCTAAGATCCCGCTAAAGATATGCACCCAGGGTAAGCTTGGAATTTATGAGGCATTAGGAAAAGCTTGAAATTGTGTGGTCAAATAAATCTCAACAGAAAACCAAAGTGAGAATTCTCTTGGCACCTTGCACAAATCCACAATAGGCCCAATTTACGTACAGATGAATTTTCCCAACACTTTCATTTCAGTTTCCAAAAAGGAAAAACACATTAGAAGCCCTAAGTGCAGTTTGATAAATCACAAAGCCATTATAAAGTCTCTACTATAAGCTTTTACGAAGCTTTAAGGGTTACAGTAAGAGATCAGTATGTAAATAATCTTCACTTTCTGCAGTAGCTCATACAAAATTGATAAAAAAAAATTTGCCTTAAACTTTCATATGCAAATGCAGTTCGATTTCTTGTAGCGCTAGACAGATGGTTGCACAATTTTCCTAAAGGAAATTGTTTACGTGACCAGCATAGTCAAATGAATCGAAAGGATTTACAAGGGAAACTTAGCAAAAGATGAAATTAAGCGATGCGTTCGACAAACTGAATATGAAGTAAAGAAGTTAATGGAAAAGCTATAAAGCATGGAGCACTTTCATTTGGCATGTGCATTTTGAAAAGTCAAAAAGGAAATAAATTAAAATCCCCTTTGGTTAGCAGTTTTACACTCTCTCTCTAATGGTAAATCGTAATTCCGAATTTAAGAAGCTAGCAAAATGCAAAGCACAAACTGCGAGTTGGCAATAATTAAAGCAACCTTTGCGAATGCAAAATTGTCTGGCACGTAATAGATGGCCAAAATGATGGACACGACGCGTCATGGCGTGGCACAGCGTCTGTCTGGGATGCTTAACCGATGATGAGGTTGCTGGCCAACGTTGCAGCCGAGGGCCCAATAATCACGTGAACATAAACATCGCGTAACGAGCGCAAATGTCAGTAATTTGACCACGGTAAGCACTACGCGGCCTGTTCAATATTACCACGTCACATGTGATGCACAGCTTTATGACATGTGCAAATTTCGGGATGCAACCATAAAGCTTAGCAGTAGAGGCTGCCAGATCAGGGAACAAGTTGGGGCGATGAAATGTGAGCATACAGTACGAGACTTGCAAATGGATAGTTTAAAGAAGAGTTTATGGCGAACTGGAGACTGCCGTGCCATTATTTATCTGGCTTCCTTTCGAAATGGTTTCCTCTCTCTATGCATAGCCACAATTTCGTGGCTAAATTGAGCTATGCTTCCTTCTCTTTACCTATGACCTGGCTAAAAATTCGAGCTGATATTGAAATTGATACTGATACCTTTATCTAAGCTGCAGAGCTGCATATGCTCAATGGCAAAATCAAAATGCATTTTATGGCCTCATAAATAAAAGCAATAAATGCACAAAATGACATTTTAATGACTGCAAATGTATTCTTAATTGCATCAATATTAGCTGGCGGCATGTCGTGTGTGTGTGTGATTTTACAACATTTAATTGCCGATTTCAAAAATAAACAACATGGCTGACACAGTATTTAAATTTATTGATTAGCATTGCAGATTAGAAATAAATAAATTCACTTTGCTGAAAATTATTGAACAATCAAATTAAATGTGCAATCAATGCAATTTTAAAATTATCTACATTTGTTTAAATGAAGAAGTATTTCATAAAGAGATTGATGAATAGTTCAGCCGTGTATGATGAAGTTTTACGTTTCCTAGCCTGCATTCATTAGGCTTAAATGAAGGTGTCAAAGCAGTTAAAGAATATTATTAAGTCTGCCGTCAGTCACACGATAATAACGCTGCGGAAATGACCCACAAACTGCCCGAGAAAAAGTTAAGCCATGAATTCTAAATACCAACATAAACACGCCATAAAAACATATAGTATGCAGGTTATGTACACTTAATTGTAGCCCGTGTGGCAAGGTTAACCAGGGGCAAAGGCCATTTGGCCAGCTGGCAGTGGGTCATAAACGAAGGAACGAACGAATGAATGAGTGAACGAATGCATGAATGCATGAATGCACAGTGAGTGCAACGCATTGCGAACTGGCACACTGGGGCCAAAGTGAATGCTGCGTGCGCAGTTGACTGGACAAACGAGTGCGAGAAGTATTCAGCGGCAATATCCGTGGCAGCCAAAGGGCAGCAGCCGAAA
This sequence comes from Zaprionus ghesquierei, assembly GCA_018904095.1. Lineage (NCBI taxonomy): Eukaryota > Metazoa > Arthropoda > Insecta > Diptera > Drosophilidae > Zaprionus > Zaprionus ghesquierei. The sequence goes on along the minus strand of JAEIGP010000806.1, from coordinate 6,072,278 downwards.
ATGTCCTTGGGCAGAGTGAAAGCGAAAAGTTCCCATGGCGTATGAGTGATATTTGCAAAACTCAAGCAACAACAAAATCTGCCTTAACTTGCTGCATATATATTGCTCACTTTATTGTTAAAGTTAAATCTGGCCTCAAAAGTTATGCATAGTCATAAATTGTTTTAATTTCGCCATCTGAGAACGGCTTATTGCTTGAGCACATAATAAATAACTCATACGCAGCGTGTGGCAGTAGCAGCAGCAGCCTCAGCATGCGTGGAATTTTGCCAAGTGCCGCATAAAACATACTCCTAATCCAAGTCATTCAGGAGAGTCTTCCCCTTCTTCCCCTTCTCACTCCTGCTCCCACTCAGTTGGCATTTGGCTGACACTTTTTTTTTGACACGCAAAAGGATTCACATTTGCCAGTGCAACTTTTCCTCTTGGGAGGGGATAGCTCACTCAGCTGGAAATGGAAATGCATATTTGCACATATTGTCGCTGTCAGTGGATTTAGTTCTATTGAATTACAAAACTATAAAACCGACAGAGATTTATATATAGTGTGCTTATCTGACAGCAACAGCAACAGCGACAATCGACAATCAATTTCCACAGCGGTTTCATTTGCAGCCAAAAATGGCAAATATAATTGAAGGCAACACAGTACGGAAAAACATTAATATTGTAGCAAAAAGATAAAATCAACTAAACAATTGTTGCACGAAAAGCGCAAAGGCAAGCACAAATTGAAAATCGTTGACAAACACTTCAATTTCAATATCAATTTTGTGGCCAACGGCAAAGAGCGAAATTGCAACGCTGACGCATAAAATATATGTAACATAGTACTGTGCAGACTATTTTAAAGTATGCACAAAGTATTTGACCCCAACTTACAAAAGTCAACATATTTTCATGTCATCTGCAACATCAAATACTTCTTTATAAACCTGGAACTCGCTAAGCTGCCGGCAAACAGACGAGTTCAAGCAAGTTTATGCACATGGTCTTTTGCATAAATTTGCCTCGTTTCAGATACTTTCGAATAAATTCATTAACAGTGGCAATTGTCAGCCAGGGGTTCACCTGCCTGGGTAGACCACAAGAATGCCCCTGAATGAAACGCCAGATACGCCACGCCTAGATACCAACGTCACCTCGTGGGTTAACAGTCGAATAATTTAAAAAGTTTATGGAAAAACCCTGAAGCTGTGCGCCGTTCATTAGCATGCAAATTTGAAAATTTATCAGGTGCCCGTTGAGGTCCTGCCAGGATACAGCCAGCTGCAACGGCTCGCAGGACAAAGTTTGACACACGAATTATGCACAGGCAGCCTGGCAGGCAGGCAAGAGAACGTTGAAGTTGCTCGATTGGATAGTGGGTGAGCTTAGTTTCCTCCATGGTCGGCATGTGCAGTAATAAATATTGGAGTAATTTTTATAGATAACTGCCCGAAATACTACGACTAACTAGGCAGGAAATTGACAATCGAATTAGATAGTCAAATTATCTATAACAATTTTTAAAAAAATATTAATAATAACTACAAAATTCTTTTACAATTTTAATAAATAATCTCTTTAGATCTGCACAATTTTTTTCTACAGCGTCGATAGATTATCCTTACCTCAGGCTTAGTTTTCTATTTGCACACATAAAGTTGAAAATTTATGCATCTCTCTGACACATTTATCATGCTGTCCAAAAGTGCAATAACAAATCGAAAAAGCTTCGACAATAATAGATTATGTTACCTGTTTGTTTCGCCCTTGGCCACAAATTGATTTGTATTTTTATTTTACATTCACTTTTTCCCGCATGCAATCGAATAATTTACGTATGCAAAAAATATGTTTGTAGTAATACAAGAAAAACACATGACGATATATAGAAATCATGTATCCAATGATTTACTTTATTCTCAAGTAATATACAACTTATGAAATAAAAAAAAAAATCTATTATTAGACCCCCGTAGGAGATGATCAGAAGAGTTGCTTGCGATCTTGTCCAGTTTATATTTACACTTAATTCAATTCAAGTCGTACATCAGTTTTTCAGCATTATTGGGTTCTTCGCAATCAAAAGATGCCATCATTAGTTCTGTAAAAAAAAAAAGTGGAAAGAAACTGAGTAAGCTATTTCTTTTTTTGAATTACAAAGAGACTATTATAACTTGTTTTGCTACAAAAGAAAAGTTTACATTTTATTAGAATTTCTCTATTGATTTCAAGTACATTTTCTCAAAATGGCAAGCAAATGCAAAATATCATTTCCATTGCCGCGAAAGACAGAGATGCACACAAGTGTGCCGCATAAATCGAAGTTGAGATCAAAGCCAAATACTGGCGGTAATATTCAAGAGATACCAAATAGTCAGGAGGAGGATGATGGGTGTGAGGAGAGCAGCTCGCTGAATATCGATGATATTTTTGTGCCCAATTGCATGATCAAAGCGTTTATCGATCGAGGTATTCTTCCCAAGCGAGCAGCCAAGACATTAGCCAAGCAGTTTAAGAATAAACCAAGCGACTCTTCGCCCTGCTCGGTGGAATCAAAGTTGTCCCGCATAATAAGTGACAGCTGCGAGGGCGAGTCTATGAATACATCTGATAGCTTTGCAGACAATTTATCTACGTCTTTGAGTTTCACTGAGGATATGATTATCAAGTTGGGCATACAGCATCAATGCTTTCCCGGCATTACCACACTGAAATGGAAATCCCTCTACTCGAGTGCAGCCTGTGCACATGCGGAGAATCAGAAGCTTGTCCCGTGCCAATTTGATGCCATGGAGAGGGTCAGGGTTATTGGCATGATGAGGCACACAAAGGTGCGCAACTTTGAAGAGATCTTTGAGTCGGGCAGGTTCAGCTCGACTGTTTCCATTGCCGCGCATATCACAAGAACGGAGAATAGAAGTTTCAGTAGGTCTTCTTCGTATTACTTATAGTGCTAATAGATCTTAAAAAGATTTCATGGTTTTTCAGCCTCGGTTGAGTTGATGCTGATAGCCTTGCGAAACTTCTGGTTCGATACGCTGGAGGTGAAAATCGGTAATTCGTATATACACATGGATCGCACAGTCTTTCGCTACTTTGCCAAGGCGTTTAAGGATCATGACAGCTTCTTTCTGGAACTGCCAAGCCACAAAGTGCCGATGCATGTGATGGTTAAGCTCTACAATTGGATGCTCTTTGATGACTCGCAGCTGCTGTTTGATAGTGACTTTCTGGCCACGTACACCACGGCCAAGTTTTTAGACGTAACTTCCTTGTTGGATCAGTTCTGGGCCACCTTTACAGCAAGTGATTCCGCAGGCTTGTGGGAACAGGCGGCATTTCAAGCGTACTTGACTGCGAGACAGCTGCAATGCGAGGATATGATGACCATGATGCTTGGCCGCATACAAAAATTCTTTCTGCCCCTCGTCGCATCGCGGGAATTCGTTGAATTCGACAAAAACGAAGTAATCTTTGTGCTAAAGTTGAACACGATTTGCATTAATAGCGAGGATGAATTATTCTTTTGTGCATTGCGCTGGCTGGAACATGACTGGGAGAATCGCAAACGCTTTCTAATGGACATTATGTCCACGGTGCGTTTCCGCCTGCTCTCCCCCTGGTTGCATCGCTCGATTTTGTTTAAGCCAGAGACCAAAATGATTGAGAAATTGGGCAAGTGCAAGGAAATCTGCGCGCTGCTCTGGGATGCTTGTCTGTATGGTCAGGCTATCCTGGCGTATCGTCTGTCGCCATCGAAGGAACTGGACAATTCGATCATACTTAGATATAGTGCTTCGCAAATTGCGGATCGTTCGTGGGTCTATTGCCCTAAGGTGCCTCATCATCATGATATACTCTGCCCACGCTTTCGCCCCCTGACCTATGCCACATTCTGCATGTTTTTGAATTTAATGCATAGCAATGGCCAGAAGTTTATGGATCAACTAATGTATGTACCCTACAAGCATTGGCATACGTATCGTTGCTGCAAGGACATTGATTTGTTGAAAGACAGGCCAGGGAAAAAATTTATGCGTGCACCTTCTTATAGGATTTAGTAGACTTATTCAATAAAATAACTCCTAACTTGAGGGAATCAATCACGCTTCCCTCTCTCTCTCTCTCTCTCTAACTTACCAGATTCGCCTAGTTTTGTAGTTTGTTGCATATGGCTGCAGAATTGCGCATATTCCTCGCCAGATGGCGCCTGTGTTGCCTTCATGCTTTGCATGTGCTTGGTAAAGGCGCCAACTATAGCTGCCATGCGATCGAAGGCGCTAATATTGATGTGGCCATTGGGCAAACTGTCAAGAAAGAAAAATTTTAAATAAAATAAAAGCAGTGATTAAACTATTTAGCTTTAATGCGCTTGTCCAAGAGCGTGATTAACATCAAATTTATTAATCGCATTTATTAACATGATTTTCATTGATTGCATTGAAAGTGCTTTCGAGCATTGCTCGTACATTTTTCAAGCACTGTTTGCCTTTTTTCCTATTTCACACTCAATTAACATGGGCTTTCTACAAAGCCAGAAACATAAAAACCATTCTTACGAACAGCAAAAGTAAATAAATAAACATTTTACGCTTCACTGCGCTAATTTGCAAAAACCAATAATCACAAAAAACAGAAATCAATTTTATGCAAATTGTATATGAAATGAATAAAATTTACTCATATCATTTGTAGATACAAATATTTTCCGCTCTGCGGCTAATTAAATTAAATGCAGGCAATGAAATTGGCTTAAACCTATTAACAAGCGTAAAACAGGCAGAGTAAAAAGTGCAGCTGTTTTTAAGCGGCTTTTGTGGGCACTTGTGCAGGGGTTCAAAAGGAAAGAGAGAGGAAAGAAAATTTCAACTTACCGCTGCAAACAATTTTCGCGCTCGGCCAGTGCCAATTTAACAATATCCGCAAACACGGGTATAACAACCCAATCATTGAGTCTTCCCAAGGATGTCCTACTCGCTGCACTGAACTCCTTCTTCGTATCGCTTGTGCCGGAAGTGTCCTTTATGTCAATTGCATGGCCAACATCAGAGGGCGAGCTGAGTGCGACAGTAGCTGACAAAGACGGGGAAGTCGAGGAGTTTGCTGTTGCCTGCTCATTCGTTATCGATAACGTTGCCTGCTTATCGATGGTCTTCGGCTGAAGCTGCTCATTTAGCACAATTGCCTGCTGTTGCCATAAATGTCCATGGCCCTCGGCATGGCGCTGCATGCAGTCCAATTGCTGACATGTCACTTGCAATTTGCTCCACTGTAATCGAATCGAAAGGAGGCAAATAAAGAATCGATATAGTTCACTTTTTTCAGGGAATCTAAACACTTTTTAGACCAGAAATTTAAGGAGTACATGGTATGTTTTGTTTATCAGAACGTGCGTGACAGGTAGATAGAGGCATTTACGATACCATAAACTATATACATATTATAAATCAGCATCAGAAATCCGTATCTGTCTGTATGAACGTCTGAATCTCAAAGACTAAAAGAGCTAGAGCAAATTTGGTGACAACACTCTTAGGAGTCCTAAGCTCTTACAGTTATTTAAAAATTGGGCCACGCCTACTTCAGCCCTAGCTTAACCTTCTGCCAATTGCATAAATATTAAAAGTCCTTGGTCAAAACTTGATTGTAGCCGCTCACTAGGCCGAATAGAAACGACTGTGATTTCAAGACTGTGTTAAAGCCTCAGGTATTGTTAAGGCCATGTCAATATTCTTCCCCCTCCCACTCACCGTTACTTTAAGTCTGGCTATGGCCGGCGATTCCAGAGATTCCAAAATGGCTGTGGCGCTGTTATAGTTGCCAACAAGCAAACAATACTGGGCCACTCCGCTCCACAGCTCCACAGTTCTGCTACGCTCCTCGATGCCGCTGCACTGTAAGCAAAGTCAGAATAGGATTTATTCGTTGACAGAGCCAACTTTGAACAACACAAATTCTGTGTGTATTCAAGCCATGCACTCAAGGGTCACGTGGCAGAGCAGCAACATCTGCATATTCAACATGCATAGCGAATTTGCATGTGAATTCCACCAAGTGTAAAGATTCTTACGATGCGATTAACTTGGGGTTTCGCATGGTCAAACGGAACACAAAGCAAAGAGCAGACTCTGAGGCTCCGAGACTCACCTGCAGTATCTCGTTGCAGACAAACAGACGCAGACGCGCCGACCAGTCCAGATACGTTTCAAGATTGCAGGTCTTCTTTGGGTCCTGTGCACCCTGCGCACCGCTCGCCGAGGAAGGTTGGTCCCATTTTTTCTGCAATGAGAAAGAGCAACAAAGAACTTGCTTAGGGTATTTCCTAGTCTATGCAACTCTGGCTTACCTGTTTATCCAGCAGCACCATGTTGCTGCACTGCAGAAACTCCTCTGGCCCAATTTGCTTGGCCAATTTCTTCTCCAGTCGGCATAGGATTTGTGCGTATTGAGTGGCTATCAGACACTTGAGGGGCGCAACCTGCTAATGGGGGGAGAAGGAAAAATTGTTTCCAGTTGCAATTGGCAATTGTTAGGGGCAAACACAAAGCGTACCTTGTCCTTGTCCTTGTCGCTCTGGCAGGCACGCAGATCGGCCTCGTGTCTCTCTAAATCAGTCAAACGGTTAAGTAAGGCACTTAGTACTTGGGAGACTACATCCTCTAAATGTGAAGTGGAACATCTGCAAAAGTGACCAAGGTAATGAATCTTTCATAGAGGAGGCGGCCTAAATGCGACTCACCTAACAACGATATGTTTAACGTGATTCATCATGCGCTCGTCACGATAATCGTATGGAAATTTCTGCGTCCACTCGGCCAGGAGGGCAACTAATGTCTCTAAGCCTTGCAGATCAGGTACCGCATCCAGAAGTTTGCCAAGCAACTCATGGGGTCGCAGAAATAAACGTGATGATAATAAAAATGAGAACAGAAATTCCTGTAAAGCAAATGGAAACATGAATGAATTCTCTCGCTCTCTCTCTCTCTCTCTCTCTCTCGATTTGGCAAAGGTCACACAAAATAATTTGCAGGCCATTAATTATTTTGACATTTGTTTCTTGTGACCACAAAATCTGCACCTACATTTTGCTGCTCTACATACGATAAATATATGTATATATGTGGCTATTCTCTGCTTATCTACCTAGTTCCTTTTGGCCAACGTGTGTGCCAACAAATTTAAATTTGGCCGCTTGGCAACTTGCCAAAATGTGCAAAACAAACAATTCGAATTGAAACATTCTGTGGGTGCAAGCAGAAAATTTGAAGCAGACCACAGACAGAAGTGAATAAAGCGAGCAGTGGAAATATGTTAAGTTTTAAAATAGAATAATTTTTTTAAAATATTTTGCTGGAGTTTCATTGAAAGAGAGTTTGCCTTGAGAGACTGGAGAACGTATCTAACTGCTTTGAATTAGTATTTAGCATAACTTTTATTACTGATTACCTTATCTAGATCGATGACATGCTTGGGTATGAGCACCTCCGTGAATGAGTCCAGTGGGCCTGAAACTATTCTACCATTTATGTACATAATGCCACCGGAACCCAAAACAGAGCTCTGTAGAGAATAGAGATTTAGTATTAATCAAAAACTGCAATCCAAACGAAAGGAAAGCAAAGAAAACTAAGAGGAACTCTAAGATTGGAAAAACAAGTGTAAAAATGGTGAATTGCCTCGAAATTGATATCACATTGGCTGCGCTTGTGCGGGTTCTTGGGCACATCATATTGATTTAGATCATCTGCACCCAACTTTCTATTGGCAAGCTATAGTGGGAATAGCATATGTAAATTTTAGTTGATAATGCAAATCAGTTAGCTGCTGTTACCCACCTCGAACTGCTGAAACCCTAGTTCCAAGTCTTGTGCACTTAACTGTTCGGCGCTATGACGTCGCCGAAGTCGCACTCCCTCAAGGCCCAACGCGAGGCCAGGATACATCGTTGTGTCCGCCAAAGGATTGGCAACATCAAGCGAGAATACCTCCGGCTGGGCGGGTGTCTTCTCCATTTCGAGGCCACAACAGGCCTCATCTGCACTGGTATCACTGTCTGAGCTGCCATGATGACGACATCTGCCACCACGATGCGAGTACCGACACTTGTCCCGATCCCGTTGTCCGCGAGACTTTTGCAGCACCGTCTGCTTGCAGCGCGTGCCGCAGGCGATAGCTGATATCTTACTGGCATAAAAGTACATCGCCATGGGTCACGTTCGGGTTTTGTCCCGTTTCGCGGTCATGTGCGTGCTGCTGCGACTGGTATTTGCCTGCGATTTGAGTTCGCCCTGGCCCTCGCACTTGTCCTTGCCTAATGCCTGCTTGTGTTGCCTTGTGCAGTTGCCTGGCCAGTGGCCTCAACTGAGCCTGGTATTGTCATTATCATCCTGCCGGCTGAAAGAAGCGAAATGCAAGGCATGAATATGTGCCACATTTTTGATTTACTGATGCATCATTAAGTCAATGTTGCGGGCAATTGTAGCACATCACTCATACGCCACGTGGAGCTCAAATAAATGCGCATATGCTTCACACTCACAGGCACACAAAAAAAACACTCACACACATACACACTCACTCGCAAATCACACTCATTGAGTTATTTGCCCTTTGAGGCTGCTTAAGTGCGTCATTAATATTCAGGCAGATTTTGTCAGCTGAGCTCTTGGGAATACATTAACATTTAAATGATTTAAAAAATTTTATAAAATTTATTTGTTTAATTGGATTTGGTTTTCACGCAGTTTAACTCATTTATACACTGTTAATTTTAAAAAGAAATGTATTTTAAAAATGCCCAAACAAATCGCAAAAAATACTAATTACTGGATTTTTCTTTGAAGATTTTTTCTCCTTTCTTTGCTTTGATCTCATTTTCATATTATTACCAGAACTTCGCTCAGGTCAGAGTATCAGTTAATCAACACCGCTTCTTTATTTTATATATCAATAGTCTTTTATCTCAACGATTTATTATAACAAAAAACTCATTTAAACCGAATTGTGTACCCAAAAACATATTTTGATAGCGAATTATACTTTGGGATTATGGTTGCAGTTCAAACAGAGCGCACAGTACATTTATGTAACGTTCTTTATAAACTCAAAAACCACACAGATGTACAAACAAGCACACACACGCACAAACACAGACAGTAGCACCCACAGTTGCTGGCACCCACACTGCACTGATAACTGTAACGCGTGTTTTGTGCTCGACTTCATTACGGATATCTGCAGCTGGTCGAGGGTTTTTAACAGGATTTATGCCTTATTTCCCCACGCGGTTTCCCTTTGCCACTTTTATGTGCAATTATACTTTTTATCAAGTTTTTGCGAAAATTGTCACACGTGGCGTATGCGTTTTCGGCCAGGAAATATAAGTTCACCTGGAATCGGAGGTTTTTGGTTAACATCAGTTGTGATTTTTTCACTCGTGAATTTAATACTGACCAGTTTATTTTGGTTATTCATTAATTTAATACATATTTTGCATAGCTTCAAAATTAATTAATTTCAATTTACTTTGACATACAGTATGCTTGAATTAATTAACTCACTCTTAGTGTGTAATTCCTTTAATGGTTGACTGTGATTTCATTTTTATTTTGATTTTAATGTAATATTTTTTTTAATTTTATTTTTTTTATACCATTTATATATATAATTTTATTTCTTCATTCATTTTTTTTATTTTTATTTTTACACATATATTTATTCTTCATTAATTTATATTCACAGATAAAGTAAATTCATTATTTGTCTTACTTATTAAAGTCTATTGGAGACACTTTATAATTTGTTTTAAATATTTTTTATTTTTACGCTTTTACTTTAATTATTAAAGGTGAAAAAAAATCTCAATTCTTTAGCATTTGTATTCCTCAAACCGAAAGAGTTCCAGATCCGCTACGCGACACACTCTCGTCAAACCTCCGCTAAGAACTAAGCATTTAGCGTCCAATGCAGCTGCTTATCAGAGTGGGAACTAACAGAGTCGCTTAATAGGTCGATACTGGGAAATATCCAACTGTCAGGGAGTCCAACAAGTTGCAACCTATGAGACAGCAAGCAGCATCAAACATGTTGCATGCCACCACGAGCTCAAACTTATTCCAGACTTTCAAGCATTTCGAAATATTTCTGGGTATTAAGCCTGCTAAGTGTCTAGTATATGCACTCTTTCAAAGTAACTGTCTGAGTTTTCGAAAGAAGTATCTAGAAACTGATATCTTTGTTTACACTGTCGCCCACTCAAATGTCTCGTCTGGTTTTCTGAATAACAGCCAATTATTCGCTTGACTCATCGCGTGGCTGGCGCAGTGCGGAGGGAAAGTGGTCGCTCTGTTCGGTTTTTGTAAATCTACATTTAGGTAGCGAAAATATTTAGGCCATAAAAGTTCACACAAGCAAATTAACGAAATCAATTTGAAGAATTTCGCTGAGCACGCCACATCAACTCTGGCTGGATGGGTCATCCATTTTTAACACGCACATAACTCAGACACCCGATAGGCCGGCATGCTTTGAGGTCATTCGATGTTCGAGATTGGGGGAGAAAAACTTCGCAAAGGCCGGAAAGGCCAAAGTTTTAAGTGGTAACCCAAACTGTAAAATTTTCTGTCGGTTTCTTTTTGGGTTTGGAAATTTAATTTATTCTTAAAATGGTATAAGTTTTCGAGGTTTTTTTTGAACCGGTGTGTGAGTGTAATAAAATATTATGTTAGGCTTTTCAAGATATACTGCAAAATATTTACACATAATATTAGCAGTCATGCTTTACAATAGAAGTTTAACTTTAACCTAATAGCTGTGATTTTTTTTCGATTCCAGAACTGTGAAACAATTAGTAGACATTTTACTTCCAGTCACTTTATCTACCTTTTTAATTAGTTGCGACAATTGTTGCTCTCCGAATAATTAGTTAATGCAACGCTGCAGTTGCAAGCCAGTTGTTGCTTTGATTTATGCCTCTTTTATGGCTTACAAAGAGTTGAAAGTAGGGAGGGGGGCTCGTTTAGCTACAATAGCCCCCGGGTCGGGAATGCTTTCAAGTTTGCTATGTGCACTTTTATGCAAACTTCCTGCATCTTGGCCGACAGAGACAGAGTACTCTCTGTCAGTGTTCCAACTCTCTCTCTCTCTCTGTGTTCTTGGTCTAGACAGCACTTAAGATCCAGTTAATGTCACGCCTTTGGTCTCAGCACATTTACGCCCAACTCCACTTGGCAAACACAGTCAGACAAGTTGTTCTTGTCGTTGTTGTTGTTGTTGTTGTTGTGTTTCAACTTGTATTTGTACTTGTAATGTTTCCACGGCTTTTACAAGTCAGCTATACGGGTATAATATGGAAATAAGACCTAAGTGCGAGCTGCGCTGAAGTGTGAAATGGAAAATGGAGAAATGCGCTGAATATATACACTTGTATAATACAGGATTAATACAGGAAGACAATCATGGGGATAGTTGAGCACAGTCAATAAACTGAATTCAATAAATTAAGCGCATTCTCCGGCTTAAATAAGAGACAATTTCAATTCAATGAAGCGATAATAATACCCATTCGCTACATGTCATTAAATTATTTCAAATTGAAGTTGTAAATTAACAAATGTATTAAAAAAAGTCTATTAAATATAGAGCTAATTAAGTTAACTTTTATATGAGTTTAAAGATTTAAAGGCATATGAAAAATTAAGGAAACTTCAGCGAGTTTTTTTGTAAAGCCTTAAATATTTTAAGCACTTAAAGTTTATAATTAAATGGAACGTTTAATGGGGGAAGTCCCGGAAGTGCTGATTTCTATCGCTGCTGCCAATGCTAGGAAATGGAAAAAGTTTTCATTTCTAATTAAAATCATATTAAAGCAAGCGGTAGCAAATGATTCCCTTGATTGTTTCCCTTATCTTTCCCACTACAGACTACTCTAAGTATAGTATGAGTTACGAGTACAATTGATTTGGGTTTAAGTCCGATTTCTTTATTTGTTTACTTTACCATGCTCAAGTAAATTGGTTTCTCGGCCACAATCAGAAGGGAAAAGCTGAGGCAAAACGTGCCACATCTCCAATTCGATAATGTTATTAGCCACCGCAATTTCTATGTTGGCCTTTGTGCTGTGTCCACTTTGTGCAATTGCCGGCCATTTGCGCCGGGCATTTTCACTTGGCCTTTTAGCCAAAAATTTTATTGTTGATGAATTCTATGTAATCTGTGGACTTAGGCGGCCCAAGACTAATAGTATTTATTCAGCTGTAAGATGGACGGGTCATCAGTTTGTAATGGACTTATAATACTTTTCGTGCTAGCTTATAAGTGCGTGCACTGCGAATCGAACTCGACTCGTTGATTAGTTCGCAAATCCCTAATAACTTTGTTAGCACTTTGATTATGGCCACTGAGATTTGGCTAAGATTTACATCTGTTATTGATTGAATGAAATTTGTACCACAGAGATTTGCATACGACGTTGCTAAATCGAATCAATTGAATTATGAAAATTAATTCTCAATGGCTGTCTTATATACCCTGTAAATTATAATTAAAACATTAAACTTACATCCAAATTAAGACTTCAGCTAACGCAGCCTTTAAGAAAGTGCAAAGTTCTTTGAACTGTAAATTTCACGCCAATTCTTGCTCGGTTTTAATTGAATTAATTACAATTAATTTCAGTGTGAAACCTCAACCCTCAACGTCTTCCTTCATTGTTTATTTATTAGGGACAAAAGCGTGACATTTACTTGAATAAAACTCAATTTGTTAAATTCAATAGAATTTGTAAACAGCTTGTAAAATATTGCATAACATTTGCCTTCGTCTTGTGGTTACGGTTACGTATTTTAATTACGCACACAAACAGCCAAAATGTAAGCTGCATTTTACAATAATTACAAGGTTGTTGGGTAACGAATTGGGTCACTTGCATATATAGAATCTTAAGTCGGAGCTATAAAACAATGTGTGTTCTACATTTGCTTTAACTTATGTAATTCAATATATTGAAATGCGTTTAGAGCTATGTTGCCTGCCTAATATCGTTTGTTTTATAGGAAAAAAAGATCTGAAATTTGACCTGAGTTTCAGAGTAGATCGGGTAGCTACTCTATACATGTAATGCTTTCTGTTTTAAAGAAGATTAGTGTTCTCTCAAATAAATGGTCTCTCCTTCTTTTTGAGTTCTCCTACTGCCATTGTTTCTTTTGTTTTCCTTCATGTATCTCAAACAAAGGACGTGTTAAATTAATTACAGCAAAATGCCACCAGGCATAAAATATAATTAGTTGTCATGTCATGACAAAGCTAATCTGAAAAGAAATCTAAAGAATGAAAATACTAATTAATCGATATAAGATATATGACATTGGTTTCTCTTAAAGTTCACTTAAGTTACTATTGCCTTGCCCCTTAAACTTTCGCCTAATGATGCGATTGCCTGAAGATTCCACATTGCGTATGCTTAATATTGCCAATTTGTCTAAGATTTGGCCATTGAACGTTGCGGTACATGGCTTCTGAGCCAAGTCAATGCAACTCTTTGAGATGCATTCATCTTGCAATAATTGAGCGCGCCCTGGCGTAGACAAACACAAATACACAAGTGCACAAGATGATAACCAAATCATGCTCTGCAGTTCCGCTTCAGCAAAGTTCGCTTGAGCAAATATTGGGGATCAATCTGATGAGCAGCTTGCAACTTGTAACTGTCATGTAGCATTTCTTTCTTTTTTCTGTAGGGGGAGACAAAGTAAAAAAAAAATAAAAGAAATATTTGTAGCTTTCCTTTGGCTGGCGGATTGTGTACACAGCATTTTTGTTAGCTTCCGTTTCCGCTCGGCACATGCCATTTTTCGGTGCTTTTGTGTGTGCTGCAAGTGGCATTTGAATGTGAATCCATACATATTCATATGGATTACTTCCATTAGAGCGGCGGTTAAAGCTGCAGCTAGTCTGTCGCTTGCGTAGGACCAAAAAAGGAAAGCTTTTTATTGCTATACAATCCATGCAGTAAACTCTACGCTAGACTAGCCCCACTCGAGAGTAAGTCTACATTCCATTTCCGGTGAGTTGAGCAAATCTCTGCTGCAGTTAATGCAAAGGACAAATATATGTTGCATAATATATATTTATAACAAATTCAGATTTAGCTGCAATTTATTCAAATAATTTAAAGTATATTTGATATTATTTCACCTAACAGTCATTAAATTTCAATGACAACATTTTTGAGCGTGATCTGAGCTAATCTATTATATAGTTTCAAAAGCGTATTGATTACGTTGTTAATGAGCACAAACTGCAATTGATAATGATTTAGACTTACAAAAAAAAACTATTTAATTAAAACTATATTTACTCTCGTAGTGAATATGCGGTTGACTTATTGTATCAATATAAATCTGTAAACAAAATAATATTAAATTCTCGACTAATTACTGCAACTATAAATAAATCATTTTTGATTTACGATTGTAAACAACGCGCATTTACATTGTGTAAATGATACATACATAATTATTTGAAAATAAGTACCTTAACTACAAAAGAAGAGATTCATTTTATAAATTCAATAGAATTTTCCAAGTACACATTTGCATATAGTGAACTTAGATAAATAGGGAAATGAGAAAATTTAAATTGATTTTTGTTTACCTTTAAAAGCAAACGCACTGCAGTTGATGTAATTAAAAAACATTAACCGCCATTAAAATGTCATTCTGGTGTTACGTTATTACATTATTCTGTGGGTCCATTAAACTCATTACAAATTTGACACTGTCCTAGCAGGTGGGCGTGCGAGGGGGCGGGAGGTAGAATCCCTGGTGTATTGTTAGTCTCCAAACAATTCGCACCGCGATGCGCTTTCAATTTATCTCACTATCTGTATTAACTTCCCTTCTTTCCTGCTGATTGAGGGAGGTGCAGGGGGGGGCGGGGAACTCTGCTGAGCTGTGCGTTAATCAAATGTCAATTACGGTGCGGATTCAACGCTTCACAATGGCTCGCCGACTGCGTTGGCTCCGTAACCGCGCTGACTTTCTGACAGGAGTCCGTGCTGGCGACTCGCCGTACCACTAAATGTTTGTCCTGGTCCCTCCTTGCTTGCACTCACACACTCTCTCTCGCACACCACACACACACACAGATAGCGCGAGGCTTTTCTGTTTCCCTTTTCTGCTGCGGGTGCTGGTGCTGGTGCTGGTGCTGCTGCATTTCACTCGTCGTCGCCTTATCCCGTATGCAATTTGTCTTTATGCGACTTTTTTTGTGGCCTCTTCGCGCACTTTACAAACATCGAGTGGCTGCCGCTTGCAAGATACGCCCCTTCTCCGACACTCCTCCTCCCTTTCTGCACACTTGAGTTGTGCACTTCGCTTTATTACTCGGCTTTTGATGGTTTTTAAATTTCCCCACGTCAAACACTTGCATACATATTAAATTCATTGCAACTGACTTGCTATGAGGCATGCAAATTCCATGCAACAATGTCCTTTTTGTTGCAGAGCAAGAGCGAGAGGGAACGTGAAAGAGTACGTGAAAATATGAAGTATGCTTCCATAATTTCGAATCCCGTCTGCTAAATTAACCTATCCCTGAATTCTTTAATCCATCCAGCTTCAAGGACTCTCTTCCAGTTGGGTAGGCTTTGAACTTTTCAGGAAAGATTTCCTGAAGCCTCTGTTTATGGCAGCATTACTTTTTATCGTCTTCTTCTTCGACTGCACTTGGACTTGAAGTTATTATTGCCGTGGTACATAAGCTTTCGCTTTGCTCACGCCTAACTAACGCAATCTGTCAGATTGTCCTGACTGAGAATGTGCTAAGTGGCTTGCGTGCGCCGGAAGTGGCTGTCACGGAAGTGCCACAAAGAGCATCAAATAAGTTTGTCGGCGGGGCAAGCTGTAAGCATCAACTTTCTCTCTCTCCGACTGCCAGCAAAGGCGTTATGAGTTTGATGTGGCATCTCGACGGGCAAACGAAGCAAAGAACTAGTTTGCGGCTCGGCAGCTGCTGCTATTCGGTCGGCCTTTGTCTTAGCCATTCTGCAGCGGATGTCCTGTCGTGTCTGCAAGCTGTGGCGTTAACAAGAAAAGGATCTGCTCGGTGCTGATGTCCCTCTCAGTGAAGAAACAAAACTGAATTCCAACAAGCAAAATTGTTTATCTTGCGAAAGTCATGTAAAGTGTCCAACTTTGACAGATACCCGTTGCAGACGCTCATTTAACTATCAGTTTCAATGGGATTGTAATTTAAATTTTAAATTCGAGCACTTCATCATCTCACCCAGAACTTTAATATTCATGAATGTCCTAAATTGCATCGTATAATTAAGACCAAGCAGTTTGTGGTCTTGCTTCGTTTCAAGGTTATTAATCAAAGCGCAAAAGTAATTTCGCTTGATTAGTTCTTCGAAGCGAGTGCACAAATGATTTGAGTTTGCTATAAGAAATTCAATACATTAAAGACTTCATCTATTTGACACATTTGTTTGCAAAATGCTACAAGATTGTCGTTTATTCATACATAGCTGGAGTTCGCTGCAAAGTCATTAGTCAAGCTGAGTTCAATCAAAAAAGTGTAGCATACTTTTGTGCGCTCGACTGCATCAACAAGTAAACGAATTCTGCAAGGAATCTGACAAAGTTCAATTGAATTTTAATGAAAATTTTGGGATAAGCTTTGACTCGAAGAGTTTTTCCGGATGTGCAGAGCAAGAGAAATAAACACGAGCTTGTCAACTGCAGATCTGAAATGCAAATTTGCTATAAATTGCAATTGAATTCATGCATCGGATTGTGCCGGGGTGAGCTTTTTTATATTTCTCAAATTAATTTGCAGTCAAAGTTCAATTAAATTAAAGAAGAAATAACAAAGAATATTAAAGAGGAATAAATTAAAAATACACGCAATGTAACTTATTCTAATACAGCATTATCCATTAGGCAATTAACCCTACCAACAGCTACGCTAAGCTCTTAAGAACCAAAACTTCACTCATATTTAAATGCCAACAAGGTGTTCAAGCATTTACAGAACTATTTTCCAATGCCAAATAAGGCTTATCTGGTATTGCTTACGCTAAGCCAGTAAATTGCTAAGACAATGACTGCTAATTGTGCCTTGCTTAACAGCATTAAGCACAATTAAGTCATAAATATTTATGAGAGAGAAAATTCCATTTAGTTTGCCAATGAATGTGGAATTAGTATTCATAAGTGCGTAAATGAACTTATAAATTGCACTTAATCGCATTGTAGTAAACTTCATCTTGTTGCTTGTTTATTTCAAATGTGAATCGCATTCCGCAAGCACAAATTAAATTACAATTTTAAATTTTGTTATGCATAACCAGCAACAACAACAAAAATGTTAGAAAATATTTTCTACTAGAAAAGCAGTCGAAATACCAATCAAAATATTTGTTGTTTACGTTTTCTGCTGTTTCTACTGCAATATTCATACTTGATTTGCAGATGAATCCAGAAATTGTTATGAGAATTTGTTATGACTTTTACATAGTTACATATGCAGCACAAATCTCATTCACAGTCAGAGATTAATTGCTTACATATACATTCTGAAGTTGGAGTCTCCTTTAAGACTCATCTGCTACAACTAAGCCTGACAGCCTCGACGGGCAATCAAGCATGAGTGAATTCTTGGAATGTACCACAACAATTGTTACACAAGTTGAAATTATTGTTGACGGGGCACACCTTGGCAGAGATCCGAAGTGTTGATGCATGTAGATGCGATATACCCAAATATGGAGTCAGTCAAGCGCAAAGGCAAAGAAGGATATCTGAATCTTGATGTGCGTTTACGCCCCCCTCAACAGATTCACACATATTCACAGTTGCTCACGTTTTGCCACCAAAATAAAGAAAAAATGTAATTCCTTTTCGACTGTCTGACTGGAAACTTGATTCGTGTTTTATTCGTCTGCACAAAATAAACCGCAAATTGATGCTTGTCGTGCGTAATTTTCACGTGATTCCCTTGTATGATCTGTGGCCTGATATGGGTCTGAGTTAGGTTTGAGCTGGTTATTGACTGCGATGTTGATTGGATGCACATGCCAATTTGTTGCCACCTTTCATTAGGTTTTTGTATTGTATGGGAATCGTTAAACCAACATTTGCAGTAAAAATCGTGCTCCATAAATGCTTAGAAGAGTTAGGTATAGCCTTTAAATTTATAACTCTAAAAGTTTACTTGAACTTTAAGCAAGCTAGAAATCAGAATTTTTGCAACAGTTCAACATGTTTGGAGCTATTTATAAACACTGTAATTACTTGAAACCCAGCAAATGTAGACATTTTCATTTCAAAGTTTGCACATCACATATACGCCGTGTGCCAACCACATTGTGACATTAATAATGTGCGCAAAATGTTGGCACAAACTGGGACAAGCTTCTGCCGTCAGTCTGATGTAAGTTAGTATTTGCATGTGCCATTCCCGCCCTGCCGACAAAAGGCCTTGGCCTGCCAAGAACTCTTTAGATGGCAGACTGACAGGCAAATACGAAACTTGTACGTAAGTTTTCCGGATATTAATTGATGTGCCTAAGAGAATTCCTTAAGTAGCTTGCATACTTAAATAGCTACTTTAGTCTACTCGTATGCAGTATGCTGTAATATAAATGTATATGTTGACCTACCTATTTCAATAACGTTTTAAATACTACCACAATTATCGACAGCAATAAGATAAAGTGATTCATTAACTATGTGCACTTTCGCAGGGGAAACCTTTTTGAATTTCCTTTCCTGGAACACAGAATACCAATTGCTAAAGGATCAAAAATGTACGCATTACCAATCTTATGATGCATACTAAAGGTCTGCATGGATGCATTCATTTGTAAATTCATATAATTAAACAAATTCACGCAGCAACCCTAAGAATTTAGCTTGGAAATAGTTGTCTTTAGTCTTTAAAAGTAGTCAATACTTACTTGTTTCATAGATTTCATGCACATGTCACAAATGATATTTGCGCTGTGAATGCATTCATGCTGTGTTCAACTGCAAACCATTTCATTTTCATTTTCGTAATAATAAATGGCTGTAAATTGAAGCACATAATGGAAATGCACAGGAAATACGTAAGCTGCATTGCAATAAATAAGGCGGAGTCTCGTTTATTAAATGGGATCGTATTAAGACATTCATTTGTTCGCTGCCCCGTTGGAACTCATCGATTGAAGGTTTCCTTATGCAGTTCGTGTTCAATTCTTTTGGTTCTCTCACTTATTTCTTTTACACCGGAATTTCCTTTGGGTTTATTAATTTTTCTGTTTTCTGTTTGCACATTAAGCAGGTCAGCACTTTTCTTAATTGCAGACATTCATTCCCTTTATGTTCTCTTTTTGTTTAAACGATTTCAATTTACAGCTGCTGATAGTAAAATCCTTTTTACAGCTCTTATCTTAATCTCTTTCTTTACAAGAGATTTACTGCAGTTCCTAAAATAGAAATGAATTTAAATAGATTTTACAAGATTTAATGTATTTAAGAATTTAATTTTGGCTAAAGTGCCACGAGATGGGTTAACCCACATACCCAAACATAAACACACACACACACACACAGACAGAAGCTTATATGCTTAAGCATAAGTATTTATTCGACTCAGCAGTTTATTTAAAATTCTGCTTGCATCTGGCTGGGACAGATTTAAACGGTCTATCCCTTAATGCGGCATATGAGACCAAGAAGAGAGAGAGAGAGGGTACTCAGGGGCGATTCCATTGTTTTACACAATACATATACATAAAGAAAAAACAGTTCCCCACACGCAACTTGGCGTATGCGCAACGTCGCCTGCTGCTGAGTGTTTCGAAGGGCTTTGGTAAGCTGGTGCGTATCAGCTTTGCAGTTATTAGCATATTCCCGACATGCTTCGCTACTTAATGATGCAGAAATGTTAAAAAAAAAACGGAACTTAACAAAATTCCGAAACGCTTACAGTTTCGAGCTATTGATTATGCGTATGAGACAAGAAGAGTGTAAGTGTGTGTGTTAGCCTTTATTCATGTATTCTGACAATGCAATTTTGGCAAGTCTTCTTTGGTGGACAAAGTAAATTTAACATATTGATAGGTTTTTTGTGCATTATAATTCGAACCATAAAATAAAATGAGACTTTTGTTTTATCTGGTAATCAGAACTGCTTTAGTTTCTGCATCCCAATCAAGAGATTCTCAATTCAATAGCCACGCTCTGACTCTCATTGTGCAACTATCGAACTTAATGCTCATTTCCAGTTAACATTTGCTGTGCAACATTCTCGATGTGCAAATCGTGGGGCATTAAGTGAAATGCTATGCTAATCGGTCGTAAAGACTTTGCAATCTGCCGCATTGTGCCAAGTGAGCACTTGAATTTAAGCTAATTGCAAATAAGTGTTTTAGCTTATGAAAATTTGTGAAATGTTCCATTTCGGGTTAATGCTTAATTTATATACAGCAACAGAAACAACTTTTGATTCATATTTGCTAACTAATTAAGAGACATACCAATTATAATTCTAGCTTAGCATAAAACATTTATTTAGATAATTTATCCCTCTTAATTATGCAAGGCAGTTGAAAAATTAAGTTTGAATATTCAGTAAGAGAATAATAAATAGCATAAGGCCTACTTAATTTGGAACTCGAAACGTGAAATAAAGCATGTTAATGACAGTTGCCTTTGAAATGTAAACTTATTTTTGAAATAAATATTTATATATTTTATCTTGTGAAGCTAACTTTTTTCTTATTTTTGCATATTTCCTGGATAATTTAAAAATATCAAAGAAGGCAACCTCCACCTTTCACTTCAAAGCAAAGTGCCTTATCCGGTCTGTCTCCCTCTAAGTGCTACCAAGCAGTAATTCAATTTGGTATTTTGTCAATTGGGTAGATTGTATTATTGGAAGCGCATATTTATAGGTTATTCACCAACATGAGAGTCGAAACAGTATCAGTTACACGTTTGATCTAAAGGCTTGGCTAAAAGATTTTTCTTTAGGTAAAGTTAGACAATACCAATGCGTGGACATGCTTTGATTTTACAAGGTGCGACTGACTACAATTCATATGTAATTTTAAACAGAGAGAGAGCTCATCTCATAAGTTACTCACTAGGCTAGGACTTGGAACTATCAAAATTTGTCACGCTATTTTAGCATGAAGAATGTCGTTTTGTTTTCAAACTGCGAGCGCGTTTAGCGGTATTCACAGCCAGTGTGCGTTGCCAGGACAAAAGAAGTAACTGGGTTCGTAAAAATATAAATTACCCCGCACCCTGCACTTCCTCTCACTCTCTCTCTGTATAAACATCAACTTACCCCCTTCCGGTAGTCTCTGCAACAACAGGGTTGGGTTAACCATGGGGTAAGGCCATTGGGTCAACCCTGGCCCGACTCGACTCGACTCGCCTCGACTCGGCAAGGCTGTTGTTGGTTTAATAGTTAAAAGTGGCCCGGCAGTAGGTCATAAAACGCATGAGTGCATGAATGCACAGTGAGTGGAATTCAAATGCAACGCATAGTGAGCGATGCTGGGGCCAAAAGTGAATGTGTTGACTGGGTAAACAAAGCAAAGAGCTTTTGACTGGGAGCAGCAGCAACAGCAGCAGCAGTCGCTGTTGAGTGGGCGGATTCAGAGCTCAGCTCAGGCTATGGGCAACTGTCCTTGGCCTATGCAATGTTTGAGTAGCTGCCAACATACAGGGGGGTGTGCATGGAGAAAAAGAGAGAGAGTGTGAAATAAGAGAGTTCTGTTTGCGGAGTTCTGTTTGCGGAACGAAACAAAAGTCTGGCTTGAAGCTGAACGATTTGCCTCATAAATATGTGAAATAAAATGAATAGTTAAGAGCTGCAAATTGTATTTGATATAAGAAAAACACTGCACACATCTAGCCAGCACTTTCCATCTGCAGACTCAATTTGCGCCATTTTCAGCAAATGATTATTTGCAACACGCCAAGGGGCAATTAACAAAAGGGAAAATAAGTGCAATAAATAAATTCCGTTATCGATGCTCAGTGGCAGCTGTAACTTAAACAATAAATTATTGACTTGCGGTAAGAAAAACAAAACCTCTACAAAGCGTTGTACAAGCACTTTCGATTGAAACATCTGTTGGTTATTTCAATTTGCGGTTTCTGTACGTAGAATGAGGACGCATGTATGTATGCATGAATTTACAGACTGCATTCGGGCCAAATTGGTGCATATTATATATTTTAATATTTTCACACATTATCTTTCTTTCTTATTGTCATATTAAGGCATAGCTGATGATCACGTGGATCACTCCAGTATCCCAAATTGGGATCACTATTGTCAGGCGCGACAACTAGAAGAGGCTTTGTCATTCTTAGAAACCTTGGATACAATGATTTAGTATTCGATGCCAATTCCATAACACCGTCTACTGCAGACACGAGTTCCTTGATATCACAGTTGTCACTGCGCGAATGAAATCCACTGCAAAATATGGAAGTCCTCTGCTTAGGTACTTGTCCTAGATAAAACACAACAAATGATCTTACCATATTCCCATGTGAATGACTCGAGTGCCACGCAATGCCATCGTAGTGAGTTGGTTTTTCAAACAATGAGTCGAAATATGAACCAATGCCCAGTCCCAATTGTATTCATTATGTGTACAAAATGAATTTGCACAATCTAGTATCTCATTCCAGGTGGATCTGTTGAATGCGAATCCCATATTGTGCTTTACATTCCATTCTGATATTTCCACCTGCATAAGGGAAATCTCAAACGAATTAAATTTGACTGAGCTGTGACCAATGAGTTACCTTCTTATGAAAAGTGTAGTAGTCAAAGACTACGTTATGATTTCCTATAGTTAAAACGTTGCATTCGGGACACAGAGCACCTAAGCTTTTCTGCATAACGCTCATAACATGTAAGAAATCTTCGGCAACATAATGATCTTCCTCTAGAAACATAACAAATCCTATAATAATAAACCACATTATTTTAATAGCAGAAAGTGCAATTAACACGAAGTTATTGTACCTTGAAAATATCTGGTGATGCTTAAATGATTAAAAACTTGATTAACTTTCCACCACCAATGGTGCTTGAGTGTAGTATATCTTCTCGAGGAGCCACTGTTAAAATACATAAATTATGAAAACATCAATAATTCTATTGCCAAGATACCTACGCCTCTCCGCCAGGAAATCCGTGCGGATAAATTTGCATGGAATAGGGATAGAATAGCTGTACCACCTTACAAAAGTCAATCGAATGCACTTGGAAAATAATTTCCTCACTGATAAAATCGTGGGAGAACACAAGCAAGGCATCCGAAATGTTTGGTGACTTATGCAGACTCGATATCAGCGCTTTGAGGTTCTCAACACGCCTATTCACCTAAGATTATGTTATCAGATGTATTACATAAACTCTAGCTTATTTATTAAGTTTTTACCTGTATAAGCACAACAATGGAATCGTTTTTTAACGGACCAAATAAATGTTCATTATGCACGTACTCCAATTTATTTATTTGTTCCACCATTCGCTTAAGTTCGGCGTTTGGGGTGTTATCTTCAGATTCTACAACTTCTTTTTTACTTATTTTTTGTGCCTTTTTAAATGTTACTGGTGAATTTGAGTGGTTCTTCAAAAGGAATATAAAACATAGCAACACAATGCATGCAATGAGCGGAAAAATACTATATTTTAGATATTTTAGTTTATGCTTCATGGCTTTACTTTTTAACATTACAAACTGTTGTAAACTGTTTGTAATATTCTGTAAGGCTTTTCGCTGCAAAGAAAAACTAGACTTCACGCCAATTTTATGCATTTACAAGGTAAATTTAAATTAAAACGCTGTTTCCACAGTTACTAATAATTTTAGAGTATATTTGTGCGAAATATTATTCAGACTTTTATTAGAACCAACCGAGTCAGTTTTGCAACTGCAATATATAAAATTAATTAGATAAACAGCGAAATTTCTTTGACAAGTTCAGCTTTCAGCATTCCGATAGGTGAGGAATATCTCAATGCAGGAATTTCTAACTTTCACCCCACTTTTAGCTTTTCTTCCTTTTCTTTTCTTTACTTGCTTCGTATTTACTTAAAGCTTAAGTATTTTACATTAATATAGAACATTGTTTAATAAGGTGAGTTCCAAAGTTGGTAGATACAAATTAGATTTTTCAATCTCGCAAAAATTCCGGTTGCACGTTTGCACGTCAAATAAAACAAATATTCGAAATGTATTTGCAGCTTTTCTAAAGTTTAATTATATCTAATCCGTATTTATCTAATTTGCCACCTTTTCAGTCATAGACATGTTGAGGCAAAGCTGATGATCGCGTGGATCACTCCAGTGTCCGAAATAAGGATCACTTGTATCAGCACCAATTTTTGAAATCGGTTTAGTCAACTTCAGATATCGCGGATACAATTTGCCAGACCACTCTGCCAACTGAATTACAAGCTTCACTGCAGCCACAAGTGTAGCGATCTTACAGTCGTCATTATAAGAATGAAATCCACTGGAAAATAAATTACAACATTCTAACCTCGCCCTATTAGTCAAAATTGTCAACGAATCCTACCATTTTCCCATGTGAAAGACTCGAGGACCACGCACTGCCATCGTAATAAGTTTGTTTTTTAAACAATGATGCGAAATATGAATCAGTGCCCAGTCCCAATTATATTCATTATGGGTACAAAAGGACTCCGAACAACTTTGTATTTCAAGCCAAGTGGATCTATTGAATGCGAATCCCATATTATGCTTAATATTCCAATCAAGTATTTCCACCTAGAACAACAGACTTTAGACTTATTTAATTAAGAATAACCGGAAACTATATTACCTTCTTATGGTATGTGTAGTATCCGAAGTTCAATGCATAATTTCCTAAAGTAAGAACGTTGCAGTTGGGGCACAAAGTCTTGGAGCTGTTCTGCATAAGGCTCAAAACATGTAAAAAATCTTCGGCAACAAAATGATCTTCCTCTAGAAATAAGAAAAGTCCTATAAAAAAATATTATGTCACACATTACACAGCTTGGAGATTAACATAAGATTACCTTGATGATTTTTTGTCAATTTTAAGTGATTGAATATATAATTGGCTTTCCACCACCAATGGTGCCTGATCACAGTATGATTTCGTTTGGAGTTACTGGTAATTAAATAATTACAATCAAAATTTACATTTCAGAAACTTGCTTAGATATTTACGGATTGTTCGGTTCTCCGCCAGGAAACTCATTCGGATAGATTTGCATAGAATAAGGATAGAATATCTGCATTACCTTACAAAAGTCAATCGATTGCACTAACATGTTAATGTCCTTATCGATATAATCATGGGAGACTATAAGCAGAACATCGGATATGTTTGGCGATTGAAATAGACTTAATATCAGCTGCTTTAGATGTTCAATACGTTTGTGAACCTAAGATTATTTCATTGGGTACATCACATTATTATTTAATAATTTATAGACTCTTTTACCTGTATAACTATAACAACAGAATCGTTTTTCAGTGGACCAAATATATCTTTGTGCGCAACATACTCCAATTCATTTAGTTTTTTTACCATTTTCCTAATTTCTTCGTCTCCGATTACAACACTTCCATCCAATCCAAAAAAATCTATTTGATTTAACATTTCTTTGCTTTCATCTTTCACTGGCAGTGTCGGAAACTTGGCCAAATAATATATGAAACACAGCATCGAAATGCATGGAATAAGAGGGAAAATACTATATTTCAGATATTTAAATTTTCGTTTCATGATATTATGTCTTAGCAGTACGGGGTGTGAACTTATATAAAGTTCTGTCTGACTTTTCGTCACGAATGAAGCGTATTAGTCGCGTCTAGTAAATTTTATTACGAGGTAAATTAAATTTTAAACACTATTTTAACGATTAGTTAAGGCTTAAAGTGTTTGCTTCAAATTATTTAAACTTTTGTTTAAGTCAAACTGTTAAGTCTGGCAGCAGCGGCAAGATTTAAGTCAAGATATAAATGGGATTCAGTGAATAGCATGAAATTTTCAGATGGTCCGAGTTTGAATTGTAATTCTATAAAAACTATTCTGAAGCTAATTTTTAGTACGCTGTTAAACGCAAATAGATAGAGAGAAGAACAATTTACCTACTCTGTTTTTCACTCATCTTTCGGAATTTTTTTCACACATTTAAAATGATTACTCATTATTGGTAAATGAAAAGTTGATTTCTTTACCGTGCTGTCACGTGCTCTCAACCAAAAGACCTCATTAATGCCCATTTATCTGGGATTTTGCAGGATAAATAAACCATTTTCAGTAGTCCTGTTAAAGAAGAAGCTCGATGCAGTTAACCCAAACGGAATTACATGCATCAGACGCCGTGAAAAAAGAGGCTTATTTGTGGTGAAATTTATCGATGTGAAAGTATTCGTGTTTACTTACTACGAGTATATATGTATGTATGGGTGTGATTGATGATGTTTGTGGGAGCTTAATATATTTGGTTGACCTGTATAAAAAAAATAACAGATCGGAATATGGAAAATTATGCATTGAATGAACTGAATCTCAGCTAGTACCACAATTGAAATATCTTACATATTTTGATTCTAGTCGAATCAAGTTAAATTTAATGGATTTTAATGTCAAAATAAAACTGAGACTATTATTACTAGTTTAACATTAGAGAAAAAGTTCTCTATACTTTGGAAAGCACAATTTCATTTAAAATGGAGCCCTGTTATTTAAAAGTCAAGTTAATTAAGACAAAAATCTACTAGGGAATAAAGTGTACATTCCTTAACTACGTTTCAAGTGAAGCACAAGTCTATTATAATTTTTTTTTTACATTATTTTTAAAAATTTTTACGTTTTCATAGAAATTTACATATTTATTTTCAAAATGGTCAGAACACTTGCTCGCGAGAAAGTGGAACAATACATACGTGATTCCTTGGAGCCCATATCGTACTCCAGTCTTGTCAACGAATTCACTCAGCACACAAACGATGCAAGTCGCAAGATTGTGAAGGCACAGCTAAAAAGCATCCTTCTTACTTCAATCGACTCTGGATCGATTGTTCAATACAGGGATCACTTTTTCTCCTCATTCTTGGCTGATGATCTGGAGAGTGTTGTGAATTTTATGGAAGAAGAGGATGTGCCAACCGAACTAAGTAGTATTTCATTCTCAAGCTACGAGTCAATTCAAAGAATACATTCTCATATAAACAAGAAGTGTGTGGGTGGCTTAACTACCTCAGACTCGGAATGTAATGTAATCCGACGCTAAATGATAGCAAAAATACATTACTTTCATTTTACATCTAGCTAATTACAAAATACACCAAGATTCAAAGCAAAATCAACGATGTAAATACATGCTAGATAAATATATAACCATATAAACCACATTTGTGTATTGCGTTTCAATGTTTTCAACAGCAATTTATCAAATTTGCTTATGCTGTGCACATGTGCAAGCCAAGCTGCCTTTCACATTGTCAAATAGTTTTTCAATTTTTACATTTGTTTATCTTTTATAAGTTCTTTTCCTTGGCACAGTTCGCTGAAATAAAAGTTTTTCTTAGAAAAACTGCAACGTCAAGTTTGCAGAATAACTTGTTTCAAAAACAAATTCTCCCAAAACTTGTGTGATATTTTCTTAAACATCAGTTTGGCTTTTTACAACATATTCTCAGCTGCCTAGATAATTTAAAACGCAATGTTATCTACAGCTTTAAAACACGTTTTACAATCAAATATAACATCAGTTGTGCTATCCAATGCAAGCTACCTGCCTTTATTTCTTTTGTAGCCGCACTTTTAGTTGATGTGCTTCCAAGTTACACATACGCCATGTAGGACATGTGCAACGTCGAAGACAAATTGCACCGCAAGTGGAACATCTTTTGCGAGTAAGCATTCTCTTCGGAGTAATTTATTTAACACTTTGTAACACGCTTTCGTGAGCAACAACAAATGTGAAAGGCGTAAAGATAGACTGAGTCAACAGAAAATAAAACAGGCTCTATTACTATACAAAGTAAAAAAAGACATTCCAGTTTTTATTTAAAATTTGTTCAAAAAAGGGACTAACTAGAATCGGTTTTAAGCCCCTTTAACATGCAAAAGACCTACCCATAAGTATTTTCTAAAATCTATTTGTCAACATTTACAGACGCTTCCATTGAAATATCATAAGCAGCACCTGCTCGGCATGCAAAATGAGACTGAGTTCAACCTGGATGCGATAGACTTCGCTTTGTCAATTGCTCGGGTCATGCACTCAGCGGATTTTCATCACCAAAAGATTGATGATGGCAGCGATAGCTGATAGTATCATGTGTTGATACTCGTACCATGGCTACGGCACGGTGAGTTATAGCTTTTTTATAGCTACCCATAAAATAAAAATAACTTTTGGGCCCACGCAATTTGCATAGATTTACATTTTGTTTGTTGCCTGCAACAAATGATGTGATAAAAGAACTTTTAAGTCGTCATATTAAAGAGCAAAAACTGTTTTAAATTGAGGTTCTACTAACAATCGATGATTTTTTATGTTCTAAATGGCTCTTAGCTGAACTTCTCTAACCTTCTTTAACTAAGAAATACTACAATTTAAATGAGAATTTTTATATATTATCTGTACTTGTCGGCAAATTATGCCAAGAGCATCCGAAAGCTTTTCGCAATTTATTCCTAAAATTTTTGGCTTATGCAAATGTTTTATGATCCACTTGGCTAGATTAGCTTAGCGGGTGCTGCTCAAATGCCGCTGGCATATGCTGCGTATGAGTTATTTATTGTGTATTCAACAATTCGCCTTATTTAGTACCACAAACGAATCGCACAACTTGAAATTGATGTATAAACATTAAATATATATCTCAGCATATTTCCATGTTTCCTGAAATAATAATAATATATACAGTTAATATTTAAATAAATTCTGTGCATGTGAAAACGAGATTTTAAATAAGGCAATAACTCTGATGGGCTGCCAACTACATAGAGTTTACACGAGCTGCTTAACGGGCAAATAAAAATGCAATAAATATATCAAGAACATTCTCACAGACTTCGCAGCCACCCCTTTTGGATGCCCTCGGGGATTGGGTAATGCCAGGCAAATGGCAAACGGCTGGCAGGCTTCACCTGCAAAACGACCTGCAATAATATTTGAGCTTAGGAAAACCACACAATTCCAGTTGTCTGACCCACTTGCAGGACAGAATTGTGGGAATGTCTTCACAAGTGTGCAGATAATCGGAATTTATGAGGGGCCCAACTATGCTCAATTCCTGCGGTGAAAGTTTATCACCTGCTGTGCCAGAATGGGCTCACACGTAAAGTAGACGATTGATGTGGGGGATAGAAGAGCTTTCCACATATATTTAAGAATGGAATGTAGTTGAGATACAATGATTTCAAGAATGCAAAAAGTCGAAAGACATTGAAATAATATAGCTTAGAATCCAAAATCAAAAAAAGGAATCAACATGAACTAACGTTGTTACTCTTTCTTTTTAAAGACAACAAGTAAAGAAAGCATTTGCTGTATTTCTTCTCTTGCAGTTTTACCAATGGTTTCGATTTTCCCGCACACCCGGAAAAATAACGTTTGAAAAAAGTAGAATACTGAAAAACATGAAGCATAAAATACCCTATCAATTTAACTATATTAATTTGTGTATGCATATAACAAATTAAAATATCAATTCATCTAAGGATATTCAATAATCATGAATTAGTAGACTTTAAAGTGGTCAACTTAAACCCATAGCCAACTATGTAAACCTGTATTAGGGTAAAGAAAAATTGACTTTGTTTTTGGAATAGCTTCGCTTGGCAAAAAAATCTTACGCCGGAAAGCTTGTTTGGCTGCGTGCTGCATTTGTCAGTGTTTTCGATTTGGTTTCATTTTCAGCGTGTTTGCAATATTTGCATAGCCAGCAGAAATAGCGGCAATTCGACAATTTTTGCCGCCAAACGCCATGCTGAATTCAATTCACTCATGCATGTATTCATGCAGTGTCATTTCGAATTCCTTTTAAGATGCAAAAAAAACACGAATTTTTTCTGTGGCTTCTTTAAGCAAACTTAAGCCTTAGGCCGATCAAAAATTTAGTTCTCTATCAAAAAGTTACTAATTTTAAAAAAGATTGAAATACGCAGTCTATGTGCTACAACTAAATGCACCCCTATCGCATTTTAATTAGGTTTAAGCTTCAATTAGCAACTGCAACTGTACTCTATGCCGATTTTGTTTTTATTGAGCGAACTCTCAGGTGCATCCAATTGAAAGTAAATTGCATTGCTAATTTCAAAAATTCCAAATTTGTAGCACATT
Organism: Zaprionus ghesquierei; assembly: GCA_018904095.1. NCBI lineage: Eukaryota > Metazoa > Arthropoda > Insecta > Diptera > Drosophilidae > Zaprionus > Zaprionus ghesquierei. Next base: position 6,041,912 of record JAEIGP010000806.1, on the reverse strand, counting down.
CCATTCGAAATTTCCGCACATTGCTCTAATGCATAAAATTATGCAATCGACAGGGACATCAGTAACAGGCTCGGCCTCGGTGTTGGCTCATTCAATCGAAATGGAAAATTAGAAGCTCAATTTTGAGTGTGAATATTTAGCCAATTTACTGAGTCTGTGCCAATAAATTTCGGCGCTGCTGTGTTTATTCCAAATACACATATTTATATTATATACGAATGTGTAATGTTGAAAAGCGGGCTTGGTGAATCACATTCAGTTGCAGAGCCAAATTGGATTACAATTTACAATTCAGGTTGCTGAATTGCGATCAGTTTTCCTCCAAAATATAAACCAGCTATTATATAGCTAAACGAGTTAAGTTTTAACGTAGAATGTAAATAGAACCGGAACGGAGAATTTACTTCCATGTTGATAAAGTTAACAATCTCGAGATGCACATATATAGTACGCAGTATTTATTTTGTCAAAAGCCATTTGAGAACACTGTCGTGTTTTCCGCAAACCTTTTAGTGTGCCTCACGTGACAGTCATTGAACCGGAAACTTCATTAGAACATCAACAGGCTGAGTTGAGTTTCTATGTCAAATAAAACGTGTAACGCATACGCAACGTGTAACACTCAAGTGAAAGCCCCATCAAGCGTAATTGAGCGCCAGCGTGTCCATCAATTGAGTGCAAAATGTTGAAAGTAAAGTGACAGCATAAATCAATAAACCTCTAAAGTGCCGCGAATTTTGTTGGTTTTTTAAACGAAATATTTACGCGGCATTTTTTCTTTATTTAGGTTTTATATTATCAGTGTAAAAGAAACTTAATGGTAAGTCAGCCTAGCATTCGATTAATGTAACACCAAATTCAAGGTTACGGCCGTGATGCCTGTTGTTTTTCAACCTTAAATGTTGCTGTTTAAAACAGATTACTTATCTTATTCTTAGGGCAGTATTACACAAATATTCTTTGCAACCCAAGCGAGTTATGCCAACCTAGCAAACTTGACGATTTGTTGTATTTACCCGGGATGTTAGGTTGAAAAGGGTCTAAGGTAAGTTACAAGTTTGCTTAACATAATTAATTTTAGACCTCAAGAGTGTGAGCCTACCGGAGTTTCCTTTTGTATTTTATATTTATACTCTTTTACTATGGGAAATTCTTAAAAAGAGGGTATAATAAGCTCGTAACAGGTAGACGAAACATACAAAAAACGAATTACAGATACAAGACTCTACTTAAAAATATCGTTAACTTGTTAACTAAAAAATGTTAAAGAAAGAATTTTTGCAACAATTAAAAATTGATGATGATTTTTAAATCATCGAGTCTTTAAATATTATTATTTTTGGGAGAAGAGTATCTTACTATCAAGCGTGTTCAACTGAAGCTTTACTTTCCTTTCCTTTCTTATTTATTCGTATTTTGTGACCTTGGTCAACAAATTGCTTGCGCGTTCCGAAGTTCGATGTCGAACTTGGAACATGTTGAAAGCAACCATGACAGTGGGAATTTGGCAGTCGGCTAAGCTGCACAAAGAAAATTGTGACTAGTAATGAATATGAACCTTGTGAGGAACTTTGTCAAAAACCAGAAGACTCGGCATACTCTTTAATTGAAATTCTCATTAATTGTCCATATATTACATAGTCTTTAATATTGCTTTACTTTCCTTGTGTACTGAGTGACTTTAAGAGACAGTCAGGTTCAAAAAGCTACTGGTACTTCCTGAATTTTAATCTTATTCCTAAGCCTTAAAATCTAAAAGAAAAAGTTTTAATACTTATCTTAAAGCTTCCTTATTTATTATCCTTATATACATATATCTTAAAAAGTTCAACATTATGAGCTCTGTAAATATTGAGCTTATCTTTATTCGCTTGCAACCCTTTACTTCTGCACAAAATAAAGAATATAGACAGAGGCCATACGTATCTTGGTTAAAGACGTAAGCTGTCAAGCAAAAATATATTTATGCAATATATTATGAACTGCGTATACTCTAGCTTTTGTGAAAACAAACTCATTTTCTCATATTTCACCCCAAATAGGGTAATAAATCATTTTTTTGCCACTTTCGATTTGCGTGTTAAACGCAAAAAGGCAAAAAGAATGGCGAATTTAGCAATTCGTAAGATAGACAAAGAGACAAGGCATCCGCATGACTTGCATAATATTTATAATACAATGAAAATAAGCTTAGACCAGGAGTCAGTTAAATTGAGTAGATTTTTTCAAGACTGTGAGATAAATGTAATTTGTAAAGTATTATGATTATCAGACCCTGATAAGAACATGCTAAAAAAGAAAAAGGTTTTAATGAAAGTGCGTGTAGGAAAAAATTAAAAGAGGAAAAGCAAAGTAACGCAACGCAATAAAAAGTGTGCCTTGTGCTTTGTGCCCTGCTCTTTGAGTTTACACTGGCAAAGGAAACCGACAAGAGCAAAGATAACTCTCCAATTGGAGTGCCTGACAACCAGGCAGACTCGCTTCCAATAAGCGACACAGTGGCAGCCCAGGCTGACATCCATTGCGAAATCCGCAGCTTAATTGACATTTGATTAACGTACAATTCAGCTCGCCTCAGAGCTGCCCGTCTCCGTCTCCGACTGCGACTTCGTTGGCAGGCAGGGCAGGAAGGCACGTTAATCACATCAGGAACTGAGACTGAACTGAAGAGGAGAGCAGACAGGAGGAGCTGGTGCAGTGTGAGAGGGCAAGGAGGGCTCAGATAGGGAAGTGTACACTCACAATGGCCACATCTGACATCCAGGGACAGTGTCAAATTTTAATGAGTTTAATGGCCCCGGAGAATAACCCAATAAAAGAACACAAAATGGCTTTTTAATGGCTGCAAATGTTTTTTAATTGCATTTATGTCACGATGCTCCCACTTTATTGCTTTACATTGAAATAATGTATTTACATATAAATAATCAGTACAATATGTAATGCAGTTTTAAAATTGAGAAACTTGTTGACAAGATAAATTACACTCTCATAGGTAACTTGTTTCATACACTGATTGTCAATCGAACTTTTACCTTGTAATTTGAATTTATTTTCCAGTAACTCCTTCTCTTACATTATTCCTGCTAATTAAGAAAATCAAATAAATCAAATTTGTAGCTCTTGTCCAGTTTAATTACAAATAATATTGCTTGTAATAATTAAAGCAAATTGTTGCTTATGCAAACTGCTGCGTGGTCGATAAGCTCTCCTGTCCTTTGAGTTTAACGCCCTGTAAACGTTGTCGAGCCAATTAATCCTTAAATATTTTAATCCACAAGCTGCCCCAATGCCAAAGACGTTTAAGCGCCAGACAGAGTCAACGTCAGTTACTAATTGGTTTGGCCAAATGCCAAATTAGCCAACAGATGCAGACCGAATTAAATTGAAGTGAGCAAATTTGGGGTTCAAAGTCAAAGTGCAAAGTGTCCTTTGCCTGGGCGTCCTTTTAACTCAAACTAATTAGACAGGCAGAAATTTAAAAGGAAATAGAATTGAATTGAATTTAATATATTATATATCTATGAAATTTATCTCATACGCTCAAATTGGAAATCATATATGGTAATAACACTAATTAAATATTTATTAGCCATCACAGCAGGTTCTTAACGAATTATTCCGAATAGATTTACGGTTAATATTTTATGAGCCTGCAGCAATTTTCGTTAATTTAATTAACACTTCCTTTGTGCGGACCACAAAAATTGCGCTAATCCGTACAAAGGAAACACCCAAATGAGAGGCAAGAATCGTATGGGAAGGCAAAAGAAAAGGAAAGCAAAAACACTTGGGGGAAAATTCCCGGAGAAGGCGTCTCAATGGAAACAAAGACAATAAAATTCTTTTTATGGTTGTTTTAAATGCTTCGCCCGAAGACATTAAAAAGTCTTCAAGCCGCCCAAAAGTTTTTGTTTGCTTTTCCGGCGCCGCTTTTGCGGCACTCTCAAAAACAATGGAAATCATCATGAATTATAATAATACGAAATTATGAAGCTTTCCACTGCACGGAACAGTTGTTTCGCTGCGCCTTTGCCGGGTTCACTGAACTTTCGCACTTGTAATTTGCTGCCACATTTTCTTTTTTTTTTTTGAGCCACTCAATTACATTAACAATTCCAAGAGGTCATCTCTGTTTCCCCCGAGAGAGAAGCTCATCTCAGATAAAGAAATCTTGTCCATTTTCTGCTTTTGTGGCTGCAGCTGAAACATTTTACATAACTTTCAGTTTCTCCTCACTTATTCATAAACACTTTCACACAAGTGTGTGAATATATATTTTATTCAAAAGTTCTCTTATTTTTTTTTGTGTTTCGCCAGGCGAAAAATGCACATCAAACTTGTTGGACTGCTGGGAATTTTAAATTGAAACTGATTTTAGACAGTCTGTAGGAGACAACAATTTGTGGTTGAAATTTGTACACTTTAATAAATTACTAAGAAATTTTAATATATATATTTTATTTATATGCATATAATACAATAGAGGCATAATTTTCAAGAATTTCTCTGAATTCATTTTTAAAGCAAAACAAGCAATAATAACAAATTACTACACGGTTTGTACAGTTTTTAAGGCTTCCAGCTCAGGAGTTCCTCATATTTTTCTGGTTGATAGCATTCGGTATAGAACAGTATCCACTTTCCCACATCCATTTTCAATTGTTTCCGCCTGGCCTGAGGCAACCAAAATGCCATAAGAAAAGCCAAATTCATTGTGCCTGCCGCGTACAAAGAGAAGAAATAAAATGCTGGTCAACTTGCTGCTAAGCAACGCTTCTCTCTGTCTCTCTTTGTCTCTCCTTCTCTCTCTCTCTCTTTATGCATAACTGGGACATGATTTTAATTGAAAACAGAGATGTTGGTGTAGTTTTTTTTTCTGTCTTTGGCTGGCAAAGCATTAATTTACCTGCAGCACTTTTTGGTCTTCTTTTTGCTGCTTTATTGGTTTATAAAAAAAATGCAGAATAGACTGTGCAAAGGTAATGAAAAAGACAGAAATAGTTTTAAAAACAAATATTAATCTAATCTGCAAGCATACAAATACTATTCTTTTTTAACGTATACTTAATATTTTCAAATATTTGCTTGATTAATTTCCTTTCACACATAGTTAATTATAAATGAGAATTCTTTACAGCTTAACACCTTCAAATTCGTGTACAGAGCATAAGAAGATAATTAAGTTAATTTGTAACCACAATTTTGTAAATTATGCAAATTCAAGCCAAAGCTCTGTTGAAATTCAGAGCAATTATAAGATGACGAAAATTTGCCTCGATTCAATTACCACATGCGCTTGCCCGTAAAAGAATGCAACATTGTAGTGCCGCGCTGTGGCAACTCTGGCACTTAAACTTCTCAATTTTATCAGAATTTAAAATTCCAGCTGCTGACAGGAGTCAGGTAAAGTCGGCTTTACGACTTTCGGCTGCTGCTTAAGCTGCTGCTGTCTTATTCCTTGACTTCCCATTTACCTAGCCTCTTCTCTTTCTCATCTCTTGCTACTCTACTACGTAATCCCGAACTTTGTAATGTCTTCGAAGCTGTGGCATGTGTCCCCGACACGTGACAGTGCGCCTGGTCACCTGTTTGCTCCACGAGCCGCGTCACACCTGAGTGGCAAGTAACAGAAACCGCACATGTTGCCCCACATTTTGTGTCATTTCGTGGCCGGCACGAAAATTCTAAGCGCACAGAGAGGATTCTCGGTGGAGCTAACAAAATGACAAATGGCAACTCATTTGAAACGTAGCATTCGCTAATTGTGCCCAAAGATATAAAGACTTTTTTTAGTTTTCTGTGCAGACTGTAAAGTTTTATGTAGGCTACTTTTCCATTAACTAACAACGAAAGAATGGAAGAATCCAAAAGGCAATCAGATATTAAAGTGGAATTTCCTTAAAAAATTGTATTTCTTTTGCTTTAATTATTACACAATTTTTTATTACATTTAATCTGATATAAATATTTAACAATTCACTCGGATGTCAAAAAGCGCAAATTGAATTTAAAACGCTGAAATAAATCACCAGCTTTGTGCAGATATTATTAAACAATTTTTTTTGTTTTATTCCAGAATCCTTGCTTAACGTAAAGTAAAGCGATATAAACAAAAAAAAAAAAAACAGTTCGTTAATATTGCAGCCTCGGTAATCCAATGTGAAATTCTCTTTTGGCCGTTGAATAATAATTTTCCCGTTAATCTTGACGCAAACAAGTTGAGAGGAAGTTGCAGTCGACGAACATAAAAGGAAATAGGTCGCCCCAGGCAATTGCCCTGGTTGCACACACACACACACACACAAACAGATGAAACTGTCATTTAATTTTCCCTTTACACACACACACACACATTCGCAGACTGATGCACAGAGTAAACTTAAATATGTATTAAAAACAAATTGCTAGCGTGCTGAAGAAGAAAACGAAGAAGGCGCCTGGAAAAAACCTCTTTGCATATGTGTGAAAGTCTTGAGTGCTCTATGAATATTCCATGGACGTATAGGATTGCTGGGTCAATTGATAAGTCCTCGGCGTGACATATATGTTATATTTAGTACTAGGCCTACCATAGTAAAGTAGATTCACTCAAATTGCATAACGTCACAAACTAATAAACCAAATCGACCGATAGGTCCTACGGTTCTATGACATAAATCGTCCGATAGGTTCTATGGAAGCTATACGATACATCGGTCCGATCCGGCGCGTTCCGATTATTCTACAGCGTGCAGCAATATGATGCAAGTATACTAAGTTTCGTCAAATAGCTCTAAAACTGAGAGACTAGTTTGCGTTGCAACAGACGGTCGGACAAACGGAAGGGCAGACGGACGGACAGACAGACGGACATGGCTAGTTCGACTTCCCTATTGATGCTGTTTAAGAATATGTCTATATATGTATATCGGGCTTAGAGATGCCTTCAAAGGTGCGTTGCAAGCTTCTGGCCAAAATTAATATACCCTCTGCAAGAGTATACAAATATTTTTACTATGATAGGCTTTTTAATTGACGCGTTAAATATATAGTATCTGAGGGAATATACCAACTTCGCTGCTTTCGAGTTGAACCTAATAGTATTAACCCTGCAATTATTTGGCTATTATTTTCACGTTTATTGCAAACGTATTTCAATTATAATCAATTATTTAAATATTTCTGGCGACTGATTGCGGATCTATTTCATACGGAATATAGAATTAAAAGTTGAATAAGCTCCCATTACGTGATGCTCTCTCTCTCTCTCTGACGCTATTTATAATAAAATATTATTTATATAGTAAATTGCATCTGGCTGTTATTATTAACTACATATACCGCGGCTCGGGCTAAATAGTCGAATTCCCTTTGTAAGGGCAACCTGTACTGGACCACATGCAGTACCCCCTTCAATACGTCAACTTGCTTTAAATCTGAGAAGATGGCAAACATTTTGAAGATTATGTAGACTCTGCACTTAAGACGCCCGACCGCAAACGAAATAAAAGGGTCAACATTGTAATTTCGTGTAAACATTTTAGACAGGAACATGCTCAACTTCGCTTGCTGTTTTCGCACGGATAAAACTGAATGGCAACACGATATATTGACAAACGAGAGGGAGTACATATCCATATGTATGTGTGTGGGTGTCTGTCTGTGTGTGTGTGTAACCTAATAGTGTACCTAAATAATTTAAGTGCTCTGACGCGTGAAGACGACGAGCCATAGAGGCAGCTGTCAGCCCAACAATTGTCGGCAGCTCCTGCTCCTGCTCCTGCTTTTCCTACCTCCGCTAACATCTTACGTCTTCTCCTGCGAGTGTCTGTCATGGTGGATTGAGCAATTGAAATTGGATTAGAGGCAGACATGTTTCTCGTATATCTCTCTCACTCGCATTTGCATGTGTCGTTAGCTTCCAGCGCAATCTGCGCATTGCATGATTAAATATCCGAAACGTTTCAAAAAATTACTTCACTTAAGTCGAGCCCAAACAAATGAGTACGACGTAGGGTGTGCCCAGCCCTCTCCCTCCCCCCTTTGCGTTAATAAATCATAGTAGAGTGTAAAAAGAAACCACGATTTTTGACTGCATGCATCAATTTGTCAATGTTCGTGTCCCACATGACGTATGAGTTATCCGTGAAGCGCAAATATTGCATCGATTCCGGGTAGAGATGAGTAAAACACATAAGTAAAATATATGCAGCAAATTTAAACTGCACCAAAGTCGAAAACTTACTCTATTTCATCGCTCTAAAGTTATAATTGCAACATGAGCTTAGCTCTCCGGGCGGTGCGGGGGTGGGTGGGTGGTCCAGTTCACACCCGGGAAATGTAAATGAATTCAAAGTCAGCCAGGCGAAACATAAATTCAGTATTCGAAAGTTCCGTATACTCGGTAAATGAATTAAATTCTATGCTACCAAAGAATATGCACAATAAAATCCACAGAAAGTATAGAAAATTAAAGCTTCAACTTGAAACTTTGCCCTTTTTTGTGTTTGTTGCCTAGACAAAGTTTTGCTCAGCGAATTCCCGAGTGACCTTACAGCATGTCTGCCCTAAAGGCAGCACGAGCTATGCTACTAAGTGCGTGTGCGTGTGCTTGTGCATGTTTCTGTGTGTTTGTGTGTGCGTGTGTGTGTGCGTGTTAAATGCTTTTGACCCAAAGCCAAACTCAACGAGAATTCCAAATTGATTTGTGGCAACTTTTGTGGCCCAGACATTTTCAGCATTTAAATATAGATTTAGAGGGCAAACAGTCCCAATACGCTGGCCGCAACATTTTATTTCCTAATTGGTAGGGCATTCCAACGGCAACAGCAACAACAACAAAGGAACAACTTGAAATTGTGAAAGTGCAGGCGAAAGTTATACAGCTCTGGGCAATTACTGAGCTAGTACTAGAGCAGCTAGTCATGCAAATAGTTTGCAAGGTTTTCAATTTGTAAAAATTATTTTGAAATATATTTTATTTGCTATTAAAAAATTTTAAATTATTTCTGTGCTTTTTATTATACCAGAAAAATATTTAAAATTGTATTCATACCATAGATTATGTAGCTAAAATGTTTTAACTTTATTGCTTTTATTACAAATCAAATTAAACAAGTTATCAGTCAATTTGCGAAGGCGGTGGGCGTGGCATCTTAAATATGAAATTCAATTATGAAGCAGACAAAATTACGATATTTTCTCGCCAAATTTGGTGCTTCTAGCTTTTATAGTAGTCAAGATCTGTGCGTTCACACAGACGGACAAACGGACAAGCGGACAGACGGACAGTTTAAATTGACTAAATCGACTTTCCTTGCCAAGAATATTCTTCTTTGTGTGGTACGCTACGCTTCCTTATAGCTGTTACATGCATTTGCACAGGGTTAGTATAACCCTTTTTGAAAATCGTCAAATGACGTAGGGTATAAAATATGTTCATATGGAAATGCATAGAAGTAAATCGATAGCAACCAATTTTGCATATAAATTTATTTTCTTGAATTTTAAAACATTTGCTGTATTATTTGACAAAGCATGAAGAGTCTTTCAGTCTGGGGAGCAGCGCAAATACCTCATGAAGAGAAAGAGGAAGGGTGGGAGACAGAGAGAGAGAGAGAAAGGGCGCAGCGAAGTAGTGCAGTAAAACACGGCGTGTTCTTCTGTGTCCTGCTGCATAAATTATACCGAGTCAAAAGGATATGCAATTAAAGCGATGACAAGCAGCTTCATTAACAATGCTGCCGCTGCCGTTGCCGCTGCTGCTGCGTCCATTTGGCTTAACCAAGCAGAGACTGCAGTCTCGCCTCACCTCGACTCATACATACGAGTATCCTTGTCCGAGCTGCTCCCTGGGACTCAAAGAGTCCGAGCTGCAATCTGGACACGGGCACGTCGTCGTCGTCTGTTTGTCTCCAATGCAAGGCTGCAGGTGAGCCTTTAGTCACGTCTAGGTATGTGTGTCTCCGTGTCTGCCCCTTTGAGTCCCTTTTGGGGCGTATCCGGTGCACAGGTCAGCCATGCGCAGCCTTAAGTTAAACGGGCCACATGGATCCTTAGACATGGCGAATTGAATTAAAATTTCCGAGCATGTAAAATACACACGGCAACTCATGTGACGATTGAAATGGGAGCGTATAATTTATAGACAGCTCACAGCTGAGTTGAACGTTCCGATTGTTTATCGCTCTAACTAGCATCCGGGCACAAGCAGGCAATGCGATAGGAACTCGAGCTTATAATGGGTTAAGTATGGCAACTCCAAATAGGCCTATTGCTATCAGCAGCTATGTGATCTGGACAGCAGCAAGCTCAGTTAGTTTCCTCTCTCTATCTCTCTTACACTCACAACTTACATATTTGCCAACACGTAGTACACACAGACTGCACACACACACACACATTCGCACGATTTCCTGTGTGAAATGTTGTGTTGTTTCCTTGGCCAAATGATTCGCTCTGCAGTTGACAGAGTTTGCATAAGGGGAAACTAAACATTTCCATGCAAGAAGATAACGCTTTATTATGGCTACAAAACAAATTCGTTTTCTCCCTCTCTACTTCGCTCTCTTTCTCTCTCTCTCTCTCTCGATTTTGCATAACTATTTTCGGCATTTGCCACTTGGTCACAATTGTTAACACTTGAGTTTTCCCTCGAACTTAAACTTAACTCTCGATTTAATTCGCTGCACAATTTGCACCAAAATTATAAAAGACATTTGCCTGCTTCGCACGTAATTTGCCTATAAAACTTTAGTCAATTTCATTTACATATTTTTCCTCTATGTCTGCACACAACCCAGACACTTTGTGTGGGGAAGAGAGAAACAGAGAGAGAGAAAGAGAAAGGAGGGAGGCAAAATAAGAAATAGCTTGACTGTTTCGCATTGTTTGTAAATTCTCTTTTCGTTGATTGTTTTGTTTTCTGTTTTTATCTTAAATTTAAGTATATTTTTTTTTATTGAAATCAAGGATAAACAAATAGATTAGTCCCCTGCGTATTGTGGAATCAGAAATTCGCAGATAATTTTCGAGCACATACGCGCTCACATCCGGTATCCTAATTAGAATCTTATCTTGAGACGAGAAAAAAGCCAAAAATGTCACGCCATAAAAGTCAATGCATGACTGAGGCTTTAGCCCAAATTACAGCCATAAAACTCGCACACAGCGATAGCCATAAACTTTTACAACGCCCCCGAACAAAAAAAAAAAAATAAAATAACGAAAAACAAGACACAAATAACGCAAATAAAACCAAATAAAGATTATTTTCCATTCGATACGTGTAGACAGACGGGGCTGTTCATTTATTTATTTTGCTCTGATTAGAGCAGAGAGCAAATTGCAAGTGACATGCCAACAATTGTCACTGCATGCAGTGCGACAGGTCGCAGGTCAAAGGACACGGACATGAACATGGACATTTATGGCATCTTACAGGGGGGAAAGTAGACGAAGCCAATAAACAGGATAGGCGAGCTGCCCCATAACGGAAGCGTCATCATCATCATCATCATCGTTATCCACATCATCATCAGCAGCAAATCTGGTCAGCAAAGAAGGCACTTCCGGTTGCACTGCAGTTCTAGCCTGGGCAAAGGAAAGAAGAGTATCAAAAGAACCGAGACAATTGAACTGCGCTGTCAATGTTTGACCACTTTGTTCGCTGACAAAAGCTAATTGCAACAACTTCAAGACTTCAAAATACCTTCACAACTTTCTTCTTTCTTCCTTCCGATCCACAATCAATCATTAATTTAAAGCTCTATATTTATACCCACTACTCATAGATTGAAAGAATATTATAACTTTCTTCTAACCGAAAATGTACATACATATGTAACTGGCAGAAGGAGACATCTTCGACCCCATAAAGATTCTGACTCAGAATCAACAGCCAAGTCAATAAAGCCAAGTCCGTCTGTCTGTCCGTGTCAAAATCTAGATCTCAGCTATTATAAGAGCTAGAACTTTTAAATTTGGTGACAATATGTGTTATTATTGCACGCTGATCAAGTTTATTTTGGATTTTGGCCACGCCCCCTATCGCCCGAGTAAATCAGCTGGCTGGTTTGGGCGCTGCCTGCAGCATTGGGTAGCGGGTATATAGCTTTCTTACTTGTTTTTTTTTAAAGCTCCCCTAATTAAAGCCCTGTCGGTCTGTCAAACTGTCACATTTGTGTGTGTTAATCCGTTTATAGCGCGGCGCTTAATTAAGTGCAAAAAAGCAGAGCACATTGAAATATTTCAGTTTCACTAAACTGTTGCACATTATAAATGATATAATAAATGTTTTATGTAGTTGCTGTAAACAAAAGTTTAATTTATTCAACGCTTACGCATTCAAATCCAAATGGCACAGCGAATTTAACTTATGATTTATTCATGTTATTTAATGCACATTTAGCCAATGCTAGCCCATGTATTTGTCATTCAATGGGCCAATCAAACTCCACAATGAACAAAGGATCAGTATTTATTTGCCGTGCCGTAATTAAGAGTGATAAACTGTTGTAGCAAATAAAAAGAGCTATTAAACTTTATATTTACCAAACTTAATACAGCTTCACTGTTTATTTAGACAATAAACAAGTTAAAATTCAAATTTTTTGATTCAGCTTTTAGAAATTTAACTGAACTAAATCATGTCATCATTTAACTTAAGCACAAATTGGTTTCGAACTTGACTAAAAATTGTAGTACAATTTTTGCTCGTACGAAAAGCTGCGACACAAAAAGTACCATTCACAATAGTTAGTCAGGTTATGCACCTTTAGTCTAGACTGACACCACGGCGCGTTGGTTATCTAGTGCGCTCTTTAGCCGCTTGAAGCGCTAGTGTGCATTTGAGCGTATAACAAGAAAGTGAATTAACGAAATTGTTTATTAAATGACATTATTTTATACAACAATATTAAGAGTTATGCAAAATTAATTTAGCAGAAAAAGGCCCAAGGAGTTAATGGAATGTTAACATACACAATAACCGCTTTTAGTTGCATATTTTGCTACAAAATCGAAGTACACTCTCTGCAAAGAGTACAACAATACCACGAATAATAATAATGCTATCTAAGAACACTCACAGACATATTCATATGTATGTGTGCACAGGACTTAGTCACCTACACCTACCTTGTCTGATACAAATAGGTGCTGTCGGCATTGTGGAACGCATTTCGTGTTAATCTCTGGCAACGACAAAGCTTCCTTTTACACTGTGTGCCATGTGTGGCTACGTGTGTGTGAGAGAGAGAGGGAGTGTGGGCGAAACCACAATTCCATCAGCATAAGCATGACAGCATCCTTTGTTACCACTTTCCTGCACCGCCTCGAGCTATGTCGGGTTTATTCAATATAAAACTCAAAAATAATATTTACCATGCGAACTTGAGACTCGCCTCGCCTCGTGTTTTTTTTGGCATCTGATTGAAAAATGTGGCATAGTGCAAACATCGTGTTGCCACAATTCAGATTGAAAGTGGAAGGCTCAGCGTGTATCATGACACGCCCCCGAGTGGTTTAGCTTGTAATGAAATATTTTCGTAGGCTTAGATAAACAAAATGCTAGAAAATCTTTTGGTTTGGCTGTTATTTAGCTTTAAATTCGATTTGCAGTCACAGACCTGACTAGATAATTTCTAGAAAATATTCTACGCTTTAAGACACCTGTTTACAGTAAGTGCTCACACACACACACACACACACACACATGCCCATTAGGAGGACATTTAAAGTCAGGACATCGGGCACGTCTGCGTCGCATTTGTTCAACGCATTTCCCAGCGACAGCTTGACAGCTGAGACTGCGCCAACAACAGCAACAACAGCAACAACAACTACGCATAGACATTCCCCAGAGTGAGAGAAACATTCAACATCCTTATTATGCACAGCTGACGCCGGGCCACGTCAAGTGAAAGCGCTCAAATCGTTTGCATAGCTCCAAGGGGCAATTGAGTTGGGAACATTTACCATACGGACACACATGCATTCCAGTTGGGGCAACTATTTCGGCTAGAATGCAAGTTTTGTTCCTCTAAAGATCTCCCCTTAATTTGCATAGGGATTGAGATAACTACAGCTAGTTTAAATTTGCGTTTGGGGCCACCTAAGTTGTCTATAAAAATCCTATATATACCGGTTCAATTCGCATATTCTATCTTTACTATAGTTCGCTTATTGTTTCTTTTATAAACTATAGACTATAGACTAGATAAGCTTTCTATATAAAACATATATATTCTTGTTCCGTCTTTAGCTTACTTATTCGATTGCTACATAAACTTTCCTAATTACCACAGACAATACACCTAATTCATCTCCTTTCTCTCTCTCCCTCTCTGTGTTTAATTTCAATTAGCCAAGGTCAGGAACCCCTTCGCCCTAGCCCGCTTTGTCCCACCTCGCCATCAATCAGGAAGCAATATTCATTCATTTTTCCCACCAGACGTCACGAACCATTCGGATACTGAAATGGAGAACAATTTGCTTAATTGTTTAACGTTTTAGCGATTGTGCCATGCCTCCTTCTCTCCCTTCCCTAGTTGACTTTGAAGTTACACAGATGTTGGCCGAGAATGCGACAAATTCAATTGTTGCCATTGCCTTTGCTGTTGTTGTCTATGAGCCGGGCGAAACCTCAAACCACGCGAGGGTTTTAATTACTTAGGCAGTCAATAGGGAACCACAGAGCGGCACACGCCCAACTACCTGCTACCCTACTCCCTACCCGCCCCCTCACAGCGATTAGCGCCGCAACATGTAACATCAAATGCAAACACGAAAAAGAAAACAACCGAAAACAAGTAACAAAAGCTACAGTCGAGCGCACCCGACAGTAAGATACCCTTCGCTCAGCTTTTGAACAACAAAGTCTTCTACAACTTTTGCTATCTCCATCATACACAAACTTATGCAGGCACGAGCGAAAGAGCTAAAACGTCTTCCTTACTGACAGTAGAAGTTTGGCAAATATTTACTTGAATAACTTCTGTGTTTATAATGCGATCGTTTTGAAATATAGAACATAGGTGCATATAGTATATAGCTATGTATATGTTGAAAATGAAATCTATTACATTATTAATTTGGTAACAAATCAAAGTTAAGAAGATATTTAACAATTTACGCAGGCAGTGGGCGTGGCAACTAAAATTTAAAATTAAATTGTGAAGCAGAAAGAACGCATAAACCTTCATGCCAAGTTTTATGTTTCTATCCTTTATAATAGCTGAGATCTGCGTTTTCATACAGACCTGGGGTTTAGCTGGGGTCTACCACGCTTTCTTATTTCATAAGGCTAGTATACCCTATTTAGACTACTTCCAAAGACCGAAGGGTATGAAAAACCGATGAATAAGAAAGAAAATGAAAATGAAAACAGAATGCAAACAAGAGACAGCGAAACGAGCAAGCAAAACAGAGCAAAACAAGCAAAAGAAAAATTGAAAATCGAATAAAAAAAATTGGCCAACTCAGCGGTCACGTAGCAAACGAAAGCGCAGACAGATCACTCGATGGGGGCGACGGCGGCGGCGGAGTCGGGCGATGTTCTAATGAGAAAGCTGACCAGAAGCTACGATTTTCGGGCAACCCAAAACCACAACATCAACCCAAGGCGGGAGGGAGAGGAGGGGAAGCGGATTGACCATCTCAATTGGCAGAAAGTGAGAGCAGAATTCGAGCTGCAGCTTCGGAGACGCCGATCGTTGATGGTGGTGGTGGTGGTATCTGGCAGATACGTGTCGCCACCGCCGCCGCCGCCCGTGGGCGACACAAAACAAAAGCCAAACGCTGACCGAGCACTGGCAACATTTCCATGGAAAGTGTCAAAGTGCCAACAACTCCGTCGATGCTGATGCCGCTGCTGCTGCTGTGGCTGCTGCTCTGTGGTGCATCACTTGGGTAAGTCCGAAACGCAGTCAAATTGTTAGACCTAACTCAATTCTCAATCGCCTACGTAGTTCACGCCTGCCTGAGCTGCAAATGCTGGAGATGATGCGCAACCTACTCGGCGTGGATACTTCGCATGTGGCTAGCCGTAGCCAACGCTCCAGCGACATGTCATATGCCTCATCGGTGACCTACGAGGACAGTCTGCCCGAGGAGGCCAGCGACAGTATGAACATCTTCGATGAATATCTGGATGATAGCGAGGAGTGCAACGACTCTGGCTGCGCGGATGTACCAAGACCCCCTGGACTGGATCTGCTACCCTGTCCGTATCCACTGCTGCCCATGGATCATCCATGCTTTGTGCGCGTCATTGTGTTGCGCACGCCGATGCCGCATCACGATCCCTGCAAGAACTTTACCCTGACCACAAGCACCACCAGCACCACAAAGCGACCCCCACCACGCAAGTGCAGGCCAAAGCTGAAGGCGGCGATGCACAACACGACGACGACAACAACGACGTCGACAACGACTGCAGCTACCACTAGCAATGAGAGTGAGATGGAGACCAGCGAGGAGACCGATCCCATAACGACAACTGAGGGCAGCACCTCGACGAGCACAACAACCGAAGAGCCAAGCACCACCACAGAATTGAGCACAACGACGCCGGCCCCGACGAGTCCAACTACTACCATCAAGCCCAGCAGCACCACCATTATCTACAGCAAGCACCACCAGTTGAAGTCCCTGAGGGGAAAACGCCGCAAGCACAAGCGTCCCAGAGTGCCGGACACGCCAAAGATCAAGCTAGACGGCGCAATGCAGTCAAGCGACACGTTTGAGGTGTACCAAACCACCGAAGTGGGTGAGCTTAGATTGCGGCCGGAAACGACAACGTTGCCGCCGTGCGAGCCAGAGACGACCCCGGCCCCAGTTGACTGTGTGGAAGATACGAGCGAAGATGACAAGAGCAAAGCGAAAGAGAGTGAAAAACCAGCTAAAGGTGCGGGGGAAGAACCTTATGCCGAGATTATATACCCTAACCTAACCTACTATATATCTCACTCCATTCCTCTTCTCTTTCGTTCAACTCAAAGATAACTCTACTGCAGCCAGCGAGGACGACGCCGAGGATCAGGATACGAATCTGTGCCCACAGTTTTCCAGTCCCGATGATGCAGGTAAGATGATGAGATCTCTCCCTCTCTCCGTTACCTCTTCCCACAGCAAACCATTTATAGTTCCAGCAAACATGCGACTTGCGCCCTCATCACGTTACCGCAAGCCTGTCAAGAACTATGTGGAACCGATACTCTACGAGGGTCAATTTGCAAAGCCGCGACACAGCAATGGGCTGCTGCCTCCACAGCGACGGGATTATTATGTGAGCAATAAACAAATTATGCCCAGACCCAGGCCAAGGTACAGGGAACCACTGCCGCACTCGATCTATATGAACAACATTGTGCGGGGCATCAAGTGCAGCGACGAAATGGGCAACCTAGCGCATCCATTGCAGCCGCGCCGCTACAGGGGAGGCAAAATGCCACGTGGCGTGTGGATGGGCAGACGACCTGGAGGACCTGGAGAATACCCTATGATGGGTCCCCATCGTCAGGGACATGGCAATCCCCGTGCACGTTCTAATCCACTTTATGGACTCGGCTCTGGTGAGGACCTAGAACCGTATGGCATCGACAGTGAACAACTATACGATGAGGGGTCATCATCTGGTGAACCACTTAGCTGGTCACGCGAGAAACTAGGACGCGGCTCCATGCCCAATCCGGATCCTTGTGCCGCAGAGCATCGTCAGGAGAGAGCCAGGGAGCGGGAAAGAGAGCGAGACGACGATCGTGAAAGCGATCATATGCAAGAAAATGTGGAACCGCGTTTCTTCACCTAGCACCACTTAGTAATATACGCCTGCACCCAGTAGAACCATAAGCAGCTGCACCGCAATAGACTTTAGTATTATTTTCTATACATATAAAAATATTTTGAATCACAAAACAATTTGCTTTGTTTATCTATCGAAAAATGTGGTGGCTGGTCGATAACTTTCAAAAGGATCCGCTGCAAAATGTCCAAGGGAAATATTCAATTAGACACATAGCAAGCAGCTTTCAATAAGTTTTTGATTGCCGCGTTGCCAACTCAAGCACAGGTATATTTATGTTTTCAAACGGATCCGCTGCAAAGGAATTTTTAAAAAGGAAGCATAGCAATAAGCTTTTGATCATATGCTTTTGGTGCTCGCGTTGCCAACTCATATAAAAGTATTTTTTAGTTTTAGTAAAGGATCAACAACAAAATATCCAAGGGATATTTTCAAAAACACGAAGAAATCAACTTTTGGTTGCCGCGTGGCCAACTTTTAGCCTGAAATAAATTAACATTTACGCATTTTAATCAATTTCCCATAATGCTAGACAAAATCCGTCAATCAACGCCCACAATGACCGACAAGACCAGATGCTAACCGGTAATTAAGCAACTTCAAAGCTGCGATGAGTTCCAAATGCGCTGTCACCTACCGCCATTTTGGGGTTGTCTGTGTCAGCAGGTAAATTGCTCTACTACTATAAGCAATGTCTGGGTCACTCAATCGACGGGTGGGACCCTCAAATAGCTACTTATCTGTCGATGAGTTTCAGACACGCGTTCGTAATGAGCGGGCCGCACACACTTGATGATCAACTTGCATAGTGGGTACTCCATGATGGCAAACACAGCGGGTGTGCGGGAAATTCCCTAACGGTAAATATGTAACTAGAACTGTGATTGATGAGGCACCAGCGCTGATTACAACAAAAGCTAAGCAAACTTAGCGATAAGCTTTTCGAAAAAAAAGCTCACCAATACAAGAAAAAGGTGTCGGAGGTATAAAAATATCGCACGGCGATTATAATGAAATTTCGTGGGGAAGTCGAAATAAAGTCATACGCTTTGTTGACTCTAGTGTCGCCTTTATATCTCGATTTACATGTCATTTCTTTTAATTACAGCTCACTTAGCTTATGGTCTACCACCTTGGCACCTTCTTGTTAAATACGCATATACATATGCCGCGAAATCCGGCCAAGATATCACATCACGCATGGCACAACAAAAGTGGCAACAAAATGAAAACAAATTGCAGTCGCCCCCGCCGACTCGAGTTACAACTTTAATAAGCAACTCTCCTCCCG
Source organism: Zaprionus ghesquierei (assembly GCA_018904095.1). Lineage (NCBI taxonomy): Eukaryota > Metazoa > Arthropoda > Insecta > Diptera > Drosophilidae > Zaprionus > Zaprionus ghesquierei. Next base: position 6,022,836 of record JAEIGP010000806.1, on the reverse strand, counting down.
CTCTCTCCCTTCCACTCTCCCACTCCATCTCTCTCCACTGACATTGTAAATGTCACACATATTCGGCCCATGCAGGATGCCGCGCGTGGGTGATGATGCGACGGCGCAAGAGAGAGGCGAAAGAGAGGCAATACCAAAAAAGAGAGCGAGAGAGCGTGAGTGAAAGGCAGCTGTGAGAGCGGGCTTTCGCGTCGAAGCCGAGTCTAGGTCTATGGGGCAATGTGTGTACTGATTTTCAGGTTCTCCTGGCTCGTGGCACAGTGCGGACGTGTTTTGTTCTTGTTCGGAGAAAAGTGCCTGCACGAAACCAAGTAAAAACCTAAGTAAAAAAAAAGTGCAAGAAAAACCCCCCCAAGCTGCAAGGAAAAGCACCGTGCAACGTTTTATCTCATTGCAAGTCGCGAGCAGAACGAACTGAAACGTAGCCAATTAAATAAATTCTTATTAGCCTAAAATTATATATACATACATATAGAGATTTTTTTTTGAAGTTCTGTGCGTGTGTGTGTGTGTCTGTACCTAGTGTATTAACTCAAGCAAAACCCAGAGTATCCCCCTAAACAAAGTGCATTTAAAAATCGTATCACTCTTATACACATCTCGACGCCCAAACAAGTTTATCATTACAAACTGCCGATGTTTGTCGAATCCATTTGCCTGACATGTTAATCAACTGAGCCAACGGAAAAAGGTGCGAAGCGGACGAGAGACAAGGCAGCAAATAACAAACCAAAGCCAAAATCGATAAAATTATTTAAAAATAAATTCCAACATCTTCGTAGGCCAACAACAACAACAGGACGATTTGAACTGTTGTTGGCTTCGTAATTTATGCTAGCAAATCTCGCAAATTTTGCGTAATTGCAAAGCAAACACTGCCAATCAAACGAAAGCCAAGTTCCAATCAGTACATACCACCGTTTCAAGTCTAAAGATAAATACCAAATGAGCAGCATTTAAAAGGGACAACAGCAACATCAGGAGCAAGAGAAGCAACCACACAGCGGCAGCGGCATCTGTGGCAACTAACTGGGTCAGTAGGCAGGCACTGCTGCTGCTGCTCTTGCCAACTTTTCCACCCCCTCGGCTTGGCTTTCCTGGCAAACTCGGTAAGTTACAGTTCAGACCATTCGTAGGTCGTGCATAGATTGTGGGCGGGAGGTTGGGCTTTTTTGGGGGGACTGGGTAAGGTTATGGCAGGCAAACTTTTTGCTTTCACGCGATGATTTCTGCCATTTCTCATTGTTCTGGCAAGTGATAGAAAAAGTCTTTATTTTAATGGGTACTTGTACGAACGAGGCTGAAGTACTATCGAAAGTTAGGCGAAATTTTCGCATAGTGGGGAAGTTATTCGAGAGCCATATTGAGAGAAAATATTTCCGAACAATGTTGAAGGGGATATTCCAGCGAGAGTTCCAGAGTTCTAAGGGTCTAGGAAAAACAGAGAGATATTTCTATACTATACAATAAAACGTTACAAAAAATCTTTACTAAATTTAAAAAATAATTTATTGTTAAGGCAGAGTAAACTTTCCAGACTTAGGAGACATTTCCGACCCTATAAAGAATATATATTCTTAATCAGCATCAATACGGAAGTCGAACTAGCCATGTCCGTCTGTCCGTCCGTCTGTTGCAACGCAAACTAGTCCCTCAGTTTTAGAGCTATCTTGATGAAACTTGATATACATGTTTCTCATTGCTGCACGCTGTAAATAAGTTGGAACGAGCCGGTTCGGATCTATATACATTGTATAGCTGCCATAGAACCTATCGGTCGAATTTTGTAATTTTTTAAGATATCGCCATGAAATTTTCTCGATATATGTCTAAGTATGTCGCTGTGAAACTTTCCTGATATATGTCTAATTATGTCCATTAAATGCTATGCAAGTTTTATTAAAATCGGACATATATATTGTTTAGCTGCCATAGAACCTATGGGCCGATTTAATATGTGGAGTAAAACCTTCGGCCCTTCTTTCTTGTTTAAATATATTATAAATTCTATTATAAAATTCTGTAAGAAATCTCTTCGATTTTTCATTTTCAATTCTTGTTAAAAATTTATCAGCCCAAAGCTGAGCTACACCCACTGTATGCACGCTTTGTTGCCGGCAAAACAGAGTTTTGTATTGTGATTAATTTGCAATTTTGCTGAAAAGCAAACAAGCAAAATTATTTATGCATTAAATATGTCTACATACGGTGGAAAACAGGTAGAGAGAGGTAAACAAAAGCAAGAACTGTCTGAGTTTGCCGAGGAATTCATGGAATTCATCTGGCTTTGTTGTGGTTATTCGATATATTGTGGTCGAAAGGGCAGCAAAACAGTTTTCCTGAAAGTCTGGCAACGCCAAAGTAGCTCGATAAGCCAAGATTGGGCAAAGAAAATGTTCATTTTACAGGGTACGCTAACAGTCTTACCTAGTCAAGTCACCCTGCAAAGCGGGTCAACAGGTCAGCTTTGTTTTCGTGCCCCCAAGTTATCCGTGCTGTCACTTGATTGGGCGCCATGCCAAGTGGAGATACGCGTCCTAATTCGCCATTTTGGCTTGCAAGTCTTGTTCTGGCCTCGAGCCTCGTTTGATAAGTTGCCAATTTCGATTAGGTTTTGCTACTTAATGCAAATGTCAATCAGAATTTCGAAACAATTTACATAACTTAGCTCAAAGTTTGATGGGAATTTTACTTATCAATTTTGTATTAGCAAAAAACGCGACTTAGTCCAGAAAAATATCGTATATTTAAAGCAGAAACAGCTTTAAAAAATATTCAAAATCAAAGAGAATTAACTGCCTAAAGTATTTATAAAGTTTACCTTGAAATGCTTTATTTATGTTGTACACACGACAGTCTTTTAGTAAGGGGGCGCTCTGAGATATATTGTATATACAATAGTACAAACTGTGTGTGAAGTTTCAATTGTTTGCAGACAAAACATATTGATACCATGTCCTTTGTACACAATATGACAATAGAATAAACAGATACACAGCTAACAGGACGTCCCCCTGCCAAGTGTAGCAAACAATGCTCCAGCGGGAAAACGAAACTGAAACCTCCAAAACCCTTACCCCTTCAAGCCACACACATACTCAGTGCAAGGCAAACAAGTTGAGCTTTATTATTGGGCGCCATAGCGCGTAGGTTCCCCCGTTGCAGCTGGAGAAGTTCACTAGCTCTTAGCAACGTAACATAGAGAGGGGAATACGGGTAGGAGGGAGGTGGCAACACTTATGTCAAATGGGGCTCGAATAGGAAGCCCCAGGGACAAGGACATTAAGAGAATACATAAGCTGTCAACGGCAAATGGAGACGCCAATCGATGGTTACTTTTACTTGGCCTGAAAGACAAGCACCTCCACAGCCCCTACCGCATCCCAACCACCTCACGTTTTCTTGCCACATGTGTCGCCGCATTACGAATTCATCGCCGTAATTGGTATGTGACGAAGCTTATGCGGGGAATTTCGATTCCTGCGCAACTCGACAAGGGTTTAGTGCTCGCATCTTGGAAATGCTGTGAGTAGCCTCAAGCTAAGTTGAAAAAGACCTTCCATAATTAGCGACCCTCTCTTTCTCTATGTGTGTATATGTGTGTGTAGTCGTGTGTGTAATTACCCCCAAAGTGAGTCGTGTCAAGTGACAGCGTGTACCTAAGTACCGCAACTTAGGCTCAACTAACCTGCTTACGGCTCCACAGCGCACACAACTTGGATCCAAATCCAACATACGAGTTGGGGATACTCTAGGAATTCTGCCTTTATATACATTGTATAAACATTTTTCCTTCTTGTCTGACCTTTGAAAATGATTGGACGTACCAAGCAAACTAATTGAATAAAGTTAATTGTGAAATTTATTAATGAAATTGCACTCATTCTGAATTATCATCTGCGAATAATTAATTAAATTAACATATCATATAGATATATCGGCAATGACATGCATCATTTACATATATGGTTGGCATATTATTTACGTCATGCCGTATATCCTGTTCGTCTGATTTACATATTGTTTTGGCTCATACAAAATGTATTCATACGCAAGCTGTCATAATTTACGTGTTTATCAGATTTGACAGATCTCATCTGAATGGCCTTCTTTCTGTCGTTGCTTCTTCTTTTACAATGTATGGCAACTATAACGCGGATTTACACATCCCATAATGCCATGGCATTTCACAAGCGAATCAACACTTTTGCATCTCAAAGATTAAGTAGCATCTTTTTCTCTAATTTGCTATGCAGAGATGACAACGTGAAATTGTAATTCATCATCGTTTGTCATTATATAAAACTGTAGTATGTATCTTATGTAAGAAGTCACAATATTTATATATATTTGCAATTGCAAGGTTCTAAAGAAAATTTATAAGTAGTGAAAGAAACATTAGAAATAAGAATATCATACATGCGAAGTAACAAAAGCTACAGTTGAGCATACATTTAATTTGCGCAGGCGGTGGGCGTGGCATAAAATTATAAGAAAGAAAGGCTACTTTCAACTTACCGAAGGTTTAATTCCACTGCAGTTTCTCTTAATACAAAAAAAATTTGCATAGCCTTTGAAGGAAATACTTAGACATAGCTAGGAAAAGTTTCATGGCGATATCTTAAAATATAACAAAATTCGACCGATAGGTTCTATGACAGCTATACGATACATCGGTCCGATCCGGCTCGTTCCGACTTATTTACAGCGTGCAGAAATGAGAAACATGTATACCAAGTTTCATTAAGATAGCTCTAAAACTGAGGGACTAGGTTGCATTGCAACAGACGGACAGACGAACAGACAGACGGACAGGCGGATAAACGGACAGGGCTAGTTCGATGTCTCCTAAGGTGCGTTGCATCTGCAGTGGTATAATAAGCTTGTAAAACGTACATATGATATACAGAGATCTTTATACCGAATTTGGTGTCTCTTGCTTTGAGTTTAGCTGAGATCCGCGTCTTCTAACAGACGAAAAGAAACATGACTCAATTGACTCGGCTAATGCTCCAATACAAGAATATATATATTCTTATAATACACATATTTAAATATTTACTGTCGAGCCTAAGAAGAGTTGGAATCAAGACGAATGAATGTCATACATATATGACATACCCAACATAAACCGCTTGATTTCCAATAAAGATATGAGGTTTGTAACCGACATGCAGGGCATAAAAAGGATACTTACATACCTCGTGGGTGCAACTACCACAAGCCGCAGGCTAATCGTGCGCTAATAAACATTATACTTTACGACCTTTCCGCTTGTGTGTGCATACACACACATACACACACATCCATACATATGTAGGTACATACATAATCCTTGGCTATATATAGTAGCTGATTTGGTTTTAATGGGCTCGCAGTCTGTCGCTTGAGTGGTTTCCGTCGGCCCCTGTCCCGTCGTGTCGGTGCACGTGTCGTGCGGAATCCTAAATCCATACGAATTGTTCAGGTTAAATGAGCGTATGCAGGCACATAATATACATACTTACATATATAGTAGAATGGACCGATATAATGTAATGTATGTTTGTATAACATGCTCGACTGCATCGGCTGTTGAGCGCGGCTTTTGTTGTCATTTCTATTTCGCAACACTTTGAGAGGGGGGGGCGACCTTTGAGGGGCAACCTCAACTAGCCTCAACCTCAATTCTCTTGCACATAGAATGTATAGATGGTAGATGGAAGAGAACGAAAATCAATATCGACAACGTTTTTCCTTTCATTTGCTGATTTTCGCACACTCGGCAAAATTGGAAATTGCATTTACACTTGACACGCGACACGAGTCAGTATCCCCTTCCCTCCCATTCTCTCTTCCCCTTCAGAATTGCCTTGCCATTCAAGCATTCAGCTGGGCCAGTTTTCCCTTCCCCTTCCCAGATACCAAAGTAGAAACACACACTCGCATTGGTTACACTTTTCATATCCGCCATGTGTCTGCCAAGAGCGAGAGGAAAAGCATCCCAGGTTGCCGTCAAGTTGAATGAGGGAAAATTCAGTGGAAAAGCATACGGAAAATATGCAAATAAAATGTGGAAAATTCATTTTTCTGCAGCGCAATCAATATTCAATGCGCAGATAAAACAAGGTTTAAAACATAATTCGATTTTGTTCATGTTAAAGTTCATTCAGGCAAATTGATGAAGTACTATGTTTTTTTTTACCAATAACACAGTTTGACAGCTTTATGGGGGAAGAACCTAATGAAATTCATTAAGTGAAATGCTTAAAAAATTTAATTAAACTTGAATTTTTGATGGGCATTTAAAGAGAACTTGAATTTAATTACTTTTTGAAAATTTACATACATAAATTTCAAACATTTATAGGGCTTTGAATAAAGTTAAAAGAAGATAAGTTATATAAGTATTATAGTACCCTATAAAGAAACCTTATTGAAGCCTACAAATTTTACATATTCTAAGCAAATTAAGTCCCTAATGCAAATCCGATTTAATCTATTTAGGATTAAAGTCATATAACATTTTTCTTGTCAAACTTGGAGCTTATAGAAAGTAACTTGTTAAATAAGTTGATCGACAAATCAAATATGTAATTGAATTAAATTGCCCTAGGATTATTTCAAGAAGTCTTGGTTATAATTAAATACTCTGCAAGTATTTCAGGCAAATCTATATGAAACGTTGAAAAACTTTTATCTTCATAATCCGATTGGAACCAAATTTTCAGCGATCGTTTAGGTGGTGATAGTTATCATACACACCAAAACTGAATACTGTAGCTTCATTATTACGCTTGCTATTCGGCTTATTGATTTGCGGGGGCAGAAGTAGGCGTAGCCCAAATTTTAATAAAAACTTTACAGCGTATGATCCACATGAGTGTTGTCACCAAATTTGGTGGCCTTTTAGTTTCTGAGACATAGGCGTTCATACAGACGGACAGACGGATAAACTGACATGGCTCAATCGACTCGCTTAGTGATCCTGAGAAAGAATATATTTATATACTTTTTGGGGTCGCAGAGGCCTCCTTCTGCCTTTTAAGCATATTTCCACAAACCCAATATACCTTGGTTTTTTTTTAAATCCATGGTCTAATAATGTTAATAAAATATTTCCAATAACTTAGGTGTCATTAGTAAAACAGCATCAAAAAAATGTAAATTACTTTATTCAACGGAATTTCCCGCACAAATGAACCCAACATAAACCTTTACCGAACTTAAACTGCCCTAGGATTATTGACATTGAAATATAATTTCGATAACTTTGGTATAATTAAATAACCCTAAGGCATTTCTACCTATTAAGCAATACCAGAAAACGGAAATTACTTTATTCCAAACGGAATTTCCCGCTTAAATGCATCCAATGTGCGCCCTGCACAGTTTCCGCTTGCACATTAAATTGCCAACACATTATCCGATTAAGCCATGGTAAATATTATCGAAATGCGACCTTGGGCTCATAATTTAATCGTTGCGCTTGGCAACACTTTTGAGTGAAAACTAACAGAAAATTGTCGCGCAAGTTCAATTTAATTAACGACAAAATCAACACGAAACCGCAGGATGTGGCTGCCACACGCACACACACAAACACACACACACACACACACACAGACACACGCGCGCATTGGCAGCTCTTAACTGATGCTCGTAATGCAATAATGATGATGCACGAAGAGCACCCAAAGAGAGAGAAAAAGCGCACCCAATGCACTTGGCGGGCGCGCTCTCTGTGCAACAGTTGCAGCTAAGAGAGGCAGCTAGAAAGAGAGAGAGAGACAGAGTGAGGAAGACAGAGCAAGAGAGCAAGCTGCCGAAACAGCTGGGCACGCTGCGAAGTTTCCAACACACTCTGTGCGAAGTTCGTTCGTTCGCTCGTTGCGGTTCATCCGGCCGAGGGATTAGTCTGGCGCGCGCCTCAAAGCGATGCAGATACGCGGCTGCAGTTACCGTTAGTCCGTGTAAGAGTCCCCTAGTTGCTAGCCCAGAAATCCTACTACTTCATATCAATAAAACATATCAGAGTGTAGAGTTTGGCAAAACGTTTAATCGCTTCGATTTGCCTGCAAGCTACGTTTGCTTGCTTTGTTCAAGCCGAGTCGGAGTGCAACTTGGTCCAAATCCTTTTGGGCCATCGATAACAGAAGTGCGTGTGTGTGTGCTGTGTTCTTTGTGTCTGCGCCGAGTCAATAACCCTACGTCGTCGTCGTCGTCGTTGTTGCCTTTGTCTCTACTCACGCCGCATGCAACACACAACAAAAGTTTGAAATTTGTTAATTTAGCTGCCACCAAAATGCCGCAACAAGCGCCAGCGCAGGCTCAACTAAAGCACACTATCTACATGCCAGGACATGCCAGGCTGCCCAAGCTGATAACAACGGATAGCAGCAGGTAATCAAGCGTAGCCAAATGCGATGCAACGGGGCGTATGCGCAACGCGTAGACAATTGATGGGGAAAATAGAAGCCAACGATTGCAGTTATTTAAAAAGATACCTGCTATATTTAGCGCTAAAAGCACAACTCAATTGTGAGTGGAAGCAAATGATTCACTCAGTCAATTGAAACAGCTGTAAAAACAGTTAAACAATTTGAATTGTTCAAATCGAATTGGGCGCGTTTTTTTTCGTGTCTTGCAGTGAGGCTGAAGCTGTAAACAGTTCAAATTGCAGCTAATAATAGAGAACTATCTCGGTACTATCACAGTTATTTGCTACACAATGGTAGAGCACAGAGACAGAGAGAGAGAGAGGGATTTGTATACTTAGTAGGTGAACAAACAAGTCGAAGTAAAGCGACAATAGAACACAAATTGAGGAGACGACGATGATGATGCGCCCCCAATTAAGTGACAATAGCAACTTCCGTGACACGCACACCTCCATTTGGAGGGAGGGAGGTAGGCGAGGGGTAGTACGAATCGAAAATAGAGTCAAACTATTTGCGAAAGCAGCACGCAGCACGCAATCGTTAGTCATAAATTAAATGCAGATGATGGCGTCTAATTGAAATCGCAAATAGATAGAGACGCCGGAAAAGCCCAGACAGGCAAAGGCTTTAGCTTACTTTCCGTTTCAGGGTGTGTGTGTGTGGGTGTGTCTGGGCTACACTATTGGATGCCTAGCAGTGGGTCAATAACATGGCAAGTGCAGCGGCAGGTATTGTCTGGCTGCTTGTCGTCTGGGGGGCAGCGCTTTGTTGTTCCGGTTCCCCACACACTTCTATCTCCCTCCCTCTCTCCTTCTCGCACTCTCCGCTCTCCGCGTGCTTCGCGGTTTAGCGTGGCTTACGGGCGATAAGCGCAGCGGAGGTACGTGTTGCTCTCGCCACTGCAAAGTTGCCAAGTTTTTGCAAGGTGGCTGTGCCTCTCTCTTTCTCTCTTTGCCCATCTCTCTCTTGCTGCACTAGTTGGCATTTCTGTTTTGCTTGCCTCATTCTACCATGCGACGCATGCAAGCGGGGACATTGATCCCATTTGGCTGGCTGCGCACCCTCTTACTCTCTCTCTCTCTCTCTCTCTCTCTCTCCCTCTCTTCCCTGCTACCTCTCTTTATCTCGCAGCTGCTGCCCCGCCCCCTTGGGGCCTTATGTATGTCATTTCCGCCATGACATACCGCTTTGGGCGGCACGCGCCTGCAGGCAAAGCTCACGTGCAAAAAGCCTAACAAAAGGCTTCTTAATACCCTGCAAGCCCGTGGAACATTGTGGCACATGGGGTATATTAGGTTAGTGTAAAAAGGGAGAAGACGAATTTGTAGGAAATACGTACGTAACAAAGGCAATTTGATTGTATTTAGATATCAATCACTATAGTTCCACTTACTACAGGGTATTCCAACGCCCTTCTTGGTTACCATTTGACACGCTGTTAATTGAAGTTGGCTTCGACAAACTTTTGGCTTGAAAACCCCCAAGTGCAAATCGTTTTTCGCCAAACTGTGAAATTTCTTGTTTACCCGCGATAAGCGCGAGAGTTGCCCCTGCAGGAAAGGCCTGCCAATCTATTTTAATTCTCAGCTACTACAGCTGATAGATTCGCACTCTTTCTCCTTCTGTCTGTCCTTGGCCAGAACGTGATGGGATATTCCTGCAGTGGTCGCAATAAATGTTGTCCTTGCGAGACAATAAAGCTGACAAGAGACGAATGCGATGCGTCAACAATGACATCAGCCACACCCACACCCACACACACACACGCACATCCATCCATCGTGCATGCTAGCACGATTTTAGTGGAATACTATATACATATATACCATATAACCTATATACTCTGCATGCCTGTGGCCTGCAAGAAAGCCAAGTCAAGCCAAGCGAATCATCAGCTGACGACCCTGATTCCGTTTTATTCGCAGCCTTGACAACACGAAACGCCAAAGGGCTTAGCTCATCTCGGGTTGCTCTTGGTTTGCTTTATTTATAGCCGCAACTTTGCTCAAAGGAAGATTACAACCGGCTGCTGCTTAATTTGTTATTACATTTTGCCTTATATTATCCTAAAATTCCTTGATTGCGATTGCGATTTAATGTAAAACCTTTTGCCCAAAACATTGCCTTATCTGAATTAATATATTAAATTTAAGCTGTTTTGTGGAGCAGCTTAAAATTGGGAAAGTATATTGTAATTTATGTTTGCAATTTAATACTGTCTGTAGATAAGTTAACTGTCTGGCTGCAGTTCCGTTGGAAACAAGGAAAGTATATGAAATTTTTATTCCCACTACTCGTGGAGTAAAAGAGTATTATTTTTGTCTTTTTATACCCTTCGGCCATTGAAATTGTTTAAAAGGGTATACCAACTTTGTAGCAATATACGTTAAAGACACATGGAAGCGTGGCAGATTCCACAAAGTACATAATAATATTCTTGTTCAGAAGCAGCAGCCGATTTAATTGAGCCATGTCCGTATGTCTGTCCGTTTGTCCGTATGTGTGGTCTCAGCTATTAAAGAAGTTAGAGACACCAAGTTTGGGTTTAAGATTTCTATATTTTCTTTGCTTTACATGTATAAATTTTAAATTTTAAATGCCATACCTAACCCCTTCCAATACGAATGAACAAATTTTTATACCATTCGACCATTGAAAATGGTCAAAAATGGTATATTAAGTTTGTGCAAATGTATGTAACAGGCAGAAGGACGCGTGGCAGACCCCACAAAGTATATATATTCTGACTCAGGATCACCAGCCAAGTCGATTGAGCCATGTCCGTCTTTCCCTCACGCGTCTGGGTGAACACACAGATCTCAATTATTATAAAAGCTAGAGACACCAAACTCGGTGCGAAGGTATATAAATATAACAAGCTCCTGGAGTTTATTTCAAATTTGAGGTGCCACGCACACCGCCTCTAAAAATTGTTAAATAAATATTTGAGTTAGCTTTGGGGCGAAAGTTTTAAAATTTTAACGTTTTGCTTTAACACACATATCGATTTATACTATATGCATATATATTTCAAATTTCAAGCTGATCAGATTTTAAACATAAAAGTTATTCAATTAAACGTTTTCCGTAGTTCTGCTGCTTGCACCTTTGCAGCATAACGTGACGTCATCATCGCGCTGCTTCGATTCAATCGTAGCGTGTATAAAGCTGATTGCTATGACGTTTCCATATGTAGATGGTGCTATTCAAAGACAGATCTAATTTAAACAATAGGTGACATATGAACTTGTGCAGAGGAAATATAATGATGAAATAATATAATGATAATTTCTTTCGAAACTGGGCGAATGGTATCTTACTGTCGGGTGCGCTTGATTGTAGCTTTCCTAACTTGTTTTATATTTGTCTTATTAGGGTAAACTAACTTTGTAGAAATATACGTAACAGACATAGAAAGGCGTGGCAGACTCACCAAAGTATGTATGTATGTATATATTCTTTCTCAAGATCACCAACCGAGTTGATTGAGCCATGTCCGTATGTCTGTCCGTCTGCCCGTTTGTGTGAACGCACAGATCTCAGCTATTGTAAAAGCTAGAGACACCAAATTTGGCATAAGGATTTCTGTGTTTTGTCTGTTCTACAAGTTTATTTCAAATTTTAGATGCCACGCCTACCGCCATCGGACATCGATAGTGTAAAAAGTGTTATACACCTAAATTTCAAACTATATAAACATTAATCTCTGTTGGAAAGTTGTGTAAAGGCTTTTTTACTATCAGGCGTGCTGAACTTCTTTAATCTCATATTTAAAATAGATTTTTCTATAAATTGCCTAAAATTTGCAAAAGACTAAAGTTTTCATACGCTTTACACCCGATTTGTGTCTTAAATCATCTCTTAAGAAGTTCATTGATATAATTTATTCATATCTCTACATGTCTAGGCAGTTTACCATGAAATTCATTGCATTCCTTTCCCTCATGCGTATCTTCTCCCCACCTTGTTATCTTGTCACCTCATGCCAGTGATATGTGTTCGCTTGTCTCCACGATGGCTAATTGAACAATTAAATGTTTTATCAAGATACCTGGCCGGCCATAAAGCGCGCTAACACAACTTGTTGACACTCGACCATAAACCAATTCCATGCCGAGTGCCATTAAAGTGTGGCAGGCAAACAATACCTTTATGGACCAGTTTGATCCGACTGTAAACTGGTTATTCGGTCATATCTTCATTGGCAGTGGTTAAAAACACATTAGAGCTCTTCAAAAAAAATGGAATAAAAAAACTAACAACAAATCGTAGCCAAATTTGTGAAATTCAACAAAATCATAAAGCTATCAACAGATCCCACTGAAGCTATATATAACAAGTTGTTGAAAAACAAACCAGACGATAAGCATGATAGGAAAATACCTTATCGAGTAACTTCTGAAGTGGGCAAACTAACTAGAATCGAAATTAATCGCTGCAAACCGCCGCACACAACTTGTCACGTTCATTAGGCTATTGCAATCAGTTATCAAATGATTGCCACGGAAATGGCCACGAAGTGCAGTTGACACTGTCCTTCTGCTGGGGATCTAATTAAACGAGGCTTGCACATTGCAAAGAATTTCATTAATCAAAATAAGTTTCAATTTATCTAGGCAAGTTGCAGTTCCTTCATGAAAGAGTCAACAAAAATTTCAGACCTTGCTCCTCTCACGCACTGCACGTGCTACGATCGATCTCGATATCAATAGGTATATCAATTAATCAAAGTGTTAATTAAAAGATCTGAGAATGAATCTGTTGACATTCACAAGAAATCAGACCTGCTGTTGCCTAGTGACAAATCTTGGCAGGAAGCTACAAATTATTTGGGCAAATAAACTAATTACCAAAATTTTTGAGTTTCAAAAAAGAAACAAAATGAGATCCGCGGAGTTTACAAAGCTTCTAAGCTCGCGTGTGATGCGTAATTAAAAACGTAAGAAAAACAACAACAAATTTCAAGCTGACTCTGAGCCAAGACCCAGCACAGATCGGTGTGTCCGTCTGTCTGTCCGTCTGTCCGTTTGTCTGCCTGTCTGTCTATGTCTCAGTTCGCTTGAGACTCTGTCTGTGGATCTGAGGTACTACTAGTTATTTATAAGGTGGCAAAACTCGACGCGGTCGCCGCTTTCCAGTTCAAGCCGGTACACCCCAAGCTTTGCCTTGCAGTCTGCGCTGCAGTTGACGTCGCTGTCGGCGGCGGCCGCAGTTGCGGCGCTACGCATCCAGCAGATTATTAATTATACGCTGCAAATTAAATTTAAATAAATACTAACAGACAGTATAAAGTCAATACACACGAGTATTTTAATTTTTTTTTTTCTTCTTCTTCTTCTGCGACTTTCGGTTTTCTTTTGATTTAGCCAAGCCAAACAGCTGTTTTCCGATTCAGAGCGGTAATGCTCATTAGTGTGTGTAAACAAAAGCATATATATATGAATGTATGTATATAGCAGATATATGCGACAACTCGTGGCCATTCCGTTAGTAGCTGATACTAAGCACAAAGGCGGAAAGTGTCGCGCGAGACAAAAAAAAAAAAAAAAAGAGAGAAAGACAGGGAAAAAACCGCAGAGAACGAACACGATGTGCGCACGATTAAAATCGGCGTCTTTAATTGTTGTTGTTGCTGTTGTTGTTGTTCTCAGATTTTTCAGTTCGATGTGTGTCCTCCTCAGGTCGAGTCGATAAACAACCGACACACTTACCAGTTCAGTCGATACCAGTTCGGTGCGGTCGTCAGTTGTGGAATTTGTGTTAGGATCGCAGGGCAGAGAGAAAAACGAAATAAAAAGAAAATAGAGAGAGAAAAAAGAAAGCAAGCGCCACAAAATATTTACATTTTACCTTTCTTGAAGTTCCCAGACAAAATAAAAAATCCGTTTTTAATTTCGAACTTGACCAGTAAAATCCAGTAGACCTCTTCGATCACGTAGCACCACTTTTGACTAATGGCCTATATTATGATGCCGAGGCAGAGCTGCCTTGACATGGCCCCGAGAACTATGTGTGTGTACATGTATGTTGGTAAACAAAAATAGAAAAACCGCTCAAAACGACAAACGAAAACAAAATCGAAAAAAAAAATCTAAAATTCAAATCAGCTTTTTATGTTCAAGAAATTTTCTGACAAAATTTGATAACAGAAAACCAAACAAAAAAAAAAAAAGAAAATAACAAAATTTAAACAAATAATGGGGCAACATGTGCCTAAGAGAGAGAGAGAGCCATTATCTTATTTTTTTTTATACTTAGGCTATAATTAAATTGGTAACAAAGCATAGAAATCATATTTTCACACTGGACAAACACAGAAATCGTCAACAAACAAAGCCAGCCCATTAGGCCGATCGAATTGGTTAGATGGCGGTACGGGGCGGCTTTAACCAGTTCGCACAATGGATGCAATCGCAGGCAAAACAATATTATAGCGCAACAGGCATGCGATTATTGTTAGAGGATTGAAGCGAAGTAAAGTGAAAAGGGAAAGAAAGGGGGAAAAATTACAAGTTAGGTAAGGCAGCAAAGTTGCTGATAAGACGACGATGCCGGGAACGGGACTTAAGCGATAAGAATTTGAAACAACGAATATCGATAGAGTCAAACAAAGAGAGTCGACGCTGCTTTACAGGTCTATGGGATTTGTGTACACACACACACACACACACACACAGACAGAGACATATGCCTACACATGTCAAAGTATGTTTGTATGCTCTCTTCGTATCACGCTTCGCTCTGCCCCCCTCGCACCGTGGTGCGTGCGTTGATAAATTATAATTTGGTAATCGGTAGATTCAGCTAGCTAAAGCAAACTCTTAATTGCAATTAATGTCGCGCCAGATTGAAAAATACAACATGTGCACGCGCTATTGTAATTAAAAGACCCTTGATTAAACTCCTCCCAAAAGTAACAAAGAATTGCTTACACAACACACACATCTTTTCGCTAACAGTGTGTAGAAGTTTGTGAAATTGAAGATTTTTCATAACTGATAAATATGTGTTAATGATATTAATAATAGTTCATTCATTTTTACATTCAAATGATTTCATCTTAATTATACACTAAACAAATTTATAATCTTGCAGTGTTAAAGCAAGAATTAATATTAGATTTTATCAACAAAATTATTAAGCATTGTCTGTGTTTGTCTTTCTAAATTTAGCCTTTGAACGTTTACAAAATAAGGAGATATTAACTTCCTTGTACATAAATGAATTTATATTTTGAACAATTTTAAATTTAACATCTTGACATTTTATTAAAATATATAAAAATATACTATATTTTATTAATATATTTTTCTTATTAAGCGCATTTATATTTTAATTATAGTCAATTTTATATATCTAAAAATATAAATATTAATTTGTTAATAAAAGTACTCGAAGTTAATTAAATTCACACCAGCGTCATAAATCATATACGCTACATTTCGACACGTGGTGGGCATGCCTTGTGTCACTGTGCGCAGTCGACGCGTCGCGTCGCCAGCAACGCTAATCGTCGCAGTCGGCAGCAGGCAGCAAGCAGCTGGCAGCGACAGCGGGTTAAGCGCCGACGCTGCTTCGCTTTGAAGATCGGCCAGTTAGTAGTTAGTCTGCAATCGCCCGGGCTTGCAGCGAGTCGATAGAACGAGGCAGTGTTACGTACGGAAAGAGTGAAGCAAAAACGAGTGATTAATAATACATAGAACTCTCTCAGTGTTGTTTGGGCACTCGGCTTGTGCCCACTACATATTATCTACGCCTATCGCTTGGCTCGCTGCCTTTCGCCGCTTTATTGCTTGATAAACAAATCGAAGTACGCGTCAATCGGGCAACGATACGCGATCGTTGCAAACGTCGAGATCTCTTAGAGCCACAAAATAATGGCCCACAGCAATGAGGACAGTTCTACGTAAGTAGAGTGCGATAAAGAAAGTACCAAAATTATCGGGGATAATTACATACGAAAATCACAAAGTGTCATTAACGCGCTTATCTGAACAAACAGATAAACAACGATCATAACGCAGACCGAGGACGGCGCTCAGCTCGCACTTTTCAATCCCACACATACATGTGTACATACATATATGTATGTCTTCATATATCTCTTTGTTTAAGAGCCGATCGTAAAGTTAATACAGGCACTTGTCTGCGCTTTATAGGCCCATACGTGACTCACTTGTTATTGATAGTGACCCAGCCAGCACACACAGTGTTTTCGATTTCAAGTTGACTACGAGTATATATGCTCTATATAGGTTTCTTTTCGTGGGATCGACCCAGTTTTCACCGGCACTTGGCAGACAGCCTGGAGGGTCTGTCTATCGGTCCGCCAGGCTTATAGAGTACAATCTATATGCACTATGTATATACTACCTGAACTTATAGATAAGCACACTTGGTGGATTGTATTGTTGATAGCGTCGTCGTCGTCGATTCAAGAGATCTGAAATTGTTTGTTTTTTTTTTCGGAAAACCTTTCTAGCCTCTTACAATGCACTTCGAGCTGAATGCGTAAAAACACACTCAATCAAGTTGTGTAATTCCCAGACGCGATTGAAAGTTATTCAATCATCATCGATTTAGCTGCTGGTACCGGGTATCTGCTCGTCTCGTATACCCAACTGTTGTCGTAACACCTGCTTCTCAATTCGCAACAAAATTTTGCGACACTCTTCGATTCTTTATGTAATTAAGAATGTTTGTTTAATGCGAATTCCATTTAAAGAAATGAATTGAAATTAAAAGCAAATATAAATAACATACGAAACAGAACAGAGCAGATATCGCATTACATACATTATTATCGCATGCAATAATTAATAAAATATTTCCTTACCCAAACCACACAAAATGAACCCCGAAGCAAATCGAACTGAAAGTGCATCTAGCGAATATTTTATACACTTACTGACACTATCAAGAGTTCTAAGAGGGCTTTAAACTGTTTAGATACTATTTACCAAACGGTTTGCTTTAAATAGTCTATTTTTAACTTGAGAGTTTTTTAAGTATCGCGCTCTTTCTCTCTCCCTCTGTAATCTTTATGTAAGCTGCTCTCGTTTTTGCCACCGTGTCTAAGTTTCAGAATGAGGTATAAAAAATGCACATATTTAAAAGCTGTGCACATCTATTTACATATGTGCATATGGAATGCCTTGTGAAGACTATGTGAGCTAGACTATAAAATACCCTGCAAATGCTTGTAAAACATTATAAAAAGCTTCTTATTAAAATTTCAAAAAAATATTTCAGAAATAAAAAAAATCTTAATTTTTATTGTATTTTTATAGTATAATATAAAAAATATATAAATAATTATTTAAAAAATTCTAGAAATTTTAAAAAATATTCTCTACCTACGAGTGAACAAATGGTTTAATAATAACATGCATTTTATTATACTCAATGAGCTACAAAAAAAAAAATGTTTTAAATATGCACGTAATTAGCTTTTCACTCTCCCTCTCTATAAACTCTATGGAACTATAGCCATCGCACAAAAACAGACTCAAATCTACCGATTCATCAGAGCTAAACATTGCTCATAAATTAATCGCATGCGAAATTGAGACGAAATGTGAACGAAACTGAAACAGGGGCGGCGGCAAAGCTTGTGTAAAATATTCTAAAATGCACAAATAATTGCTTTGTTTTTTGCCAAGTGTGACAGTGACAATGACTGTGACAGTGACAGTGGCAGTGACAGTCACTGTGACAACTGCTGTGATCTGAGCTTCGTTCGATGACGTTTTCAAGTTTGGCTTGTTTTTTTTTTTTTTGTTTTGGTCTTTTGTTGTTTTCTTGACTTGCGTCGGCGGTCAGTTTTATGACAATTTGAATGGCGCATTTCAATTAACCGATTTGCAAATGCAACTGAGATCAGGTTGTGGCATCGGGTAATTTACTTTTTCTGGGTGCGGAATAAGATTTCGTTGCGATTGCGATGAGGTGCGAACATTAAGCTGAGGTTCATTAAGTAAATTAAATTATTGTATATATACAACCATTTTTTTGGGTGAAGAACCCCTTGGCTAATTGCACACTGCTTTCTCTTTGGCTCTCCTTGCAGGCCCTGGAACATGAACTCCTCGAGTGGTGACGATGAGGCGCCCAAGGATCCGCGCACAGGCGGCGAGGATTTTACGCAACAGTTTACAGAGAACGATTTTGAGGGTGAGTAGAAGCAAAAAAAAAGAAAAAGAAACCTAAACGAAACGCGACACGCGGCGTATACGCAACGCAATGGAATGCAATTAAATCGCGACGGCAAAGTTGATGCTTTATGCAAAGTCGGGGCTTGTGTAAAACGATTTGACGCGCTGCCACGCCCAAGTCGCAAGAGTTTTGGCAAAAACAAAAAAAATTTTACTAACTCACGAAGAAAAAAAAAACGATTGCAAAAGGCAGGAGCGTAGTGCAACGGGGGGGGGGGGATAGAGGGGCATAAGTCGTCTTGACATGACAGGCGAGAAACTGTATAGCGTGTTAATTGCAAACTGACTGAGCACTAAATATTCTGTGCAAAAAAATGCAGTAAAGAAACGTTATAAGGTATTTATCACAAAAATGCTTGACATGTTTTGTTATGGCTGAACATATTTTAAGACAATTTATAGATAATAATAATACTTTTATACTTTACTTGAAAAAAAGAAGTTGAAAAAATATTATAAAAATTCCTCGAAAAAAACGTATTTAATTTAAAGCCCAAAAATTATTAATGAGTTCATTAAAGTCAACTTGGCGCGTAAACGAGAACGTGAATCGCATAAATAATACCGACAATTATTGAATAACAAACGAATTTCAATGGAGCACTCAATAAATTCCGATTGAATTCCGATTTCCTATTATGATGTTAATTGCGTTGATTATGAACAAAATTGGTGGAATAATTTGTAAACAGGTTAAATATGTGTGAAGTTCCGGTTGCGGGTTTTTTGATTTCATTTAGCTACCCTCCATTTCCTGCCAATCCTCTACAGCCTTGCAATTCATTTCTTTTTTTGTTCAATGCTTATTAACCTAGTTTATATCATCCACATCTATATTCATGCACATCACTTGCATTATTCGCATCTTATCCCTTGAGTTTTTTCCTCACATTTTCCTGCCAATTCCGGCTTAAACCGCACAAAGATTTCCTGTCGGCAATCTTCACTGTATCCGTAGATAAATCGCAAATTAAATGCATTAACAACCGTTTTTGTAGCACGCCCACAGACCCTGTGACATATCGCACTTGAGAGACAGAGAGAAACGCGAAGTACTATATATATGTGTGTGAGGGCATTAAAAAAATGGTTACTTATAATTAATTTAAATTATGATCAAGCTGAGAGCAACAGATGATATCACAATTAGTCTGAGCGGACGCTGACTTTGACGAAGTCGAAGCGACTGGCATATTGTCATAGGACTAGAAAATTACGGACTGCACTTGCTACCGAGTCGGAAATTGGCGTTGTGTGTGTGTGCGACGTAATTAGGCAGACAAAGCGCAGTTCCGTGCAGTTGTCCGTTGAACGACAATGAGTCAGCGACAACGCGGCGTATGCGCAACGTCGTGCGACCCAACTCAACTTGATTGAAGGCATAAATTATCAACTTGCAGTCGCGTTTCTTATCAGCTGAAAAGCTCACGAACATATCCAGAATACTTTCCCGTCCCCTAACCTCCTCCTCTTCTTCCTCCAAGTGGAATTGACAACGCGCTCGATTTTTTATTTACTTTTGCTGCATTCAATTAAGTCACGCATTCCATTTGTACTCACATCTCGCATGCTGCAGGACACCGTGCACACACGGTCTATGTGGGCGTGCACGTGCCCGGAGGACGACGCCACTCGCAGCGTCGTCGCAAGCATCATCATAGCGGCACAGGCGCTGCTGGTGCAGCAACTGGAACCGCTGGCAGCGCTGGCGGCAGTGCAAGTGGCAGAGATAGCTTCAGTGACAAGCAACAGGAAGTGGAACGTCCAGGTGGGTGTGGGGGCACCACCCCAAACGATAGAGGAAAAGCCAAGTCAGTCAGGTCAGCGGGAGCTGCCCCATATGTGTGTGTGTCTGTTTTGGACGGCCAATCAATGTGATTGCTTCGCAGTGCTGGCAAATTACAGGATGACAGATTCAGGGAGCAAATTATAGTCATAGGAGCAATCAGAAATCAGACATGGCTTTGTATCCTACTGCGCTAGGACCGAGAGTAAATAGAGGAAATTCCACGCAGTGGGCGATTGTGACTTATGATTAGATTTGTATTTAGAAAGAGAAGAGAAACCCTTTGGTTTAGTAGCTACCTTAAAGAAAGAACTAACTGCTTAAACAGATCGAATAGAAAGATAGAACTAATAAGGCAAAAAAAACTGATTAAATCCAACTTTTCTGTCCTGTACCTTCCAAGAAGAGCTACGCCATGAGTAAAGTAAAGAGAACTCACATGATAAATCAACTGAAAAGATTCTCAACTCTTCTTCTTCTTCTGCTAGTTCCCTCTCAAGCTTAGTAATAATGAGACCTTACTCAAAAACCAATTTAGATAATTTATTTCCCATTTCTATGACTAGCAAATAATTTGAGCAAACCACACTTGTCGCATGACGTTTGCGTAAAACAGACAAGACAAATGACATGGAAATACTTAAAAAGGTCAAATTTTAATACTTTCAGGGGAACTTAATTTTGCTTAGACTAGACTGCGAAATTCCTTTAGGGGCCTAGGTTGTTTACGCTCTTTTACACTCTGAGATCTTTCATCACTTCACACTCATTACAAAAATCGATAATAAACACTTTCACAGCGACTAACTAACTTAGTAAGTGACTAACCAAGTCTGGCCATATGGCTTGTAAGTAATTCCCCAGCGGATCAAGGCAATTTAGGGGGCGGTTCTAGCCCTACCCCCTTGAATGTTTATTGAACTAATCGAACTTTGCTCTGTCTGCCCCTTTCCCCCACTGTAGTAACTCCACCCGCACAACGCGTACAGTTCATACTGGGCGAGGATGTGGACGATGGTTCACATGTATCGCATCCACTCTTCTCCGAGATGGGCATGCTGGTCAAGGAGGGTAACGAGATTGAATGGAAGGAGACAGCCCGTTGGATCAAATTCGAGGAGGATGTCGAGGAGGGTGGCAATCGTTGGTCCAAGCCGCATGTGGCTACCCTCTCGTTGCACTCGCTCTTCGAGCTACGCGGCCTGCTGCTCAACGGCAGCGTCATGCTGGACATGGAGGCCAACAATCTGGAGCTGGTGGCCGATTTAGTTTGCGATCAGATGGTAAGCTCTGGCACGCTGCCAGCTGGTGTTAAGGATAAGGTAAAGGATGCCCTACTACGTCGGCATCGCCATCAACATGAATATGCCAAGAAGACACGCTTGCCGATCATACGCTCCCTGGCGGATATGCGTAATCAGTCGTCATCGAAAAGTGAGTAGCCTACCCTATCGCATTTGTCGCATCGCATCTCGTTTCATCTCGTTCGTTCGCATTTCTTGCGCATCGCATCGCATCGCATTATCCTCATCGTCATGAGTTGAGTCTGTGTCTGTTACTAAAGCAACGTCATTTACTCGATTTAACCCACCTCCATTAATGGGTTTCTAAGACACAATCGGGGGGCACTCATTGCATGCCTCATCATCGCCTGGTTTCGCAACGGATGGAGGCCATACGCCCGTCGTGACGCCCGTCTATGTGTCCAGTAAGGATCAGCGCGGTTGTTATCTCGCTGTTCCCACAGGTACAAGAGAGTCCTTACTCCGCTCGCTTTCACAGCACCGCCAAGTGCCGCACACCAGCTATACGTATACTTAAATAGAGAGCACGCACCTGTCTAGCGATCGCACTACGATCGCCATCTATGCCAGCTCAATGCACTTCAGATACAAATGCAACTCATTCCATAAGCAAATCAAATCAAAAACTCATCTCCTGTCTCATCAATCGCTTAGCTAGTTAAGTATGTCACAAGCCAGTGTTGTGCAACGTCTTAGCCAGAGAAAATTCTAACCAGGCGCTCGTGCTCGCTCTTGCTCTCTCGCTCACTCTCTCTCTCTCTTAATCGCTCGCTCGCTCACTCGCTCGTTAAACCCATTAGCTGATATGGGCGCTGTGGGCGTTACCACCTGGTTCCATGCGGGCGCCTCGCCCTCACACGTCCTGGCAAGCGGTCAGCAAGCAGGACAATCGACGACCCAATTACCAAGTAAAAGCCTAACTAGTTCTATTCCAAAAAAAAAACTCTTTGTACTTCTTTGCGTAAAGTGTTCCTACCATAGCACGATATGTAACTATTAGTTTAACTATCTCTTTCTCTATCTAATATTCTCTTGAACTCTCTAGCTTGAAACTCACTTGACTTTTCTTCAATTCTATTCCTCTTTCGTATCTATCTGAGAAACTATACCCACTTTGTATACTCCTCCGCTCTGTGCTGTCTATCGTACACACAAATTTACCCGAGACCTTTTAATATTATCAAGTTGAGGTTCGCGATGCGTTCGAAAAGCGCGAGATTTGTAGATATCGCTTTGGAGTTTTGATTTCTCTTTGGTTCCGTTTCCTTAACAACTTTTGATTCACAATACAAGCACAATTTACAGTTGAAGAACAGTCTGGCAACGCTTTGCTGGCTACAACGCCCATCTCGCTTACCGCCAGCGAGCCCGGACCGCCTGGCAATACCAATGGCAGTGGCAATGCTCTGGGCATGGGAATGGGACGTTTTCTAACGGTGCCCGGCAAGTCTGGCAGCAGCAACAGAACGCTCGGTAAAGAAGCTTCACACTAGCAAGAACCAAAAGTTATCGTTATCGTTACCGTTACCGTTCGTTTTCGTGTCTTTGCTTAATTGTTTACCATAAAACTTAGATGAAATAAAAACCGATTTAGTATTGTTTTTTTTTGTTTGGTAGTTAAAGCAGAGATTCGAAACCGAGAAAGAAATTTGCATGCGCGTAGGTTGAAGCAACATTGGAACCTCTCTATAAGGCAACAATCGATCGAGACCGTAAGAAGTCTGAATTGTAAATAGTAAAGATCTGCAAAAACCATCGATAGTACCCGATTGATTTTACCTATTATTTAAAGAGCAAATTACCAATAGTATAGTATAGTATACTATCGGTATTACACAGAAATGCACGCTTCTCACTCACCTCCAACAAACTCTTTTCTCTGCATGTTGATCTTTCATTTCTGATTTCATACCTTATCGAACTCTTGACTTAACTCGATGCACTTCTTTTATATTTTCCTTTTTGAAATGTATGATTTGTGTTGTTTTTATCGTTGCCGTTGTTCCAATTTTGCCTATCGATACACCACACAACACCCGAATACAACATTATACCACCAACAACCCAACAACCCAACAATCCAACACAACCTGCACGTCTGCAACCAACCCGAACACCTTATCCCGCGTTGCTCGACTCGACTAATGCAGAGAAAAAATCAAATTCCAAAAACTTGCGACGTCCACAAAATCTGCCCATGATCACAGAGGACATGGTCAAGAGTCCCAGCAGTCAGTCGATGGCCCGACAGACAAGCGGCACGGAACTGGCCGAGCAGCAACATAAGGGTAACACGCACTTCATGCGGAAGATTCCGCCAGGCGCTGAGGCCAGCAACATTCTGGTCGGTGAGGTGGACTTTCTGGAGCGCACACTCTCCTGTTTCATTCGTCTTAGCCAGGCGGCTGTTATGGGTGATCTTACCGAGGTGCCAGTGCCCACTAGGTAAGCTAGCAAGCTAATCAAAGGCGACACTCTTCTCAGACTACCTTCTTCTTTTTCTACCTTAGATTCATTTTCATTTTGCTCGGTCCACCGGGCAGTCAGAGCAACTTCCATGAGATTGGACGCGCCATGGCCACCCTAATGTCGGATGAGATCTTCCATGAGGTAGCGTATCGAGCACGCAAGCGAGATCATTTGCTTGCAGGTGTCGACGAATTTCTAGATGCGGTCACAGTATTACCACCGGGTGAATGGGACCCGACCATACGCATTGAGCCACCGGCGGCTATACCATCGCAGGAGATACGAAAACGGCCGCCAGAGCTGCCCAAGGAGATGATCAACGAGGAGGAGGAGGAGCAGCGCCTGCGCGAAGAGTCCGGTCTGTCGCGTACAGGTCGACCCTTTGGCGGGCTGATCAACGACATTAAGCGCAAAGCGCCCTGGTATTGGAGCGATTTTCGCGATGCACTCTCGATGCAGTGTGTCGCCTCGTGGATCTTTCTGTATTTCGCTTGCCTCTCGCCGATCATTACCTTCGGCGGCCTGCTGGCTGAGGCGACGGGCAAAAATATGGCTGCCATGGAGTCACTTGTCTCTGGATTCGTTTGTGGCATGGGCTATGGCTTCTTTTCCGGTCAGCCGTTGACAATTTTGGGTTCCACCGGTCCAGTACTGGTATTTGAGTCAATTGTATATGAGTTTTCAATGTCTCAGGGTTGGGACTATATGACTTTCCGGTTCTGGATCGGTATGTGGGTCGCCGTCATTTGTGTTCTGCTGGTCGCGATAGATGCCAGTGCCCTAGTGTGCTACATAACGCGCTTCACCGAGGAGAATTTCGCAACGCTTATTGCCGTGATCTTTGTCTTCAAGGCCATCGAGAATGTGGTGGTAATTGGCAAGAACTTTCCGGTTAATCAGGGTACCTATGATTGCGTTTGCACACCGCCGATGTACAGCAATGCAAGCGTTTATGATTTTGCCAAATACAAATGGGACGTGTGTGGGGTAAGAGATGATATGAATTGGGAATCCAATAGGTTTTCTATAATTTTATTTTATCTTTCAGTCCTACAATGGTACCCTAATCGGCGAAGATTGCGGTACACCTCCCACCGAAAACGTTTTCCTCATGTCTGTCGTCCTGTGCGCCGGCACCTTCATCTTTTCGACCATACTCAAGGAATTCAAAAACGCCCTCTTCTTCCCATCGATCGTGCGGCAATACATTAGCGATTTCTCCGTGCTGATTGCCATCTTTACCATGACCTTCTTTGATTACAAATTGGGTGTTCCGACACAGAAATTGGAAGTACCAAACGAGCTGAAGCCAACATTGAACACACGTGGTTGGCTCATACCTCCGTTCCACGAGAAGAATCCCATTTGGTCGCCACTCATTGCCGTCTTCCCTGCCATGCTTGGCACCATTCTCATCTTTATGGATCAACAGATTACGGCCGTGATTGTCAATCGCAAGGAAAACAAGTTGAAGAAGGGATGTGGTTACCATTTGGATCTGTTTGTACTCTCGGGCCTGATTGCCATCTGCAGTGTAATGGGATTGCCATGGTAAGAAGTCGTAATTGTGTCAGGCAATTTCAACCTTGGTTTAACTCTCTTTCTTCTCTTCTCTAGGTTTGTGGCTGCCACTGTGCTGAGCATCAACCACGTGAACTCATTGAAGCTTGAATCGGAGTGCAGTGCCCCTGGCGAGAAACCACAGTTCTTGGGTGTGCGCGAGCAGCGGGTGACTCATATAATGATCTTCCTAACCATTGGCGGTTCGGTGCTACTGACTCCGCTGCTCGGACACATACCGATGCCGGTGCTCTTTGGCGTCTTCTTGTACATGGGTGTGGCTTCGCTCAAGGGTCTGCAATTCTTCGATCGCATACTGATTATGTTCATGCCAGCCAAGTACCAACCGGACTACATGTTCCTGCGTCAGGTACGTAAACCCTAGCCATATACGTGATATACCTCAACTATAGCGAGAACTTGGGTGCACTTTTCCACTTCTGATCTGGTAATTTCAAGCCTAATCTGGCTATAGGCAATTCAAGCTGAAAGCTATTAAGAAGCTTGCATATCTAGCTTAGCTATTTAGCTTTAAAAGTGTAATATTTGTGTTACTCTTCAATAGGTGCCAGAATTCCATTCGTTAATGTGCTAAATCAAACTTTGCGAAAGTGTGAAGTAATATTAGCTATTTGATTAGCCAGGTGTTGGCTGTTTAATAGATATTTATAGCCGTTTCGATAATGTTCCCTCTTACACGCTTTCGAGAAACCCCTACTAACTGTTTGATAATCCCCTTCACAGGTGCCCATCAAGCGTGTCCATCTGTTTACCATCATTCAACTGGCCTGCCTAATTATACTATGGTTGATCAAGAGCTTCTCACAGACCTCCATACTGTTCCCCCTGATGTTGGTGGTGATGATCGGCATACGTAAGTCCCTGGACTGCGTGTTCACGCGACGAGAGTTGAAAATACTGGACGACATCATGCCAGAGATGACAAAGCGAGCGGCAGCTGATGATCTGCACCAACTGGACGCTGAGGTGGGCTTTCGACAGAAATATTTACCGGCCTTTATGGGCGGGCGCAGTAAGCGCCAGCCAAAAGGTGCTGGCCTCGATGTTGGCTTTGGTGGCGGCAGCGGCGGCGGTGTCGGCCTCGTTGGTGGAGCCAATGACGTCGCCCTGTTCAAGTGCAATACCTCAAATGCAAATGAGAAGGAGTTCGAGGCACAAAGTAGTTTGCTCAAAAAGTGAGCATGCACTGACTTGCACGCATAGCCCAGAAAACGCACACACACACACAGCAACAGCAACAACAACAACAACAACAACAACACAACAGCTTCAGTAATACAAGCAAAAGAGCAACATAAACAACTTACAAGACATTACACTGTACACAGTACACCGTACACCGTACACCGTACACCGTACACCCTGTGTGGGGGCGAACGAAGTGCTACCCATTTCGTTTGCGTTTGCAGTGCTGCACAATCCACCACAGAGCATAATTATTATTATTGTGTGTGTGTCTAATTTCTTGGTATTTTATTGCGGAAATTATTTTTAGAGTTTTTTTTTTTTTGCATTTTATTGTATCAAAATGCATATATATATATAAACTTACATATATACCTTATATATACATATATATTGGGTTTTTATGCAACCGTCGGGTTGCATCTATTGTGTTTTTTAACAGTATTCTGTAAATGTTTTTCCTTAATTTTTTTTTAACTTCACACGTACACACAAATATTGTAGCATGCACTATTTGCATTTTGTTAAACTTATATTCTTGTACTATATTTTTAAACAAACTATTTCTTAAATATTTGCTTAACTTTGCTGTACTCTTTATAATGATTTCAAATTGTATGCTCAACTTTACTATATGCTATTGCTACGAAAATATTCAATCGAAAGTGTACCTACGCTCACGACCCTATCTGTACCATACATAAACATATATGCTATGTGAAGTTCTATTTTTTTTTTTAGTGCATACGATTTATTCACAATTATGAAATTGGTTATATCTCTACTTACTCTATATACTATACTACTCTACTCCCTACTATACTGTATTTATATATATACATATATATCGATAAATGTTAATGAAATCTAGCTTAAGTAGTCTGCGCAAAACGTTTACACGATCTACATATGTAAATGTATTAAATGTACAATGTTAAATAATTTTATAGTCTACAACAAAATCATAGTACAAGTAACTAACAACAGCAACAAAAACAACAGCAACAACAAAATTACGAAAACTAGCAAAATTGGCAAAACGATAAGCAAAAAAAAAAATACTGTAGCTACTTTGATGTAAAAATTAAAAGGCCAACACCAAAAGCAAATAACCAAACAAAAAAAAAAAAAAAAAAAACATATATTTGGCAAAAATCAAAAGACAACTAAATTTGCAGCAAACGTTTCACAACACTACACCCGATTGGCTCTTAGAACAGCAGCACGCGCTCACCTCTAGTACACCACACTCCTCTCTCTCTCTCTCCCTCTCTCTTTTACACATATGTATACGCGCTCCCAACTCCGCGCTCTCTCCTTGCTCTTTGCTCTTTCTCTCTTTACTTTCTTTCTCTCTTTTGCTCTGTGAGTTTGCCGGCAAAGAAACAACAAAAACAAAACAAAAATCGTCTTCTATTGAAGGACAATCATCATCAACATCAAGCGCCACCTGGAACGGGCGGTAGCGGCAGCGGCAGCGGCGTCGTCGTCGGCGCCTACAAAAGTCCAGGGGCGGCTGCAGCGGGCGCCACCATACACATTCCGTTGTCGGGCAATAAAGCGGGTACCAACGGTACCGGGACTGTCGTTGTGCCGCCCGAGGTGAACCGTACCACAGTGTGGCAACAGATCAACAAGGATGGCATCTCCGAGCAGCTGATCATTCCGGTGACCGTTAAAGTGCGACAGATCAATGGCAATCAGTAAGTGTACAATACAGTGTACAGTAGATACAGAGCACTCATGAATAATGTGATTACTCCGCCGAGTACTCACCTTATGCGGCTAGCCGAGAAACGAATCGAAATCGAAAACCATCTATGCAAACCGTACTGTACCGAATCTCATGAGCTTCCAAAAAGTTACCTCTTGAGTCAAGCTAAGCTACAATAATTAGTGCTAAGTAATCTACTATAAAATATCATTCATTTGCATTCTACGCCCCTCCTGCTCCTCCTCAGTTCCGCGCCAAGTGCTGCCCTTTCGCCACGCCTATCGCCCATGCACGAGGCCGATGAGTATAGCGAAACGATCAATAAGACGACGACAAGCTCAGCGATGCCGACCGCAAATCAACCGATGAGCAACTGCAAGGAGGCGGCAGCCAAATTGGAAGGTCCTGTGGTGACCGCCCAGAGTCCGGCCAATATAACGCCGGTCTAGGGTGGAAAGCTAACAGCCTAGCTAGCTTAGAGTCGTCGTTGTCGTCGTCATCGATGTCGTCGTAGAGCGAGTGCACAAATTTAGAGATCCGACTAGATCGTGAAAAGATATCGAAAGATAGATACCAGTATCACATAGCTCTATAAACAGATATTCTATATATACATACATACTATACTATACTTATTCGTAGTGGTTTTTGACAAACAGTTTGGGAAACGTTTTAGTACCATATACATACATAACATAAACGTCTAGTTACCTACTATATAGTCGTCGGATCAGAGCAATTCCATGTCGTTGTTTTTGTGTGTGGGCTCAGGTACAAGTTTTACAAGTATT
The DNA here is from genome assembly GCA_018904095.1 of Zaprionus ghesquierei. Classification (NCBI taxonomy): domain Eukaryota; kingdom Metazoa; phylum Arthropoda; class Insecta; order Diptera; family Drosophilidae; genus Zaprionus; species Zaprionus ghesquierei. The sequence continues at coordinate 5,993,372 of JAEIGP010000806.1, read as the reverse complement.
ATTTATACTACACATACCAGGGCAAGCTATGTATGAATGTATGTACACGATATGTATACACTTTTTACGAATTTTATAGAACGGGCATAAACGATCCATCATTGTCAATTGATATACCAATATGTTAGACTCAAGATAATCTCTAAAGCGTAATAGTTCCTTTTTGTTTGACAGTTTTTTAGTTACAATTTCAGTTCAACTTAGGCGTTATTTTCGTTCTTTGGTCTGGGTTTGGATAAGCTGTGATCTTATGCTAATGTGTGTGGAGGGTTTTTCGGTGAAGTCAGGATAGAGAAAGTAGGAATTCTAGCCAAATCAATTGAACATACATACCATATATGATAAACTAAAACTAAATAAAGCGATAAGCTGTAAACAAATGTATTATATAATTTATGCATTATGCTAAGTTGAAACAAACACACACACACAAACATACACACATCTATATATTAAATATAAATATAAATATTGAATAAAAGTAACAATCTCGATGTGTCATTCTTGCGCCCAACTTAGAACTCTAGTCTCTTTCAATTGTTTTCAGTGTATTTTGTGCTTAGTTCTCTCAGTGTGGCACATCGTACAACTCATCTGTGTACATAAAATATCATACATAAATCGCTACAGCACCATGCCAACTCTGGCATCTGCCTGCTCTCATCAATCAATCAATCAATCAATCAGTCTATCAATCAACCATCAAACTGCGTACGTAACTCATTTGCATCGTGTTGATGTCTTAAAATATCACATAGAATGTTCGTTATCAAAACCTTGTCTTTAAGTTTAGCGTTAAACTAGACCGATCTAGCTACCGCCTACTACTACTACTACTACTACTACTACTATGTACGTAGAGTCTGTGGCCTACGGTCATCGTATTAATGCCTGATATTTCATTCTTGCAGAACACAAAATTTGATACGTCGAAGCAATTGTGGCGTGGATATCTTACATCAACAGAAACATCCGTTTGAGTCGATGATTTAGTTCAACTGCAGGGCAGAAATTTATCTTGAACTGTATAACTCTTCTATCTATATATGTATGTCTATGTTATGGTATTATATATATTGTATGTACAAGCTATCGATACTGTCGCCGTCCCTCCTAGACCATTCAGTGCGTTTTAAGGCACAGCGAAAACAAACACATACCAATCTATACATAATCCTACAAATATATATACAGTTAATGCAGCGACGACTACAAACATATCAAACCAACACAAACATTCCAATCTACCTTCATCTGGAATTTATTATGAATAAATGTTTTCAATGTGTTTCATTTGGCATTTGAATAGCGCGCTTACTAATAATCGATAATGATTGAGCAATCGATTTGGCTAAGGCGTTTGGTATTTTTTTGTTTAATACTGCCGCACATTCTTGTTTTCCAACACTCACCTTACACGAGCAGCTGTTCGGCGTTGCAGCACCGAGCGCGTGTTTTCAGTGAAATTTAATTTTTATTAATTAAAAAACAGCCGAAATGTCGCTAATTACGCGTGTACTGAATGGCAACTTGCCGCTGCGCATTAGCGCAATGAAAACACTGCGTCAGGTAAGCGAGAGATTATGTAAGCGGCTTATTATGTAATTTGCGCTTCCCTGCATTTTCAGCTGCAATGCGGTTACAGCTCGCACGCCAAGTACGCGGAGCACAAACCCATCGAACGTATACGGAACATCGGAATCTCGGCGCACATTGACAGTGGCAAGACCACACTGACGGAGCGTATCCTCTTCTACACTGGACGCATTGCGGAAATGCATGAGGTGCGTGGCAAGGATAACGTTGGCGCCACCATGGACAGCATGGAGCTGGAACGTCAGCGTGGCATCACCATTCAATCGGCTGCAACATACACCCTGTGGAAGGAGACAAACATTAATATCATTGACACACCCGGTCACGTGGATTTTACCGTGGAGGTGGAGCGTGCTCTACGCGTCTTGGACGGCGCTGTGCTCGTACTCTGCGCTGTGGGTGGCGTGCAGAGCCAGACGTTGACTGTCAATCGGCAAATGAAGCGCTACAATGTACCCTGCTTGGCATTTATCAATAAGCTGGATCGTCTTGGCTCGAATCCATACCGTGTGCTGTCGCAGATGCGCTCCAAGATGAACCACAATGCGGCCTTTATACAGCTGCCCATTGGCGTGGAGAGTAATTGCAAGGGTATTGTGGATTTGGTGCAAGAACGTGCTGTGTACTTTGAAGGTGAGCACGGCATGGACATTCGGTATGACGAGATTCCGCAAGACATGCGCGTGGAGAGTCAAGAGCGTCGTCAGGAGCTGATCGAACATTTGAGTAATGCCGACGAAACCCTGGGTGAGCTGTTCCTCGAGGAGAAACCATTTACGGAGGCAGACATCAAGGCAGCCCTTAGACGTACCTGCATCAAGCGTACCTTTACTCCGGTCTTGGTTGGCACAGCACTGAAGAACAAGGGCGTGCAGCCACTGCTCGATGCCGTCATTGATTATCTGCCCAATCCCGGTGAGGTGGAGAATCTGGCATATATTGAGGAGGAGGGCAAGGAAAGGCAGCAAATCGTATTGAACCCAGCGCGTGATGGCAAGGATCCCTTTATGGGCTTGGCCTTTAAGCTGGAGGCGGGTCGTTTCGGACAGCTGACCTACTTGCGTTGCTATCAGGGTGTGCTGCGTAAGGGTGACAACATCTTTAATGCACGTACCAACAAGAAGGTGCGCATCGCCCGTCTTGTCCGTCTGCACTCCAATCAGATGGAGGATGTCAGCGAAGTGTACGCCGGCGACATTTTCGCCCTGTTTGGCGTTGATTGTGCTTCCGGAGACACCTTTACCACAAATCCCAAAAACAACATGGCTATGGAATCAATATTTGTACCCGAACCCGTCGTTTCTATGGCCATCAAACCGAACAACTCCAAGGATCGTGATAATTTCTCTAAGGCCATTGCCCGCTTCACCAAGGAGGATCCCACCTTCCAATTCCACTTTGACAACGATGTGAAAGAGACACTCGTCTCGGGCATGGGCGAGTTGCATTTGGAAATCTACGCTCAGCGCATGGAGCGCGAATATGGTTGCCCAGTGACGCTAGGCAAGCCGAAAGTAGCATTCCGAGAGACACTTGTCGCTCCCTGCGAGTTTGATTATCTGCACAAGAAGCAATCTGGCGGTTCAGGACAGTATGCTCGCATCATTGGCCTCATGGAGCCCCTGCCCCCAAATCAGAATACTTTGGTGGAGTTTGTGGACGAGACGGTGGGCACTAATGTGCCGAAGCAGTTTGTGCCCGGCGTGGAGAAGGGATATCGCGAGATGTCCGAGCGTGGCATGTTGTCAGGACACAAATTGTCTGGCATTCGATTCCGTCTCCAGGACGGTGGCCATCACATTGTGGACTCCAGCGAATTGGCTTTTATGTTGGCCGCACATGGAGCAGTTAAGGAGGTCTTCCAGAATGGTGCCTGGCAAATCCTAGAGCCCATTATGATGGTCGAGGTGACAGCACCCGAGGAATTCCAGGGCTCTGTCATGGGTCAGCTGAGCAAGAGACACGGCATCATCACAGGCACCGAAGGCACAGAGGGTTGGTTCACCGTCTACGCCGAGGTGCCACTCAACGACATGTTCGGCTATGCCGGAGAGCTGCGGTAAGTTGGATGAGAGGTAACTCCTTAATCACTATATTATAATAACTCTTCTTGTTACAGATCGAGCACGCAGGGCAAGGGCGAGTTCACAATGGAGTATTCCCGTTATTCACCTTGCCTGCCCGAGGTTCAAGAACAGATCGTGCGACAATATCAGGAATCCCAGGGCTTAGGTCAAGCCGACAAAAAGAAAAAGAAAAACTAATTGTGCGCTTAGTTTAAATTCTAGTTTTAAAGTCGATCATTTTTTTGCATAGTTTAATTTTATTTCATAAAAAAATCTTTAGTTTTTACTGTGATAACCGCTGCGTAAACGTTACCCAATGACGATTTGTATAGATTTTTATAAAATAAAGTCAAACTAAACGCAATTTAGACATCTATCCAGAATCTGCATTCGTTTTCCAAAAATATTAAATTGAAAATAAAAAAAAATGCCGTTCAATTAAAAAAAAACTGTCTTTTTAGTATTTTTGACTTTTGGTTTGGTTTTTTTTTGTTACTCTGAACAACATTCGACTGTTGGCCACACTGCAACTTAACAGCATTAGTTAACAGTGCCATTTTGAGCGCAACATTTGCTCTAACATCAATCTGTTATTCTCGCCGTTGTTGTTGATTTGACGTCGAGCAAACGGGAGGTCGTCGCGCACGAAATTAAAACGAAAATAGAAATAAAACCAAACCAAACATTGACGTTGCGTGCGGTCTGCTTGCGGAAAAAAAACGAAGAAAAGAAATGGGCATGAATCGAAGTAAACACATTGCAAAATGCCATGAATAGGGAAGCCAAAGTGACAACTACTAATTAAGCCAGCAATTTACTTTTTTTCCACCCGGAGAACGCGAAACCCAAAGTAATCAAAAGAGACGACTAACGAAATTACCAGAGGAAAAACCATCAGTGACAGTGGGGCAAATAGTGTGAAATGGAAACGGGGTGCCACTTCTTCCTCTGCGTTTGTCGTAGGTGTAATAGTGTTTTAGTAGGATTTTGCTTGAAAAGTGTGCACAGGAAAATTGCTGACAGATCGTAAAAAAAGAGGCGCGCGCGCGGCGTGGCAAATATTGGAAAATTCAATACAAAACGGCGCGACAATAACAAAAAAGACACCGAGAAAGCAGAAAGCAGAAAGAAAAGCAATAAAATCAAGAAAGCAGCTGTTTTTTTTACGTGTGTGTTCAAGTTGTGTATGTGAGACAGAAGACAACAGAAAAAGAGAAAATAAAAGAAATTTACAAAACAACAACAACAACAGCAGCAGCAGCAGCCAGCAACGACACAACGGTAATCAACAACAACAACAACAGCAACACAAGCAACAACTACCTACAACCGCTGACTTCCTCTTTGGGCATTTGCAAACGCATTTACACACACACACGCGAGAACACAAACACTAACACCTACCTGAGTGACAACTATAACTACAAAGACGCAGCAGCTGACAGACAGCCGCCTCTCACACTCTCACACTCTCTGGCGTTCGCTCTCGCTCTCTCTCGCTCGCCCGCCTGCATTGCTTGGCCAATTAAGGAACGCCGCCTACGCTGACGTTGCGTCGCTGCCGCAGTGCAGAATAATGCAAAACGCCCAAAAGATAAAAACAACAACAACAACAACGACTTCCAGCCGCTGGCGCCGCAACTAGTCAACACACACACAATCCACAATCCACAACCTTTTCGCATAAGGACCTCGACACGGTAAATTCGACCTCGACAACAACAACTGCAACAACAAGCAAACAACATATCCGTCGAAATTAAGTACAGTAAATTAGGCTCGATAGTATAATTTGATAGCACACACACACACACACATACACACAACATGGATTGGATCATCAGCGATGAACTCGGCCTGACCGTGGGTCATGTGCTCGGCTGGGCTGCCGCATCGGCCATGGTTATTGGCGGTGTTATACCCTATGTACCGCAATATGTGGAGATCAAGAAGACGCAAGACGCCGATGGATTCTCACTCTATGTCTGCCTGGCCCTGCTGGTGGCCAACTCACTCAGAATACTCTTCTGGTAAGTTGCTATGAATGAATACCCTCTAAGGCTGAGCTGACATCTTATGACTTGACTTTTCCCCCTAAACATTTCCTCCATGACACATCCCACTTGAAATACGAATTGTTATGTCCACAATTCTTATCTGGCACCCCAGCCGGTACTTGTAAACTCTGTCGGGCGCTTATCGGTCTGGCTTATCGGGTTATTTAGACCACGTTTATGGCTCGCTCGTATGATATGGTCCGCATGTCTGGCCATGTCATGATTCTTAGCCGATTTTCTAGTTAGAAGTTTCCTTAGATTATGCGTATTCATTCGAGTATTGTATTGTCCAAGGCCTGTGGTATTTTGGACCAGTCTCTATGTACCTATTATATCTTTATGGGGGTTCCTTCGATTTCATGGCATCAGCATTAATTGCGTTACGCTTGTTTATGATACAAATGACGCAAATTGCACTAAATTTTCGCTTAATCTCTGTAAACAAATTCTTTAGAAAAAATACTATAAAACGAAGCAAATCTTAATCTTAAAGTTTTTCAACACATTTTATATAAGGAGTCTTGGAAATTCGCTCTATAAGGTGTTATCATAGTGGGTGTTATCACGCATTACGAAGTTATTTCAGTGGCATGAATAAACCCTTACACCTTTTCACAGAGAACAATCATGGGTTTTTGTCTGAGCTCTGACAAATTCCATATAATCAACGGAAATTTTAATAATACACAACTGTCACAAGTTTTTATCTGGATAGCATATGTATTCGTTGTTGTTATCGGGTAATCTAGTAGTAGTATTACCCATACAATGGCACACACACACACACACACACACATTTAATTGCCCGTCGAGTCGCTTTTGTCATTTACGCAAATGAATCGAAAGTCAAACCACGAATATTAATTCAATTTGAATAACTGTGCAAATGACTATCAATTCCCAGAGTTCCTTGTTGCTCCCCAGCGGAACCAGTTTCAACTGCCCTAGACCAAATCATTGTCAAATGGAATTTTTTATGAAGAACTCGTCATCGTTTTAAATGAATTCTTACTCCCTTACCTAGAGGGTTCTATCTCGACTTCTGACAATCATAACCTCTGTCAATATTTATCAGATTTTCGCATTGCATTGGCAATACAATTTTATGCTTTGTAGATACTGATTTATTTCGGAGCTTTTATACCATTTGATGGACCACCAGTCGAGTCGATTGAGGCATGTCCGTCTGTCTGTCCGTCACGCGTCTGTGTGAACACACAGATCTCAGCTATTACAAAAGCTAGAGACACCAAATTTGACATGAAGGTGTATAAACATCACAAGCTCCTGGAGTTTATTTTAAATTCGAGGTACCACGCCCACCGCCTCTGAAAATTGATTAATACATTTGTGAGTTAGCTTTGTGACGAAAGTATTAAAGTTTCAACGTTTTGCTTTAACACACTTATAGATGTATACTATGTGCATAAATATTCCAAATTTGGAATGGTATCTTACGGTCGGGTGCGCTCGAGTGTAGCTTTCTTTACTTGTTTATGCTAACCCCTTATACAAATTTTTGGGTTTTTGGGAATATTTTATTCTACAGATTTTCAGATTTTTCCTAACTAATTAAGTTGTTGAAAATTTATATTGAAATCGAAACTACGCTGTCTTTTATAGCTAAATGCAGGGTATTTCATAGTGAGTACCTGCGTTTTATTTGTTAATTTTTTGGACTCTTTCCCAAATATTAAATGTGTCCAATTCACTTAGAGGTGATCTATTATCGCAATTTAATCTGTATATTTTCGAGAAATCTATTTAAGAACTGAAAGATCTAAATGTATATTTTCTATGTGAATGTAACATATTTAGCTCTGTCAATAGCTACAGATTCGGCAAATGCCAAAGAGAATGTACATATCTCTTTGATGTCTCCTGCTCGCTTGCCAAAAACAACAAGAGCCGCAAAACAAATAAGTTTTTAAGCCAACTGATTGAACTGGAGGCAATCGACTTGCTGCAGCCAGGGTCATCCACTTCCACCTGCTGCTTCTACAAATAACAACATGGGGTGTATCTCTATGTATGTGTCTGTCTGGGCTTGTATCATGCATTTTTAATTCCACTTCCGAGCACAACACAAACACAACAACGTTCGGCGGTTCGACCGCGTTCATAAATTATAAACAAATTGTTGCAAAATAAATTAACTAGACGAGGGCAGAGCAAGCTGGCACATAGCGGAGCGCAGCAACTGGTGTCCGTCGTCGATTTGTCTGCCCCGACATTCGTCAGACCCGACAATCAATAATTTAATTGCCGCATAGAACCCTCATTTACCCCCCGCCAGAAGCTACCCGCAGAAGCTTTGCTTCGCTTGCCAAGTGAATCAGCTGTTTCCCTTGTGAACATTTTCAATGCCACGCGACAGTTTCGCTTGGTTGAGGTAGTGTATGTATGGTATGGCCAGGTATGGTTTGCACTACCTCCTTCTGACTCAGGGTATTTATAGCGTGACTTTGTCTCCCTTTCACACTCTATCTCCCTTTCTCTGTTTGGTCAGCGGGTGGCGACTTGTGTCACGCGATTCTGTTGGCCTCCGAGGCGCCAACACCAGATGACCAGAGTATTTTGATTGTGCCACCAGGCATGTTGAAAACAAAATGTGAACAAACAAGTTTTAAATTAAGCATTCGAAGGGCGGATAAAGAACTACTATATATATACGATATATTGGCAAGCAGCTTTCGCTCTGCTTTATTGGAAAAATATCCATGAAACTGACTAGGGCAAATTTATGTGTCTATTGAGGCTCTGTTTCAAATTGGACTCTTGGGGTTTGCTGATTTACAGCGAGTATATACTGTAACGTGATATATATTGTATATGTATATATCAATCATAAATGTGAAGTAATTGCGTATATTCTTAAATTTAATGTGTATTATAATTTAATAACTTTTTGACCATTATATGCAAATTGCTTTTTAATGTGATTCGTTTATCACATAATTTGTGCTTTGCTTGCCTTAATGAGAGTTTGCAGAGTTTCTTCATTATTTCTTTATATGATATATTGTTTTTTATACCATGCGACCATTGAAAATGGTGAAAACCGGGTATACTAAGTTTGTTCAAATGTATGTAACAGGCAGAAGGAGGCGTGGCAGATCCCATAAACTATATATGTATATTCTTGCTTAGGATTTGCTATAAAGGTACATACATATATAAACATCACGAGCTCCTGGAGTTTATTTCAAATTGGAGGTGCCACGCCCACCGCCTCTGAAAATTGATTAATACATTTTTGAGTTAGCTTTGTGACGAAAGTATTAAAGTTTCAAGCTTTCCTTACTTGTTTTTTTATAGTTTCGCTTTCATTTCAAAACAGTTTTTCATTTCCAAAACCAGCTGACTAATTAACTAGAGGAATATAACATACTCGCAATAGTTTTTCTATGATTACCAGGCACGCTTTAATATTTAACATTCTATTTATGCACTTTATTGTGTGTGCGTTGTTAAAATACAAATTTGCTCGGTGCCAATTGAACAACAACAACAACAACACTGACAAGTTAATTATCATTATTTTGTCTAATCGTTCTCGCACTGACACAGCAGCTGGCAGAGACGGGGGAGGAATGGGATGGGATGGGATGATAGGAAGTGGGGGCAATTTGTGGACTAGACAAAACTGTAAAAATGAAAAGTCGTAAAAAAAATCTGTTGCAGTTTTTCGCAATTTGCATTTCAGCAATTTTCACAAAACATATTTTACAAACGAGATGGGGATTTTTGAATATTAAAAAAAAAAACCAATCTTTTTAAAGAGTCTGGAAAATTAAATTATAACGCAAACATATGAGGTTGTAAATTCTTGAGAGATTTTTGCGGCCTTTGTTTTACACCAAAACGTGCGAATTGTCATTGTTCCATTCAGATTCACAATTTTCAACAATGTTCCATACGAGTTATATACGAGTGCGTATAGTATATTCAAATTGTTTTCACACCCGCCCCCAGTCAGCGCACACAGAGAGCTACGAGATCCAAGTGATATATGATGGGCGTGTTGGGCGAGAAGTTGAATGAGCTCATCGATTCACTCTTATTAATCACTTTCAGCGCGCATAGTGAAAAACTACAATAAAAGGGAAACTTTACAATACGTAGTTTCTTACAAATAATACCCTGTAGTTTGTAAAAAAACATTTCCCTACTCTGTGAATAAATTTTTGATGCGTAAACTAGATGACTCAAGTCTTTGTGATGCGGGTCGACAGACTTATTTGCAAATTTTATAAGTACCTCATTGAATTAACACTTGTTTTCTATAAATTATGCAAATATGCGTCTGTCTGACACTTTGCTATGCTAAATATAGATTAAAGTGTTCTATTAATAAGCTACGAACCCTTTCTGGTTCAATCGATTATATGAGCTCTTCTACAGCTTCAATAAGTCTTACTTCAGTTCAGTAACTTGTTGATTATGTGTCTATGTGGCAAATCAGGTCTAGATTTAATAGGGAATGGGGCGGGGGGGTTCACTTTGAGGTTCGTCTGCTGATTTGGTTATTTGCTCGCATTCAATAAAGGAGCGTCAGATTTCCAACAACGAAACCAAAGAAATGCTGGTCTTTGCACTGTAATTATGACTCAATTTTGCGGTATTTGGAATGACTAAGGAGCGTAGCACACAATGAACGTGATTAAAGCGCAGTAAAATTGAATTATAATGCATTTTTATATAACCATTGAAAATGGTCGAAAATGGTATCTAAGTTTGTGCAAATGTATGTAACAGGCAGAAGGAGGCGTGGCAGATCCCACAAAGTATATATATTCTGACTCAGGACCACCAGCCTTGTCGATTGAGCCTTGTCCGTCTGTCTGTCCGTCACGCGTCTGTGTGATCACACAGATCTCAGCTGTTATAAAAGCTAGATACACCAAATTTGACATGAAGATGTATAAACATCACAAGCTCCTGGAGTTTATTTCAAACTTAAGGTGCCACGCCCACCGCCTTCAAAAATTGATAAAAAAATTTTATTTTGTAATTCGATTTGTGACGAAAGTACTAAAGTTGTAGCTTTTTGCTTTAACACACGGAAAGATATATACTATATGCATATATATTTCAAAATTTTAAGCGATCGGATCATAAACAAGAAAGTTATTTTAATAAACGGGTTCCACTGCTTGCGTCTTTGCAGCATATCGTGATGCCATCGTCCCGATGCTTCGTAGCGTGTGTGAAGCTGATTGCTACGACGTTTTCATATGTAGATGACGCTATTCAAAGATATATCTAATCTAAACAATAGTTGGCATTTGAACTTGTGGAGAGAAAATAGAAGTGTGATAATTTCTTTCGAAACTGAGCAAATGGTATCTTACTGTCGGGCGCGCTCGACTGTAGCTTTTCTTACTTATTTTGATTATAAACATAATATATTCATTGTGAATGCGAATGCGATCCTTAATAGTTTCATTAGTGCCCAATTTTGAAAATGACAAGAGTCATGCGCCCCCATGGTTGTTTATTTGTTACTTTTGCATTTGCGTAAATATTTAAACACTTTGTCAGCAAAATAAAATAGCAAGCAATGAATTGCTACGACTTCGACATACGCTGTAAAGCGCTTTGTACAGATCAATTAGGAAATGTGGAAATTAAATCAAATATTATTTCTACATAATAAACCTTAACTAGTTACTTTATGTTGTAATTGTATTACAACAAAACACTTGCATAGTTATAAAGCTTAGGCCTACAAACTATATAGAGCGTACTTTAATCTCGCACATTAATTTTGTTTTGTATTTGATCATGGACCGTCCCGGTCCAATCGTTGGTTACAGGGTATCATAATCAAGTAATGCGCTACGAAAATTTTATTAAAGTGCCCGCCGTCTGTAATTATATACACAAGCACATATATGTAAAGCTATATATATAAATATATATATATGTAACTGTATGATTGTGTGTTATGAATATAATTTAAGTACACACGCGCAGGCCCCACTAAAAATGTTGAGTGCAGTTGGCAAATGCGCAAAGTTAAAAGCCGCTTTAGTTGCGAAAAGGGGGCCAAAGGGGGCATTCAATTTGCCAACTTTTGGTATAACAGTAATGCGATGACAGGTTGTGGAAGGTGGAGGGGCGGGCGGGTTCAATAAACGGCAATGCGACGGCGTTCATGTGGCAAAGAAGGCAATCGAGTGGGAGAGCTTAAAATGTTGCCAAGTGTCGCAAAAAGTTTGTGAGAAAATGTAACTAATTTACGAAGAAATACAAACCAGAAGAAATAGATAAATAAAAAAAATTTTAGAAACTTTTTAAAAACTTTATTCTAGCAAGGGAAATGTTATTAATAATCTTTGTCGAGTCACTGTGAAAATTAAATCATTAAAACGCACTTGATTTCGAGTGCACATTCCAGGCAATCTCTGAAAATGATTTCTTATATTTCAACAAAATATATACCGTTTAGTACTTCCTCAAGTGATAAGTTCGCTCCGGCAAGGAAGACTGGGGGGGCTAAAACATTTTCTCGAGCAATCAAGATACGAATACGCCCTCATTCATATTTACAATGTTTGCACAGAGCGACCGAGCACTATAACAAATTTGCTTGAGAGGCAAGTCGGTATACCCTTATCGGTCCCCGAAACGAGCACATAACGTGCCACTTCATATATAATATAGACTGTTTGTTGGGCAAGATAAGCGTTATAAGCCTCGTATGACAATTAATTTATTTACGTACAAATTATCAAAGAGCTGACGAAGTAGCTGCCAAAGTAATGGGTTATTCAAATGAGCCTAATGAGCCGCACAAACGGAAAATGTGTGTTAATTGTCATTAGATAGGAAAGGTAAGGTTATTGTTTTCCTTTTGATTGTATTATAAAAACTAATCCATTTAATAAGTAACTTGAATTCTAAGAGTCTACCAATGATTACTATTAATTGGTGAATATAAAGTAATATTTATACAAATGTATAAGAAATAAAAGTGGCGGATATCCTAACCACTAGACAATATGGGATACACAAAACACATAAACAAATACATTATGTAGAGCATAGAAAAAACCTAAATACACAAATAACCAACCCAACCCTAATATAAATTAGAGTCGAATAGCTTGTTTAAATATTGAAATGGAAACAAAATATGAAACATATGGAACACATGTTGAGCATTTACGTAAGTTAAAAACCAATATAGAAGACAGAAGCTAGACCTAAAAAGTTCGTTTACTTTTTATGGCTCTTTAGAATTGAGAAATTAGGCGTGTGCAGCAAGTGTTTTTTTTTTTTTAATGCTAACAGGTAAAATCGTCGCATGTGGCACGCTTTACTTATCTTTATATTGCCCCAATAATGACGAACAATCTTATCTGCCCGATAGAGAGGCATTTCTTTTCTTTATATTTTCATACCATTCGACCATTGAAAAATGATCAAAAGTGGTATACTAAGTTTGTGCAAATGTGTGTAACAGGCAGAAGTAGGCGTGGCAGACCCCACAAAGTGTATATATTCTGAACCAGGATTATCAGCCGAGTCGATTGATCCATGTCCGTCTGTCGGTCCATCTAGATCTCAGCTATTATCAAAGCTAGAGACGCCAAATTTCACATGAAGGTTCCTGTATACCATAGGTAGATCGGTTTACTTTCAATATTTAATGCCACACCCACCGCCCGCAAAAATCAATAATTTACGATTATCAGGAGAAGTATTAAAGTAATAGATTTCTGCTTTGGTATGAACATAGATAATTGCAATATATCTCTATTCCCCAAATTACAATCCGATCGGACAATACAGAAGCACAGAAGTTATCCATGTTAACGTGTTCCGTAGTTCCACTGCTTGCACCTTTGCAGAATATCGTGATGTCATCGTCCCAATGTTTTGTTTCAGCCGTTGCGTGTGTAAAGCTGACTGCTGTGACGTTTTCATATGTAAATGGCGCTATTCAAAGATACATAGATCTAATTTAAACAATATGTGGCAAATGAACTTGTGCAGAGGTAATAAAAGTGTGATAATTTATTTCGAAACTGAGCGAAGGGTATCTTGCTGTCGGGTGCGCTCAACTATAGCTTTCCTTACTTGTTAGCTTTGACATTATTTTTATATTATTTGACCCACTTAACAGCGGCTTATTTATAATTAACAAGTGTGTGTCGAGTGGATGCCAAACTTTGTTTGAAAGCAAACAAAAGCTGAAAATACGCCGAGCTGAAGGTCAAGGCCAATGAGAGGGAGGGTCAGTTTGAGTGGGCGATTTGTGTGAAGGGAGAGTGCCAAGCAGCTTTAACTTGCTATTGCCTTGCAGCGTTTGACGGGCGATTCCAATTAATATTTTTTTTTTTGTTTTTTGTTTGAGGCTCGCTCCATGTTTGCCCCAAGAAACGTTGCCAAATTCTTGTTTGACCACAAATGTTGATGTTTTTGTTGTAGCTGCTGTTGCCTTTTGCATGCAAATTAGCCTTTAGCACATTTTCAACCGGTTCTGTGAATAATAATGATGATGATGATGATGATAATGGTGAAATGGTTCTACTTTTTGTTTTTTAAACAAGTTGCGAATGTATATTATATAATGCTGCGTTTCGCCACTTGCCTCTGTTGTTTGGTGACAAATAAGGCTATGGAATGAAATATTTAAAGATAATTTTTTATATAGTACTATATAATTATTTTAATTGAAGTGAGTTCTATGATTGAGAAAGCTCTATGAGTGTCACATTGTGTAACACCTTATAGTAGTTATAGAAAGCCCTTGATTGGCTTCTTCCGTCTCAATGACTAATACTCAATTAAATAGCTGTTAATCTCATTGAAAACTATCTACAGATACTCTCACAACTTATGTGCTTTATTTTCTATTATTACTTAGCTCCACGCGCTTTTCTCGTTCACCGTCTATACTGTGTACTATAACTAAATAACTTTTAATCACAATCGAGGGGCTCAAAATGTGTTTAACGTGATCCGATTAACCTTATCTGAATCGCCTCTCAAAGTACGCTACAGTATGCCATCATTATTTAGTTGAGAAGCTTTTAAGTCGACTCGTCTTGCCTTGCCTTGCCTTGTCTTGTCTTGATAGCCTGGGTGCGGTCAGTCGAGCTGTCTAACCCAAAAGGTCAACCCGCAGGCTATCGCGAACGCACTTATCTCTCCGGCTCTCTGCGCTCGGTGCCTCGTTTCGAGCTCAAGATTTTTGCGTAATTAAAAAAAAGGAAAACGAAAATGGGGAAAAGCGAAAGGCGAAAGGCGCCGTAAGGTGCACGTTTCACAGAAATAAAACACGTCATGTTTCGTGTTTGGGGACAATCCCTGGACTTTTTGGCCACACAAATGGAGAATGAGTTGAAAGTTGGAGGTGGCAAAGCACGGCAATTTTGTTCATTGTTGTTCGAGACGCTTTTCTAATTGAATTTTAATGCCTTGGTTTCGCTCTGGCCACATCCCTAGGGGGGCTTAAGGCTTAAAGGTCTTCTTCCTGTGTATTCAACTTTCGTATTTCGTAACGGCTTAAAGCGCTCAACTGATTTGTGTTTGCGCATTCGTAGCAAATTCGCTTGCGTGGCCAAATGCGATGCGACCTCGCGACCTATAAAACAAATCGAAAAGTCTAAACAAGCACAGCAACAACTAGAGAGAGAAAGAGAGAGAGCAATAGATGCCGCAACATCAGCAATAATAATAAATAAACCCTCAATCTCCTGCTCTGAAATATTTTCCAAAGTTTACTGTTTCGCTCTGTTGAGAAGACAAGCAAAGTACAATACGAATAGAACAAGTTCGGTTCTCTTAGTATTCTTTGGGTATTTCTGTATTCCTCAAAATGTTCAATATGTTAAGGCAATGCTTGACTGATTGACGGGAATCTTTGCATTTCTAGCACAATGATTTCCATTTGCAATTCTTGTGTAGACAGGCACGGGCTGTGTCTTATCTGCCATATCAATATGGAAGACAAACAACAAATTGGAGTATGTTGGGTTTGAGATAATCAATTTTTTTCAATTCCTGAAGAAGAATATTTACTGGTGAAAAATGGTATACTAAGTTTGTGCAAATGTACGATATGTAACAGACAGAAGGAGGCGTGGCAGACCCCATATATATTCTGACTCAGGATCACCAGCCGAGTCGATTGATCCATGTCTGTCTGTCCGTTTGAACGTCTAGATTTTAGCTATTATAAAAGGTAAAGACACCAAATTTCACATGAAGATTCCTGTATACCATAGGTAAATCGAGTTTATTTTTAATTTTTAATGCCACACCCACCGCCCACCAAAATCGAAAATTTACGATTATCAGGAGAAGTATTGAAGTTACAGCTTTCTGCTTTGGTATGAACATTGATAATTGCAATATAAATCTAATCAATCCGATCGGACAATACAGAAGCACAGAAGTTATCCATGTTAACGTTTTCCGTAGTTACGCTGCTTGCACCTTTGCAGAATATCGTGACGTCATCGTCGCGTTGCATCGACTGATTGCTATGACGTTTTCAAATGTAGATTCAAAGATGAATATATCTGATTTAAACAATATTGAACTTCTGCAGAGGAAATAAAAGTGTGATAATTTCTTTCGAAACTGGGCGAATGGTATCTTACTGTCGGGTGCGCTCGACTGTAGCTTTCCTTACTTGTTAACAATATAGAATATTCTTACTGTACCTTAACTTAGCTCTTCAATTTGTTCAAGAATTATATCTCGATGAACATTATTTTAAATAATCTTTGAGCTGTCTCTCTTTCTTATCAAGTATACGTAATTTCAACATACATACAAGTATATATACAAATGTTAATACGTATAGCCCCCCGTATCTGGCATTGACTTGCCAACAATATTTTACGCCCATATGCAAATCACAATGCGTCGTTTAGCTCTCGCTTTCATTTTCTCTCTTTCGCTTGCTCTCTTTCTGTGTGTTTCTGCCACAGCTTCCACAATCGGCAACAATTGCGGCATTGCCTTCGCATTTTGCGCATTTTTCTTTTCTTTCTTTTGTGGTCTTGTTACTTGCGCCTTTGTCTGCCGACATCTGCTCCCGACTCTCTGCCCTTATCACTTGTGGTGGCTGCTCCTCCTACTCCCCCCCCCCTCCCACTCTGGTCTCTGTTTCACAAATTGAAGTGGCGACTGTGTCGGTGTTGATGCTGGGCTTATCGCCATGTGGGGGGTCTCCCTTGTCGAACATGCATATTAATTTTCATTGTGCAAATAGAGCAACCTAATGAAATACTTATTGTTTGTCATGTGTGTGTGTGTGTGTGGGGGGGGTTTCTGGGTTTATCTTAATGTTTGACAATTTATAACAGTTTGTAGCGTTTAATATTCTTCAAGTTGGGTGGATTATTCATTTGTAAGCTTAAGCTGTGCATGATGACTTCATTTTCATGTGAAAACTACCCAATTTTTTTGCTCTGCTCTTGATGACAATTCGTAAATCCTATTATGTTCTACTGGGCGAGGGGGGAAAAAGAACTTTGTGACGCAGATGCCACAATCAGATTAGCTTATCTTATCGCTTAGCTCATATCAATCTTTTTATGCTGCTATTCACGTGTTATGCCAAATGACAAGATTCAACGCTTGGTGTTTAATGAGGAAAAGCGCTCTGGCGACCTTGTTAGCACAGTTATGTGTGGGCTTAAATAAATTATAGCAGTTTGTAAACAAGTTGGTGTGAAACAGAGGTTTTGGGTTACATCTGTTTTATATAAATTTAAAAGTATTTTTAACAGCTTGAAAACAAGACCGTATAACAGTTTGTATAACACCGTATAACAGTTTGTATAACTGAACGTATAATTGTTTGTATAAAAGCTAATTAACATGTTTTGCGATTTATTGAGTACGTTACATCGGTTTAAATCATTTACAGTTCACTTAACCTATAACAGTTTGTATAACAGCTACTTTTCACACTCTGTGATTTATGTTGAAATCCTGGCAAGGTCATTTACAGTGGTTGGAGGTTACATCTGTTTTAAATAAATTTAGAAGTATTTCTAACAGTGTAGCAGCTTGAAAACAAGACCGTATAACAGTTTGTATAACACCGTATAACAGTTTGTATAACTGAACGTATAATTGTTTGTATAAAAGCTAATTAACATGTTTTGCGATTTATTGAGTACGTTGCATCGGTTTCAAAGCCGTATAACAGTTTGTATAACAACTACTTTGCACACTCTGTGATTTATGTTGAAATCCTTGGCAAGGTCATTTACAGTGGTTGGAGGTTACATCTGTTTTAAATAAATTTAGAAGTATTTCTAACAGTATAACAGCTTGAAAACAACACCGTATAACAGTTTGTATAACAGAACGTTTAATTGTTTGCATAAAAGCTAATTAACATGTTTTGCGATTTATTGAGTACGTTACATCGGTTTCAATTGCATTTATTGCAGCTATCAAAGCCTTATAACAGTTTGTATAACAGCTACCTCACTCTGTGATTTATGTTGAAATCCTTGGCAAGGTCATTTGCAAACAGCTTAAGCGCCAAACAGTCAATACCCCCATCCAAAGACGACCTACTTTCTTAGCCCTCCCCCCGCATTCTTCGCCTAGCGCGGCACGAGGTATTTTCTCGCTTTCTTTTCAAGCTAGAGCCTAGCCCATTCAAGGATAATTATGGCCATGATGAGCAGCAATGCGATGGTGCGATGGATTTTTCGCAGTGCCCGTCGGCTCATCATTACCGTCTTATTTACACAAATCTTGGCCAAGTAGCCACCAAATAAGCGCATTCAATGGAGCGTATACAAAGTGTACTATACACGTATGTTATGTAGTATAACAGTTTCGCTGTTGCGGCTTAAGTGTGCGTCTGGGCGAGAAGGACTGTTCGCATTCAGTTCGTTAGGAGGCCTCTTCACGCACACACACACACACACACACACTCGCACACACACGGCAATGATGACATGCTCTCAATTGGTTTGAGTGCTGCGGCCCAACAATGTTAGTGAGTGTGTGTAGCCTACTTCCAGGCAAATTCAATTTGTGTGTGTGTGTGTGTGTGTGTTTATGAGCAAACAAAGCGCCGCACACACTTGAGCAAACACTGCATTAAAGCCGGCACAGTTTTAATTATACGCACACACACACACACTCACACACACCCACTCACATCTGACGGACATCCTGCGCAGACAGGCGAGGCAGAGAGGCAAAGAGTACAAATACAAACGAAGTAAATACTACACAAATTGCCCAACGAATTGTGACTTCATTTGCAAAGGGAAAATATTGTTAATTTTATTATCAATAAAACATTTCATCAATATTACACGAGCTTGTGGCAGAGCAGAGGAAGGGAAGGCGAGTCATCGAATCATTTAGCCAAATCGTTGAATCGTTGAATGCAGTAGAGGGTGGGGGGAGGCACACGGAAATTGCAGCCCAACGCGGCATGCATAACTGAAATTGTTGACATTATAGCGAGGCAAGAGCGGCGTGCCAGAACTACATACTATATATAGTTCGTATTCCGTATCCCGTCTCGTTTGCAGTTTTATCGATTTTTTACGACTCGCATACATATTTAACACATTCAAGTGTGCAAAATGGACTGTGAGACACTGTGCCACAGTGTGTGTCTGTGTGTGTGTGAGCTGTAGCTTTTCGCCAATTTAACAGCAATGGGAAAACAAAGTAAAACAAGAAAGAAAGGCTACCTTCGACACGCCGCGAGTTTTATACCATTGCAGTTACTCCACATATTCAATCGGCCGATAGGTTCTATGGCAGCTATACGATATATCGGTTCCATTTCGATCAAACTTTGACAGCCTTTAAGTGGCATACTTAGACATATATCGGGAAAGTTTCATAGCGATATCTTAAAAAATAACAAAATTCGACCGATAGGTTCTATGGCAGCTATACGATATATCAGTCCGATCCGACTCGCTCCGACTTATTTACAGCGTACAGCAATAAGAAACATGTATACCAAGTTTCATCAAGATACCTCTAAAACTGAGGGACTAGTTAGCGTTAAAATAGACGGACGGACAGACTGACGGACACGGCTAGTTCGACTTTCTAGTTAATGCTGATTAAGAATATATATACTTTATAGGGTCGGAGATCTCTTCTAAGGTGAGTTGCAAACTTCTGGCCAAAATTAATATACCTTCTGCATTGGTATAAAAACTAACCAAAAAAACTATGTTGTTGCATGCCCCCTTTTTGGGGGCAGAGCTTAAAGGTTTCCTTTTTCCTCGTCGTAAACTTTCTTGAGCATTTCGCACATCTTTTATTTGTTTTGGCATAAAAAAAAGCTAAGTAGGTTTTGCTACGCCATGTTGCTTGACCTTTATGACGGCAGCTGTTTCTTTTCCTTTAGCAACTTTTTGCAGTTTTTTATTTGTTTTACTTCCCCCAACAAGGGGCAAAAAAAAAATACAAACTAGTTCTTGAAACATTCGCGTGGCAGCAACGAAGCGCATTGCTTGAAGTCTGGTGAAAAATGTCAACAGCGCGCAGCAACGTCGCAAATTGCACTTGTGTTGCATGTGCAAAGCGAAGCGTTAAATTCGATTAAAATTGATATTAAGCTTGGCTAGAGGCCACACGAATTGGAATTGGACTTAGCGTTATACAGGTGAATTAGACCAAGTGGTAAAAGAGAACAGTTTCGGGTTAATGTTTTCAGCTGGTATAAAGCAAACTCTTTAATATTTTATACGAAACTAAATCAACTTTGATTTCTATAAATTGCTGACAAAGCAATCGAATTTATTTGTTATTTAGTAAGCGAGAAGTATCATAAACTATATAATACTCTCTAATACTCTCTCCTATAGTGCTACTATAACTATAACTAAATATACATACATAGACATACATATGTCATGCACAATCCACAAAAACAGCGCACGCCAACAATTTGCTTTGTCGGCCATTTGTGCATGTCATTTAAGGCCGCCAGAGTTGCCAATTTGTGTGTGTTTGGGCTTGGCTTTCCGAGCATGAGGCGGCATTAAATGGCAGGACTTGTAATTCAATTTCACTCTGCAACGACTTGCCAAAAAAACAGACCCAGCACGCAAAAACTATGCCTTGAAATGGTTAAAATCTTTTGTACTACAAAATACCCTACATTAAAGATACATAGCTACGAGTATGTTAATGCTTGGAATAATCAGAGAATAGATGAAGGCTAAATAGCAAACATGCTGTCTATTACTCCGTATACCCTTCTCAAACCCGGACACAATGCAGAGTATAACAAACAAAACGCGAAGGCAAAAAGAGAAGGCGAAAAAAGCAAAGCAAAGAGAAAGCAAAGCAAACTATTGTAGTAGATGTGAAAGTTGTTATCGCCGCAATGAAAAACGTTGCCTACTTTTGGGCGCGCGCTTCATTTGCCTATCCCTCTCGTATCTGACATTTAGGGGGAAATACGCATATACAAATATATGTCAACAATATTATGGCACGTGGAGTGTGACAGCATGGTAACTTATCGCCAAATCACCCCCAAGCGCCTCCATCCATTAGAAGCTCTTAATAGCACTTCCAATCGACACAAACAAATCCCCGACTAATGCTTTGGTCCCTTTTTAAGTAGTGGGTGCTGTTCTTCTTGTTGTTGGCTTAGTTTGGTTTCTGGTGCTTTGCCAAATGTTCAACACGTTCCAGTTCCATTGTTGGCATTCCTTTGCCTCTCTTTTTGCACCACAACGTGGCCGACACTTGCCGTCTGTCAGATTTATGACAGCATCTCGCTTAACACCGAGCAGAGCCTCTCCTGCAGCGACAACTGGAAAAGGTTGTTATATAGTATATGAAAAGGTCTATTTCAGATGCTGCCTTTAAAATCGCAAGGCACAATCGATTTTGAGACTCGCACATAAATCATAATTTATCGAAATGACTCTCAATTTGTTTTTAGGGCTCTCGAGACTTTAAGAAATCGAAAATGATTAATCATTATTGTTCGCACATGCTGGCACAAACTGACAAACTTCCATTACAAATCGCTTAAAAGTTCATTTAGCGAAGTCAGAAGTGAAACGCTGTGAAAATTGTTTGACAAACAGAAAAGTTACGTTACGTTTGCTAAGATTGAGAAAAAAATATACTGCAAAAAATATACCTAAAAAATACTACGAAAATACCAAAGCGTAAAGGATATATCCAAGTGTATGTCAAAGCAATCAGTTCTAACTTGAAAACTTTTGCTAAGAAAAACCCAATTTAAGTGATTATTTATTGATTTGTGTGGGCGTGGCAACAAAATTTTGAAATCAACTTTTCAAGCAAATAACTTACAGAAATCTTCGGATTGTAAATTGGAAAATAGATAATGCAATTATCTGTGTTCCTACCAAAGCAGAAAGCTGTAACTACAATACTTCTGATAATCGTTAATTATCAATTTGCGTGGGCGGTGGGCGGGGCATCAAAAATTGAAAATAAACTCGATCTACCTATGGTATACAGGAACCTTCACGAGAAATTTGGTATTTCTAGCTTTTATAATAGCTGAGATCTAGACGTTCAAACGGACAGACAGACGGACATGGCTCAATCGACTCGGCTAGTGATCCTGAGCAAGAATATATATACTTTGTGGGGACTGCCACGCCTCCTTCTGCTTGTTACACACATTTGCACAAACTTAGTTCGAAGTGCATAAAAAGTATACTATACTTTTCAGTATTTAGGGCAACTCTTTATATAGATAGCCTATCATATTTTAAATCATTTCAGTTCATACATTTACCTAAATGACCACAATTTAAGCTGGAAATCCGAATCGCCTAACATGCAACCTTTACCCTTTTAGCCTCTATCCCCTCCGTGCCGCACAAAGCATAATCAATATGCCAATTATAATGCCATTTAGCCTGGTACTACGAACGCGACTAATGTGACATTTTGTATCACTTTCTCCACAGGTTCTCCAGCCGCTATGAGCTTCCACTGCTGGTGCAGAGCGTCGTAATGAACATTACCATGTTCCTAATGATTCACCTGTGCGTGAAGGTGAAACGCATGAATGCCAACACGCGGGAGCACACGTTGCGCGGTAAGATTCATTTGGCAAGTGAATCCTACATAGCATACTCACTTCTCTTTGCTTTCCTTTCGACTAGGCGACGAACTGCAGTTGCCTAAGGTGATGACAGACACGGATACGGGAGCCTCGGTTTCCACAGATGCGGGCGTGCTGAAACGTGCACGTTCCAGGCATTATTTGAATGGTAAGTCGGTGGGGGGCGGGGGGGAGTGGGGAGTGGCGTACAGGTTCGATCTAAGGTTACGAGGTTGCGAGGTTTGCAATTTTCATTGAGAAGCCGTGACAGTTGATGGCAATTTCCGCACAATCTTGACTGACATGGACTGACGACGACGACAAAACACACGCCCAGTTTTAGTTTCACTTTCAGTTTCGATTTCAGGCGCTAACATTTTAGTAGTATATATGTATGTATGCCCACCCTAAGGTCGGTTTATCTTTACGCGCCATTTGCAGTGTTTTACTTTACGTTTAGCTCTTATCACAATAAACTGGGTTAGCAGGCGGAAATGGAGGCCATAAATTGATCAATGAACATTCGCTGCAGGCCTCCATTGTACCAGAAGTAGGCAGAACATTGAGCTAATTATAGTGGCACGCCTTGGGCTTCTTGCTTGTCTTTCATGTGGGTGTCTGCGTGTGTGTGGGTGTTTGCGTGTGTGGGTGTGTCTAGCTGTGTGTGGTTGGACTACACTGCACAACGATGAAAGGCAGGCAGCAATAATCAGGATTGATTTTCAATGAAGTCGTCAGTTTGATATCATAAAAGGCACTGTATAACAGTTGGAACTTGTAGTTTGATAGCTGTATAACAGTTTTTTTTTCAATGATTTACAGATCTGGACTTTAAATACTTTTGGAACTGGACAGATTTTCAATCCTATTTGGACATGATGCTCGTTGTCTGGGCCGTTGGTGCTGCCATCACATATCTCATGCTATCCGTACACTGGTTCATGGAATCCATGGGCTTTGTGGCCGTCTTTACGGAGGCCATGTTGGGTAAGCCAAGTGCAAATACAAGTAGTTTGCCCATTTAATCATCACTTACTAATCCTATTTTTCTTTCCCGCTGCTTAGGCGCTCCACAATTCCTGCGCAACTTTAAGAATAAATCAACATATGGAATGAGCATACACATGGTGATTATGTGGACGCTCGGTGATATGTTCAAGACTGGTTACTTTATTGCTAGAAACGCGCCATCGCAGTTCTGGATATGTGGCACGCTGCAGGTGAGTTGACATCAATAATGATAAGAGAAAATCCAAACTAATCCTCCTCCCATCTTCCGCCGCCTCTAGGTCAGCCTGGACATTGCCATCCTGCTGCAGGTGTGGATCTATCGCAACAATACGAAGCCGCGCGATTTGCGACGCGGCGATTAGCAGTTTGCCCCCGAAGAACAACAACAGCAACAATTACATCAACAACAATCGCATGAACAACAACAACACAATCTGCATATCTCAACCTCTGAGGAGCGACAACTCTCGCTACCCATCACGCTCAGCAGCAGCGGCGATGATCATCTGCTCACAGCACGTGCCGACGATGAACATTTCAAGGGCATGGAATTTGTGCAATGTCACGACAATCGCGCCTTCCAATATCACAACAACAATAACAAGTTGCTGCCACGTCCCGGTGGCAGTGGCAAAAGTCAAAGTAAACACGATAGCAATAGCGCAGCAGCTGTGGCTGTCTCCCTGGATGCACTCGAGGTGGTCATTGTGCACAAACCCAGCTCGACGAGCAATGGGAAACGCATTGTAGCTGGCGGCGGTGTACACGGTGAAGTCGCAGCAAGTCGCAGTCCGGAGGGATGTCGCCGTCAGTTGCATGGCAATTGCTGCCATCGACGCAAACGTCACAATGCCACACAGACAACGTCTGCACTGGAGCGCGGTAGCTGTAGCTGTTGCTGTGCACAGTTGAACAGTCGCTGCCATTGCCATTCGGTGACCACAACGCATCATCATCATCATTGCCATCACCATCATTGCCATCATCATCATCATTATGAGGCTGGCCAACAGCGACGCCTTCGACGGCATCAGCAGCATAAGCAGCATCCACACAAGTTGCATTCCAAACGCAGTCCGCTTCCCGCTAGCAAAATGCAGCCACAAGATAAGCAAGCATCACAACTGAACCACACCAAGTCTTCCCTGGACTCAAGCGAGGAGCATCGTCCGTATATGCATTCGGCTGCCATTGCCATTGAGATCGATGCGGCCACTGTGACAGAGAACAACAGCAGCACAGCCACTTCCAATTTTCCCTACAAGGTGGCCAGTGAAGGTGGTGGCGCTCCAATGAATCTGTTGCCCCTTTGCGAGCAGCATCGTCAGCGTCGTCGACGTGGCTCACTTAATTCCAATACAACCATCGAAACGGATGAGCTATCACACGACGACGACGACGATGACGACGTCGATGATGATGATGACGACGACGATGATGATGATGATGATGATGATGATGATGATGATGTGCACATGGGCGTGCAGCCTGAAGATGAGGAACAATTGACATCGGCACTGCGACCCGCGGGCGCACAGCCCAGCAGCAGCTCGAGCAGCACAGCACGGGCATTTGCTGGCGCCGCACCGGCACGCAATGAGTGCGTGCGCATCAAACGCAAGCGGTTTGTGCCCGATGCCATGCATGACTATTGCAGCAGCTGCTCACGTTGTTCCAGCTGCAGTTGCGACCTCGCACGCACCAGTTCGTGCAGCAGTCTGGACGAGGAAGTGGCGCATGAGCTGACCGTCGCTGTCGATTGTCATCGTTGCATGGCCGAGGCGCAACAGGCGGGTGAAGCAAACACTCTCGGCCTGGGCAGTCGACGCAGCAGCTTGAAGAGCTTCTGCTCATGCCACACGGAGAGCTGTTGCTGTGGCGCCGCACGTTGCAGCGATGTGGAGGATGAGGAGAACTATGCAGGCGATGAAGCCGACGACGATGATGACGAAGACGACGACGATGAGACGACGGGACAACGTGAATCGTTCTGCACGGCTGCGGATCATACAATTGTGAGCACACCCACGCAGGAGGATGCACACAGCAGCACTCTGACGCCTCTGAGCACACAGGAGCACACAATGCGCAGCGATGTGGCCGACGATGATGACAGAGATGCCATCACCGATGCGGATGCCTCGTCCATAAGTCAATCTGCCGAATATTATTCATTGTCCAGCACCACAGCCGGTGGTGCAGCTGCTGCGGCTTCGCTTAAGGAAGATGCACGCGGTGGCGGCGCCGGCGCCGGCGGCAGCAACAGCAGCGGTGGCAGCAACAGCAACAGCAGCAGCAATCGCAACAACAACAACAAGAACTGGAGCAAACATATACGGCTCAAAGACACCACATCGCCGATGGACACGCATTTATGACGAAGTGTCTCGCTGGTCGCCTGGCCAGCCATCGATGTGAATGCGCTGCTGCAGCAAACCATACGCAAGACGGCAGTGCTGCAGGAGACGCCAGTGAAGAAGCGACGAACGCCACTGCTGGTGGCGCCCACACCCAAGCTGCAAGGCTGCCCAACGGGCAGCAACGATAGCTCCACCGCCACGCTAACGCCCAGCGTGATCACCGTGGCCAAGCAGCCACGTTCACTGGTGACCACCAGTCACAATGGTGTGACCAATACGACAACCACGCTGCCGGCTCAGCTCGGCAAGACGAAACGCAACTCGAAGTCTGGCGGCGGTGGCGCTGGCGCTGGCAGCAGCTGTGATCCGCTGCAGCGACGCTCCACGGAAATCATATTGTAATCGCGACAATTGTTACCTCTCTGGCTGAGACAAAACAGATACCCCACTTGGAAATATTTTGTGAGATTTGTTGTTATCACAAACCAACTCCCCAGATCCCCTCCTAACCTAAAAAGCTGATCATTTTGTTGTTATTCGGGGGTTCCCTCCTCAAATACCTATGTAAATTATTATTATTTTTTTTTTTGTGAGCCTTTAGCCAATTAGCTATAATTTTATATACATCTACATATATGTCTTTAATTGTGTATTGTATGTTTTGTGTAATATTAATTTTAGTTGGACTACATGAATTTATGGCCTCAAGTCATTGGGCGGCAGCAGCTTCTTCTCGCCGGCACGCTGTCAGTTTTGTCTAGATCAGAGAGACAGACATATCCATTAATGCTAATTTACATAGAAACTGACAGTGTTAGCCGGGCCAAGAGCTCTGCCCATGTTCGAGGCAGAGGACGACCTTGTTTCAATCATTTCGTACAATTTCTTAGTCAATTCCTCCTTAGTCAAGTAAGCTAAAGCATGCGTAACTAATGTAATGTAAAAGAAATCACGTTAATCTCGATATTACAACAAAAGCAAAAAAGCAAAACAGATGAAGAACGTAAGAATATACATTGTACATTTTATGATTTTCTAGTGGAATTTATAAGCTAAGGCTTAAAACTATTTGTAAACTCAAAATAAAACCAAACGACAAGCGAAATTTTTGATTTTGATTTTGATTTTGATTTTCTATTTTATTTTCATTTCTCACAATAAATTGGCACCATATCCATTTCTTTCACACGTAGTATATACATACATATATTCAGCTACTTATATAGAGCAAAATTGATATGTTTAAGCCAAGTACATATTATCGACTTATATCGTATATAATGTGTACAGAAATTACAGAACGAAACGCAGCCAAATATCTTCCTTGCAACGTTGAGATTCCGTTGAAAATGCTACACACAATTTAATGAAAAAATGTTAAGTATATTTGAGAACCTAGTTTATTTACTAAGCTAATCGTATAATTCAAGTGCTTGAGAATATTTATGAAATATTAAAAAACAAAAAAACAAACAAGATTACTAAATGAAAACCTAAGAAAGTTTTGAAACTCCACAAGCGTAAGAAAAAATGTGTTGATAATTTTCTGCCTAAGAATTTGTTGATTAGTTTGTAGCCAAAATAATATGTCTTGTTTGCATGCCGTATATGTTTAACAATTTATGCTATAAATAATAAGTACGGATCGATGACGTATCCATTTGTTGGCCACCTTGTCTAGCAGTTTTTTTTTTTTTGGTCGAATAACTCCAATTGTAACGAATTACTTACTATAACCAATACTCATAACCATAACTGTATACAACATACACACATAACTCTCTTAAACTAAACGACTAATGTCTAAATTGTTCGCATTTCAATGTGCTACGCATATTATTCTACATTCTACTCATTATACAAAATATATTAACTTATATGGTATATTACTAAGTATATAATACAGAAGCAATATTTGCATACAACTTGAATTAAATCAATTATTACAAATACAAATACAAATACATATATGAAAAGAACAATTACTTTCGTCCAAAGTTGGTAACTTTTTCCAGTAAATCAGGTTAATAAAATACATGCAAAAAGTAACGGAAATCGTTTCAAATGATGCAGGTTTATTGATTTTCTTGGCACTTTGCAACACTCATGCATGCCAATTGCAGCGCTGCCAGTAGTTTGCAGCTGTTAACAGGTTTGAAAATGTTAATGAGCTAACATTAACATATGGCTGCTTACATTTATTTGCAAATTTAACAGCTGATTATGTGAATTGTTTTTGCAACAGTAAGCTGTCACTTTTGTGCCACTTGCCAACACTAACCGCAAGACATGAACAGCTGTTCTAGTTTCGATATATCGATATTTCTTTGACATGCATTAACATAGCATCTGCTGGCGTTAACATTAATGGGTCGTCGTATTCGCTCGGTCACAAAACAAAAAAAGCTACAAGCGAAAGGTCGCTTAATTTTTTTTTCGAGTGCGTTGCAGCAAAGTTCTGTGAGCGGTGAAATTCGTTGAAATCAGCAAAAGAAATTATCACAAAAAATAATAAAAAAATCAGACGCGACACAAACTGTTTAAATGTTTTAAACAAATAACAGTTGATTCAAAAAAAAAAGGCTGGCTGCACTTGAGACAAGAAGGCAGAGCCGCCAGGAACTGTGGAAAAAACAATTTGTTTAAATTTCGATTGACAAGTTTTTTGCTGCTGCAGCTGATAAGAAAGAAGACGTAAGAAGGCGCAAAGCACAAAAAATTGTTGCAACAGCCCGTGGTAAGTGTGTAGAGCAGACAAACAACTATAAATAAATGTATTTGCGTGTGTGTGGGTGTACATACGAAAACGTCTAATCGAGTGAGCGTGTGTGTGCGAGTGTGCGTGAGAATGCCGTTATCTATCCCTTTGTTGGCGCTCTGCGCCCGCAACGATTGTCTCAGCATCAATTTGCCAATTAGAAGCTTTTGACCCCCAGCCAAGCGCATAGAGCACAATACACACATCTTTAAGTTTTTGCACATGCATCCCATTCAGCTCGCATGCTTTGCTCTATTTTATTCTCTGCTATTCCCATGCTCATGTTGTATTTTCAATAGACTCGAGTCATGACAGACAAACACTTGTACGCCCGCTCCCCCCTGTGTGTCTGTGTGTGTGTGTGTGTGTGTGTGTGCGCGCAAGCTGTCATTTACAAGCAGTGTGTGTGTGTGAGAGAGAGAGAGTGCGTGTGTATGTATGTATGTTTGCCTATACATTGCACTTTAGCTTTTGACATTGCTTTCTCTGCTGCGCTTTAAAAGCTGCCAACAACAGGAGGGCTGTGCGGTGCCAACAGGGGGTGGTGGTGGTGGTGGTGGAATTGGCCGCACCACGGAATGTTCGTCCATTCAATGTCAGCTTTTCATTGAACTTGATACTGAAAATTTGAGTGGGTTTTGTGCTGCCGCTGCTGCTGCAACTGAAGGCCAATGAAAATTCAGGGACGCAGTAGCTCGCGTAGCTTTAAGCTAAGCCTGTGCAGCTTAAATTAAATATGCTATCAATTATTTAGGCATTCTACCTTGTACCCATTTCGAGGTGCAGGTGGAGTCACTAATGCAATCCAAACCCCCCCGAGCAGATTGGCTTCTCCCGATTGCACTCAGATTGCTTCTCAAATCTTGTTTACTTCGCTACTTTTCTCTTCTCCTCAGCTTGTCAGCTGTTCCATTTTTGCGCTTATCAGCTTAATGTTTTATTGCTTTATAAATATTAGAGTATTTCAAATATATTTATCAGCTTGCTGTATGCCTGGGTGCTTCTTCTGACCCCATTTCAAATTACTTACTTAATATAACTGAAAGAGAGACCAAATACATTAATGCGTAGTATTTTAATTGAAATTATATTGCTTTAAACTCAAAGCTTTCCCGATTCGGTATACTAAACGAGAACTTTCAATTGATATGCCTGCAATCCTAACTGTAAGCAAAAGCTTTAAAGTTTTCATGGGGTTTGTAAAACCCCAGCTGATATCTCCCAAGACCTTGAGCTGCCTTAGGCAGGGGGCATAAGCCATTTCCAGTAACAACGCAACGTAAAGGGTATGCGAATATTAAAATTCTGGCATTCCACATTCCTTTTATTGTCAGTTGTTGTTGCTCTTTTCCTACTCGCATTGTTAAGTGTTGTATAGCGGCCTGTAAATGATTTTCCGACTGCGAAGCAAAACAGAGTGAGAGAGGGAAACAGAAAGCAAACCGGCACGAAACGCGCCAATTTTATTTACTGCTGACATTTTCGACGCCCACACGCGACTACGACGACGACGACGACGACGACGACGTCAAGAAGAAGCCAAAGTTCGTTCAATTGTGTGTGAGTGTTATTCATGAATGGAATCGCATCCAACGAAGGAGGAATGCGGAAGTGAAAGAGAGCGTATGAGTATGAGTGGAAGAGAGAGAGAGAGAGAGAGGGAGGGAGAGGGAGAGGTAGGACAACACTTGTATGCCATCTCCGTTTGGCCTATGCTGCATACAATACAAAGGGACAGGAGGGGATAACCCAGTTGGAACATTTTGGGGTTGTCCTCCTACTCTACGCGACATGCATTTAAATCGCACTTGATCAGTTTGAGCTTTGAGCTTTTCACGCATAAACATTTCATAATATCGCCGAGTAGGCATTTTATTTTCATGGCCCACGGATTAAATGAATTTCTCGATTTACAGAGTCGTAAATTGATTATGCATGCACATGGCTAAAAACAACAATCCCACCCAATCCAACCCAACCCAACACTTCCGTGACTAGAGACCCACGCACCTACCTATCTACCTACCTACCTTCCTTCTCTCTGTTCATCCTTTTTTTTCACCTCATGTCAGGACTATAAATAGCTAAAGGCTGCGCCGATTAGATGAAGTTCAGTGCGTTGTGCGGGCCATTTATGAATATTACATGAGGCAGGCGAGCGCGTCGAGAGGTGATAAACAATCTCCATCAACATATCAAAACCGAACCATATGTCAGGCAGGTGGCTACAAGTGCCTGCAGTTGTCGAGAGTCGGTCTCCAATGGCTTAGCCATCAACCTGACCCATTGACGTCATCGCAGACAGAGAAGAGGAAGGAAGAGTTACTAGAATTGCAAATCCTTCAGTTCTACACTACTTATCGCAGACTATGTATTGGGTTCTCCTTCTTCAAGCTTGCAAATAAACGAGTGGTATGAAATCATAAATGTAAATGTGTGTTGTCTACAAAAGGATGACAGAATCCTGTGGCAGAATATGAGAGAATCCAACACACACAGACGTGTGCGATGCGTATATATAGAGAAAAGTAAGCCAATTGCGACAAAATGATGCAAGCGATGCACGCTAGGTTAAGCATTTGCTGTCCGCCCCCAACGGTGCGTCGCATTAGCTTCCCGATTATATAGGTCAAATTATATAAAGTTTTCTTGCAGAACCTAGCTGTCAGAATAGGATAATGTCTGGTTTTGATTAGGAAGGACAGAAATGCCTTAAAAATTCAGGAGGGAGAATAGGGTTTAGAAAAAAATTGATAGAAAGTGCTAAGGTCCTGTATCAATAATGAGGGAGTACTAAAATTGGAAACAGCATCTGCCTTGAAATCCTAATGCCTCTGTTCTACCTGCATATGCTATCTGCAGAGACCTCATTTACTTTGTATAAGCCCGATAATAACTTAGCTTCGTATTAACAGCGACAGCTCCCTATCTTGTTGGCGGCTAAAGCGATTCTTCGCGAAGTACCCTCACAAAGACATTTCGCTGAAGGCGTTTACAGCTCATCTTGGCTCTTTAATGGCCCCCCAGACGATACCCAATCGAGCTGACATACGACTTCACATCTGACACGGGCCATAATCGAAGAGGGAGCAGGCGAACGGGGAGGAGAGGGTGAGGGTGAAAGGGTCCTCGAGTCTTGCGGTAAACCTACTCTTGGCACATTGGCGTCATCATATGACACACACGACAGCGCGTCAGCATGACGCCCCGCTTCCTACTCTCTGCCATCCTAGGTTAACGTTGTTATCCTTTGTGTTGCTCTCTCTTGTTGCCGTTGTTGTTGCTGTTGTTGTAGCTGGTGTTGCGCGTCTCTTGTTGAAAGCAATTTCATAAATGGCTTCCGTTCGCACAGGACACGTTGCGCATTGGAGGCCATCGAAAGAGAGAGAGAGAGAGAGAGCATCCTTTTCTCGCATCAAATAGAAATGAAACAAGATAAACAAGGAACACATATAGTATATAGTCTGTTGTTTTTCCCGATTTAGGCTCTACGTGCCGAAACCCGAATTCAAATAATATAAACATAAGCGCCATTGTGGGAGGCGCGACTTTAGCTGTGGCGCCACGCGTAAAACTGAAAGATAAACACAAGACATGTCAAGGTCAAAGTTGCGAGCGGAGTTGGCTGCCATTCTAGGCTAGATATAGCTATAGAAAGGCTGAATCTCAGGAACTAAATGTGCTAGCATTAGTAAATTTGCCATACAAGTTTATAAACCTTAAATCTCATGAAATACATTTTAAACTTAGGGATACCCCTAACCGCACAATTGAAACATGCACTCTAAACATAAATATATTTCAACGGTTTGCCATTAGCACGTCTAACTTAGACAATCCGCCACAATATCATCTCAAACGTGCAATAAACAAGGAATAATCGCTTCAAAGAAAATATTTATGCCAAAATTTATGGCTAATTAACACATATTACCAATTCTATTTAGCGGTTTTACATTCCTTCCAATGTACATCGAATTTAATGCGAATTCGATCGACATCAAAATAAATCGACTCATCGCTGAGTCAGCTATATATAGAATACATATACCATATGTATTTGTATTTTGTTTGTCTTTCCCGACAAGTTTCAAGTTTTCTTTGGATCGATTGCCGCTGCTATAGTTGTCACAAGCAATTTTATACTATCTACATAACATTGAGTAATCTCTTGGCTTTTGATTAAACTGTCAGCGCGAGGGAAGCGAGGGAAAAGGAAGTGGGAGCGGGCAGTCAACGAACTTGGACAAAGCGCGCGCTTTGGTCAACCAGGAAGCTTGCGCAGAGTTAAGGACGTTGATTAATTTCAATGCGAAAGCGTATTAAAACCGTGCTTAATTCAATTAGCTTGTATAAAACGGAGTGAGGGGGAGGGGAGCGTGGACAGAGCGCGTTAAAAATAAAAGAACAAAGCTGCTGCACAGCACCCAAAGGGGATGAGTAGAACAAAGAAATGGAAAGGGTGGGAAGGGGAGGGGAGGGGAAAAAAAGCACATTCTGTGTAAGCGAGAGAGATTGATTTGCTGTGTGGGAGAGCGCGAGGTAAGAAGGCGCCCCTCTCACGACAATGGCTCGTGGCAACAACAACAACAAAAGCAGCTGATTGCCATGACAGGCGCAAAGTGCAACGCAAAAACAAGTAATCAATGCCCAAGCGCGGTTGACACGCAGATACCCTGTAATGCGTTGCTGCAATTAAAAAATCTAAAGCGAATGCACATAGAAGAACGAAACTTTTAACTAGAATTTGCATAAACTCTCACTCTGTTAACTGGCATACCCTGTCACACAGTCACAGGGTGTCGAAATTACAAAAGACAAACAAAGAAACTGTTGAACAAGCAGGCGGGCGGCGAATTCAACCTCGCTCTCCCACCACACTCTCACTCGCTCTCTCACTCTCTCTCTGGCTCCCACACCTTGCAAATAGTACGCTCTGCTTACATTTCGCCACCGCACACACCGCAGCCAAGCAATGCAGGCCAATGTTGCTGTTAATAAGTAAATTTCCTTAAACAGTGTGATGCATTTACATTCTGCCAGTGTTGATTAATGACGCACACAAAATTCTTTACATTGAAAATGCACACTGAACTGGCAGCTTAAAATCAATAATGCAAGGAAATTCTACAGCTGACATACATACTACATATACACATGTATCTCTCTCTCTCTCTCTGTGTGTGTGTGTGTGTGTATACAGCGCCTTGTGCATATGCATAAGTTGTTTTTGGGCGCTGTTTTTGTTCCGTGTTTGCTTTGCGCGCCGTTTTCGTTATGACGTTTCGTGTGTGTGTGTGTGTGTGTGCGTGCGTGTGTTTGCGCTTCTGATTTGCATGTAGAGGCAGGCAACAACAACAACAAGGCGAGGTTTGCAAATTTTGCATGCTAGCATACAACAACAACAGTTAACTTGCGCCAAAGTTGTTGAAGTCAGTCAAAACAGATACTTAAAAACATTTACACTACATTGACAGCGCGCGCGTGTGTGTGTGTGTATAATTTATTTGCATGCAATTAAATGCAACAATTTCTTTAATTACGTGTAGTTGCATGTCTTGTTGTTGTTGTTTTTATAATTTCCCACGCTCTCTCACTGCAATCGACAGTCGAAAGTGTTGCAAAGCACCCAATTTGGGGGAAGGGAAATTATCGAATAAACAATTTGAAAAGTAATCGTAATCAAATAAAGATAGACATGATGATCGAAAAGAGATAAATACACAGAAGTAAAAAGAAATATGAAATGGTTCGAATTAAAACACCCTGTATTTGTTTATCTTCATGTCTATTTGCCAATTGAACTCTTCAATTAAAAGCTAATTTAACTTCGGGCCCCTCCATACCCTTTATCATTAGTTCCCGACAAGCTGATACTGAGATTTTTATGACTGTTATTTTCGCTTGGCATTGGGGAACATGCGCAGATCTAAAATTATCATCAATTTACCCTGGCCTGTTATTTCTCTATGCCTCTGTGTGTTTGTGTGTGTGCGCGCCGGGATAGGTCAGTGTCGATGGTTAGGGGCTTTGGCTGGCTCCGCGCTATTGATTTTCATGGCGCCAGATAAGATTAGAATGTGCTTTGCCAAACAAATATTTCGAACCGAATCGAATGCAACCAAAGCTCAACCAGCTCAAATTTCCAACCCTCTTGTCTCACAATTTGTCGTCCATTATTCAGAGCTGTCAGCCCGAAAACAGTGCAAATAGGGTTAGGTTCTACTATTTATCCAATTGGAAGTGTAAATAAGAAATCTTTTGCCATCTTTTTTTGTGCAATCCCTGGCACGGTCCACGCAAAGTACTTGGGTAATTCCCTGCTTCGCCCTGTTCCAACATTTCTCTAAAACTTGTTTCACTAGCCCGTCTGGTCTGGTCTGGCGCCTCCAGTCTCTTTTTCCCTGGCTAAAAGCAAAAGTGAAGCAAAACTTGAGTCTATAAATAGAGTCGTTTCTGTGGCGCTGCTTAAGTCGTTTGCCAGGAAATATCCAATAAGTAAACCCTGGTGAACTCCTTTCGCTTAATGCGCGCGCCTAATGAGTTTCTCTGTTCCACTGGACTATTAATAACACCCTGTCTGGCGAGGAACATGTGTCATCTGACCTTTGGCAATCGAAGTATCTGTTTGCTGTCAAGCTACTTGGCAATAAATCAATCTGTCATTATTCATTTTCCAACACTGACAAGTTAATCAAATCAACAACACTGTTTGCCGGACAAATGGACACAATTTGCTTGAGAGTTGAGTAAAGTAAGTTGGTTATTTGTGCGTCTTGTCAATTATCTAAGGTATTAGCAGAAAAGGAATAGCTTCACAACTTTCAAATACACCTGAACTGGTAAAAATAAAAAAAAAACTCTCTGTATGTAAATATAATTGATTATTCTATTATAAATTAAGAATAACAACTTGAGATTGCATATGCAATATAGCATGGATAATGCATGCATAATCATCAATATTAATGCTATTCTATATGTAGAACTGAATAATCAGAAAGTGTCTTAAGTCTAAGCTATAACTTTAGAGTTGTAAAGTTCTACTAGCCAAGTAGTCCCTGATTGCGCCTTGAGGGCATCGTAAAAAGTTCTCTACATACCGAACATTTAATTATAATACACAATTTGCGTCACACTTTTAATTCATTAGCAAGTCGAGCTGGCGAGCAGAGTAATTCATCTCTGTCGCTTTATAATCGCAAGCAGCATAATGATCATAAATATGGCCAGCATAATAATAATAATAATACAGCATGCGCAGGGACACGAGCCTGAGCCTAGCCCGGGTCCAAGTTGAACCCAAGTCCTGCGGTCCTGCGTTGCCTTAGCTACAGCCAATTATGCACAAGAGCAACAACTTAGGCCCATGGTCAACACCTAAGCTGCCACAGATTCCCTCAAGCTGTGACCTTCTCTTCCCCCCCCCTCCCCCTCTCTTCCTTCCTACTGCTACTCGTTCTTGTGAATACATAAATGCCGCCGCAGCCCACACAGCATCCACTTTGGCATGTGCCCGGCGCAAAGTTTCGCCATAAAAGTCGCCGGAGAGTTCCCTCCCCCGCCTTCCTTGCGCTGTTGGCTACGTCGCAATACGTTTTTTATATGTATATCGTGCTCGCTTCTTTTCACTCTCTCTCTCTCTCTCTCTCTCCATCTCTTATTCTTTACGAGCTCTGTTGTTGTTGGCTGCGAGAGTGTTTAACATATTTTGTGCTGTTGTTTTTATAAGCCCGAAAACGTTGTCAAGGACTTAGCCAGAGAATGTGTCGTCGTCGTCGTCGTGGTCGTTCTTCACGCTCTTCGCCGGCGCGATAATCTTTATAGTTGCGAACATAAAGTTCCCGAGCGCCCCCAGTGGGAAATGGAGTCCAGTTAATTGCAGAGTTTTTGTCTAAAGTGGAAAATGACAGAAATTTTTTTTAGATTGTTCCCTTAGATAGTTCCCTTTATTCTATGCAGGGTATGGTCAGGCACATCAAATTTTATTTGGGTTTCTTTCTTGCTATTTGCCTGCGAAGGTCGTTCAGTGCAATTATCAGACGAGCGTAGGTCAGGGACACTTTTATATGCCAATAAAATGGGGCGAGTTGTGTTTATTGTGCATATGCATGATAGTTCTACACTTAGCTTCCACATAGCTTCCACAGGAGTTAGATTGCTACAGACTGCTAGCTGTTTCGCCACTTATCATCCACATAGGATCTACATAAGTAGAAAAGGCTGGGCTAGTCAAATAGTTATGCACTTGGCGTCCACATAAGTTCCACATGAGCTTTCTCATGGAGTGTGCATTAAGATAGCAGCTTCAGCTCCACTGAGATAGGTTCCACTTCGTTTAATTGCTGCATTGCTGTTAACTACTTAACTTCCACACACAGCATCCACTGGAGTGTAGCTCAAACTTGCAGTTTGTTTTTATTAATCCTCTTTCTCTTTCCACCTGCAGCACCTGAAACAAATTCACTAAAAAGACTGATAGTAACGCCCACTCGCCTCGTCCACCCACACACGCACAAACACACGTTCCACACACACCCTACCCGACTCATATATAAGAAGAAGCAGCTGCCTCGAGAGCAACGAGCCAAGATGTCATCACGTTCCAAAGAGAGAGTCGTCACTGCGTTTCGCAAAATCTTTCACAAATCCAACAACAACAACAATAACAACAACAACAACAACCATAACAACAACAGCAACAACAACAACAACAACGATAAGAGTAACGATAAGGCCGATGGCGCCGAGCACAGCACAAGCAGCAGCAGCAATGGGAATGGGAATGGCAACAGCAACGGTAACGGGAACAGCAACAACAACCTCAACAATAATCCAGTTCTTGAAGTTGCAACCGCCTCCACAGCCTCCGCAGCAGCAGCCGCCGCCGCCGCTGCCGCTGAAGCTGCGTCTGGAGCAGCTGCCGCCGCCGCTGCCGGTGCAGCCGCCCAAGCCAGCTCAAAGAATGCCGTTGTACGTGTGGCCGCCGAGCAGGCAGTGTGTGAATCACCGGGCAAACGACGTCGCCAGGATCACAAGTAACCCAATTGCTCCTGATACTGTTCCTTAATGTAATCTCTCTCTCCCCCACAGAGTGGCACCCACTGCTGGACGTTCGCTGTTAAACGCACCCGATCAGACCATACGCTCGCGTCGCCTGATGAAGGAATACCGCGAAATGGAACGCCTGCAAAGCAAGAACGATTCCGTATTTACGGTAAGGCAATGGGGGGAAGAGCCAAGCCAAGACATGCTCTCATATGCATTTCCCTCTTCTACTCACTGCAGGTGGAGCTGGTCAACGACAGCCTGTTCGAGTGGCACGTGCGACTGCATGTCATCGATCCCGACTCACCGCTGGCCCGCGACATGGTCGAGATGAACGTGATGGCCATATTGTTGCATTTGAGCTTTCCCGACAACTTTCCCTTTGCACCGCCCTTCATGCGCGTCGTCGAGCCGCGCATCGAGAAGGGCTACGTGATGGAGGGTGGTGCCATTTGCATGGAGTTGCTCACACCACGCGGCTGGGCCAGTGCCTACACCGTGGAGGCGGTCATCATGCAGTTTGCAGCGAGCGTTGTCAAGGGTCAAGGTCGCATTGCACGCAAACCGAAAAGTACAAAGGAGTTCAGTCGGTGAGTGGAACACGACGACCTCCAGAAGTCAGACAGCCTAACGAATCTCTTCTCCCTTCTCCTTCTTCTCATTGATTGCAGCCGCCAAGCCGAGGAATCCTTCCGCTCATTGGTGAAAACACACGAGAAATATGGCTGGGTAACACCCGCTCTGTCCGACGGTTAAGGATGCAGCAACACCACCAGACTCCCCTCACCCCCCTCTTCCCCTCCTACGGCTGTCAAGGCCGCCGCTCAGATTAGCAGCTCTCTTGCGTTTGCCAACTTAGTCAACATAAAGAAAACAAAAAGAAACAAAATACAAAAACAGCATCTCGATTTCCATTTATGGTACATAATAGCGCGCCCGCTCATTACGATACGATACTACAAATGATAGTTTGTAGATTTGTGCTTCTCCAGAATATTGGATTGATTTACAATTGAATTTTCCCCCATTTTGATGTAGTCAAGTAAACAAATACAAATACATACATATATACATATATGTAAACGATTTCAATTGTCGCAAATGAATACCATCCAAGAAGAAGCAGGAAAGCAAAGGAAACTGGCGTCAACTAACAGAAGAGAAAGAGAGAGAGAGAAATTAGCGTTAAAACGTAATTTAGCTGTAGACTCCACGAAAATTACACACAAAACTAATGTTTAAAATGTTCTAATGAGTATTATAAATTGCATAAGAGTTCAGTTCCACACACACACATACACCTACACCTATGTATAATTTAAAGCTTAGATTAGTTCATGCTAACTAAATGGAAAACATATTCAACTGTGTTATTATAATTTGTTGTGATTCATTTTTGTTAATTCAACAACCAAATTACAGCTTCAGCTTGTAACAAAACAAAAATATTATATAAATATATATATATATATACATATTGTGTACGATCGATTTCCTTAAGTTTTACCATACATAGTCAATAAAAATAATATATATGTCTCTGTGTGCCATTGTTTCTTTTTCACACACATAAACTTATCTCTTCATATCTGTACACATGACTTAGCGTAAATGGGCGATAAAATGAGCATTTCGAAACGCGCGCGCTGCCAGTGTTGCACAGCGTCACAATAAACAGCATTGCTGGTCAGCGCAAGAAGTGCGACTCTTCAGCGACTGTCGATTAAAATGACGCCACGCGTTTTTTTAATAAGTGCTTAATTGAAAAATTGCATATACCCGAATTTGAAGAGTGTATTTGAAAGTGCATTTATCATTTCGATTAAGTAAATAATCTAGGCATATGCTTTTGCCGCATAATTTACTGCAAACTCAATGCAGATTCTCATCGAAAGACTGAACGTGCCAGGGCCACACGCAGCTGACGCTAACCAACACTAAGAAAAAACTAAAACGGGCTGCAGAAAATTATAATCACAGGACATAACTTTGTAAGTAAATTAAAGCATTTAGATAAGTTCTAGTGCCACCAGGGCTAACACAAAAGGTGCGCCAAACTTTTGCCCAACTTAATTCGGCAACATTTGCATGCGTTGCGGCCAAGTAAGTGGCAAAAAAACGTAGTAAAAAACTCGCCTCTCGCAGAGCACGCAGTTGCTTGGAAAAGAAGAAAAAAAAAAAAGGTCGACAAGCTGCGCCAACGTTGACGACGCGCCGGCGTCGACAGAGACGCCGACGGCGTTGATTGCAACGGCGAAGGCAAGTCTGGGGCAGTCTGAGCATTCTATATAGGAGAATTTTTGGACAAATCCTAAATTGGATCGACATGCATTTTTTGAGCTGACCAAGTGAACCGAACGATCCAAAAACTGAACCAGCACCCGAGCCAGCGGCCAGCTGAGTGCGAGTGCGAGTGCGAGTGAGCGAGCTAAAGAATAGAATGTGTGTGTAATGTTGTTGCCCGCTTTTTATGTTTGTTGTTATCGGTTTCATATTGTTGCTGTTGTTATTTGTTGTATGTTGTGCGTCTGTATGTGTGTGTGTGTGTGTGCGTGTGCGCGAGCTGTCAGACAGGCAACAAGTCTAGCAATTTTTGTACAAACTGAAACCCACGAAACACAAAAATACCCACAGCGTAGCGTAAGCATCGCCGTTAGCGTGAGCGTCGGCCGCAGCGCACATAGCGAAAAATAGTAATACATAGTTTTTATTTTTAGACTCGATTCAATGGATACGAACGCCAGCAGCAGCAGCAGCAGCAGTAGCGGCGGCAGCGGCAGCAACAGCAACAGCAGCAACGATGAGCAGCCCAATAGGATGGCAAGCGAGCCAGCAGCGTCTGCAGCGTCGACAACCACTGTGCCCATGGATACACTAGAGCCGCCCAGCAGCAGCAGCAGCAGCAGCAGCGGCAGCGGCAGCTCCAAGACCCTAAAGCGCTGCCTCAGCGTGCCCATCATACGGACGCTGCCGGGCAAGCCGACACCCATGACAACACGCGCCGCCGCAGCGGCAGCAGCTGCGGCCCGGGAGCACGAGCAGACACCAAAGAAGCAACTGCAACAGCAGCAGGCAAAGCCACAGCAACAGCCGCAGCCACCACAGCGCATCGATAGCAGCTCCGCGCTGGGCCTAGATTGCTTTGGCAAGAACATACACATACGCTCGCAGCCCAATTCGCGCGAGGTGTCACCGAAGCCCATGTTCAATCTCTTCACGCCGCGTGCACGTCGCTACTCGGCCAGCTACAGTCCGGCGCTGAATGGTGCTGCGGCTGCAGCAGGCGGCATGGGAGCAACGTTGTGCCTTACGCCACGCGTTACACAGCTGCGGCAAGAGGAATGCGCCGATCTGAATAGCCGCGAGGTTTCCCACGAGCTGCAGGTGCATCGCGAGATACAAATCTCTCAGAGCTGGGAGGATCTGACATTGGTGGCCGAGAATTGGTCATGCAAATCGGATGAGTTCTCCAATCCATTGCAGGTGGTGCTGCCACCGACGGGCAGTGGCAATAGCGCCAGCTGCTCCAGCCCCAGCCCAACCAGCAATCGAGCAGGCATGCGTCTGCCCTATTCCCCATCGCCTACGCGTCGCACATTTGCCACACGTCGCTCCATGTCACCGATAGCAATGAGACCCTCGCCACTGGGTCCCGTTAAGCGTAAGTTCGAACTGGATGACAATAATCCCGGCGCCAGCAACTGGAGTGTCTACTCACCGCCGCCGCCCAAGAAGATCTTTACGGACAGGTGAGTTCAGTTGGTCATTTTGCCTGTTCCAAACACTAGACTGATTGTTGCTCCCACTTGCAGTCGCGGCTCCTCGCCAGTCTGTCAATCGCCCTCGTCGGTGTGCCCCAGTCCCGATTCGGGCACCTACGATGGTCGCATTACACCCAAGCTGTTCATCTCGAAGCTGTGCACCAACAACAACTCCGGCTGTGGCGGTGGTAACAATAATAACAGCAGCAGCAGCGGTTGCCCCTCACCTGTTTCCGCCTCACCCAGCAGCGTTTTGCCCGGCAATGTCTTGGAAGCCATGTGCCTGGCCGGCAATAGTCAAAGCCAGAGCATCGATGAGGGCATCTCGATACCAGAGGGAGAGCTGAACACGTGTCGCAGTCGCACCTCTTCCATATTGTCGACAGCCTCGTCGAGCAGCGTGCTGGGTGGTCCTCAGCTGCTGCTGGGCAACGACATGGGCGATGATGCTACGCTTATGGATGATGCCAAGAGTGAGACGTCTTCCATCGGTGGCTGCTCCACCATTAGCATTGAGTCCTCCTCCTGCGACAGTGGTGCCAAGGCGGCAGCCACCTTCCTCAATCGTCTGGCCGTCGATGATGGTGCCTCTCCGCTTGCCCAGAAGAGTTTCTACATCAATAAGCAAGGCCTATCGGGGGCCAAGAAGTTCATAGTGAACCATGAGAAACTTGGCACATCATCGTTGGAGCCGAACAAGACGAAGTTGGATGTGCAGCAAAAGCTTTAAGTGACCTGACCTGCAGGGATCACTCTGTGACATATATGGATGGAACTGCAGTTGCATCTACTGCTGCTTCCATATATACATAGATATATGCATACATATGCCTAGATATACATATAGCTATATATAATCAATACGTAGTTCTTATGATCGCGCACCAGCCGTATCCAAACCCAGCACCCACCCAATGTCCCGAGCTTTATTTAGTTCGCCTTAGCCCCTTGTAAGCCTTGTTGTATATAGTTAAGTTTCTTAACATTTCATTGCATATCATCGTGTATAATCTATAGGCTATATATTTAGCAAACTTCACACACCTCCCTCGCACTTCCCATACTTCCGAATTCCCTTTCTATGTAGCTACTAGCAGGATTTGTTTTCAGTTGTCAGTTCTCAGTTTTTTTAATATGTTAACTCTGACCTTTGTTTGTGTCCCAATAAGTTGTTTCTTCACTTAACTAAAAAGTCGTTTCAATTGACGATATGATATGATAATATAAAATATGATAATTCATATACTTATGTAGCCCTGTCCAAGGTTAAGCATTGCTGCATCCATTTAAAAAAACAAAAAATACATAGCTGTATTTAGATCTATTTACGGTACACTTAGTTTTTTAGCCCGCTTAGAATTTAGTACGAATCCAATTTGCCAAATATGTTTTTTTATATATATATATGTATATGTATCTGTACGATCGAACGATATACAAGGAAGATACCTGCGTGTATTCCAAAAGAAAAGTTCACCCTACGATCTACCACCTGAGCATCGTATGCGAATTTGAATCATTAGCTTCAAGATATTAACTCTATATATATATATATATAGAATGAAAAGAAATAACATAATAAAACTGATTTTTTTTCTATAGACTAAAGACAGTTCTGTTTTCTATAATCTTACGATATATGAAAATGCATATTTTCTTTATGCTTAAAGGATTCTAACATATATTTTAGATCTAGGTTTGGATATTACATGCAAGTATTATAATACCATAAGGACTACAGCAAACTTCAATTTGTTGAGCAACAAGGCATATCTTGGATATGACCTTGCCTCTATATAGAGTGCAAATTAGTCTCCAATGAATGTACTGCAATTATAATCCCCCCGAAAAGACACGCTGATATCATTTTTTGTTGGCCGTGCCTTATACGAGTATGTGACAGCGAAAAAGTTCGAACACCTGGGCAGCTGGGAGCGCCGAGCATTGCTCCCCACACTGGGCAGGCAGTCAGACAGGCAGGCAGGCAAACCAGGCAGGCAGGCCAGCCCGGGCGCGAGTGGGCGTGGCGTGCTAAACTGAAACGAGTTTCATAGCCCCAGAGAGTCGATTTGTGCTGGCAGTCACGATCAGCAGATTGCTCGGTCGAATGCGCTGTGGAGCAGAGGGAGGCATGGGGGCACGGCAGGCAGAAGAGCAGCAATCACACACGCACGCACACACACTAGCGTGCAGTGAGCCACCCACAACAAGCGCATGCAAATGAGCAATTGTCATGCCAAGTCAGCCAATGTGACGCGCAAGGGCCCCCCTTTATTTGTGTCGTTGCTCAACACTGTTTGGCAGGCACTGACGCAGCTGCTACTTTTAGCTTTTGCTGCTGCCGACGGCAACGGCAACGTCGACGTCAGCTTCTGCGCCCAAACAATAAAATGTCTACAGCAACAACAGCAACAGCAAGAGGAGCAGCCGCAGCAGCAGAGAAAACAGTGCAAATGATTAAAGTCGACTGCAGCAGCAGAGGCAGCAGCAGCGGCAGCAGCAGCAGCAGCAGCAG
The DNA here is from genome assembly GCA_018904095.1 of Zaprionus ghesquierei. Lineage (NCBI taxonomy): Eukaryota > Metazoa > Arthropoda > Insecta > Diptera > Drosophilidae > Zaprionus > Zaprionus ghesquierei. The sequence goes on along the minus strand of JAEIGP010000806.1, from coordinate 5,949,129 downwards.
AGACAGCAAAGGCGCAGTATTTGTTGTTGTTGTTGCGCAAAAAAGGAAAAAGAGCAACAAGAAATGGTTGCGCGCACGGAGCTTGCTCGGCAGCAGCTTCTGCCGGTCGCGACGGTCGGTCGATCGATCGTTGTTGTTGTAGTTGCTGCTGCTGTCGGTGCCGCGATTCGCTTCGCTTCGGTCGTGCTTTAATGGAGCTTGCCATCTTCGTCGCCCCTTGTCGTTTCGTCCGCCTTCGGCTGTCGTCTCGTCGGCTGTCGCCTCGTCTGCCGTCGGCAGCGTCTGCTTGACTGCGCCGCGCTGCGCCGCCTCGCTCCGCGCTGCTCGAAGTAATCTTGAAAATCGTGAGTTGAGTTTCGCGCACGCTCGTTTCTTTTTGCTCTCACTGTGTGCAATTGTTGTTGTTGTGGTGCGTCTTTGGGGCCTTGCTTTCAGTTCGCCCTGCGCATTTTCTTTGTTTTTCGTTGTTCGTTTTGGTTTTCGTGCCAGTGCGCTGCGCGCTGAGCGCGCCTCAAGAAAATCAAGTTAACAGCCAACGCACGCAACGGTACAGGCTGTGCACAGGGGTGGGGGCAGCGACAGCGACAGCGACAGTGACAGCGGCAGAGGCAGAGACAAGGAAGAGCAGACTACGACTACGCCGCCGCCGCCAACGCTTGCTCGCTCGCTCGCTCGTTTTTTTTTCTCCATGCGCGTGTAGTAAAAATAAAAAGCCTGCAGCGCAGCAAAATCGACGCAGTCGTTGGCGCCGTCGCCTTGCCTGTTGCGCCCGTCGTCGTCGCTGTTGTTGTTGTTGCCTCACTTCGCTGATTCAGACAGCGACCGAGGCTGAGGCAGCGACTGCGCTGCGACAGCGGGCAGACTGAAACTCGACTTTTGGCGTTTGTCGAGGTTGCTGAGCCCGGGCGAGCGAGCCGCGAATCCAGTTTCTTCTTCACTCGGCCTCGGCCAACAACGCGAATCGGCCACGGCGAAAAAAGTAACGCGCGACGCGTCGCAAATTAGTTTTTGTTTTGTTTTTCTTTTGCGCTCTCTCGCGCTGCCCTCGCTCTCTCGCTCTCTTTTGGCGTGCAAATTAATGTACTGCGGCAAGGTTTGTTTCTCATTGTTGTTGCACTGCGGCAGCGTAGCGTTTGCGGTAGTTAATTGCACAAGGATGTGACGCGTGTATGTGTCAATGTGTTGCTAAAAGCTTCATAAGCATAGCATATGCACAGGCGCACAGCCAAAAGCTCTCTCTCTCTCTCTCTCTGTCCGGCTTACGCTCTCTTCTCTCTTGAGCTTGCTCTCACGCGTTCTTGTTGTTCTTGTTGCTTACCTCTCACCTTATTAGGAAATGGAGCTTGCCTCTGCTAACTGCGCCGACTGCTGCAGCGACTGCGCCGGTGCGACGCCCGCTTGCTGCACTGCCGCTGCCGCTGCCGCTGCGGGCTGTTGCGATGCTGCCTGCTGCGATGCAAATTGCCAATTGCTGCCGCCAGATCCCATCAACTACGAATACCACGAGCCCGAGGAGAACTTTGTGTCGATAGATGATGCTAAAATCAAGAGTTTGTTACTCAAGATTGGACAGCAGCAGCAGCAGGAGCTGAAACGCCAGCAGCAAGAACGGCAGCAGCAGCGTCGGCGCCAGCAGCAACAGCAGCAACAGCAGCAACAGCAACGGGAGCAGATTATCGAGTTGTTGGACGACGACGAAGCGAGCGTGCAGCAGCCGCAAATCACGCTCATTGCGGCAGCGCGCAGCTTCAAGCAGACCAGACGCACCTCACCGGACATACAACTTATACCCAAGCCAGTGGAGCAACGCGTCGTGGCCAAAATCGAACTGAGCGACAGCGAGTGCGAGCTCATTGCTGAGAATGCGGAGGGGGATGAAGACGATGCAGAAGATGATGAGGATTTGCCGTTGGCTGCCGTTAGCTGCGAGCTGAACGAACCAGCTCAGTTGATTGTGTTGCAGTCGGACGACGACGATGATGACGACGACGACGACGGCGGTGGCGGCGGCGGCGGAGCGCAACGCCAGCCGCGACGCACAAAGTCGACGCCGCGCAAACGTGCGCCACGTCCGTATCTCAAGCGACGCAGTCGTCATTATTATCAGTGCCAGGCGTGCGGCAAGAAGGTGCAGTCCAACTACAATCTGCGCCGGCACATGATGATACACACAGGTGAGTGGGAGGCACTGGAAATGATAACTTCATCCTTAATCACTTCTCCCTCTCTCTCTCTCTCTTGGCCAGGCGAGCGCCCCTTTCCCTGCGATCTGTGCGAGCGCCGCTTTCGCGAGTTTAGCGATCTGAAGAAGCATCGCCGGCGGCATCTGAACGATCCACGCTATATCTGCATGATCTGCCGCCAGCAGCCGCCCATGGAGCAGGACTCGACACGCTGTGCGGAGTGCGAGGGCAAGAATCTGCTGCTCAGTCCACAGCACTGCGAAGTGGATGCAAATGCAGAAGGAGAAGGAGAAGGATTTGTGAATGAGCCGCAGCAGTTGCCAGTTGAGCAGGGTCAGGAAGAGCAGGAGAGTGAAGCGCAGCAGGAGGAGAAGGAGCAGCCGCAAGGCAATGAAAGATTTGCCTCGCTATCACCTGTCCTAATGGTCACCTTGGTGCCCACACCAGTTGCACCACCTACCCCTGCACCTCCCGCCGTAACTATTTCAATTGCTGCCCCAGTTGCGCCTCCACGTCCGCCCTTGCCGCGCAGCTGTAGCAGCGCCAACTCTTCCTCCTCGGCGCTGAGCAACGATACAGCAACACATCCCACACATATGACCCAACTGTCACGCCGCACACGCACCTATCCCTGCACAGTGTGTAATCGTCCCTTTGGCACGCGACACAATCTCAAGCGTCACTACATGATACACACGGGCGAGAAGCCCTTCAGCTGCAGCAAGTGCCGCAAACCCTTCCGCGAGGGCTCAACCCTTAAGAAGCATATGGTGACGCATAGACGTGATCGTTGGTACAAGTGCCTGCGCTGTCCGGCCAAGTTCCAGGACTATCTGCACTATACGGATCACAAGGCGACGCACAGCACAACAGATGCACAGTTTGAGCCCGCTGTCACCATTAGACGCCTGCGACCACGTTCGTCGGACAGCGAAGATGGCGATAGCTCTGTGGAGGATTGGCTGGAGTGCTGTGAGTGTCAGTGTCGCTTCACCCAGCTGGATGCCTATACAGCGCATCTCAAGCAGCACGATCTGGAACAGTATGGCATGAGTGTGGACGATCTGGACGATGAGGATCAGGATGTCGATGTGGCTTAGGGCAGGGGACAACTCTAATGGGTTGAGTTTTAAGGCTGTATATATAGCATAGTTACTTAGGATTATCAAATTGAATTTGAGACACTTTTGCGATCTTTATATTCCATTAATATATAGAAATACAAGAAAGTAAGGCTACCTTCGACACGTCGAAGATTTTATACCATTGCAGTTAGTCCACATATATCGATCGGCCGATGGATTCTATGGTAGCTTAATGATATATATGTCTGACTTTAATAAAACTTTCTTACCATTTAATGGACATACTTAGACATATATCAGGAAAGTTTCACAGCGATATCTTGAAAAATCCTTAAAGTCGGCCGATAGGTTCTATGACAGCTATACGATATATCGGTCCAATTTCGATCAAACTTTGGCAGTCTTTAAGGGGTATACTTAGACATATATGGGGACAGTTTCATAGCGATATCTTAAAAAATAACAAAATTCGACCGATAGGTTCTATGACAGTTATACGATATATCGCTCCGATCCAGCTCGTTCCGACTTATTTACAGCGTGCAGCAATGAGGAACATGTATACCAAGTTTCATCAAGATAACTCTAAAACTGAAGGACTAGTTAGCGTTACAATAGACGGACGGACAGTCAGACGGACATGACTAGTTCGACTCCCTTATTGATGCTGATTAAGAGTATATATGAATATACCAGCTGCAATGGCATAAAAAAGATCTATGTGAATCCATAAATTTGCTTTGGATGTAAAATGTTTAATTTATTTAAGTTAATAAATCATTTGATTATGCTTAAGTATTATTAAATATAATAATTTCAATTTTCTATAAGAGTTAAGAGCACAAGAGTTGTGAGAAATCTGAAATGTGTGTTGATCTTTTCAAGAGTTTTCAAATGTTTTTTGCTAAGTTAAAAAAAAAACTAAAATTAATTTACCAATTGCAATAAGACTTCCCCATAAATGGGGCACATTTATAAATAAAATAAAATTTTATAAAATTTATAAAATAAAACTAAACATAAATTGAAGCAAGCGTAAAAAAAAGTGACTTAGTTGAGCGCTTTGAGCACTTGGGAGAAACGAGAATCCACGGCGGCACAAGAATCGTATCTAGGCGCAGATATCTATATATCCAAGAGAACAGGCTTAGTTTCCTTGGCGCATTTGAACACGGAACGCATCATTTTCAGGAAGCCCGTATCCTTGGGCTTCTCCAGGCCGCGTTGCACACGATTCTTCATGACCGAAATGAATTCCTTGTTGCTCAGCTGATTGTCGTCTGTAAGGGGGAACAACATTGGAGTCAGTATTCTTTAAAAGACTACCCCACACTCTGATCCTTACTGTTCTCATCGAAGATGGTAAAGACCACGTCCACAACGTGATCGGATAGATTCACCACAGCCACCGTTTTGGCCACATGTTGCAGTGTCTGTTGATCAATCGATGCACCCGCAATGTGATAGAAAGTCAGAGCCGTGTCCACATCGTTTATGTTGTTCAGAAAGTGAAAGAAATCCAGATAATCCTGCTTGGAGATGCCCTTGCCATGATCACGGAAACGACGCTTGACCCGCTTCAGTTTCTTCTGCTTCTTCTTGGGCGGATAGCCAGCGTAGGCGAGCAGCAGTTCGGCAAAGTCTGCCTCCGTGATTTTGCCCTCCTCGTTCGGTTCCTTGCGCTCGAATTCCAGCGAGAGTATCTCGCGTTGCAGCTGCTCCTGAAAGTCCAGGAACTTCTCGATAGTCAACTTCTCATTCATGTTGGGTCCAAAGAAATACGTGATCAAAGCCGAATTGACGCCCTGCCAAAAGGTATAAGGAACAAGGTTAATCGGAGCTCTTGACATACAACAGGATACGGAACTAAACTTAAGACAGATGTAGGGTGGATGCGTGCGGGATAACTAAATGGATGCAGAATGGGTGCAGTTATTGAGAATATTGAGTGAGAGGGTGTGGAGGTTGCTTGTGTTTGTGTGCGGGTGTGTGTGTGTGCGTGTGTGTTAAGGCTGCAAAAAAGAAAGCTAAGCTGGTTTGCTCTGGTTATCACAAAAGTACCTTCAAGGACTGTTAGTAGTCGAAAAAAAGGAAGTGAAGAGTATTTATATACACAGTTACGACACGCAATTAACGGACACGCGTGGTCAATAGGAATAAAGCCAAGAGAAAATACATATATATAATATATAGAGAATATACAATACAAAAGATTGTTTAGTTGCTCTCGCTGCACAGTTTCCTCTTTGCAACTGCTACCAGTTGCTCTTACCTTGAATGTGTTGCCTGTGTTGGCATGATCGCGATGCCGTGTGCCCATGCTTGTCTGTTGACGCACCAGTGTGGCCACCATTTCGAACTCCTCGCAATCCACGTCGCCGTCGCCATTCAAATCGAACATGCGGAACGCAATCTCAAAGTGACGACGCGAAACTGCAAGGGATAAGCAAAGTATTTAGCTATATAGATCTCTTCGATTACTTGGCCACACTTACTGGACAGCACAGTCAGCAGAAAGATGTAGTCGGAGAAGGTAATGAGTCCATAGGAACCAAGCTTATAGAAGATGCTGTTCTTCTCCAAATGCAAATTCAGTTGCTCGCCCACAGACTGCAAGAAAGGTTTGAGACTGCATCAAGTTATGCTCTCTAAGGTATGCTACTTGCTCTTCTCTTACCTTGGGGTCATAGCGACGATACTGATCCAAGCCCAAACCTGTAAGTAGTAAAAACAGGATTAAATAAAGTCCGCAAAAACTTGCGGCTGCTTTGTTAGTTTGAAGACTGCGCTGCTGGCTTAAAGTTCGCTGGAATACGCAGACACATACCATCTGGTTGTTTCATGCCTGGCGTCATGCTAGTCAAGAAATCAGTCGGTGTCATGTAGACCTCATGGCGATCATCTGCCACAGGCACCTGGATGGTGGCAAAGTATCGGAATACCTTGTCCGGTGTCGAGAATTGCCTGATGCGATTCTCGTATTCAATGATCTAAGCAATTAAGCGTTCAGGAAGATTACAATTACTTTCAATTTAGCATAGAGCGCAGGCCAAGTTCAAAGTTAAGAGAAGGACAATAACAGAATTGATAAATGGAGAGGCCAAAGCGAACAAAAAAACTGTAAGGCAGATTGTGTGCAACGGGTTGGTGGTGTTAGTAGCAAGGCTTACAAACTACGCATGTATGTACGATACAAAGCCTACACAGTGAGAGATTTACCATCTGGCTGCTTCATGCCCGGATAGATTGAGCGTAAAAAGTCCTCGGGAGTCATGCATACAATTGTCTGTGTCGCATCCTGCAGACGCACCGTGGCGAAATAGCGAAAGATTTTGTCGGGTGTCGAGAATTGCCTGATGCGATTCTCGTACTCGATTATCTGAGATGGTGTTGGTGTGTGTGATGTTTGTGTGTGTGTTTGGTGATTCGAAACCGAAAACATTTTGCGGGCAACATAAAGAGAAATTAAATACGAAAGAGAAACTTAAGTAAATCAAAGTAAGGCATATGTATTTACAATAGATATTCATAGGAACTGCATAAGAAACTGTTGCATCAGTTAGGCGAATTCGGGTTTACCTTGCGTTCGCGGAAACCAACTTTTTCCTTAATCTTTTTACCATCGTGCAGATGCAGGCGTGCCTCGTCCTCGTCATCGCTGTCGCTGCCCTCGCTATCGGCGCCGGAGCCGGAGCTGTCGTCGCCGTTCTTGCCGGCCGCATTGGACGGACGCTGACCCGCATCCGCGTCCACTTTGGGTATGAGCAAGCGTTTCACTCTAAAAATAGCAGCGCACATATTGTATATATCAATTTATTGGTTAAGCTGCCTTTGCAACTCACTTGCCCCAGTCCAGCACGGAGATAACGAACAGCGTGAGCACAAACAAGTGAAAGAACTTGGTTATGCGAGGAGTTGGCTCACTTTGATGGCCAAAACGCTTGTGGCCGCGAATTGTTTGCAATTGCGTCGAGCAAGCAGCACCACCTGCTGTTGTTATTGTTGTTGTTGTTGTTGCAGAAAGTGTTTTATTATTGTTGTTGCTGCTGCTGATGCTGGTGCTGGGCACAATTGCTAGGGGAGCAAATGTGCGATAATTCTGCAGACTCGGCTCCGTCGGACGCCTTGCAAGCGCCGTTAGTGCCTGTCGCGTTAGCAGGAAACGCAGCACAGACATTTTTCGTAGTTATTAATAAAAACAATTAATTGCGTTTTGTTTTTGCACTCTTAATTTATCCCAACATTCCCATTCGTTCTTGAGTTAACTACTTAGAATGAACAAATTCCGTTCATTTTGCATAACAAAGTTGTGACGTTATACAACACTGCATGGGCAAACAGCTGTTGCCGCAATTGGTATGATGTTCAAGCAAACTATGAATGGCACAGTGGGCTGAAGTAGAGGAAAACTTGATATATCCATGAATTGTCTATGTGTATGGGATATTGCAATTAAAAACCTTTTTCAATACTCTAAAGGAAATGAATAATTGCCAGAAATGGATAATCTGCCTATACATATATTTTAAAATTTTTCTTCGATGAAGGTGGAAAAGCAGTCAAGGCGGCTGAAAAAATTAATTTACTTTATGGGCCCGATACTGTTAACGAACGTGTAGCACAAAAGTGGTTTTCTAGGTTCCGTTCCGGTAATTTCGATGTTAAAGATGCACCACGCGTCGGAAGACCTGTCGTCGAAAATTGCGATAAAATCATGGAAATAATGGAAACAGACCGTCATGCGAGCACTTATTTAATTGCTGAGGAATTAAAGATAAGCCAGAAAACCGTTTGGAACCATTTGCATAACCTTGGATTCAAAAAGATGCTCGACCACACGAACTAACGCAAAAGAACATAATGGACCGAATTTCCATCTGCGAATCGCTGCTGAATCGCAACAAAATCGACCCGTTTCTAAAGCGGATATCCCTTAGGATAACGCCAGGCGACACACGTCTTTGGTGACACACCAGAAGCTCCGGGAGCTCGGATGGGAGGTCCTAATGCACCCACCTTATAGTCCGGACCTGGCACCAAGTGATTACCATCTTTTCCTGTCCATGGCAAACGCGCTTAATGGTCAGAAGTTGGCCTCAAGAGAGGCCTGTGAAAATTGGCTCTCCGAGTTTTTTTGCCAATAGCGACGCAGCCTTCTACGAGAGGGGTATAATAAAGTTAGCATCTCGTTGGCAACAAGCTTACGAACAAAACGAGGCATATTTGACTTAAATCAGACAAATGTAATCGAACGAACTTTTTACTTGACCTAATATAAACATGCCCGCATTTGGGCCACGCCTATTTCCGCCCCAAAATCGATAAACCGTGGTGTGAATGATAACTATTACCACCCAAACGATCGCTGAAAATTTAATTCCGATCGAATAATGAACATAAAAGTTATTCAACGTTTCATATAGATTTGCACTGCACCCACTGTAAGCAAGCAGTGTTTATACCGTTCGACCATTAAAAATATATTCTGATCACTAGCTGAGTCGATTGAGCCATGTCCGTCTGTCTGTCCGTTTGAACATCTAGATCTCAGCTATTACAAAAGCTAGAGACACCAAATTTCACATGAAGGTTCCTGTATACCATAGGTAGATCGAGTTTATTTTCAATTTTTGATGCCACGCCCACCGCCCACGCAAATCGATAATAAATAAATCGATTATCAGGAGAAGTATTAAAGTTACAGCATTCCGCTTTGGTATGAACATAAATAATTGCAATATAAATCGATTCCCCAAATTACAATCTAATCGGACGATAAAAACAGAAGTTATCCATGTTTTCGTTTTCCGTACTTCCACTGCTTGCGTCTGTGATGCGCGTCGTGACGTCATCGTCACGATGCTTTGTTTCAGCCGTAGCATGTGTAAAGCTATGCAGTTTTCACATGTAGATGGCGCTATTTAGAGATAAATCTAATCTAAACAATAGGTGGAGGATAAACTTGTGCAGCGTTTTTTTGATGGAATTAAATGTGTGATAATTTGTTTCGAAACTGGGCGAATGGTATCTTACTGTCGGGCGCGTTCGACTGTAGCTTTCTTTACTTGTTTTTTTTTTCAACTGCTTAGACTGCTGGGCGTCTAACTGTTGTTATTATTATTATTGTTATTTGTTTTTTTTTTCTTTGAAAATCGCGTTTACCAATAAAGTATTCTCAATCTGATTGCTTTCATAATCTTCAAAAATCCATGGTCTTATGTAGTCAACAGTTGACTGTAGCCGTTCTTACTTGTTTTTATTGTTTTCATTTAAAATCAGCAAATTATGTTATATATTAATAATATTATTTATTTGAACTGTATATGCATATAAGAGCTACATGTGTAATTAAATGCTAAATGGCTGATTTTATATACAAATGATGAATACAATAATTAATGATTAAGTTACTTAAAACTCTATGTATGTAAGTATAAATAAGTTCTGTACATATGGGAGATTCGAAAAATGTTTATTTCATAAGTTTGTAAAAAAATACAAAAAAAAAAAAAAAAAAAAATTCGACATGCAAACTTAAAGCCTCTTTAAATAAACAAAAATAAATTAAGTAGAAATAAATTAAAAGTACAAATGTCGTAGGATTTGAAAATGCAGTCACTGGCAGAGTAAACTTTATCCAGATTATCTCGTATACCTAGGTAGTAGGTTAATAACGTTACATATATGGCAGTGATAGTGCTAGACGTACTATTTAAAACTTCTAGACGTCGTCTAAGTCTATGGCTATAAAACTCGTTAATTTGATCACAATACATTTGGAAAAAGTTTCGGTGTGGCATCATCGACAGGAACCTGCACAGCATGTGAAGCTATCAGTTATCATCGCTGGAGACCAGACACTCGCTGAGCAGCACATTGTGCAGATCATCCATGTCGATCCAGTCCCGTCTCTCATTGCGTATGGATACGTTGCGTATGCAGCCCTTGAAATTGTCACGCGACAACAAGCAGCCGCTTGGTGCAATGTCTGAAGGGAAAGCAATAAATATAAATAGAAAGGAAGGATCGATAGATCGATAGAGATTAAACTAACCCGGCAGTCCGCCTATGTAGAGGGGTGAACGTGTCTGCACTTTACCCGCATTACGTTGATTCGACATGCTGATCGTGGCGGGCAACTGATCGATTCTCAGTGCAATTTGCTCGCCATCGTAGAGAGCTGAAATATTATGCCACTTGTTGTCGCAGAGCGCATATTTTCCAGGCAGCGTAGACTCCACCCGGAAGGGTATACCATCACCCATATCGCAAGAGAAAACGATCTATAAAAGTGCATATCATTTAACTCATTATCAATCATTAAGATAGTTTCATTAACTTACATTGCCATTATTGATCTCCAATGAGAGCGCTGGAAAGCCGTTAGGCTCTGAGACGCTTAGCAATATGCCCGATAACTCCGAGGTGCGAAATTCCATTTCGAGTTCCAAATATTTGGCCACATGAAAGTTTTTCTCTGTAAGCAATAAGCATCAGTAACAATAATCACTTATTAACATTTTTCCCATAGGAGACTCACTGTAGATGGCATAGGCATCGCCGGGAAAGAAGCTGCCCCTCTCGACAGTGGGAAAGCATTGACCCACATTCGAGTGCTTGCCGGGACGTGCCAAATCCTGCGTGCTGTTGTTGATATTCACACGTCGCAGGCAGCCCTTGAAGGCCTCCAGGCGCATGTATAGCTCGGAGGGTACCTTCACCGGTGACTGCGGTAATCCACCGACCAGCAGAAACTGTGAAGAACCTATCTTCTTGGGCACCTTCATTTGAGCCGAGGTCTTTTGATCTGTGCGTCCAATCTCCACGCTCATTGTAACTTTGCGATCGTGACAACTAATGGTCACACGATGCCATTCGCCATCGTTCAACTTGGCTGTCAATTGTAACTCCTCACGACGACGTCCACGTACGATCAGCACCAGCTGGCCGTCCTTGAGCAGCAGCGCTACATAATGCTTGGGCTTCTCCTTGCTGCCTGGCGAAAGGTAGAGCATTCCATTGGGATAGAACGAACGGAAATCAAAGCTTATATGGAAATTGCGCTGCCAGAAGTGACGTTCGGATAGCTTTAGCTGCGAATAGCTATAGAGCTCATCGCCGAACTTGAAGGCATTGGGTTCGTACGAATAACTGCCGATCTGTAAGAAAAGGCTTCAATTAATCCTAGCTCTATCTTAGTTAATCCTGGAACTTAACTCACCGCGACGACTTTGTGTTAGTTCTGAGCTTTGTGTGAGCGAAAGCTTTCGCAGCGTGCGCTTTTTGTTGGTAATGTTTGTTTTTTTTTATTTTATTGTTTTTAGTGAGGTTTTAATAATATATAACATGTTCGATATAAATCCATTAAAATGTTTCATTTTTTTTTATTTAAAACGCAAAATGTGATAACAATTGAAAGAAATCAAAAAAGTTATTCGTATGATACATCAATGAAAGCAAAAACGTACACAAAGCGCTGATGAGTGAACTATGCGATATGATATGATAGATAGATAGATAGATATGTAGATAGATGATATTGATGCCACATAAAAAAAAATGCTTACATACTAAATTATTGCTTTCGAGCTTATGATGTAAATGTATGTACCGTATATATATATACAAATATGTTGTTGAAAAATGAATTAAAAACTAATTAATCGTTGAACTTAAATGTAAATTAAGCTGGTTGACGCGAGAAGCTTTTGCTCCTCTGCGATGATAAACCAACTTAAGTGAGAAGCTTCTGATGTGTGTTAAGAACTCATGTGAAGCTTTTGGTTAAATCTGAGGTTATAGATATAATAGTTTTGATGATTGTATGATTAATCCACATGTAGACCACATTGAGTAGCTATGTTTAGTAAGCTTTTTTAGGCGAAATTAGTATACAAAAGAGCTTTCTGGCAGCGCAGCGCTTGAAGCTTTCAATTGCTTAGCAACTAAAATCCTATAAGAACGAAAAGAAACATTTAAGTCGAGATCAAGTCTGAGAGTTAGGTATCCACTTGGTGTATGTAGTATATACATGCAACACCCCCTTTCCAGTTTTAGAACCAATGACCCTGCCCGATACCAAGTTGAAATTGTGTATAGATCAACAACTTACCCGCTTGCAACCCTCTGGTGAGGCTGTGAAACTCTTGCCAATCATAGGTTCCGTCTTGAGTAATACATCATAGAGGGCGCCATTAACACTACCCATAACGGGTCCATTACGTCCGATTTGCACATTGGCAACGGTTAAGGCATCATTGAAATTAATTGTACGATTATTGAAGACAACATCCCGTACTGCACCCTGCAGTTTGGTTAAGGTTGGCGCCAACGCGGAGTAACTTTCATGCGCTGGTGCGCCACCAATATACAGGCCGCCCGCCTCTTGTGGCAGACTGATCAGCGAGGGTGAGCCACTCAGACTGCGCACATCCTGCTGCTCATCGTCTACCATCAATTCCAATCTGCGTCCAGTCTTTATCAGATTAATCACATGCAGCTCGCCATCGTTTAGCTGACTTGCATTCGAATACATTTTGATAAAACTGCGTCCAGAGTTGATCCAAACTTGCAGCTGTCCATCGATCAAACTCATTGAGTAGTTTCCCTTGATGTCCTTGGCATCGTAGTCGTCCAGCACCTCTGGCGGATATGCGGCTAGCAGTAGCAGACAGTCCGGTTGAAGTGTGCGGAAAACGAGGCCCGTGTTGGCACGTTTTCTGAGCGACTGCGATGGCAGCTCCAGATAACCATTGCCGGAGAAACCAGCTCTGCGTGGGGAAAACATTCAATAAGAAATCGTTGTGCGTTGACTACATTGTGTACTCACTTTGTGATCATATCCTTGCAGGATGATTCCACACCGAAATATGTGGAGCTTTCGAGTGGGTCGTAAGTTTCGCCATTCACTTGCACATCCATCATGCAGCCCAGGAAAGGATTGTCAGCGCCAGGTGCCTTGGTAGTGCCAGAAGTGAAGCCTATAAAATAACCAAATCATTAATCAGCATTCTTCATTTTTGCATAAACCAATCCTCACCTGGTGGCACGCCGCCTAAGTAATACACCGCCTTGGACAGATCTGGCAACATGTGACTCTTCACTGGCAATGTGGGTGCTCCAGAGATGGCACGATCGTTATTCACGCGTAACATGCCATTTTCTGTGCTACGTCTGGCAGAGAATTCTCTGGCCGCTTCGACTTTGATCCATTGACCTGTATTGTACTTCTTGGTTGTATTGATCTCCAGCTTGGACTCGTCGCCATAGTCGATGCGGAACATAATGCGTCCGCGACTTAGTGTAACCGACACCGAGCGGTTCTATAAGATAATTTAACAGGTTAGTTGGAACTGAGAGGAGTTAATAGATCTCTTTGCTTACGTGTTTGTCATCAACCGCCAGGAAAAGCAACGCATTCTCGTCCAGCGTTCGGAATGTCATCTGCAGGGCAAAGAGATTCTTGCGGTAGGGACGTGGTCGAGTCTTCTTGAGTTGCGCATAGCCTAGGCCATTGAAATGACGTGCAACAGACGAAGCTGATGATTCTCGAGCACCAATCATGGCACCTCCGCAACGTCCCTCACTGGCCACAAAGTTCCAAAGGCCTAAAGGCTTGCTATCGACTTCCACCTGATGAACTACAACATTCAGGCCTGGCGTTAGTTCCTTGGATGCATAACCGCCAAGTAAAATGTGCTCATCGTGGCTCTGATAGAAACGTGTATGCTCTGCATCTGTGGAGCCCGTGACAGGTGATGCTGGCGTCAATGCACCAAAGTTGTTCATACGCCGCACCAGCAAGCTTCCCAAATTCAATGTGCGATTCGCTTCCACATGATACCAGGCATCATCGTACTTGGGATCACGCGTCTGAACCTCCAGCGGATGGGTAATGGTCGCTGTGGTGCCACCAAGATTCCAGATCAGACGAACACGTCGCTTGTACAACTCCAACGTAATGTGACGCCCTTCGCTGCCCTCCACATGAAGCAACGGAGAGTTACCCATGTGATTCGATAGCGCAAAGCTTAAGCGCAAGGAATTGGAAGTACTCAAACCGTAGGAGACCGGCAAATAGGTACGACTGCATTTGGGACCCAAGGACTCCAGGGAAACATCAATCTGTAATGTAATTTGTGAATTAAGGATGATAATCTTGAATAGAAATCTTTCGTCTTACCGCCTCTGCTGCATGTCTGGCCTTGGCGATTTGATCCCTGAGCCTTTGCAATTGTTGTGCGATGCTATTGTTGCGCACCTCAAAGATTTGCTGCTCCTTGGACGCCTGTTGTTCCAAGTAGCTAAGTGAAACATTTGCAACTCGCAGATTCGTCTTGGTTAGCGAAATATTCTCCTCGGCCATGCTTACTTTGATTTCCCAATCGGGTTCAAGCATGGCAAAGGATTTGCGCATGGCTTGTATGGATTTCTGCATCTCGCGTGCATTGCGCTGCTCCGCGTGCATCTCATCGCTTGTTCTCTGCGCCAACTCCATGCTGTCCTGCGCCAGACGACGCGCTGATCCACTGTCGATTAGCTGCAGTTGGCTTGTTATGTTATTGCTCAGTTGTCCCGTCTCGAAAATGGTACGCTTAATGCCCTCCACCTTCTGCTCCTGATGCTGCAGCTTCCCTTTAAGCACCGTGGACTTTTGCATCTGTTGCAGTGCCTCACGTTGCAGTTGCTTGGAACGATGCAGTGAGTGTTTGGCGCGTTCAATCATAGAGCTTCCATCGCTGGGATAGAGCGTACGTTGTGCCTCATAAACACGCTCCTTGGACAAAAGTGAAGCTTGACGTGCATCCGCTATGGCCTTGGAGATGGTACTATGTGCAGAGCTACAAGTGAAAGGGGAAATTGAGTAAGACAACTTTAAGCTACTCCATCATCTCGCTTACCTGGCCAGCATGGCTATGCGTGCACCATTCTTTGTTGGCTGAAATTGCCTGGCATACTCATTGGCACGCTCCAGGAGGCGCACTGCATGTTTCTCCGCCTTAGGCAGCCAATGCTTGCGTACCTCGCGCTGCAGTTCCGCCTGTGCAAGGAGTGTCTCGTTGAGTTGTATAGCCGAGGCAGTTAACTGAAGCCGTTGGTCATTCAGCTGCGTTTGCTGTTCAGTTGCTCTGTTCAACATCTGTTCGCCATGATTCACAAAACTTTGATTCAAATGCTGGCCAATGCGCTGGCCTAGATCTCTTAATTCTTGATAATCCGCCACGACGTAACCACTCAAATTGCGCACATGCTCCAGCACATCTTCTGTTTCGCTTTCTGCTTCCTGTACACGATCGATGACCAGTCGCATGTCTGCCACACGATAGTTTGTCGTATTAAGATCCCGCCAAAGCATTTCCAAGCGGGCACGTTGATCATATGCCGCATCGGAGGCATTGCCTGTGGCATAGAATTGCTGCCAGGCGCAGTCGTTGGTGCTGCGTATGTCTTGGACCAGTTGATTATGCTGCTGTATAGCCTGTAGATAGAAACGCGCCTGTTTCAGCGCCGTAGGCAGACTCAGATGCTGTGCACCCTTTCCGTAATTACGCAAATTGTACAAAGTCTGCACAATTTCCGCTCGCAGAGCGCCCACATCCTGCTGCACAACCACTGCCGCATCCTGCATGGAACTGAGCGCATACTGACGTTTTCCAATGGTTGCCACAGCTTTTCTTGACTGAAATTTGCTGTTCTCGGCATGTGCATCCAGTTTGAGTAGTCCTGCTGTGTCATAGCCCAGGAGCAACTGCTTTGCCTGACTATAGTCCTGTTGCTTAGCTCGCCAAATATCATAGGCACGCTCGTACTCAGACAACTTGAGATAAGGTGCCGGTATGCCGGTCAGATCCATGTTATGCAAGCCACGACGCAACTTATGCCCCACAAGCTCCACATAATCCAGCAAGAGCAGCGTGCAATTGTCGCAAACTGAAGAACACATGTGATTATCTTAAATATAAAGCTTATTCGACACAACTTACCTCTGCATCCGTTCTCAACCAGATGATGCCGCTCCGCTAGACACTTGTTGCACTTAAGACCCGTGACGCCTTCGCGGCAATGGCACTGACCCGTTTCGGTGTCACAGCCCTCTTCCCTGATGCCATCCGGATTGCAATCGCAGGCTTGGCAACTGCTATTCGGATATTGCATGGGATTGCCAAAGAATCCCTGCCGGCAACGTTCACACAAACGTCCTGTGTAGCCCGGCTTGCAGATGCAGCTTACCTCTCCGTCCCACACATTGCAGCCGCGTGCAAAGTTGCGATTGGTTTCTGGGCACGGACAGGCCTGGCAGCCATGCCTTGAATTGGGATCGCCATAGAATCCATCCGCGCATTGCTGACAGTGTGCTCCGCCACTGTTGTCGCGGCAGTTCTATATAAATAAAATATAATTTCAGGTAAAATTTAAAGTTCGCAATTGCAATGTGCAAAGCAGTGTTGGATAATCGATTTTTTTCTTTTTGCAGTAGTTCAATTGCACCTGTCGCTCATAAGTTGGTATGCTGCTCACTTAGCATAAATGCGGGCAAAGAGAAGAGAAGCAAGAGCGCTCAATTCCAATATGGCGGCTAGTAATTTTGTTCCAACATGAATTACTTACCAAGCAGACGCCGGTTTCGCGATCGCAATCGTTGCTGCGTCCGTTGCAGTGGCAAGGTGCCGCACGTCCAATTAGATCCTCGATAAAAACGCTTTCCACATCACTTGTGTTGCGCCAACGATAAAACGAGCGTCCAGGATCTTGGCAGGAAAGGCCATCGAAACGTTTGGGGCACTTGCAGCGCTCAACGCCCTTGGCAATCAGATTTGTGTTGCCCTGGACAAAGATGGCGGCGTCCATGTGCACACTGTGCAGACTAAACCAGCAAAAAGATATAGTATTAATGCATATTAAAGTCTTATTTGCACTCGCAATAACTTACACAACTTGCTGGAAATCTGCAAAGGCAAATGCGCGCAGGAAAATGTGTCGAACATTCTGCAGCGCCGCCATCAAGGTACCTCGATCCACAGCCTGGCTATTGTGATGGTATTTCCAGTAGGATTCATGCAGCGGCACACGATGAGTCACATTTAGCGAGTACTCAAACTCCTCGTACTCGTAAAAGTCCAACACGAGCTTGGCATGCGCATGTAGCTGCACGAGCGGATATTGGGCCAGAACTTTGCGCTCCAGCGGCGTATGGGCGCCCTCGGTGAGCAGCGAGAAATACAAGTAGCCACCGTAGCTGGCAGTGCGATCGCCATAGAACTGTGGCGGCAGCTGGAAGTACAGTGGCTGATAGAACTGCGAATAGGCGCCGATGGAAACATTGCCAGTAGAACGTGGCACCAGACTCAGGTCATTCATGCGCTGTATTTCTGCATCCTCGCGATATGACACGCTGCCAGCCATTTGAACGACAACGATGTACTCGAACTCTCCGCTCGTCACATGCTGCGGTCGCAGTAGCTGCACACTAAGATTGCGTGCCTCCGGCATGCGTATGTGGCCCCACGAGAGTTCACTCTGCTCGCACTCCGAGGCACGGCCGAAGCAGAAGCAACGTGTGCAGCCTTCGGGATTGAGTGGCGACAAACCGAATGTGCTCTGCATGCACGTGTCACACTTCAGGCCAACCACGAGCGATTTGCACGGACACTGACCATTGGAGTCGCAGGCGATGAGGCCATCGGCTCGCATAAACGACCCAGCTGTGTCGCAGCCGCAACGTCGGCACTCGGGATAGCCGAAGTATCCAATGGCGCAGCTGTTGCAGGTGCGACCCGCGTAGCCCTCGCGACACTGACACTGTCCGCCAACCGATGCACAATACTGACCAATCGAACCGATGTGATCGCATTCGCACTCACGACAACCGAGGCGCGCCTGCCAGCCCCAGGTGCCGGGCACACACTGTGCACAGGCCAGTCCGCGCGTGAACTTCGGGCAAATGCAACGTCCATTGATTGGATCACACACTTGACCCTCTGCTGCACACGCGGCACAGCGTTGGCAGCCGTCCGTGCTGAAGCCATAGAAGCCCTCGGTGCACTCATTACAATGGCGCCCGCCGACACCGATTTTGCAATCACATTGACCTGTCCAGGGATTGCACTCATGGCTGCGTGCCCCATGCGGATCGCACTGGCAATCGTGACAGCCTACGCCCTGCGTGAGATTCCAGTGTCCCGCTTTGCACTTGTCGCAGCGTCGACCAGCCACATTCAGCAGGCAGGAGCATTGGCCGGAACGCTTATCGCAGGCGGTCGACAGGGAGCCAACGGGACTGCATTGGCAATCTGCAAGATATGAAGAGAATGCACACAGGATTAATTCGGATAAGAAGCAACAACTTTAACTTAAATTCAGTGTGGTAAAAGAAGGAATCTTGTTCTATCATTATAAGCTAACTTAAACATTTTTATTACAGATGAGGCCATCATATAGTGCCAGATTCAAGGCTATTGTCATGCGGCTATATACCGTTTTGTAATTTGCTTACTGGGCCACATGTGCCCCGACGACTGTCATCATCGCCATCGCCATCGCCACCACAATCATTATCAACTGCACCCAAGACGACTAACAACTTTTGGCCATGCAAAAAATAAAAAAAAAAAAGATCCGTCAGTCTAGTTGGCCGTTTTGTGGGTTGCGCGTAGGCAGCAACGCGAACCCGCCCACATTTGCATAGAGTTTCCTAGCCGGGCGACAAACTACAAATGCGACGACGACTACGACGACGACGACAACAACATAGGATGCGATAGACGCTAACGGGGAATGAGTATGAGTATAGTCAATGACAGCAGGCGGCGGCGGGTATGAAACGGGGCACATGTACACGGGGGAGGGGAGGCAGACAAGTCTGCCAGACAGCCGGCTATGCCAGCGTATGTGGACTGCCAAGGCATATGCCTCGTATACGGTATACCAAAATAAATTCATTCATAAATCCGGTAAAACCAACGCAAAAGTTTCAAATTGATTGCGCGATCTACAAAAAAAAACAGCTAAAATTGTTTAGAAAAATAAAATATGTATAAAGACAGAAGAAAATAAAACCAAAATTGTAGAAGTTGAGCTACGCTTACGAGTGGTTTTAAATATAAGTTATATAAATAGAATAGTAAAGGAAATATATAAGAACTAACACAAATTATTTTACATGACATTATCAAACACAAATTTGATCCTTGAAACATTTTAGAATATTCTTTGTTGTGATCTTTAAACTCTTCTATTCTATTAAACATTATACAATTTTTCTTTCTAGCAACGGCAGAATACTCTTCCTGCAAGGAAAGCGTATGCAAAACATGGCTTAAAAAAAAGAAGAGAAACATGCCGTAGCACGCGACACGCGGAGATAGTAGTTTGGACTGCTGCGTCGTCGAGTGGTTTGTGGAGGAGCAGAATCACGGGCGAGTGGAGGGGGAGACAAAGATAGAGAAGGCAGACAGTGGAGCGACAGCCTGCAGGCACTTGGCTAAAATACAAGCTGAGCCTCTGCTCAGTTCGGGTTGTTGCAGCTGTCAAGTGTCTGCTTGGGATTTGCATTTTCATGAATGAACGCGGCGCAGTCGCAGCAGAGGCAGCGCGAGAGAAAGGTTTCCACTGCGCTTGCTTCGACAGGCAACCAATAAAAGGTTCAATCAACCGATGTCATTCAAAAGGAAGTTCTATCTCTCTCTCTCTTTCTCTCTCTCTCTCTCCGTCTCGCTCTCTGCTGAGCAAATGATGTCATTTGGCGCTTTTCAATGGGGGCATCACGAGGCCTCGGCTTGAAAATGCGTCTGTCATGCCACAGTTTGAGAGCCACTGTGCCTGGCAAACACCCACAGCAGTTGTGTCTGTCTACGATTTGAAAATGTTTCTTGGTGATTTTGATTTGCTTCTCTTTATTGCGTGGGTCTTCAGCGGTTTGTTGTCGTTGATTTTTCTCGTTATTTGTTTTTCGTTTTTTTTTTTATTGACAATTTTCTTTGTTTGCTTTTTATTAATGAGCACGTTTTGTTGGCCGTTCGACTGCGACTGCTTCCAAGTTTGGCTCGAATCTCTGGGCTCTACAGCGGATTTGGTCAACTGTCTAGTGTGGGGGCTACTACTGGGGGCAACTGTGGGCAGCTTAAAGTGCACTTCCGTTCATTTAACGGTGCTTTATGCCGATTGTGCGTAAAATTTAATAAATGCACAAGGCATGTGGGCGGCAATTCGAAGTTGTCGGTGCAGCAATAACTTTTGATGGATGATGCCGGGAGAATTATCCACTCAGAGTTGAGCTTTAACAAGTGGCAAATGCTTGAGGCAATAGAAGAATCATTTGCTATGCGAAAATTACGTTAAATATTTATCGTAGGTAATATCTAAATAATTATTTAAAATTAAAAAAGAATTAATTAAGTAATAATCAATTAATAAATTACAAATATTTACTAAATAAATTGAAAATAAATTTCAAATAAATTTAAAACATTTATTAAATAAATTTAAAGTAATTATTAATTAAAAAGGTAGCGACAACGCTAACCAACACTATTGTTTATCGATAACAACAGGATCATGAAGTACGATCTCTAGTTAACGGAAAGAATGAGCCAATGGAGGCGCAAAAAAGCAAGCGTTAATTTAATTAAATTCTAATACAATAATGCATTGCGATAAAAAATCGAAAATAATTATGATATTAATGTAATAATTACCAATATATATTTATCACAACAATCTTATTTATCTCGACAATAAAATCAAATCAAACGACTTGCTAAACGACACCCTGATATTGGCCATCGGTAGTCTGTAGCAAACAAGCTCGAAAACAATTCGCAGTTAACTTTGCAGTCACAAGTCACAAAATGTGCAATAAATTAGCAATTAAACAATAATAATTCTCGAATGCGATATACGTACATGACGAAAATTGACACTGTAATTGCAATTTACAATCGCAAAAATAAAAAAAAAAAACAAAATAAAACAAACGCAAGAACGTTAAAACATTTATAAAAATACTTGAAGTTTTCAGCATGAATGTAGAGCACGTGTTTGTCCAGCTCTTTTTGCGATTTTCGAACATGACAAAATATTGATTAAATGATTTATTCCAAGCCGAGCATAGTTGCCGGACACCGCTGCGTATGCGCAATGTGCAGTTTGCCACAGAAAGAGAGAGAGAGAGAGAGGGAGAGTGACTCGCGCGCCAACGCGGTCAATCAATTATCATAAATCTCCAATCAGCGCGGAAAAAATAACAACAACATGTTTAGAGATATCAACAAAACATGCTGCCAAATGTGTGAATGCACTGGGAAAAATTCAGGGCGGAATAGTAATTTTTTTAGAAATACTTATTATTTAAATAAATAAATATTTAAAATAAAATATTGTATTATTTTTAAATCTAGCATTAAAAAACTTCAGAAATTAAAATAAAGATAAGTTTCCAAAACTTTATCCAGATAAAGGGTATTCTACAGTCCCCTAAGCGAAGAAAGAGTATGCCGTGGCACATTAGCTGGAAAATCAAACGGCAATTAAGCATCTGTAGGCAACAGCGCGATAACAATCTTGTGGCAATGCGTTGAGCAGCGCATGAATGCATGAATGATTGAATGACGGATGGACAGACGGACAGACGGACAGCTCGACTCACTGACTGACTGACTGAGCGAGTGAGCGAGTGAATGAGTGACTGAGTGACCAACTGTCTGGGCAAGATTTATGTGTAAGTTGACATTTGAAATGTCAAAATGCAAGTTGGCCAACGGCAAATGCTTTCGGCTGCAGCAGGCGTAATGCGTTTACTGTTGCCACTGCTGCTGCTGTTGTTGTTATTGGCTCGTTAGCCGCCCACAGTTGACCCACATTAGCCAAGCCAGGTGAGAGTAAGAGCGAGAGCGAGAGCGAGAGAGTGGGATCGGAGGAGGATCGACCACCCGGCTGTGCTGCCTTTTAATAGCCTCACGTAGCCAACGTAGCTCGAAATTTCGTAGTTAATTAACCCGTTTGCATACATTTTGTTTTGGCCAGGCCTTGCCTTGCCTTGCCGACTGGTCCTGCCAACTGGCTGCAACCAGTTGCCCCAGACCGAACTAGTCCGCCTCCCCCTCCCCCACCTTCCCATCCCTGCCCAATCTAAATCCCACTCCCGTGGCGTAGCATTATTTATGCTTTCTTTGATCGAACTCGGCGCTCGAGCGTCATAATAGTCACAGTTCCCGAGTCGAGTCCCGTTTACCCGTTCTCGCTTCCACTCCCGCCCAAACCTGGGCGAGGCGGTAGGCTGTGCCAAGTCTCACTCGATTGTTTTCGTGCGCCTCATAAATTAATCGAATGTTAACTTTGCTCAGGAAATTGTCTTTGACTTCATCTTGGCTGATCGCTGTGGCGCGGCCTCATCTTAAAAAAATAATAGAAAAATATTTCGGACTAGAGTGCATGACCAAGATGCGACTGGCAGTTACCCAGTAATAATAAAATCGCTTAGATTGGTTTACACCAGCGCTGCCAGCTAGTTTCACAAAAGTCTAGATTAAGATGTAAATGGAAAAAAGGATATACAAGGGGAAAAACACAGAAAATAGGACAGGAGGTTTTTGATTATAAAAAAGGTTTTCATATTTAAAGTCTTATCTTAATCTACGATAAATGTGTCTTGATTACTGCTTCACAAGTTCACAATAAGCTGAAATGCGATAGACCGCGAATCGATAGCACGGAGATCGAATGAGTTGGCTTGTGCCATCTCTAACCCTCTGATAAAGCAAACTTGATAAAGCGAACTTGTTTATTTTACTGTAATCGATGTTGTGGATCTCAAAGAGGTTATGGATAAGAAAAAGGAAATCTTTACGTCAAAGCTGATCAAAAGATATTGCATCAGATATTCGATGCGCCTTACTTCTGTCACACCAATTGAATATTGCATCGGGATCTAAAGCCATAGAACTTGCTTGTAAACACTTCGGGGGATATTAAGTTAGCTGACTTTGGATTGGCCCGTGCTTTCAATGTGCCCATGCGGGCTTACACCTCACTGAAATGATCAGTCGACGAAATAGATCAACTATATCGGATCTTCTGTATGTTAAGCACACCCATCGAAAACTAATGGTCTGGTGTAATGCAGTTGCCCGACCTTAAGGCTAAGTTTCTCAAATGGGAACTAACGAATTTGCCCACCATTATAATAGCACACGAGGTATATAATCTTATTATATCCATGCTAACTTATGATGCCAATGTGCCATAAATATACTATACGAAAACATAGCTCAGACACAATGACAATCTCAATTCTTGTGATGTTTTAGGATAACCTCAACTTCGCATCACTCAATCAATCAGCACAGATGTATGTATATACACCATCAAATATCATAATTACTATATGTAGTTGCTCGTATCTGACCCCATCGAAACTTTGCTACTAATCACATAACTTACTACCTGCTGCCTGGGGCACTTTATAGTCAGTTTAATTCTTGTCCAAGTCTCGTGTTATACCCAACATTCACATAAGTATAGGGTATACGTTAATGATAGCATTTTGTATATTATAATAATCGGTTTGCCGGTGTTGAATTTGCCGGCGCTTGAAAAGTGGCTGCCGTCGTGGAAGTCGTGGAAGTGGCTACATTAAAATGCCGCCTGTTTGCAATTTATTAAAATCTCCTATCGTCTTGGCCAGAGCTGTTGACTCAATTAAATCGAGAGGGGGAGAGAGCGCGAAATAGGGGAGGCAGAGGAGAAGCAAAAGTGTTGAAGCAATTTGAATAGTTTTGATAAGAATTCTTGTATTAGTTGGTTAGATGAAGAAAAAAAAGAAATACTCTGCCTGTGAAATACATTGAGGTAGCTTCGGCTTATCGTGCCAACTTGTTGCGACTTATGTATTTACGCCTGTCACATGGTAGCGCATTTGTAGCATCGACTTAATCCGCATGTCTCCATTATTTAACACGCACACACACACACAAATGATGGAGTTTATGCGAGCATAACCATAGCGACAACTGTCCCAGACACCGTTAAGACGTCTCGACATCTGAATTATGGATAGCATTATTTTTGGACTGCCTCCCATCGCCCCCCCTCCTAGCCCAACTTTGCTTCTATTTCTAGTTTACAATTTCGCGCTTTTATTTTTAGACTTTTTTCTGTCGTTTTTCGCTTCGTTTGGCATTTTGGCGGATTTCGCATTGGAGTCACGAGTTTCAGCGTTGGAGTTGGATTTGAAGTTGAAGTTGCCCGCTCTCGTGTGTTAAGACAAGTGGCAGCAGTTGTGGGTCTTACGAGCATAAGCCACCCGTGCCATAAAATTTCATATGCAAATTTGTTTATGCCACGTAATGCGACCGCGCGCGTATTAAGAAACATAAACTTTGGTATTATATACTACGACGACAACGACGAATTTTATGATAATACCCTGCATAGATAGAAAATGTAGACTTGGGACGTAATACTTTAGATGGGTATTTTATGTGGATAATTGAGGCTGAGAAATGTTGGGGAATTCGCATCTTTAATTTCTAAGCTGCTAAGATCAGTCAAATATATTAACATAAAATAATACCTAAAATGTTTATAAAAAAAAAATTTTTTACAGCGCTTCTCTGCAGTTAATTCATCAACTTGTGTAGGGTATTTATCTTATGTCTACAGGGTATCTATTTAGTTAGGCTAACAACCGTGTTAGATTATTCACCTGGCGGCAGCTGTTTGACGAATTTCGAAAGTCAATCCCAAAATACTTGGCTAGATATTTGTAATAGTCACTGGCCAATCGATTCGAGGCGCTTTGACCTTTCGCAGTGCTTGTCAAACTGTGCGAAATGATGAATTGCCTCAGCGCCTAATGAATGGCACATTAATTTGCATTTAAATGCGCCGCACATTTTTCGCGTTTTCAGTTTTCAGTTTTTAGCTTTATTTTTTATTTTATTTTCAGCTTTCAACTTGTCATTGAATAATGAGACAAGTCGGTGCTAGTTTTTGCCTGCCAAAGGAAACATAAATTACCTTTAGCGAGGCAGGGGGACAGAATAGTCGAATCCACTGCAGCTCCTCGAAATATGAACAACAACAACAACAAGAAAAAACATATTTTTCTTAAATGTCACATTCACATGCTGCAAAATGCAGCAGCGTGCCAAATTTCAGGCGCGCCCCGAAAAGTGAAAAATATACAAAAAAGTGGCAACTGATTATTAATATTTAAGATTTTCATATTCAGTTTTTTTTTTTTTTTTGTTTGCAACGCGTTGGCGGCGCATTTTCGGTATTTTCTCGCCCTCCTCTGTTGACAGTTGTGTGCGTGCAAATTTATGCAAAAGTATTTATCATAGTTTTATTTTTTTCGAAATTCGAAAAAGCGTGGCACATCTGCACTGACTCTGCGACGACGATTTGGCAAGTGTTTCAAGTGGTTTTTTAATGGTCTCTCTTTTTATGTGGCTCTTCAGGCCTACGTGAAGCGTTTAGATCGACGTTGATAGGCCGAGGTTTAAAATTGTTGAAGTAACTTCTGCTTTTGGCGCGACATGTCAATGAATTTTATGGTATATCTATTGCTTGAAATCGAAATATTCGTGGAATGCAAAGTATCGGTAGGATAGAGACCCTTTTTATGAGATTTAAAATGTTTTGAAGTTAATACTGCATGTTGATTGATCAAATATCCACGAAACCCTTTATGGTTTTTTAAATTATTATTTAATTAATAGAAAGTAAGTAAGTAAATTTAAAGAAAACCTATAAAATTTCACAGCGATATCTAGAAAAATGATTAAAGTCGGCCGATAGGTTCTATGGCAGCTATACGATATATCTTTCCAATTTCGATCAAACTTTAACATTCTTTAAAGGGCATACTTAGACATATTTCATGAAATTTTCATAGCGATATCCTAAAGAATAACAAAGTTCGACCGATAGGTTCTATGGCAGCTATACGATACATCGGTCCGAACAGGCTCGTTCCGACTTATTTACAGCGTGCAGCAATAAGAAACATGTATACCAAGTTTCATCAAGATAGCTCTTAAACTGAGCGACTACTTTGCGTTGCAACAGTCAGACGGACAGACTGACGGACATGGCCGGTTCGACTCCCCTATTGATGCTTATTAAGAATATATATACTGCTCGTAGCTCTTTTCTACCGATAGTTAAGCTCTGTCCTTGTTCGCTCCTTGTACAGCACTCTTCTCTCGATAGGGCTATCGATAGTTCGATGCATTCAATTGGCGATAAGCAACGACTATGGCCACACTTTACATCTAAAGGAACATCAATTCCTTTAAAGCAATTTTCGTTTTTTTCTTATTTGATAATTGTTGTTATAGTCGTATGTATATTCTAATTATCTACAGTTATGCAATTATCTCTGGATTGAACCTTTTGCTTTTCCGCAATTAAGTCTCCTAAAATGCGCTTAATTAAGCAATTCCCATTAGATGCAAGAGATCGCTGCTTTGGGGATACACCCACCGGGTAACACCCACAGCACACACACACACACACACTCTCATAGATATCCAGAGCTGGGTGTACACAACGTACCACACTTTCGCCCATCAAAAATGAACGCAGTCAAATTGTGTGGCGGGCTCAAATTGCATTTCCTGTCAACTTGGTCGATCGTTCGACCAGCCCAGGCCAGGCCAGGCCAGACCAGACCTGGAGACCAGACCCGGAGCCCATACCCGATGCAAACTGATCCGATTCGAGCCGAGTCGACCCGACTAGCGCAGGCAATGAATCTCGCACCCAGCTTCCCAGTTATGGGTGTGTGCCTGTCTCTATGTCTGACTGACGGTGCGTGTGTGTGTGTGTCTATGTCTCGGGATCTAATGCTCGTACTGAGCCCGGTCTGAGCTGCCTGATTGTCTGCCAGTCGCCGCACAACATGCTAACTTACATGTGTGTCAGCCTCTTTGACTGTGTGTTATGTGGGTGTGTCTTGGCTGTACATAATGTCCGCTGTCCGTTGTCTCATGTCTCATGTCCGCTGTCCCATGTCTGTTGTCGACTGTTGCCAGTTGTTGCACAGCCTGGCAAACAACATCAGCATCAACATTAACACCAACATTACCAGGCGACCAGTTAACATTACAAGGCACACGATGTTAATGACGATCGACATTATAATTGTAAATTGAACGTGGAATACCCCTGATATTCGGGCGGGGGCATGTGAGCGAGGTTGTAAAATATGTTATGTGGTTAGTTTTGAGGCGAATTCGATGGGGTTTGTAATATGAGATCTTCTAGTATATAATAGAAGGAATTGTAATTAGGAGTAGGAGGAAAGGGGGTGTTCACTTTAATATGTTTGATAAATTGTAATACTTAAAGAAATATTAACGGTTTATACTAATTTCAATTAAATTGGCCAACCTGAAGCTATCAAAAATCAGCTTATAATTAATTACTCAAAACAATAAACAACTAGAGTATGCTTATGGTCATTTCAAACCGGGTAGCTCTAGCTATTGTAAAAGCTGAGATCCAGACGTTCAAACGGACGGACAGGCGGACACGACTCAATCGAGTAAGTGATCTGAAGCAAGAATATATACACATTGTGGAGTCTTGCCTGCTACGCACATTTTCACTAACCATGTATACCCATTTTCAATAACCATAGGGTATAAATATCGAAACTCCGCAGAGATCACGTTTTAATTACAGCAATTGCATTTTTTTTTTTTGGCATTTTTAATTAACTTTACAGGGTATCGGTGTGTTTGATCAGGTTTCAGTCTTGTGTCTGGTCATTTCTTATCTTTATTTGCGACATGTATTTTTAATTTAAACGCGACTATCAAATATTTAAACTGCATCTTGTCGGTAACACCCCCAACAGCCTCTCTCGTAGCCCCCGCCCCCCCAAAGTTCCCTCGACAATGCCCCAAAGTGTTTTGTTAAATGGTTTTTTCCCACTACGTTTTTTACTTTTTGCTCTTGAAGACATGAAACGCCGCCGGTCATAGACGTTGAGTATGTGTATACCCTGTAGAAAGTGTGTGTTTTAGCGGGTATAGAAGGTGCTCTAAGAATTGCAAGGCCCTGCTCCTTATATTGCACTAAGCTACAGCACATGCATTTAGAGAACTACAGGGTATGTGAGC
Source organism: Zaprionus ghesquierei (assembly GCA_018904095.1). Lineage (NCBI taxonomy): Eukaryota > Metazoa > Arthropoda > Insecta > Diptera > Drosophilidae > Zaprionus > Zaprionus ghesquierei. The sequence goes on along the minus strand of JAEIGP010000806.1, from coordinate 5,920,734 downwards.
CTCGAGCGAATGCAGCTCGCTTTTTAGTGCCTCTGATAGCGTGCATAATTTGTGGATCTGGTATCTGGTTTTGTTTTCAATTTTGGTTTTGTTTCTCCCTCTCTCACTCCCCCTTTTTCTCTCTCTCTCTCTCTCTCTCTGTCTCTGTTTCTGGGCAAATAGTTTCGTTAATTGAAATAAAATTCAATTTGACGTTTTTATGGCATGTGGAGATAGTTTGGCTAAATACGTGAGAAGTTGCAGTTGCCAGAGAGTGTCTAGACAACGAGAGCTCTCCTCTCTCTCTCTCTCTCTCTCTCTCTCTCTGTGTGTGTGTGTGTGTGTAAAGTGTGAAAGTTGTTTTTTGGCCAGAAAGATGCAACCCGTTTTATGGGCCATTCGAACAGTCAGCGATAGTTTTGCGATATGTGTTAGCTGCATGCGAATGCAAATGAATGAATTCAATGGACCCCAAGCCATAATTCATGCATCCCAAATTCTCGTGCGGCCATTGAAAACGTGTGAAAAGTTTAGCAGGTTTTGGAATTTTCATCTTTATAGCACAGATCATTAATTTGATATCTTTTAATTGTTCCCCTACGGATTTAGTTTCAGTTTTCTTGGCTTACTTCCAAACTTTCCATAATAATACGAGTAGTATTACAAGTAGTATATCTATCATTAACTCTATCTTTATGCACAATTAGGCTAGTTTAAGGCTAAATAGTGGCCCCACTTCAACACCATTTTCATTTGAACATTATCTGGCTAAGAATTCGTATCTATCGCCAGCGCATTCAATCAGCTAAATGCCAGTCAAAAAAGTTGATGTCAGTCATTTTGCAATATCTGCATACACTATGCAAGGGGTATACGCGTTTCGATATGAACAAAACCCGCTAAATTTAAGCTAAAACTGGCTTTAATTACAAGCAATTTATTTTGGCTTTTTTCTAGCTACTTAAAGTTTCTTCTAGTTTTCAATAAGTGTATTGCCTAGTCGTCTAGTTTTAATCGATTAATCGTAGCTCATTTAGCAATCGACTACTGTGTGCATGAAAACATTAACCCACTGTTGCCGGCGCGCACACTCTGTGGCAGCTGTAATTTTTTCGTACAATTTTGCGCCTGATAATATTTATTATTCAATTTTCATTAAATCTGATTATGGGGAAACTCGTTTGCCAGCCCAATGGGAAAATCGAATAGAAAAATGCAGGCAAATTATTTGTGTGACGCTTAAATTAAGCATTAATTTTCGCAATTGCAACCGCAACGGCGACGGCGACGGCGACGGCGACGGCAACGACGACGGCGTCATAAATATCTTTTTAAAAAATTGTGAGATCATGTCGGGGAAATAAGCAGCAACAGTTTTTAAGGTGTTGCTGCTGCTGCTGCTGCTCGTTGTTGTGACAAGCGAATGTGGCGCGAGTTGTCGGCGATATCGATAAATCGAATGCCAGATAAGCGGAATAGTGTTGTGTAGCCAAAGAGAAAAAAAAACTGTTTACACTCTCCTTCCCTCGATATTCCCGTATTGTATTACAAATAAATGTCAAATTAGCGACAAAACGGCGCAGAGGGCGACAAAGATAAACGCAGAGATAATAAAAGATAAACTTGATATGCATTATAAATCAATTTCCAATTAAGAAGAGCCGAGGCAAAGGGGGAAGAACCAGTAAGACGAGCTGACAGTCTGATGGCATTGTGGTTGATCCATTGAAAACGATCGAGGGAAATGTAACCAATGTGTAAATGTAAATTGGGTTAATCGAAGCGCTGGAGAAATTCAAATGGATTCAAACGAAGATTTTCACTTTTTTTCCGTTTCATTGTTAAGCTTGCGGCCTAACGAGGTTTCTACGTTGTATTATGGCTTAGAAGGAAAGGGAGAGGGAGAGAGAGCGAGAGAATGTCAGCTGGTTAATGTTAGAAATTTTTGCAATTTACTATTTGTGCTTAAGAAACTGTTCCAAATTTCTGTCTGTGTGAAAAATAACTTAAAAAATATTTTTGTATACCCTGCAGAGGGTATATTAATTTTGGCCAGAAGTTTGCAGCGCACCTTAGGAGACATCTCCGACCGTATAAAGTATATTCTTAATCAGCATCAAAATGAGAGTCGAACTAGCCATGTCCGTCCGTCTGTCCGTCAGTCTGTCCGTCTGTCTGTCCGTCTGACTGTTGCTATGCAAACTAGCCCCTCAGTTTAAGAGTTATCTTGATGAAACTTGGTATACATGTTTCTTATTGCTGCACGCTGTAAATAAGTCGGAACGAGCCGGATCGAACCGATATATCGTATAGCTGCCATAGAACCTATCGGTCGAATTTTGTTATTTTTTAAGATATCGCTATGAAACTCTTCTGATATGTGTCTAATTATGTGCAATTTATGCTATGCAAGTTTTTTTTTTAAATCGGAGAGATATATCGTATAGCTGCCATAGAACCTATCGGCCGATTTAACATGTGAAGTAACTGCAATGGTATAAAACCTTCGGCATGTCCAAGGCAGCCTTTCCCTTCTTGTTTTAATATTGGTTTTCTTTCAAATATAAATTTCTTGCCAGTTGTTCCTTATCTTTAAAAATATTTCCCACAAATTTCTTTTTAATTTCAAAATATATCTTAACAAATATTTCTCCTTTCAATTTTGTAGCTAACTTCGAACTGAATTGAAATCGGGTAACTGTTCAGGGCATTTTCTGCCAGTCACGTTTTCCTATTTATTTGGCAATTTTTTTTTTTTTGACTTGAATTTAACGTGTACGTTCGCCTGTTCCTCTGTCCTCTGTGTTTGGGCCCCACAACGTGTGCCGGGTTGTCTAAGGTCAGAGACAAGATGACGCTGACGCTGACGTTGTAGCTGCTGCTGACGCCTGCCCCGTGGGCCAAAATCAACAAACGTGGACAGACATCGGTTTCAAATGTGCCCGCACCGACACCGACAACAACAGCAACAGCAACAACAACGAAAGTTATAATAATAACAATAATAAGAAACAACAACAAACTAAACTGGCGCCTCGGTCACTTTGATCTATGCACTTCAAATGATTTTCTGTTGGCGTTGCTTATGCTGCCCCCCCTTTCACTCCCTGCCCCTTTGTCACTTCTCCATTTCCTTGTTGCCCCTCAACTGTTTGACGTCTTGCAGTTGCTGTTGTTGTTGTGTGTTTGTGGCGATGCGTAAACAACGCTGCGGCAGCGTAAATGAAACGGCAACTTTTTCGCTTGGCAGTTGAAGCGTCAAAGAAGTTGGCATAGCATGTGCTTCAAAGACCCCCCCCCCCCTTTGCCTCACAACAAAGAGCGGAAAGTTGCAACCGTAAAAGTGTTGGGTTAAGTGCCAGGCTATCCCTCTGTTGTTGCACTGCTGGAGAAATGAGCTAGGCAAATGTATTCCCATAGAGCATGATGTGTGCTCAAGCAAGCTGCAAGAGTTGTGTTTGTAGAGTCATATATAGCCAGGGTAAGCTAGTGAAATTATATATTATTTTTTTTGAAAATCCATGTTCGTATGAACACACCAATCTCAGTTATTATAAAAGTAACATAAACTAAATTTGGCATGAAGGTTCATAAATATCACAAGAACCAAAAGCTTACTTCAAATTTTAGATGTCACGCCCATTGCCCACGAAAATCGTTTATTTGCGATTTCTTAAGCAATATTTAAAGTTACATCTTTCTGCTTTGGCATACACAAAGAAGAATACCTTATGCACATATTCGCATAATTTCAATGCAATCGATTACTAAGCACAGAAGGTTTTCTAGAAAACGTTTCCCATATTTTCGCTGCCTGCAACTGTGTTTGTATGCGTGTGTGCGTCAGAGCGAGCACGCAAAGTTGTTGGAAAGAAAAGTTTCGTAACATGTTTGTAATGGTTTTTTGAAATTGGTGGAAGGGTATCTCACTGTCAGGTGCGCTGCACTGTTGTTTCGTTACTCGTATATTTTGAGTTTACTTATTTCTAGTTTGTTCAAATATTTTTTCAATTTGCTTATAATTGACTTTAACTTATTGCTTTTAATGCAACCACTCAATGCTTGTCAAACTGCGCCGCCGTCAAGCTTTGCCCTTCAGCTGACACTGCACTTCAAAAATTGATTTCGTGTGAACAATGAAGTGCAACAGAAGACAAAAAAAGAGCAGAAAACAAAAAACAAAATTCGATTTCCCAATGCACACGCTAATCCATAAATTTCAACAATTGCCCTACAGTTTGACAGCCACTGGTCAGGCTTACTGTCAACTCAACTCCGCGTCTTGTCACTTGCATTTGTCATTCGCCTCATTTGTTTGCTTTGCCAAGGGGCTTTGTCTCCCTCTCTCTTTCTCTCTTTCTGTCTCTCTCTGTCTGTGCGTCCATTTGCTACGCTTACGTTTTCAAGTTTTGTCACTGTTACAGAATCTCAGCCTAAGCTCCCTTCCCCTTCCCCTCTAGTGCCTTTTCAGTTTGTTGTTGTAATTTTTGGCTTTTTTTTAGCCTTCTTTTTTGTCTTTATGCGCAATTAGCGAGCACATTGTTTGTTTTCTGTGGCACGTTTCGTTGTAATTAAAAAATCACCGTCCGCCACATGTTGCCCAATTCGTGCTTCGTGTAGGTGTTGCCAGTTGTCTCTCTCTCTCTCTCTGTCTGGCTGATCTAAGAGACATGGCCGAGGGGAGATTGTCAATATTTGTTTCTTGTTTACGTGAAGTTACTCGATTTCTTTGCACCCATGTGGCATGTGGCGAGTCTAATCTAAATGACAGAGGCAGCACAATAGAATCCCCCAGCTTGGTGGGCCTCTCTCTCTCTCTCCCTCTAATGTTCGCCTCGTGCTCGTTTGCGGCCATTTCCCAGTTTGTCCACGTTGTCGCTTGTCTCCGCCAAATGCTAATTGAGCAGCCGCCACTGGCAGCAGCGCCAGGCGCCAGGCGTTCAATCTATCAATAGAGACAGAGCCCCCCACAACTACTACGTACATAGTAGCAACTTCGCTTTCGTCTCGTCGCGACGCGACGCCCCAATCAAATTTGCAACTACATTTTTTATTTTTTCTGCATTTTAATTTGATTTGGTTGCCAATTTGTTGAGTGATTCGATTACATAAGCCAAAAAGCAGCAGCAATAAATAATATTGAGGCAGGTCATTTGCAAATAACCAATTGAGTTTCATGCATAAAAACTTGGAATTTCAATTGCAATTCAATCGGTGCTCGTTTTTGGCATTTCGAATAGGCGACAATCTTCTCAAATTTCACAGATCTTGGCTATTATAAAAGCTAGAGACATACAATTTGGCATACGAAGTTAAACTATATTTCAAATGTTTTGTGCCACGCCCACCGCCCACTCAAATCAATATTTATATTTTGAAATTCGTTTAATAAGCTTGATATTGATTACACTACTCTCAACTTTAGCACAGATAATCCTTACTAACTGCACAAATTTATGGTGGTTGTAAATTAAGATTGAGCGCAGAGTATTTTTGTGTGGAGCAGTCTGAACTGTAGCTTTCTCTACTGTTTTACCATAATTTTAATCTTGCATATAATATTCGCTATTTATTTAACTACTTCAAGTCCCGTTTTTATCTTTGAATGTGCAAGTTTGTCAGCTCGGCTATGGGAGGGAGGAAGTTAGTGAAAAAGAGAGGGGGAGAAGGAGAGATAGTAAGAGGGAGATAGCTAGATAGATGAGGCGCCAGGCCGTTGCCATTTAAGTGAGCAAATGCATTAAACGCCATAAATGGAGCGAATGCAATTTTTATTAGCGTAATTAACACCTTTTTGCCATTTCTACCGCGGCGCGACAATTAAACGCTGTGACTCAAGTGTGTGTGTGTGTGTGTGTGTGTCTGTGTGTGTGAGTATTGTTGGAGAGATTTGCTTACCGCGTTGCCGCGAACGTTGTGTTGTTTTGGGCCGCAGCGGTATAAAATGTTGCGGCATCAGACGCACGCTGCCAACGCCAACGCCACCGCCACCGCCACCGACGCCGACTCCGCCGACGTTGCCGCCGGCAGCAACAGCAGCTGTTGGCAGCAGACCCGGCGGACAGGGCGGAATCGAGTCGAGGTTGTGGTAGAGCACAATGTTGTTGTTGCCCGGCTGTATGAGAATGTGTTGCTGCTGTTGCTGTTGTTGTTGCTGCTGCTGGCTGAGATTGCCAAAGAGTTGCTGTTGTTGCTGTTGCTGCTGTTGTTGGTGGCGATAGTAGGTGGCGGGCAGCAAGGCAAAGCCATGTTGCTGCTGCGGTCGCGGTGTTATGGCTACAAAGTGTTGTTGTTGCTGCTGTTGCTGCTGCTGGCTGCGAGCAACATGTTGCTGTTGTTGTTGTTGCTGCTGCTGAAAGCTTGTCTGCAAGCGCGTGCGATAGCTGAAGTGTTGCTGCTGCTGTTGCTGCTGTATCTTTGGTATAAGTGTTGCTGCTGTTGTTGCACTCGCGCTGGCAGCAATTGTTGCCACAGCAGTTGTTGTTGCTGCCGTTGTTGTTGTGCGCGTTGCATGCGTCGCATTGCGCTGATAATGATGAGGTCGCATCAGTTTGCGTCGCCTGCCGCTGCCGCTGTTGTTGCTGTTGCTGTTGTGCCCCACAAAGGGATATTTGCGACGCCATTTGCGGCGCCCGGGTGTTGTTGTCGTTGCTATGCGTGTTGCTGCTGCCAGTGTTGTTGCTGTGGCTGTTGCCGTTGCCGTTGCTGAGGCGGTGACAATTTCATTGAAATTGCTGCTTAAATTGATATTTACACTGCTATTTACACTAGGTGTTGCATGTTGCTGCCGTTGCAGTTGCTGCCGTTGCAGTTGCTGCTGCTGCTGTTGCTGTTGCAGCAACAAGTTGCCCTCGGGCATTGCATGTTGCAGCGTGTGTGTTAGGCAGACTAGATGGATGCATAAATGCAGCAATTTTGCTGCTGCTGCTGTCCAACTATTTCGCTGTCGTTTTTGTTTTTGTTTTCGTTCTCGTTGTTGTTGTTGTTGTTGCTTTATTGACGCGTCTGTCATTTTGACAGTTCGCCTGTCAGACGCCGACATATTTCACTTGTTTTTATTTTTTTCGAAAAAAAAAATTAATTTCCAATTAGTATGCGACGATTTTCATTGATTTTTCACACATTTTCCGACAAGTTTTATTTTCGTTTCGTTTTGTTTTACATTTTTCTTTAAACAGAAAAAAATTTAAAAAAAATTTTAAAAATTTAAAATTTATATTTTTTGACGCGTTTGACAATTGCAGCTTTGTTTTAAAATTTCCATTTTGTATTTTATTTGTAAATTTGTTCTTATTTTATTTTTCGCAGACTTCAAAGAGAATCTATTTTCCATTGCCCAATTAGCTCAGTCAATAAAAAAGAATAAAAAAAAAGAACGAGTCGAGCAACGTTTCAACAGTTCAAATTGTTAAACAAAACTTTTGACAATTTGTAAATAAACAGAAAATAATTTACAATTTCAGTTCGGCGCAAAGCCAAACAGATAAATATATAGACAGACAGATGGGTGTGTGTGTGGGCCCTGGTAAACTAATTAGTAAAGTTCTACACATATAGAAAGTAGAAGTAAATGAAAGACTTGAGGGTGCCCTGTAAAAATTCTTCAAAGTTATTTCCTAACTTTAAATTGTAGAAGACGAGTCTACATAATATCACAGTTTAAGGCGTTGAATGTATTGTAAGTTAGGGTCTATTACAGCAGAATGTACTCTAGTTTATAGTCTATGGTTTCAGTGCAAATTTTTCAGCAAACTTTTCCCTAATACCTTTCAGCACACTCTACAATTTTACAGGGTATACAAAAGTCAATAAATTTTACTGCAAACAAGTGTGTTACAATTTCCAAGTCTGGTGCCCTTATTTGTTTAGACTAACTCAGGAAATAGCTTCAGACAGAATACTTTTGACAACTGTGGCATAGTTTGAAATCCGCTTTGAAAAAAAGCGATCTTCACTCTTTATATGCGATTATCTTTGGAGATCTACAAAACCCCAAATATAAAACTTATAGTCATACACATGGCATAAATTTGTACCGCAAAACCCATAAACTTGTGTCGAAAACTCAATAATGAAATTGGTTGGGAAGAGATTCTTTGCATCTGTATACTGTCTGTATACAAATCGGAATATCTAACGTCATCGGTTGCTAGCTGAAACTGTTTTCCTGGAAACGCAGCTGCAAAACGAAATTCGCATAGTCCACCATAAGGAAAAGATGATCGTAAACTACAAAGTAGATCTCGAGTATCCGAAAGCAAACAACAACAACAACAGCTCGAAAAAGTCGTGATGTAATAAATTTTCGAATGGAACTGGGCGAGTTAAAAAAAAAAAAAAAAAAAAATCAACAGATTTTCGTATCTCCCAGTGCTATAAAAATCTATGATATCTGCTGAGCCTATGCTGTTGATGATGAACATTAAATATCGAAAAGGGGTGCCCCCCCTTTCGCAATACTAGATAAGGCGGATGAACAAACGATCGTAAATAATCAAAGCTGAACTGACAAATCAGCGAAAGGCAGATCGGCTTGGATTTTCTCTCTCTCTCTCTCTCTCTCTCTCGCTCTGTCTCGCTCTATTCACAAGTGGAAAATTAGCTGGCCCCGTCGTACAATTTTGGAATAAGTGAGCTTTTGTTTTCCTTTGAAATTTGGCGGCTTTTGGTTATTTGATCTTTCTTTTAACAAACCCAACACACACAAAAAAAAAACACAGAAAAAAAAATGAAACATTTTTTTTATCCATAATTTGTTTTGTATTTCGTGTTGTTGTGTCTTCTGGCGTATCTTCCGCCTGAGGTTTCTTAGTCATTGTTCAGTCCCTCCAAGCCTCCATTTGCGGCTACCTAATTTAAATTTCTCACATTACAATTAAATTTCGAGTAGAACACGTTAAGCATTTCAGTTGCTCAACTTTTGGACCGTTTTACCTGGTCGTTTACCTGTTTTCTGTAAGGGGGTACTTTGTACTCTGTAAAGGCAAAGTGCTTGAGCTTGAGCTTGAGCTTGAGCTTGAACTGGAGTCTGGTCTGGCCATATCTGATCTGACAGTTTAGTGCCAAATTAATGTAAAATCTCAAATATGTCAGAATGGTGCACGTATATAATTAATTCCCGCATCGGGCTCAATTGAATGTGACGGACCCTTTTTTTGTGTCGTAAGTGACGCGAATTATTCTCTGTACGTTCTAAAAACTGGTTTACGAAAACTCTTCCAGGGGGTTTACAGGGGGAACACGTACGTAATTCGTGTGGCTGAAGAATTTCACGCGTGGAATGTAAAACGCCGAAGCAGCTTCTTCTCGGAGTCAGCAGACTCTTGTAATATTTTAAGAGTTTTCTCTTTGTAGATCGTTAGTTAAGATCGTTTTTTTTCTGAAACTAAATTGAAACCTATTTGATTTGTATAACCCATTTTCCGTCTATTATAAATCTTTCCAATTTCTTCACTCCAAATCGAAACCTGCAGAGACTTTTCAATTTTCCACCTGCTCAGCGCATACGTCTTCATTTGGGCTGTGTGAGGTGTGTAACCCAATTACAAAACCGCCGAACATTTTGCACATTTCCCGCTGCTGGAAAAACTAATCCATTAACGCCTTGATCAGGCTACCAGAAAAGCAAGAAAAGAGCGAATCATTGGGGTGAGAGAGGAAGCAGCGGGTGCAAAGTGTCGATCGTAAAGTATTTTAATATCTTGCAGTGCATTTGCCATTTGACGAACCAAAAAAAAAAAAAAAAAAGCAACAACCAGGTAAAGCTGCCCGGATGGAGCCACCCGCTGTTCCTTTTGATCAGACTCGCCAGTGCGAAGACCTCATGTTGCGAGGCTCTATATAGGAATGGGGTTCCAATTTGATTTGATTTGATTTCGTTTCGTTTGTTTTTGTTTTTTCTCTCTCTCTCTCTGGCTCTAACAATCTTTTATTGCATAATTGCAATTGAATTGTTTGGCACGTTTCGATTTCAGTTTGTTGTTGTTAACGCTATAAAAAATGGGGAAGTATGTTAATGCTTTGATTTACCAGTTTGCAAACACATCGCGCGAGTCGTCTATGCTAGCTTAATAAATTTTCTTTATAATCACATTGTGTAGTTTTTGCAATTAGAGCTGAAAATTTGTGTGTTTGCTGATGAGGCTCATTTAAGTTGAATAATTTTCCTAAATAGGGGGAACATATATTTGTTTGTGGAAAAAAAGAAAAAACGGCCACATATATGGGGCATGACACAGCGGGCAGCCAAGAGAGATGAAGTGAAAGGTTTTTCCCGCTTAGAATTGGGTCATGGAAATGAAGTTAATGTGGTTTGCTTGTTATTGTTCAGTTTTCTTAGCCTTTTCATTGAGAAGATCAAGCTATAGGTCGTCCAATTAGTGGAGAATATATGTGCGTGTGTATGTACATCTATATTGGGTTATCGTTGGTTATTAATGAAGCTAACTGTTTTGAAAATTTCACTAAAAAGTGTTGTGAAATTTCTAGGAATGCACCCAGCTGAATAATCGATAGTAGTTGCGATACTTATATATCGTTTAAATACTTGTGATTAGTAGAGATTATATATACATTTGTATATCGCTCTGAAAATTGTACTTCTAAATAACATCTCTACAATAGTACAAACTAATCTATCGATAGTAGTTACGATATTTATACATCCCTTAAATATATTTTGCTTGCTTTTAGTGGAGAATATGAATAGTTATCGATGGTTATTTATTAAGTTTGCTATTCTAAAAATTTCACTTGAGCAGGAAATGAAATCTCTGAAAGATAACTAGCTAAACTATCGATAGTATTAATGATAAGCGTCATACAAATCTTGTACCTTCTAAGCTCTTCAATTCCTTCCGCAGAAACTTTCCCCAAACATCCTTTCTACCCCAAAACAGAAGCAAAACTGTCAACACTAATTAGCGCAAAAAAAGAAGGCAAATCAATAATTGGTGGAAATTCGATATGATATATGGCTAACTGGCTAACTGGCCAAGTTGTCCTCTGGCGTCCTGTTTTTAGCTACCAGACTGAAATCAGTCGAGTGTTAAAAATAGCCGCGCCAGCTCATTACGTAGAATTGTCACTTCTAATTAGAACAAATACGGGAAAAGTCAAGATACTCCGGGCGAGAGAGAGAAAGAGTGAGAACGAGACAGAGTGAGAGGGAGAGAGGCAGAGACATATGCCAGGCACACATTGTCAAGATAAAAGCAAAAATTATTTGACTAACAAAGTTGCGGGCACTTCGAGGCGAGTGGCAAGTGGCAAGTGGCAAGCTGCCTGAACTTAACCAAAAGAAACGAGTTTCTGTGGCAAGATCTTAAATTTTGGGCTTAGACTGTGAAAAATTGCAATGCGCGGGGCGAGGGGAAAAGCAGCGAGTCTAAGCCCAGTAGCGCTGGCTACGCATGGCTACGCGTATGTCCGTATATAGTAGAAAATAGAGAAAAAAAAATGGGAAATAATGAGCGCACATAAGAAATGACTTAATCGCTGGCGGCTTGTTAACCCCGCTGCCAACTTTGTAGCCTTGGGGTACTCCTCTCAATGCTGGGGACTACGGGGTGTACGGGTTGCTTTAAGTAGCTGCACAAATAAAGATTTACAGCAATTTACTTGAAGGCCCCCCAGCCCCCCCACCAAAGCCATGACTGCCAGTCAATAATTTCTCGATGCCCCGAAACGCGCGCCATTTGCAGATTATACGGTATGCAAAAGAGAAAGAGAGAGAGAGGGAGAGAGGGAGAGGGGAAGCATAGACAGAGACAGGTAAGTGAAGGACCACCGTCAACGTCTTTGAGGAATTGCATAATTATAGCATTTGCCCAGTCGCAGTCGAACCCCGACAGGCCGAGCCCAGCCAACGGGTCTGCTCTGCTCTGCTCTCCGATCATTGGCCTAGGTTCAGGCTAATTTGTTTAACATACCCCAGTCGGTTGTTTGTCCATATAATCTGGGTAATATAGTACTTAGAGTGTTGCAGTAGTATACTATGTAGAGAGCAAGATGCTGATATCTTCAGTTGAGCTGAACTTTGTATTTGCTAATGAGATAAGTCTCAAGGAATCTTGATAACGCTCTACGATTTGGGTAGCTTTTTAACAAGGGGTTATAAGTTGAGGAATGTGAGAATATGAAGCAATAGCATGAAGAAATTTTGACTGGATTTTATAGGTCTCTTTGCTAGCTCAGTTCCCTATAGAGCTATAGCTATAAAACTTATATTTGTCTACCTAACTTTCAAGAGTATTCAAGTTTCGTTGGCCAAACAAATAGCATAATTTCCTTCTGTAGTATTTTGTTTTTTTGCTTTTAAGCCCCCTAGGCTGCCTAATGTGCATTTCTGTGAGAGTGTGTGTGTGTGTGTTGGAAAGTCAGTCTATGGCTAGACTGAGTAGAGATGGTAAAGGCAAAGAGCTTGTACAAATATTGTAATGGCATGATATTGATCTTGATTGTCAAGATCGCACACAGCATGATCGTCGGCTTGGAGACTTGCTTGGAGAGTTGGAGACTCGCTCTCTGTCTAGTCTTAGAGTTCAAGCAAGTTGCATTGTTTAACTTTGACTTTGTGTCAGTTTTGTGCCGTGGCAGATAACGATCTCAGATCGTGGCTCCGTCTGCCAGTCGACTGTGTCATGTGATTAATCGTGTGTGTGTGTGTGTGTGTGTGGGAAAGGGTTATGCTGCGACATAGTCGGCAGCAACATAGAAAGTAGCACTCATATGCATATGAATCAGTACTCCGGTACTCGGTACTCGGCACTGACAATCACTCGATCGCCTCGATCGGGGCTCAACAACTGCCTGGCACTTGTCTGGCAGCTGCTGCAGACTTTCAAACTGCGATGTCCATTGAGTGACAGGAGCGTATTGAGAGAGTACGACTAGGCGCCATCAATTGAGGAAGCAATTAAATAGAAATTATAATCGAACTCTCGATCGCCATCGATCTTCATGATGAATACCAGATGTGCCGCCGCCCCGCTTTGCCAAGCGACAATTCAGATTTATGTGATGGAAGCTAATGTTCAATTTGAATGGGAATAATAGACGCACCCATGGCATAAAGATGTGTGTGCAATTTGACGCGATCATCGCGATCAGAATCATTTGGCAATTGACTTCAATAGATTCCCTTTGAATACTCTAAATTGCTAACGATCCAAGCTACTGCAATAGTCAATACTCCCATTGGAATGCTGTTGCGAAACATAGGGTGATCGAGTTTCGTTATGCCTGAGGATCGGCTCTTGACTACAGGCTTTTCGGCTTTTTCGGTATGCCAATTTAAGTTCCTGTTCTTTTTTTGCTTGATCTTTGATCTACAATTTGAGACGCAGCGCAAAAGAGTTCGAATCGCAGTGAGGGAGGGAGAGAGAGAGAGCGAGATCACTTACTGAGCAGGGCGGCCGTTAGATCAACTCGATGCGATCTTTGTTTTTTTATTTAGGGAGTTAACTGCGCATAGTTAGAACTTGTTTTTGTCGGAGCATCATCGGCACGGCGTCCCCAAGGGATGGGGCAGAGAACAATGGAGAGGCGCCGCTTTCAAGTTCAAGTCGCCGTCTCCGTCGCCGTCGTCTTTGGTTGTTGCGATCGATGACGATCATCGACAAGGAGCGCAACTAATTGGGTCAACCGGTCTGCGGCTGGGGCCCCGCAACATTTAATTGGATTACCGCCTTTTCATTATACTCCGTTCATATTTATTTTGTTCTCTGTTTTGGCAACACGCGTCGCACTCGACTCGAATTGAGTCACCCCAAATTTGTTTCTATGTTTTGGGAGGGGTTACACAGTAAAGAAAAAATGAAAAAAAAATGCCACCTTTATTTACAAGTCACAAAATAGAAAATAAAAACGAAACGTCTACGGAATTCCGCGCTTATCAATCTGTAAACATTGCCCGACTGCGCCGTGTCATCTGGCAATGTAATTCAGCTAATGGAAAATCATCTTGTTGTCGTGTCTTGTAAACTTTTATCTGTCAAGTTGGGCAAATAGTGCATTGAAATAGTGAAGCCAGACAAAGCGAACTACTGTCTCAGAGCTGGAGAGTTTGGAAGTGCAGCAGGAGAAGCCAAGCTGAAGTTATTCCCAGAATATAACACAAACTAGTTGGAGAGCGGAAGGCATAGACTAGAAGAGAGAGAGAGAGAGATGGAGAGGGGGCCGTAGACGCTGCTCATCCACAAATCTCTGCAGTCTAGCCTCAGCTTGCCCATTAATCATCACGAATGTCCGAGCCCAATCATCACTTGCAGCAACAACAACAACAAGAGCTACAACATTAACTACAACAATCGCAGACAATCGGCGCACTAAGTAGAGCTCCAGGGCGTTCCACACACACACGCACACACACGCACACACTAATGAGTTATGGCTCTTACTTCAAGAGGTGCCTTGCGTAATCTAGCCAGTAGTATTATTAGTCGTAGTAGCAGACGATTTCGACGCCGATTTGCCACTACTTTGGATTATTAATTAAGCAGCTTAGCTTTGATTCTCTCCCCCTTATTACATATGTAAATTTGATATATGGGTTACGAAATCGTTTATAACGAAATTAATTTATAGCTAGAATTTTTTGCGATTTCAAGGGAAAAAAAAAATTTCAATTAAATTTTTTTTCGGAAATTCAAAAGGTAAACGTGGGAATTCGTTGATTACATGGAACCATGGAATCAACTAACAAGAAAACGTTTCAAAACTGATTTATCACTTTGATTTGCAAACGATCGACTGGGATCTTCAATCGGTTTCTTAAGAAGCTTTCAATAATTATTGGGAAGTGGAAATTACATGAAGGTTCCCATGACAAATGTTTCATTAGCTGCCTAATCAGCTTATTCATTAGCGAATCTATTGAATATATTAAATTATTATTTATTTATATTTTGATTAGACACATGTTTTTTTTTTTTGGCTGCAACTATCAATCATTTTTTTATATTTATTATTTTAGTTCTTCACACCTTTTGCATGGAAATTCTTCTTACAATGCAATGCAGCAATACGCCCAGTTAATGAACACCTTGCTGCATTGTATACATTTGATCGTATTTGGGGGCGTGTCACGATTCGATCTGAGAAGATGGTTGTAGATCAAGCGCGCGCGATCATCAAATCAATTTTCATTCTTTGCATTGCAAATTTCTGCCTTATCAACGGCGTCGATCGATTTGGTTCCGTCCAAACGATCGATGAAGTCGCACGGTACACAAATCAACATAATTGCTGCACCGGCGCAGCGCACGAGCGACCAGAAGGAAGCAAGAGAAAGACAGAGATAGAGATGGAGAGAGTGTGAGTGTGAGGAGAGGAGAGGCAGCTTCTTCAAGTTCCACACGCAGAAGACAACTTCACTCCGACTCCGACTTCAACTGGAATTGAAGACGCGCGATCGATCGATCGTTGAATCGATCCAAGCTGAAGCTGAAGCGCCAGTCACGTTGCGCGTCGCGGCGCGTGCGTCGCAAATCAAGTGCAAAAATAGATCAATCAAGCAATCAATCGAATCGCGCTTCAATCACCGTGCCAAATGAAAAGGTTTTTCATTCGCCTCACGTCGCGATCAATGGGAAAAATCGCGATTTGCCAGAAATAATAAACAAATTCAACATTTTTAATGCTGATTCGATTTTTGTTCTTTTTTTTTTGCAATTTCCGTAGAAAGATGATTTGCTGCTTGGCGCGTTGGTGTTTCTTTTCGTCTTTCTTATGGTTTTTATTTTCGCATTTGGCATAAACAAATTTTCACACAAACACGGGCAAACACACTAACACACACACACACAGACGGCAACACGATATTCGATTCTCGATTCTCAGCGATTGGCAGCGACGCAGCCGAAGAGATTTTCATGAATCCAAACGCGCGCGTCGTCTCGTTGCAACTGATCGCAATTGTCCCAATCAGAAAACGAAGAACCCCAAGCGCGTTAGCTGCTTGTTCGCTTCGAACATGTTGCGAGCGCGTGTTGCTGGCGCACATGTTGCTAGGCGGCTAGCTTGCGGTACATGTTGCGGGAACGACAAGTGTAGAAAAAATACTGCATTTTCAAAAAATAATTGGGGCTATACCACACAAGATATAAGAATGACATTTTCTTTATTATATTTATAGATCCTTCTTTTAATAATAAAAAATTTGAAGAAGTGCATAAAGTGTATAAATTGTACAGTAAATTGACCTTCTTTGCTGCTGTCAAGATCAGTATCAGAGTTTAAACTTTCTTATGTTTAGTACACCAAACTATATCATATAGCTTAACTGCTTGCCCAATTAGCCTTGCAACCTTTAACCCACTACTGCCAACTAAATTGCTCAAGCAAATGCCTGCATTTTAACACATAAAACTTTGGACTTTATCGAGTACATCCACTTGAGTGTAGCTTCTGCGCCTGTTCCTGTTTATCCGCTGGATCACAACAAACTCGACGCATCTGCTGTGATGCAATGGTGAAAAAACATACAAATAATCTGAAGAAGAAGAAGATGAAGAAGAAGAAGGAAACGTAGGGGGGAAACCGAAAGACACGAATGAGGAAAACATCTTACGATTTTCCATAATCAGCTAGGCGAGGAGGCAACAATGAGAGAGCTACAAATAGCTCCAAGTGCTGCATATGGGCACCGCACCTTGCTACCAGCAGCAGCAGCAGCAGCGGCGGCGGCAGAGGCACTCGAAGTGGACTCAGAGGGGGCAACAACAGAATCAAAGCCAACAATCCGTGCCAGACATGGCCAATGGCCCAGACAGACAGACAGACAGGCGGACAGCGGGGAACGTAGTGAGAGCCGTCTAGGCCAAATGCCTTGGACTGGGCCCCAAACCGAACCGAACCGAACCACAGCGAACCGCAGCGAACCGCAGCGAGTCCCGTCCGGTGCCTGGCTTTGGCATTCCATGTCACAAACGCAGTTATTTATGCGCTTCAGACGCTTCAGACGCGATCCGACTGCCGGCAGTTCTATGACAATGTCACATGAACATGTCGCCTTAACCTTTCGCGCCAAAAACAAGCAACAAGCACGGCATTTCATAGAGAGCGAGACAGAGAGAGAGGAAGAGAGAGAGCGAGAGGGAAACTTATTATTCGCGTCTATGGAAAAACTGTCAATATTTTAATTGCCAAGCCAGAAAACGCAGCCGGTTAGCAGTCTAATCCCCCCCACCCTGCCTTCTCCCCTGCCACTGCCCACTCTCTGCCAGTTGCAGCTTTGTCCACTGCGTGTGTCCGCATTCTGCGGCAAAATCATTTTTCTGCTACTTTTTCCAATAAAGCAAATGGTCTTCGATGCGTGTGCCGCATTTTGATGCAACTCTGCGCCTTTGTTTTTGTTTTTGTTGTTTTATCTACCACTTTTTTTTCGACTGCCTGCAACATGTTTTCGTAAGCTTTTTCCTAAGTTTTCAATGCATGTGTGTGTGTTTTGTTTTTTACTGGAAGCTAAGTGAGCGATAAAAATGTCAAAAGCAACAAAACGCTCTTGAAATTATGGCCTTATAATCGAGCTGCGTTTTCTTTTTCCATTGAATCGGGCCGACGACAACAACAAGAGTGAACGAGAGGGAGGGAGAGGGAGAGAAAACTTAATTAGGGCTCTATAGAAATTACGTATGCTAAATGGATGTGGTGGCCACACAGCAACAAACGCAGGGTGTGTTGCGCCCAGACCCAGACCCAGACCCAGTTCCAGTTCCCGTTCCACTTGCAGTTGCATTGGCAGTTGCCGTACCCCATACCGAATCAGTTCAGGTCTCTGGCTACTCTACGCACTCGAAAAATAGCAGACAATGTGAAATGAGCTCAACAACTCCATGAGTAAATCTTATCAATTTAAACAATTAAAAAACATGAGTAAAATCTATAAATACCAAAAATGAATGAGGGGAGCAAAAAAAGAAAAAAAAAAGCCTTGGCAACTCTTACGAAATTATGAAAGGCAGCACGGCCAGGGAGAGGGTAGCTGAAAAACAAGGTTAATTGTGGGCGCAGGCAGCAAAGATGTGAGTACAGATGATGCCATCTCATTAAACGATTATGGATGGATCGTATGCATAGCTTATAGAGACTATGAATGACTTATGTATGGGGTTCCATCAAGAAAACTTGCGGGTCTAATGCAATAAATAATGAAGATTTGTTAACCTTAGTGGGAAAGTCTTTGCCTTTATTGTTATTAGAGGATCACCAGCTCATCCATTCAATCTATTGTCAAATTGCATACTTATCCCAGGATTTCATACAGCAAACATTTCATACATTGATCATACAACTTATTTCTTCCATTTCCCCCCTCTTTCTATAGCTTCTCTGGGTTCCCAAGAGACTTTGTGTCGCCTTTGCTTAATCCGCCGCATCTCGAGTGCAAAACACACCCCACATGCCCCACCTGGCATCACCTGCCTGGTTCGTTGTCAAAGTCAAGCCCACGAAATAGCGAAATCACTGAGACACACACACACAAATCTGTTAAACCTCTAACTGGAAACTAACAATAAGTAAACGTAAAGATTTAAATCAGCTACAGATTTGTTGCGGTTCCGACAGCCAAACTGGTAGAGAAGCAAATCAGACATTCATAGATTCATAGAGAACCAACTACATATAGCATATGGCATATAGCATATAGCATATACTCGTATAGCTAGGAAAGGAAAAACTGGAAATCCTACACAGCGACAATTCAGTGTGCAAATTATCAAAACGCCAACATCTTTTTGACAAACTGCGAACAGGCCGCTGTAGCTGTAGCTTTCTTCTCGCAACTCCCTCTTCCCCCTTTTCTACACACGAAATATGCACAACTCTGGTGGTGTCTCTGGTGGTCCGCACAGAGAAGAGAGCGCACGAGTCGCAGTCGCGTTCAAAGCGTTTTTCTTCTTTCTTGTTCTTTCTTCATTTTTTTGATTTGTTGCGATCGCAATCGTAACTTTGACTTCGACTTCGACTTCGACTTCGACTTCGACTTCGGGTTGGACTTCTCTCTCTCTGCTTGGGCCGAGTCGGTGGGGAATTATTTACGGAGCGTCGGAGCCCATTACACGGCTCGTTGCGAGATCAGTTCAGCGATTGACGTGTCTTACTGTAATTTTTCATGCAATGATCTCTTCTTATGGCAGCGTCTTCGTCTTCGTCTTCGTCTTCGTCTTCGTCTTCGTCTGCGTCGTCGTCATTCAACGCATCGTTGACCTATTGAACCATAATGTATGCGCACATGTGCCGAAAGGATCCTCGCGAAAAGAGAGAGAGAGAGTGGGAGAGTGGGAGCGAGTGAGGAAGAGGGAGCATTGCGGTCTACTACCAGTCACGTTTCAAGTAGAACCTGTTCTTGCCGCTACTTTTCTCGCATGAATCATTATTTGTTGTGCTAAGCTCGGGTAGGTACCGAGGTGGGGGGAAGTGCAGAATCTTTGGGACAGCTGCAAGTTTGGCCAGTCTCGTATGTTGGAGGACCCTCTGGGCGCGGAGTTGCCTGCCTCGTTTGCGATCATTTGTGATTGATACTATTTATTGGTTGTTTGCTCTGAGGCTTGGCTCTGCGTTGTCGGGGCCGGTGCCAAAGACAGTAAACGACGGTTTACGCATGTGTTTTAGGGTTGTCGAGTGGCCTAAACAATGGAAGAAGGTTGGTCAAGGAGCTGCCACAGGTCTCTAGACTCTGGAGAGTGGAAATACCATTTTTTTGTGAAAGTTTTGAAGGTAAGGAAAGGCAGAGGTTCTTAAAAACTTTCACATGATATATGTGTGTATAACAAAGCGAATCCATCAAATTTATAAGGTTTATAAAGAAGGTGCTGAGAAGTTTCAATTGGAGGCACCTTTTCAGAGGTTTTGATCTTTAAGGAAACACATATTTCTTAAGTCTTTCTAGATTGTTTCGCTTTGAAATCTTTGCTTAATTGGAATTAGTTTACAGAGGATATTTTAGTTCCTTGCACCACCTGGCAACCCTGCTCGGCTAGCCCACTCCCATACCGCTGCTGGTACCTGCAAACTTCCCCTAGCTTATCCATTCAGTTTCGCCCAGCTCGCTGTAAGCGTGTCTATTGATGAAAGAATTTCTCCAGCGGCTGTGGTTGCCACTTTATTCAATTTCGAGCTTGGGCAGCTGCATTGGCGACTGCACTTAACTAGCCTGGCTTTATTATAGATTTTATACTAGCATGTACTACTCGTCGCTGGGGTCTCGTCGCTGTTTATCTCTGCACATGTATCCGCGCGCATCCGGCGTGCTTCGCTTACCGACCGTGCGAAAAAGTGGGCGTCCACGGGTTAGCGCAATCTTCGACCTTTTGATCTGTTTTCTACGCGACCAAACGCTAGCGGCTGCCCCAGCCTCAGCCCCAGCCTCAGCCTCAGCCTCTGTGGCAACATTCGCTCTCTCGTGTGTGTGTGAGCTAAGCTAAGCTGAGCTGAGCAACATTAGAGCGTAGCTTGCTGCAACTTCCTTTGCGTGCCAAGTGTAAATGCATTACACTCGAACGTTACCTTAAATGTTGTTCCCCTTCCCCTTCCCCCTTTCCCCGCACCGTCCCGTACACCCCTCCATCTCCTACCGCCTGTCGTCTTGATTTTAATTGATTTTTTCGGGCCTCTTGCTAAATTGTTGTCGGCAAAAGCTTCAGATGAGAACATGTTGCTGTGGGCGAAAGTTGCAACGGCAACGGTTGCTGTTGTTCGCAAGCAGCGGTTGATCTGCCAGAGGCGTGCAAGGGGTTGGTTACGGAGGGGGGCGGGAAATTGTCTAGTTGAAACTTTTATATGTTTAAATTTATCAGAAATATTCATATGTGCCATCTGCAAGCCAATAAACTCTTAGTAGGTATTAGCATTCTAGTTTACTTCGATCTGTCTGTATGAACACCTTAATTTCAGAAACTATAAAAGCTACAGCCAGCAAACTTGGTGACAATACTCTTAATACAAGCAAGAAAAAACTGCTATAAAATTGAATACCCTTCCGTCTCTATAAGTGTAAAAGTCTACCTATTCTTCTACACTCAAATCTTAACTTAAATATTACACACCAAATCCGTTAAGCTCTCGTCTTTTTATGAACCTTCTGCAGTGCATTAAATTGATTTCCCACAGTTCTCGAAGTCAACTCACTTAAAAAGCTAGAAAGTAGCTATACAACCCACAGTCATATATCATTTATAGAGCTTGACAAATCAAACCGAAACGCAGGCCTGCAACTTCACAGCCTCTGTGGTTGCAACTGTGCGAAAGAGATGCAGCGAATTTATGGCGCCTGTCATCATTGAAATTAGCAATTTTATTTAATTGCAATTTACTTTTATTGGCCAAACAACAATTTCCGCTAGCACGACTGACGACTGACGACGCAGCGGATGATATTGGCCAAATGGTTTTTGGCCTGATGAGTTTCGTTCGGTCTTGGTTCGGTCTTGGTTCGGTCTTGGTTCGGTTTCTGTTTGCAGGTTGGAGGAGTTGTTAATTGCACCTGGTGATTTACGTTGTCGAGTGTCAATACACGCAATGTGAATGGACTCACTCGACTCAGTCGAGCGAACGACGTGCGCACTTTGATTAAATACATATATTCATTGCGTGTGAGAGAGCAAGAGGCAGGAGCAGGGGCGGGGCACAGGGAGGGGAATTGATGTAGCAAGGGGCGTTGCGCAGCCATTAGAAAGTGCATTGGGTAACGCCCACTAAAAAAAATAGGGGGGCCCAGAGGCTGAATGAGTTCAGGCCGTCGCATCTAGCCAAATGCATTTGACATGTTTTGCGGCCACATTCTGTGGACATAAAACTAATGGCGATTTCGTTCGTTGGGTCGCCTCTTCGTGTGTGCGTGGTGTGTGTGTGTGTGTGTTAAAGTACCAACTATTTGGTTGGAAAGTCTTCTTTTTTACTTTTTAATTTTACGATTTTTTAATGCTGAAAGCTTCTAATAACCGTAAAAAAAGAACGGGCCCGACAGTTAACTGGTTGACTGGGAGAAAGAGCTGAACGAGCTGGGGGCGCAACTCTCAGCGGATGAGTCAAAAAGCTTTTCATTCACGCTTCAGGCAAACTTGAAAAAAGTGGAAAAAATTATAAGGTTGTGAAATATTTGGCAAATTCAAAAAGAAAACAATTTAAGAAGAATGGATCTATACATTAGGTAGAACTACATGGAGAAATAGTTACAAATTTATTTGTTCATTAAGAAAATTAATAGGAATATAAATTTATTGAAATATTGAAAAGAATTAAATTTCCATAAATTGAAAAACTAATTTATTAAATTAATATAAGCAAATAGTAATCAGTTTATACCCTGTAATTGGTAGCGAAACTCTTTTGAAATGTAGAAACTAATTTCCTTAAGCAGAGGGTATATTCATTTTGGCCAGAAGTTTTCAACGCACCTTAGGAGCCATCTGCAAGCCTATAAAGAATATATATTCTATATCAGCATCAAAAGGGGAGTCGAACTGGCCATGTCCGTCTGTCGTTCTGTCCGTCCGTCTGTCCGTCTGTTTGTTGCAATGCAAATTAGTCTCGCAGTTTTAGAGCTATCTCGATGAAACTTGATGTACATGTTTTCTATCGCTGTAGGCTGTAAATAAGTCGGAATGAGCCGGATCGGACCGATATATCGTATAGCTGCCATAGAACCTATCGGCCGACTATAATCATTTTTCAAGATATCGCTGTGAAACTTTTCTGATGTATGTCTAAGTATGTTGTCCATTAAATACAATGCAAGTTTTATTAAAATCTGACAGATATATCATTCAACTGCCATAGAACCTATAGGCCGATTTAATATTTGGAGTAACTGCAAAGGTATGAAACCTTCGTATAATCCTTCGGCCTGCCAAAGGAAGCCTTTCTTTCTTGTTTTTACTAACTCAATTGAAATGAACAAATTGTATTCAGTTTATACCCTGTAATTAGTAGCTAAACTAAACTTCACAAAAGTAAAACAAAGTCTGAATACCTTGCATGGCTTCACGCAGCAAATGCATTAGTATTGGTGAGCTTTCCAAAAGCTCATGACATGCTGTGTGTCTGTGTCGCGCTTGCATGATTTGTGTTCGTGTGAAAGCACAACAAAAATGTCACCTCAGCTGACATAAATTGCTTTATGTGAATTATATACAGGGACCACACGGGCTCGTTTGGGGGCTCTTAGAGCAGCATATGACAGCTGGCCAGGAGACACACAAACACACACGGACCGCTTTGAAGTGCACAATGCAACAATGTGAGCAACTGTTGTTGGCCCCGCTCTCTCTCTCTCTCGGTCTATCTCTGTCTATCTCTGTCCCACTCTGCATTCTACACTCCCATAAAAAATGTTGGCAACTTTATCAAGTGTACAATTTAAATGTCAAGTTGATGACGTTTCGTGTCTCTTGGCTGGAGCAGGCTGAGGATGTTGGCGTTGTGCATCTTGTCGCTGTTGTTGTTGTGGTGGACCACAACACCAAGACAGATGACTTTAGCAGCAGCTGGCAAAACGCTAGGCCTCGAAACGGAAGTGCAGCAGTCTAAACAAATTTATATGGAGTACGAAATGCATGGGAAGTGCTAATCGGGCGCAGCACGAAACACGAAGATGGCAAAGTAGAAGATGTGGTAACAGGGAAAGATGCAGCAAAGAGAAAATAAAAGAAAAAAAAAAAAAGAAAAACCTAGACTCATCATGGGATTGTGAAAAAAATTGCATATATTTAGATGTGGACTAGTTGCCCACGGGGGTTTATCATTTACACCGAACCGATTGAGACTTGAGGGAAGTTGAGATAAAGCGAAGTAAGTTCAGTTTTAACTAGTTCATTTGGGTCGATAATATTTCTTTAAAATATTTTATATTTTTTTATAATTAAAACTCTTACATTTCCTTTAACTTGTATACAAATATGTCAAGATTTTTTAAATCAAAACTTATATAATAAAGACAAGCCAAGTAATTCGTGATTTCTGATATTCTTAACAGGCAAATTCCATTTATAGTTTTACCATTAGCTAGTCAAATATCTACTAAATGTACCTGCAAAATTTCCTTAATATAGGCCAAGCCATTTTGCCCTGATTCAACATTTAGGAACTTCTCACATTTCATATTTCTCCTTCACTCTGATTTCATTTTGAATTCTCCGCTCTGTTTAAAATTGTGAATGATTTGGTGATTCATCAAGCAAACCGCAGCAACACAATGAAATCACGTGTAAATTAACGCGAAAAGGGGCATTGCTCGTTAGGCTAACTTTATACTACATGGGTCGCGTATGCTTGATCTGTCCGTCTGTCCGTCCGTCCGTCCGCCTGTCCGTCTGCCCGTCCTTCTTCTCGTCAGTTGGTCTGTCGATTCGTCTGTCTGCCACATGCAAAAGGGCCCGACCAATGCTCGAGTGTAACAAGATCATTAACTTGCCGCATGCTGCTCGCCCCACAGTAGCCTGAACTAACCCTGCAACCCCCCCCCCTGCCACCCCTCTCTCTCTCTCAGTGAACCCTGCTCGGCTACTGCTACCATAAATAAGCGGGGAATCTCTGTCGTCTGGACGTAGTGTGGCAGCAAAAATTATGACTGAAGCGCAAGCTTGCGGGAAAAACATTAGCGCAGGTTGGACGCGGCATGCAGTGGCAGCTGCAGCAGGGAGCAAAGGGGGTGGAGTAAGGGGGGTTGGCCGAAAAAAAAGAGCGAACAGCGATGTCGTCGTCGTCGTCGTCGTCGTCGTTGAATGTTCGTTATCTTTTTGTTGTGCACCGCCTCGGGAGGTTAGTCACACATGCGCGGTGATAATTCAACACGGCAGCAACGGCAACATTAAATGGTAGCAACAGCAGCAGCGGCGGCAGCAACATGTTGCCGTTGTGTCTTGTTAGTTGGCAGCGGCGCGAAATCGTGACAAAGTGTTGCCATTGTTAGGCGCAAATGAAGAAAATGCCATTGTGGAAAATCTCAGTGCGCGAAAAACAATTGCCCAGTCGATGTTGCTGTTGCGGTTGCTGCGACTGTTGCTGCGACTGTTGCTGTGGCTGTGCCTGATGTTGCTGTTGCTGTTGTCGACTGTTACGCTTGTTGCATGTTCGCTGCCGTGAAAATGTTTGGCGCACGTTTTGTAATCAATCAATGCGCAGTTGCTGCGCTGCTGCTGCCGCTGGAAAAGCGACTTGAAAATTGTTTTGGCCAGCATGTTTCTAGGCGAAACAAAAGCCTAACGAGTTTTCATTTCAACTGGCAGCAAACAAGTATGTGAGCAAAGGATAGAGAGAGAGAGAGGGGGAGAGGAGAGGGAGGGGTAAAGAACAAGGAAGTGTGGGGAAAAGAAAGAAAAAGAGAAGGACAGTCATGAATATATTCATGTGTTTGCTGACATAGTTTGTGAGTATTTATAGAACAGGTGATTGCTTGGCATATAAACACAGTAAGTGAGCCAAGATTTAAGCTCAAAATTGTTGTAGAATATTTAAAAAATTTTATAAAACATGAAAGAAAGGCTAACTTCGACACGCCGAAGGTTTCACACCCTTGCAGTTACTTCAAATATTTAATCGGCCGATAGGCTCTATGGCAGTTTAACGATATATCTGTCCGATTTAAGTACAACTTGCATAACATTTAATGGACAACATACTTAGACATATATCAGGAAAGTTTTACAGCGATATCTTGAAAAATGATGAAAGTTGGCCGATAGGTAGCTATACGATACATCGGTCCGATCTGGTTCGTTCCGACTTATTTACTGTGTACAGCAATGAAAAGCATGTATACCAAGTTTCATCAAGATAGCTCCAAAACTGAGGGACTTGTTTGCAGTGCAACAGACAGACGGACAGACAGACGGACATGGCTAGTTCGACTCCCCTATTGATGCTGATTAAGTAGAAATAAACTTTATAGGGTCGGAGATGTCTCCTAAGAAGCGTTGCAAACTTCTGGCCAATATGAATATACCATCTGCCATGATCCATCCATCTCCATATTAAAAAATTTTTAATAACCTTAACTAACTCAGTTTAGCTAAGGCTTTTATTTCATTATTCTTTCTCCTTCTATCTTTTTATAATCTTTTCCTTCTCCTAACTGTCTAAAATTCTCCCAGCCTTGTCAAATATTTTACACCAATTTACACCTGTCTGTTTACTTAAGCAACTCAAAACTCACACCAGTTGCTTTCCAATAACCATTCAGCCATTTTCCACACTTAATTACATAGTATAGCTTTTTTCACAAAAAATTTTCTCGGCACTCAATGAAAAACCCGGCCGGTCGTAAAGTTATTTGATTTTCATTGAAGAACATTGGCGGCACATGTGAAAAGCCGAGAAAATTGTGCCATAAATTATGAAAATATGTCTAACACCAAGCAGATGAGCAGGGGCAGCGGGGAGGGGGAGAAAAGGGGTCGTTCTTATGAATGAAGTGCAATTCAATTGAAGTTTATTTCACGAGCAGCTCGCGACGGGTTAATTTTATGTCTAGCTAATTTTTATGAACCGCTAAATGCTTGAAAATGTGGAGGGAAAAACACATTTTATAGCTAAAAGCTGCGGCTCAAGCTGCTGTCGAGCTGCGAGCAGAGTTGCCACAGCGCCATTGCCAGCGTCAGCCAGTTGACCCTAATGAACTGACATGGAGCGTGGAACATGGTTTGCCGTTTTGGAGGCAGCGCATCCGCGGGGCGCCTACGATAGACCCCCACACACATAGCCATAGTACGTGTTGCAACTGCTGGAACCCCCACACAAACACACACACACACAGAGATATGCCATCGCTTTATTGACTGGAAATAATTTATTAATTACCTTGTGGCTTTTGGTTTTTATTGCATTTTTGTGTTTTTTCTTTGTTTTTAAATTTTCTAATTAGTTTTCATTTTCCTCAAAAAAAAAAAAAATGTATGTATTTCTCTTCGATTTAATTTTTGGGTGGCATTTCTGAGTGGAGATTATATTTTATGGCTTTTCAAGTGTTTTGTAAGCGTCGTTTTGGTCGCTGATTAGGGCAGCAAAAGTACGTGTAGTGTAAATGAGGCGTAAGCGAGATGCTTTCAAATTGGGCGCATAAAGCGATAGCGAGCGAGATCGAATGGGGTTATACGGTAATTATAATTTAAGTAAGGGGGGAAGATGATGCTTTTACTAGAGCGAGAGCTAAAAGAACCCCTTTAGTATTAGTATTTACGGCGCCAAAAGTGGGCGTGGCAAAATTTTTAAGCAAGCTTTATCTACATGCAATAGTTACCCATATTGTGCCCAAATTTGATAGTCTTAGCTCTTTTAGTTCCTGAGAGCTAGGTGTTCATACGCACAAACAGTTGTATATGGCTGATCAAGCAAGATGCTGATGATTTATAGATTAAAGCTAATCTTGTTTTACATACAATATGCGATTTATACCATAAAACGTCTTAATCTTTCACAACACAATTTCGTATCTCTACGGCAAGTGAATGAATGATATGAAGTCAACTAATTAAGCCAATCACTTAATAAAAATCTTTCAACCTTCTAATCAGATGTTCTAATTTAGCTTAGCCCCAAATCGTTTGGCATGCATGTGGCAATAAATCTCTGTGGCAAGAGGCGGCGGCAAGATGCTAAGCCAAGTCTAAGCCCCAAAAACAAGCTCGACAAAGACAGCGTATTGCAAGCGCAAGAGAGAAGGCAAACAAGGAGGAGGAGGAGAAGGAGGAGGAGCACAAGGAGAAGGAGGAACATTTGTTGGGGCAATTAAAAACACACGACGATCGGCAACGAAATTGGAGACGTGTTTCGCGCTTCGCGGCGCAACGCTGTGTGGACAGTCGTGTGGCATTTGCCGCGATAGGGAAACATGGCCAACCAGGTGGCAGATAAAGAGTGAGCAAAGAAAGAGTGAGAGAGCGAAAGAGCGCGAGTCGCTGGGGCTATAAATTCGCAACAATCAAAATGCCAAAAGTCGAGTGTTTGCCCCAGGCACTTTGAGCAATGAGGCGCAGTTTGAGAGCCACTGACTGTCACGGCCAACTGCCGGCGCCGATAATATTGCCATAAATTGCAGGCCTAAATTGTGAGCAAAATTGTCATCTTCATTGACAATTACATACGCTCTTTTAGCCGCATTCATTAGTGTCAAGTGCTTCCCCGGCACACAAGCATCTGCATGCATGTCTGTGCAGGTCCATGCAGGCCAATGCAGGCATCTGCATGTTCCCATTTGCCATTTCTAGCATTGCATTTACCGCTAGACGAGGCTTTATGTCACATTCGCAAGAGTGTCCATGTGTGTGCGTGCGTGTGTGTGTGTGTGTGAAAATTATTCGAAATTTATTGCCACGTGAGTTTGAGGATCCTCTTGCTCCATTTCCAGTCATCATTGCGCCCGGCCAGATGCGTTGACAGGCCAACAGCAAACGTAGCCACTTGTCAGAGTTGTTGTTGTTGCTCCATTTTGTCCATTTAGACGCTTCTTGATTACCTTGCCGGCGACATTGCGCCGCTGCCAAGTCTTCAGTTAACGTATAGAGTTGCCTGCAGTATACCCTGTAAACGGTTTAGCTGACAGAGTGGATAGCATGGGCAACAGCGGCGGCAGATCTATGTAACAGGCATAGGAAGGCATAACAGACCCCATAAAGCATAAACATATATCACTGAGCGAGTCGCTTGACCCATGTCCGTCGGTCTGTCCGTCTGTATGAACACGCAGATCTCAGCTATTATAAAAGCTAGAGACATCAAATTTGGCACGCAAATTTCTTTAGTTTGTCTGTTTCACAAGATTGCTTACAATTTTAGATGCCACGCCCACTGCCTACGCAAATCGATAAATACAGTTTTCAATCAAGCTACAACATTCTGGTATCCAGTATAAATGCTTATAGCTTTCGTTTCACCTGCTCTAGTCGATTTTTGTGTGACATCTTTTGCAACTCCAAGTTACAGCGTATCTGCCCGTCGAGCAGGCGCAACTACTCCGCTGTTTTATTTGCCATTTTCTGTCGTCTCTTTGGCAATTGTGAAAAAAGATACTTGCAGACATTTTACTTTTTCGGCTCTCTCGTTTTTTTTGCTATAATTTTGTAATTGTTTTGGCCTGGTTAACAACTGAGGCACCAGCAAATTGTTAGCACATGTGTGAGAAACAATTTATGTTACTGAGAAAGTAACTTGCGCAAAGTCATCCAATTAGAATGAGGAAAATATGTTCGATTATTTTGCTGCTGTTGTTGTTGTTGCAACTTTGCATACTTGAGCTTGTTTTGTGTTTTTGTGTGTGTTCCAAAATCTCATGTCGAGTTGCGCATATTTGCAATTAGTCCCGAACTGGGGCACTTAAGGAGCTCATTTGCATTACCAATTTGGCGATTGGTTAGTCATTAGCGGGGACAACAACCACAGCAGCAACAGCAACAACAACAAACAGTAGCACGTGCGTTTTGTGGCCAAACTCCAAAGACAGAGCAAATTTATAACCCACGCAAAAAGATTGAGAAAAAAAGAAGGAGAAAAAACGACGCTTTGCTATCTGAGAAATTAAGCAGCAAACGGCAAATACATTTAGCCGCCGGTCATATTTTGTAATCAGTTCCATTTGCCGCTCACCCAGACATGCCACAACACAGCAAGCACAGCAAGCACAGTGCAACCACAGACAGCATGGAGCCGGCCACAGCAGAGGCTGCTGCTGCTGGTGTCCAGTTTTCAGTTTGAGGCCCAGGCGAAAAACCACTTTGGCAATCCAAGTGGAGCGGCGGTTTTTCGTTGTTGTTGTTCTTGTTGTTGTTACTGCTGTGGTTGACATTTTTATGGACATCGGTATGCCCAGAGTCTGAGAGTCTCGGGTAGAGACCCCCAGAAAATTGAAAACCAAAAAAAAAAATAAACTAACCGATCGACCAAGCGAACGAACGACTATCGTAATGGGAAAATTGTCACTGCGCGCCTTCGATTTGACTTTGGCCCGCTGCCCCGTAGCCCCGTTGCCGATTCACGTTGCGGCCAAACTGATTAGCTCAAGTATTTCAAATATTTGTGTTAAATGCCAGCGAAATCACTCGCAATTGTGATTCGCTTTTTTTTTTTTTTGGGAGACCAAATTGAAGTCACAGCATTGCGTTGGCGGTGCCTTTTAAAAGAGCAAAACGCAAAGATTGCGTCGATAAGGTCAAATAAATTTAACGAAAAACAAGTAAGAATCGCTGCGGGCAAGTTTTGACTGTATAAGACCAGGGATTTTCGAAATGCATACAAAATTGTTATTGCTGAACGCATGTTTCAAAAAAATAAATCAACAAATATAGTTTCGTTGCATTGGACGCAATTAACCAAATTATTGCCTTGGCTAAATCGACATCTAGATTTTATGCAATCGGTTAGGGGGGTACACACCAAAAATGAACTCAAAAGCTTTAGAATTGCGCTTGCCATTTGAATTTGATCGTTAAGTGAGGGCGGTAGGCGTGGCCCAATTTTAAAAGAACTTTAGAAGCTTGGAACTCACACGAGTTTTGTTAGCACATTTGTTGGCACTAGCTCCTTTAGTTTCTAAAATGCACACGTTCATTCAGACGGACAGATGGACAGACGGACAGACGCACCAAGATGAAATACTTACAATTCATAATTTAAAAATAACTTACAATTTAACAAAGGTTTTTAAACAAAGTTCAATATGATGATACAGCTACAACATCCTTACCTATACCTTCCCTCAAGCTCCAAGCTTCTAGCGGTTCTTTCTATTTTATTTTCCCAATTTCCCAACTTGTTTACTGCCATCACTTTTCATGCCTAATCTCTCATATCTTTAGCTGTTGACTGGGCACTCATTTTTCCTGTGCCTGTGCGTGGGTGTTGCTTATGAAAGTTGCCAGTGTTGCTGCTGCTGCTGCTGTTGTTGCAGCTGCTACTGTGTGCCGCCAAGTGCTACCGTTGTGTGTGGCACAAGAGATCCGAAAATGCAATTGCAGCTTCAATTGCCAAGTGCAAGTCCAGGCCAATTGTCATGGCGGCCTTTCATTGTCATGGCAGCGCGATAGTAAGATGTATCGATAGGAGAGTGGGACGAGAGACAGAGCGAGAGAGGGAGAGAGAAGGGGAGAGCGGGTTGGAACACCCAAACTGGCTGCGGATACTTTATTGCAATTGTTTCTCTTTGTGTTTGTGTGTGCGAAGATTAGAGTGTCAGATATTTTATTGCCTTGGCCAAACGTGTTGGCAGCCAGTGCCTCTCAAACTGTGGCGCGAGCATGCTTAATTATCGTCAGCCTAAATGGGCTCTAATGACTTTGGGCATCGGCTTGCAACATGTTGCAAGCGACAACAACAACGCGCTTCTTCTCAAATTTCGTCGCTTGACCCTAATGCGCCGCCGTCGTTGTCGTCGTCGGAATGCGACGTTTTTATTTATTTATTTATTATTATTTATTATTTATTATGCATTTTTTTATGCTCTTTTTTAGTTCTCGTGTCAAACAGATTTTTGAACTTTTACGCTGTCATAACTTCAGTTCCAGCTGGAGACTATAAATCAAATTGCAGTTGCAGTTGTTGTTGTTGTTGTTGCTGTTGTGGTTAAGGCCCGCAATTGTGGTTCTCCTCTTGTGGGTTAACAAACAAATGTATTACGAAACTGCGATGCGGGTTGTCCAGTTTAATAACAACTTTATTACCGTTATATTTAAATAAAAAATAAAAATGGCATAAAAATCTTATTGAAAAAGGCAAAGGGGATTACGAAAACAGGTTGATAAAGACAAATATTTTATGTGTAACATATTTTAACTGGCGGTTAGAGCAATATACAAAATAATTGCTAAACGATTTATAAATTAAAATATTATTTTAATTGCGCAGCAATTTAAGTACGTAAAATTTAAAATAAAAGCGTAATAAAAATATAACTGAAAATTCAAAGAGGATTGCGAAAACTAGTTGGTATTGGGAATGGAAAATTGTATGTAAAATTTAACCGGCAGTTAAAGTATTTAACATTATAATGGCTAAACGATTTATGAATTTAAATATCGTTTTAATTGCAAAGTGTTAAAACAAAAAAAAAATTGGTATGAAAATATTATTGAAAAAGGCAAGGAGGGTTATAAAAATAGTTTGATAATAAGACAGAAACATTTTATGTGAATTTTAACCAGCAGTTAGAGTAAGAAACTCTATAATTGCTAAGCGATTTATGAATTGAAATACTATTTTAATTCCAGAGCGATTTAGGTACAAAAAATGAGAAATAAAGTGGTTTTTCTATTACCAAATTTAGTTAGCCAGTTACAGTAGATAACAAGCTTCGGCTTAAGTTAACTTTAACTTTATCAAAGTAATCCCTGCATAATAATCTAGTAATTACTATATAAAAGCCGCCTGCATAAAGTATATTCAAATATATTCTTCCCACTTGCATCATACAGTTCAAATTGCTCATTACACTGGACCATTGTAAGCTGATCTTGCAGTTCTCCTTGAGGTACTTCAAGTTTGTATGCTAGTTTTTTTTTTTTTTGTTGTTCAACTATTTTCAACACCGTTTTTCCTCTAGACAATGGACAAACGGCAAACGGGCCGGGCGCACAAAGTGCGCTCAAATAACAATTTATTGTTGAAGTCAGTTGAAAGAAAAACCTCTTCATCGTGCGTGTCTTCTTCTCATAGCTTCTTCACTGGCAAAAGGTGTTGTACTTGAACAAGAACTCGGATTGCATAACCCAAAAGGTTGTCTATTCAGTACACAAACACCCATAGAGACGCCTGTCTATGTAGGTATGTCTTGGGTAGTGGCAAAAATCTTTCTCAGCTTCTTCGACTGTCGACTTGAACTGACATTTTACTGTGGCTTGCCTTTTGTTCTAAGCCGGCAGTTAATTAGCCAATAAGTTACGGTCAGTTGTGTAATTGATTTTCCCAAGAATTGCCATAGACTGGAGGCTTCTTCGAGCGGGGGGGAAAGTCTAAAAACACTTGAGGATGTTTGAAAATGAGGCAAATTCAATTACGTGACGTTCGGAAGATTGACCGCATTTTTCTCGCGTACTTATGGATGGGGCAACTACAGACACACATTGTACACACTGATTTACATCTGGTTTTCGTGGGTGCAACCGCAACCTAGATCTATCTATTAGGGGGGCTTACAAACAAATTAGGGGCATGCCACACATGCAACGTGCAGTATTTCAATAATTTCTTTGTTCCTAACCGCACTTGGGTGAAATCTGTGCGGTGAAGTGTGTGTATAGAGCGGAAGTAAAGGTTGTACCGGAATTATGAAAACATGAACGTGTAAAAGATCAAATATTTGTATACCCTTCGATCATTGGAAATGATTAGAAAAGGGTATGTTTACTTAGGGCTAATGTAAGTAGCAGGCATAGGGAGCTGAGGCAGAATCCACGTCAGGCTGACAAGCCGAGTCAATTGAGACATGTCTATCCGTCCGTTTGTCCGTCTGACCTTCTGTTCGTCTGGATTTTGAAGATTAAAGGAGGTAGAGTCACCAAATTTGGAGACATCTCTTGTGTGAGTTCTTAGCTGTGAAGGTTTTTTTTTTAAATTGGGCCACGCTCACTTCTAACCCCACAAAACGATTAAATCTGAATAGGAGCGCAATATAATAGCTACAGCATTCAGTTTTGCTGTGTATAATGAACATCCCCATTCAGATACGAGTGGAGCATATATATGTATATAAATTACATTGTACTCACCCTCACAGGCCACTGCATCACGAGGGTCCTCCTCATCATGATTGTCGCTCAGCTCCTCTTCCCACTCATCATCCTGTTCGGACAGCAATTGCAGTGCAGCCAAATCCTCGCGCCTCTCGGCATGCACATTCATGCCAAAGTAACCATCCTGGCACTCCTGGCACTTGACACCTATGACACCTGGTTTGCATTCACATTGTCCTGTGCTGGCATTGCAGTTGTCCAGCACAGCGGCGCCTAGGGCATCACAATTGCAGGGCAGGCACTGCAGTTCCACATGGGCAAAGCCCACGTCGCAGGCATTGCATTTCTGGCCAGCAAATCTGGGACGGCACAGACACTGACCATCGGCACTGTCACAGAGTCCACTCTCCGAGCCCTCGGCATAGCAGTTGCAGGGCTCGCAGCCCACGGCGGGATCACCCCAGTAGCCGAGCTTGCAGCGTTCGCAGTGCCAACCTTCGGTGTTGCCCAGGCAAGTGATGCATTCGCCTGTGGTTACGTTGCACGGGCCACCGTCGCACTCGCAGCGTCGACAGCTGTTGCCCAATTGCAGCGGATTACCATAGTATCCATCGTCGCAGACCTGACAATGATCGCCCGTATAGCCCTCGGGGCATTGTGTGCAAATATATTCCGCATGCTCCACTACTAGACCGGACTGTGGACTCAGATCCATGTAGTTGTAGCTCTTTAGCTGGCAGCTGGGCGAGAAGTTGTTGGACTCCTCCGCCATGGGGCAGGCGCAGCGCTTGCAGTCGTGTGGCGTGCCCTGCAACGGGTTGCCGTAGAAACCAAGCTGGCAGCGCTCGCAGCTGCAAAAAGACAGAGGTCTATGAGGTGCGTGTCTTGGCTAAGCGCAGTTTGTTTATGCTATGGTGAGTTTAGTGTGTATGCAAACCAAACTTGGTGTGTCTTAGCTTAAGTGGATTGTGTAATGGAAACTAGTTATGGAATGTAAGAAAAGTGGATGGTATTTTCTACTTGTGGATTGTATTAACTAGAATTTTTGATTAGTCAGAAACTTTATGTGGCATGTGTACGTCTTGTGGATGTTATGTTGCCTTGTTGACTGCAGTTTGTGTGTGCTGTGTTAAGTTTAGTGAGAGTGCAGATCAAATGTGGTGTGTCTTAGCTAAAGTGGAAAGCGTTTAAGAAACTAGTTATGGAATGTGAGAAAAGTGAATGGTATTTTCTACTTGTGGATTGCCTGTGGATTGTATTAACTAGAAATTTTGATTGAAGCCTGAAACTTTATGTGGCATGTGTACGACTTGGGGATGTTATGTTGCCTGCAGTTTGTGTGTGCTGTGGTGAGTTAAGTGTATATGCAAACCAAATGTGGTGTGTCTTAGCTAAAGTTGAATGTGCTTAAGAAACTAGTTGTGGAATGTGAGGAAAGTGGATGGTATTTTCTACTTGTGGATTGCGTGTTGATTGTATTAGCTAAAATTTTTGATTATAGTGGCATGTAAACGACTTGTGGATGTTATGTTGCCTTGTTCTGAACTCCTCCTTCCCCTTCTCTACTCACCGTTCTCCATAGGTATTATGCATGCAATCGCCACAATTGCCGCTCTGCAGATCACACGAGTTGGAGTGTCCATTGCAGGGACATGGAATACACTTGCCCAGCAGCTGATGATCCGTGGAGTTCTCAAAGATGCGCTTGTACCCGAAAGCGCAAGTCTCACACGACAATCCCGTATAGCCAGGCGGGCACAGGCATTGCTCCACCTGCGTGGTGGCCTTGGCGCCCAACTCAACACCACCCGAATAAATGATCGCCCGTTCCAGCAGCGTTTCCACCTGATCTGTGTGATAGGCAGCGCGTATAAGCAGCGCATCGAGCGACACGAGCACGGAGAGAAATTGCGATCGACTGACAGCTTCTCCATGATATGCTCCGCCCTCGGTGCGACGCAGTCTGGTCTTGATATCCTTGACCGCGGGCGGCACATGATACCAACCCGCCTCCGTTAGGCTGACATTAAGCAGCAGCTCCAAACCGCCATAGGATTCATCTCCGTAGGCAATCTTCAAGCCATTCTTGCCACAAAGGATGACGTCGGGTCCCGTTGTGGGTTTCCCCGACGTGTCGCCGCGCATCACCACCCACGACAATTGCAACTGCAGCCGTGCACCGTAGCTGGTCAAACGATTGCCCAAATAACCCAACGGTGCCTGCCAATAGATGGCCTCCACATCGTCCAACTCATTGGCAAAGATCAGGCGCTTCTCCTCGGCCTCCATGGCTACATGGATCTGCTTGCTGCGCTGTATGTCCGTGAGGCTCCAATCATTGAGTGTTTCGAAGGCCAACGTCTGCAGCTTGGCACTGTGGCAACTCTGCGCAATGTGCGAACACCAGCAACTGCTGCAACCCTCCGGATTCAGTGCGTCCAGATTGTAATAGCCCACGGCGCACTCGGCGCACGTTTCGCCCTGCACATGCGTCTTGCACTGACAACTGCCGGCGCAGCCGCTGCCCGCCAAAGTGCCACGTGCATCGCATTCACAGCGTCGGCAATTGTCGCCATAATAGCCCGGAGCACATTCCTCGCAGCGATCACCCTGGAAACCCTCCAGGCAGTGGCAGGCGCCACCCAGGGGCGCACAATTGCCTGTGGAACGTTGCGGGTTGCAGGCGCAGGGCAGGCAAGGCTCTGTGGCGGCAGCATCCGCTGCGCGATAGTAGCCTGCGGCGCAGAACTCACACTCATTGCCCGCCGTATTGTTGCCACACTCCTGGCAGATGCCACGCTCCAGAAACGCATCATAGCTGCAGCTCTGAGCGTGTCCATTGCACTGACAAATCTCGCACTCTCCGCCCACGCTATACGGGCGATCCTGGAACAGTGGACAACACTGCTCGCACTGCAGGCCGCATGTGTTGTGCTGGCAGATGCACTGCATCATTGGACTCGAGTCCGACTCCGCCACCGTTTCCACACTGCGATCCGCATGCCCGTTGCAGTCCAGGCGCGCGCTCACTCTCAACTGCTTCAGACTGTAGAAACTACGCTTCTCCAGCGACTGCGAATCGAGTAACCAATCCACGCTGTTGTCCAGATTCGCTGTCGAGTGCATACCCTGTAATCGTATGCGCATGAAACGTGCCGTTATGAACTGCATCAGCTGTGGCGTCTGCTCCAAGGCGCCAGGACGATTCTTCAGCAGCGACACATGCAACTCGCCATTCTCCAGCGGCAACGGCTTGGAGAACTGCGTCGAACAGATCACTTCGGTGTCGTTCTGGAATACATATTTGCCATTCTGCCCCGACAGATTGTAGCGACGCCTGCAGTCCGCATCACTTAGACCAAAATATTGCCAAGGTTCGTAGTTAATGCCATCCAAAGATTTCTCCAATATCCACGAGGCTGGACGCGGCGAATTGGCCGATTTGAGCATTACAAAGAAAATTTGATAGGTCTGAAAGCAGGTGAGAGAGGGGATCAGTTAATGTAGGGTATATACGTTACATAGAGAAAGAAAGAGAGGGAGAAAGAATTAATGTAGATCATTATATTTTGGGCATATACGGTATATACAGAAGTGGAAAACTTTTAGGGAAAGTAATAAAATTTTCTTTTAAATTTAAGTTGTAATTTCTAAAAGTCCTAAGCAGAACATTTTTTAGTGGATCATACGTATATCAGATGTTATATCATTTATTTAATTGCAAACAATTTGCCAGATTTTTTCAGAATATTTTCAATATAGTATATTTGGTAAGTTAGAACTCTATCTGCTCTCTCACATATCCCAAGTTTCTGCAAAGGCAAACGAAACGATCCTCCCCACTTGCCTTAAGACTCTCCCCCAACAAATGATCTAGCCCATATTTTCTATATATCAACCATCTCCACTTGCTCACTCCTTCACTCCTTTCCGCTCCCGTGCCATGTCTGCCTAATTTATGCGCTACATTTGCCTTTAAAGTCGCTTGTTATGTTGCGCGTGTGTTAACAAACCGCACTTTGCGTACAGTTTGACAGTCACTGTTTGCGCTGTAAATTAGTCGTGGGGGCCACACGACGCGACGCTGGTTTCCTGTCACTTTACTGCAACTCACTGATGTTTCTATTTAATTTTATATCTTTGTGTGCCAAAACCAAAGCGAAAAACTTTAACCCGACATTGCGGCGCAACGTTGTGTCATAAATTTTCCGAAACTGTCAACAAAAGCGCGGCGAGAAACCACCTAGCAAACGCGCCTGCAACGCCTGCAACACGCCCGGCAGCCGCAGTTGACAAGCGATATTTATACTATATGTATATACACAAACATAACTAAATGTGTGTGTTTGTGGATTTCGTTTTTTGGAATGGCAAATGCCAAAAACGTCGCGTGTTGTGCGACCCCCGATCGATGACAGCAGATCGGAAAATGGAAAACTGCGGCAAGGTGTGGCCGCGGCGGCAGCGCAAGGCAATAATAATTGATTATAAGACGTGGCTAAGCCAGCTGGCGCCATCTAACGAGAGTTTTCTGCACCACACACACACACTAATACACTGAGAGAACTTAGTGTAAGCCATGGCCACTGTTCGTATCTGGCGGCGATAACACGCGACAGGCGACATTGCCGCAACGAGTCTATCAAATTTCAAAAGGTGCACCTTGTTTGCCACTTGCAACATTTTCCGATTTTCAGCAGTTGATAAAACTGCGCAACCGCTGGAAAACAGCCACTGCGCATGCGTGTGTTGTGCCTTCCCTCTCCCTCTCTCTCTCTGTCTCGC
This sequence comes from Zaprionus ghesquierei, assembly GCA_018904095.1. NCBI lineage: Eukaryota > Metazoa > Arthropoda > Insecta > Diptera > Drosophilidae > Zaprionus > Zaprionus ghesquierei. The sequence continues at coordinate 5,882,317 of JAEIGP010000806.1, read as the reverse complement.
TCTGCTTTCGCTTCTTCTGCCGCCGGCAACTTCAATTTTTCTTACGAGTATTCGATTACAGCTGCCAGGCTGAAGACGCAGCTGATAAGATGCTGATTAGACAGAGATATGTCCGATCGGCAGACAGAGACAGCAACAGCAACAGTCGTGGCAGCAGAGCGTAGGAAAATTAGTTGGCAGGCAAATTAGCCCATGTCATGGGAAATTTATTGCGTGCAACGAGAAGATTTGCTTGCATAGCGAATACATTTGAAAGTATGAATGCATTTGCTGCACTTACAAGTGCAACATGCGAAAGAAAGGCGCTTGGAATGAAGAAATTAAATATGATATGCAGAGAAATCAAGTAGATCTTAAGTAGAATGATTTATTTAATATACTTTGATATTGAAAACATTTACTTAAAAGATTTCTAATGTAATACGCTACTTTGATCTTAACTTTGAATAAACAACAAGAAAGAAAGACTACCTTCGGCAGGCCGAGGATTTCAGTTACTCCACATATTAAATCGGTCGATAGTTTCTATGGCAGTTTAACGATATATCTGTCCGATTTTAATACAACTTGCATAGCATTTAATGGACAACATACTTAGACATATGTATTTCAGAAAAGTTTCACAGTGATATCTTGAAAAATAATGAAAGTAGCCGATAGGTTCTATGGGAGCTATACGATATATCGGTATATTTTCGTTTAAACTTTGACAGCCTTTTAAGGGCATACTTGGACACATTTGGGAAAGGTTTCATAGCGATATCTTAAAAAATAACAAAATTCGACCGATAGTTTCTATGGCAGCTATACGATATATCGGTCCGAACCGGCTCGTTCCGACTTATTTACAGCGTGCAACAATGAGAAGCATGTATACCAAGTTTCATCAAGATAGCTCTAAAACTGAGGGACTAGTTAGCGTTGCAAAAGTCAGACGGACAGACTGACGGATATGGCTAGTTCGACTTCTCTATTGATTAATAATGTATACAGTTTAAAGGGTCTCCCAAGGTGCGTTGCAAACTTCTGGCCAACATTAACATATAGTATTTTTTATAGGTATTAAACAAAGAGTATTATTAATTATTTTAAGTTATATTTTATGAGGAAATCAATGATACTGTATGACTTATTACTAAACATATTAAGAAATTTTAGATTTGAATTTAATAGAAGAAAAATTAATTTTCAAATGAAAAAAAGAATCTGATTTAAACTATTTGTAGCTTAACTAGGATTATTATGTATTGAAATAGAGAAGATTTCATATTTCATAAGGTAATTTCTTTTTAAATGATCTCTCAAAACAGCCGATCCACTTGCAATGTAACTGCACCTGTAATTGCTCACCCAGTTCAACTCAGACTCAACTACCGTGCTCTGCCAACGCTGTGCAACGTTCGGCAATATATCTATAACTTATCTCACGAAATTATGTTGTCTCCGTCAGACTGCACTAGCCTTGATCAGAGATTAAAGCCAGACCAAAAATAAAAAAAGATGAAGAAGAAGCGAAGAACTGCACACGTCTCTGACTGGAACTTCCTGCTGCCCGAGCAGAAACAAGTTGTCGATAAGCAGTAGAGATAGTTAGACGGGGGAAAAGAAAGGGAAGTGAGGCAGTCGGACGGGCAGAGGCTCTATAGGGCAGTGGAAGATCTGTGTAGATTGCAATCGGCAGCTGTGGAGCAGCAAGTGGAGGCTGTTGTGACTGTGGCAAGCTCGGGGCGGCACTTGACATTTTTATCAGCCAGACGATTGACGGCCAATTGACATGCAAAACAGAGAGAGAGAGAGAGAGAGAGAGAGAGAGAGAGAGAGAGAGAGAAAGGGAGAGGCAGACATATTTTTGTGGCCTGCACTGTGCGCGTTATTGTTACGAGCTGCATTCCGATTGATAAGGGACAATAAAAAACAAACTTGTTTTGCCTGTCAAATTAGGCTAAAATGCTTGAGAAATATATGCAGGTTGGAAAAGCTAGAAAATTCAAAATGAAAAGCCCGTCTAACGGTGCCATACAAATTGATTTATCTCTAGCCCAACCATAAATAATTTATTCAACATATTTAGCATTTTGCTGTTCATTTAACATTTATTGCTCAATGGAGAAATTTAATCGCGCGTCAAAGAAAATAATTGTCAAAAAAAAGCTAGAGAAAAGAAATCATATGAAGAACTATGGAGCCATAAAAAACAAATGCCATAATCTCAGAAATAAGTCCAAAAACAACCAAAAAAAAAAAAAAACATCACTGAGTCGCATCGTAAACTTTAAAAATAAACAAGCGCGAAATTTCACATTAGACTCTCTGACACAAAACTGACGCAGACGATGGATGAGAATAAAGTCGAAGGAATAACAAAAAAAAAAAAAAAATTATAGCGCAAAAAATACGGTTTTTGTTTTGGGTGCATAGACAGGCACATATGTTGTTATATGATGTATGTATGTCTACACATGTCTGTTATCTTCATTTGCCAAAATACCCTGCAATAGGGGAGCGGCCTTGTTAGAGGGCAAGGAAAAGTAAAATCAAGCTTAGAGTTCATTTTAAATTGCTTAAAATTTCCATTTGAACTTTGTACTCTATTAAGGTATACGAATTATAATTTTTTGCCATGGGAAACTATATAAATATTATCTAAATATTTTTAAAATTCTATATTTATGTTTATTTATTATTTATCTTTTTTTGTTTAATCACAAAATATTTACTGAAATAAATTTTTTTTTATTTTTTTTTTATTTTTTTTTTTTATTTTAGTTTTTTTATTTTTTTATTTTTACAGTGTTTCTAAGCCTCACTTAAGTAGTTTCTATGACAAACACAGCGTATCTGCATGTCAGGCAACGCAAAACTTGCGCTAGCTTTGCTTTTATTGTTGTTGCAAATTATAAAGTTTTGTGGCCCATTTGAAGCGGCCAAGAAATAGAATATTTGGCTGGCACGTTTTTAGATAAGGCGGCCAAACCAAGCGAAGCGCATAATTTTGAGTTTATGTGGCGAACGAAAGCCACAAGGCGCTCAGAAGCAGCATAATATACCCTGTATAAGGGTAGTGAATATGAGGTATAATTGTATTATTAACTTAATTGAAAATTAATATATTTAATTAATAAGTAAATAATATAAATAAATAATAAAAACTTTTTCAGTCAGCATGAAGTTTCCTAAACTATTTAGAATACAGCAAGAAAAAGTGCAACAAAGAGAAAGCGCAAAATGAGAGACCACACAAGTTCAGAGTGTCTTCCCTAAGTAGGATGAGTCATAACACCTTTTCAAACAATAATCCCCTAGTCGTTTATGCCACTCTGCATTGCATTTTCCTCTCTTCTGCTTTGCTTCTTTTACTTTGCTTTTCTTTTGCACACACCAAGTGTGCGGAGGGGGAGGAAGGGGGGGGGGTAGAGAAAAGTTCACTACTTCGACTGGAAAACTTTTGCAGTTCGCTAACTTTTCTTATCTTTAAATTGACGCATTAATGCAGCAGTGGCATTGCAGTTTTAGCCTTACAAAAAAATGCCAAATTCCAAAAGCGGCAGCGTGTAGCAGCTCAAGCAGAGCTTCAATCACGTTAACATTGCGCTTACAGCGAAACCTTTAAGTGATTTATGCAAATGCAGCTAACAAGAGACGGCAACAAGAAGGAGAGAAGGAGCGTAGGGAAGGCTAAGGCGCGGGAGTGAAAGAAACATTCTGAAAAAGGCGAAACGTGAAAAACATCACAGTCGAAACAAATAAATAAATTGACCATTAAAATAATTGCAAACGCCTAAATGCGTCGCGTACGTGGCTTGTAACACGCTTTGCTCGTTGTTGTTGTTGTTGTTGTAGCTGTTGTTGCTGCTTTAGTTGGCTTTGCCGTTTGCGAATGTTGCAACAACTTGTCAAACATTTGAATTACAGTTACGTAAAGCTGCCCCAGCCTCGGGGCGCCGCCGCCGCCAACAACAGCAACAACAACGGCAACTTTTGGCCAAATTTGGCTAAATTTAATGAAGCAATTAAATGGCTATAAAAATCAAAGAAAAACATTTTTCCAGCTTGTTGAAGTTGCCGCAGCAACAACAAAAAAAAAAAACGACAAAAAAAAAAACAAATAAAATGGGAAACAATCGGCGGATTTGACATTTGAGTCATAAAAGTTAATGATAGAAATCGAATTGGGGTAGGTGCGGAAATGGACGAGTTTAAAGCTTTCAAAATTATTTCAAATTCTTAGATTATTTCTACAAAATTTCACTAGCTTCTTTAAGGTATTTTATATTTTCTTTACTGTTTATATAGTCTTATAAAGTCTATACAAGTCTTAAACGCTTTAAAATCTAATCAGGCCAAGTGCTTTACAGTTTGAGAGTCACCACTCTATTATTTCAAATATTTACTCGACCGTCAGACAATTAGAAACTCATTTGAAACCACTTTCAACCTTGCACTTCACAGTTTGAGAGTCACTGTGCTGGCTCACATAATCGCCAGAATTCTTAGAATTCTCGCTAGACTTTCAATTAGTCACGCGCGCCCCAAACTCAATGGAGCATAAATCTAGACATTGTTGTGGTCAGACCAAGCTGACAAACAGACAGACGGACAAGCGTACAGACGGACAGCCAGACGGACAGGCCTACTGACTGACTGCCTGCCTGGTTGGCTTGACTATCTGACTGACAGTTGCAGTCGCCTTTCGGCCGTCGCTGCTGGCCTGCTTTGGCGGCTTTTGCTTTAGCCGTTTTTCGTTTTCTGCGACATACCAAAACAAGCGAGAAAAATATTTTAAGCTGTCAAATCGTTGACACATGCCTGTCCAGTTGTTGTTGCTGTTGTAGTAAATCACTCGATTAGTCTAATTGTTAAAATCAACTCGAGCAACTTCAGAATCGCGCCCATGAAAAACGAATGTCAAGTTTCCGTCAGAGGTCATAAATTTCTGTTCTATTCTGTTCCTTTCTGGTCTGGTCTGGTCTGGCAGGCAGATCTCTTCTAATGTCTTTCCAAACAGTTGTGACAAATGCTTCACATAGCATGTTTCCCCCTCATGAGCGGCTAAATGAAGCGATAGGCAGGCAGACTGTGGGAATACATACATATGTGGGGAGCAGGGAAATTGGGGAAATACAAAGTAGGAAATGGAAATGGGCATCGGTGCTAATTGCCTATGACAGGCGACAGCTGAGAGTGGTGGAGCAGGCGCGTAAAAGTCGTAAATGTGTTTTAAAAATAAACCAAATAATTTGATAAGATTTTTATGTGCTACAGAATGAGTTTGGTGCGCGTTTAATGCTTTATTAATTGGGTACTTCAGAGCGAGGGAAATTGCTAAGAAAATTAGTAGTAATATGAATATCGATTATAATCGATAATTATCGACGCTTAAATACATTGAAATGTATATTTATTATTCAAAGCCCGTAAATTATTTTTTGAATATATTATTTATTAGAAGTATTTTTATCGTTCCAATATTTATCGATTATAATCGATATTCATTATGCATCAAAATATCGATAACTTTGCAAAGTTATATTCATTGTTTCCTAAGCTATTTTTCCTATAATTCTTTTCATCCCAATCTTCAACTGAACTCAATGCAATGAATCATTTTCCACTTAAGATCCCTTCCTACCTCCTAGCTCCGCTCTTGACTCATTTCTCTCGATCTTTAATACGTTGCGTGAAAGTGTTAATTGAAATTCCATCGATTTCGCTTGCACTGAATCCAACAAAGTATTTCATGGCTCACACACACATGGCATAGCAATTTCCTAGGACCACCTACCCAGTCAATAATGATCATTGGCTTTACGAGTATATTTAGTAAACTTTCTCGGTCTTCCCCAGCCTGTGGCAATTATGAGTGCTGAAAAATCATCTGCTTAACATCAGCCGACACAAAGTTGACATTTCAAGTGCAGTTCGTAGTCTCGTAAAGTTTCCCCCACTTGCGGTCCGAGATATTTCAATGTTTTGATATAATTCTTTCATTGCCATAGACTGCAGACGCCGCTGCAGCGCAGACAAAGATATGTACAGCAGGGCGCTGAGATTAAGGAAGTATTCACTTAATTAAAACAGTGCAGAGCAAAAGAAGAAAACATCGAGGCTTGAGGCTGTGATTTCAAATTACTAACAAGCTGCACGACTTGAAAATACCCTACACAAATAAATATCTACCAATTATTGAAATGTATTCTTAATAAAATGTAAGCTATATTTCAAAATAAATTTTCTCCAGCTTGGCATACCCGTCTGCACAATTGCTTACAGGATATGTGCACAATGTTTTTGCATCTGCCTCAAGTATGAGAGATTTATGACAGCCATGCGTTGCCAAAGAGTTATTAATAAATTATGCTGAAGTCTGCAAAACGGGAGCGCATAAATATTTAAATTGGCTCGTCCTTTTTCTGGCTTTAATTAACTTCACTCAGTTCTCTAGAGTTTGGAATTACCTTTTATGGTTGCACAGTCTAACTACAAAATTTTTTTAATGATTTTTCTCGATTTTTTTCTTCTCTGTGTTTGTGACACATGTTGAAACGAATTTTTGGTCAGACGGCGACAGCGACAAAAAAAAAAAAAAAAATTGAAAACGATTACTTTAAAATGTGAATACGTTTTTTAAAGGTTCCCATGACTTTTTTGTTTATGCAGGGCAGCGCCAGTCAATGGCATTTCAGTGAGTGCAATGCAGGGGCGTGGGAAGTGGGGGGAGTGAGGGCAATGGGGTCTCTTCCACACATCAACGGCATGTGTCAAAATTTACACGCTCCCTTTACGTTGATTTTGCATGAGCGCGAATTTATTCACAGTCTGTCAAAGTGAATTTGATTTATATATATACTTTTTCGTCTCTTTTCAGAAGTGTTTAAAGTTCAGAATGTGTGTGTGTGTGTGTGTGGGAAGCTGTTATTTGCCTAAGAGATAAGTCGGAAGTTCAACTTTTAACGAGCAAAAATTTTTTTGGGAAAACTTTTCAATAAACTCATGGAAAACAAGTAAGAAAGCTACAGTTGAGATTGCTCGACTGTAATATACCCGCTACCCAGCTGCTCCTGCTATGGAAAACGTTGAGTTGAATAACTTCTGTGTTTATTATCCGATTGTTCCCATTTTCAGAGATTATCTGGCTAGCTATAGCCATCATATAAACCGAAAATGAACAATATGGCATTAAAATTGCGCCTGTAATCCATTTTTTTCGATTTATTGGGGCGAAAGGGGCGTGGTTAAAATCCAAAATAAACTTAATCAGCGTGCACCAAATTTGGAAGTCCTAGCTCTTATAATAGCTGAGATCTAGGTGTTCATACGGACAGACAAACAGACGGACATGGCTATATCGATCCTGAGCCAGAATATATACACTTGATGGGGTCGGAGATGTCTGCTTCTGCCTGTTACATAAATTTTCGGTTTGAACAAAGTTATAATACCCTTCTACTCTTTGAGTAGCGGGTATAAAAATCTGTAAAAATCTGTAAAAACTTGGAAAAACTCTTTGCTTTATTTATGTTGTTTGTGTAGAAAAAACCCATTCGCATCAATAACTGTGGAAAGTTGCAAGACGATACGACTTAATCAAGTCAACATCAAGGCAAATTTATGCTTGCCATATTGAGCATTAGAATGTATGTAGTAATACCCGTTGACCGGTTGGAAAAAAAACCCGATACGAACCCCATGCGATCGTATTTCATGCACACAGTCTAATGATCGGCGACGCAAGGCCCACAAGTCGCAGATGGATCATGGAACTGGCGTCAAATCGCTTGTAAATGAGTGACAAGTCAGCGGCTTAATTGCAAACTGGATCACAGCTATGCTGTCACCTCAGCTTAGCATCACAGGGACAAGAGAAGTGAGAGAGAGAGAGAGAGAGAGAGAGAGAGAGGAGAGAAAGGAAGGGAGAGCTGCTGCAAATCTCAAGAAAGAGGGCAACTCATTTCTTATTCTCACCTGCTTCAGATCCAACGTTATGGTCACATACTCAAACTGTCGGCCACCCTGCAGTGTGGGGGATTGCCACCAGCTCTCCTCGAAACTGGAGCCGGGCGAAATGAGCGACTCGATGGGTCGCTGCTTGGCCCGATCCGAGCTGTGCGCATTGCAGGTGCCACATTGCTTGGCCCAATTGCGATGCGGATATGCGTCCACCAGTTTGCAGTATTCCTCGGCGCCATTTTGACCGCAGGTCGCATTAACCGTTATAAAGGCACGCGGTGCCACATTAAAGAGTGGCGGATAGAGACCGCCACCGCTTGCGGTGCCAACGCTGATGTCGTCCGCTTGTTGGCTGTTCAGGAGTCGTAGAGCTGGAAGAGCGGAGAGTACGATTTTTTTTTGAGAATATTTTAAATTTTTAGACATTTTTTTAAGCATAAAGATACATATGTTTTCGAGTAAATTTTATTTTAATAATTTTAAATATTTTTATAAAAAATATAAAAGGGATAAAGTATTTTTTTTAGATTTTAAATATTAAAAATTTTTGTAGTTATTTTTACAGTGGAAAAACAGAAGTTATTTTCCGTAAATCATAGGTTACTTTTAGAAATATTTTCTAGGCTTTAAAATAAAAATTCTTAGAGATTTTTTTCAGTGTTATTTTTGGGTTAATTATAACCGCTACTAATAGAGTAGAAGAATATTATAACTTTGTTCAAACCGAAAATGTATGTAACAGGCAGAAGGAGACATCTCCGACCCCATAAAGTATATATATTCCGGCTCAGGATCAACAGCCGAGTCGATATAGCCATGTCCGTCTGTCTGTCTGTCCGAATGAACACCTAGATCTCAGCTATCATACGAGCTAGGCCTTCCAAATTTGGTGGCAATATGTGTTATTATTGCACGCTGATCAAGTTTATTTTGGATTTTGACCACGCCCCCTTTTGCCCCTGAAAGTCGAAAAAAATTGAGTATTTGCGCAATTTTGGTGCCATATTGTTCATTTTCGGTTTATATGATAACTATATTGTAGTTCCTTTCTGTAAATTATATTTTTATTATTTTTATTACAAATATAAAACACCAAAGTGTGCTTAATCTATCCCTGCCTCGTTTCATGTAATTGACAGTTTTTCCCATGTCAATCAATTTAATTGCGGGAACAAGTCAAGAACATGCCTCCCTCCCCCTACCTCCCCCTTCCAGCTCAATTGGACCATAAATCATGTGACGTACAGCTGCGCTCTGAACTTTTTCGCTTGGCCAAATTGATTGGCCAGCCTGGTAGTACTATGTATGTATGTCTGTCTGTCTGTAAGGCTGTGCTCGAGATAGATAGCCGAACAAGGCGACTTTCGAGATAAAGTTTATCGCTGACCGCGTCGCAGCAGTTGCCAGCAGCAGCTGAAAATGTTGACCTGGTATGCGATTTGCATGTTTGGTAGCTCAAAATTGCAGTTTGCCGCTGCTGCCGTTGCTGTCCACCAATGTTGTTGTTGCTGTTGTTGTCTGTTAGCTGTACCTGCAGTGTTGCTGCTGCCTGTGCAATTTTTTTGGCAATTGTCAACAAAAACTTTGCACATTTGTTTGTCGAACATGGAAAATGTTGACGTAATTGCTGTGAAATTGCATATAGGTTCAAGCTTCTTTCTCTTGCAAAGTTTTTTCTCTGGACTCTGAAGATATTTTCCCGCTGTAAGTGTGCATAGTTGGGCAAAGTTTTAAAGTGGAAAAATAAATTTCAATATGCATTTTACTTCGAGTGCAAACGCAAGTTGTGAAAAGAACTGGAAAAACTTTACAAGAAGAAGATTGTAAATATTTCTTAAACAAAGAAAACTGTGCTATATAAAAGAATTTCAATCAATAACAGGTAATGAAAGTTACAATCAACCATGAACGACTGCCAAATACCCTTCGCGCAACTTTTAAAAGCCGTTACAAATACACAAACAATTTTCTAATTTTAAGTGCTCTATCAATTGATATATACTATAGTTTCATATAATCTCTATGTATATTAAAGCACAAATTTGTATCAAAAACAACGCCACGCCTCCTTTTGCCTCTTGCATACATTTGCATTAAGTTAGTATACTCTTTTTTAAGCATTTTCATTGACCGAAGGGTATACAAAATCATGAAAAAACTCTCATTACATTTGGTTAACCTAAGTAAACTTGCAAACTGCTGCCCCGTCAATTAACACCTGCCAATTCAGTTCAACTCCACAAACTAATCAATTTTCCTGCCCAAAACAATTAGGAAAATCTCTGCAACACGCAAGGCAAGAAAAAGAAAAACCACTTTGAATCTTGACTCAGATCACTTTCACTGGCAAAAACTAATTTCGATTCGTAGCAAACTCAAAAGCGAAGCTAAGACTACAAGCTGTAATTATTAAAAAAAAGTTTAACAAATGTGTAGAAAGCCAACGAAACAAATTCGCTTTGGGCGGCTAGGTGTGAAAAGTGGAAAACCAAGAAAAATTATCGGCAGCTGTCAAAATGCGACGTTGCACGCAAATGGCATTTAAATGTTTTGACAAATAACAAATCTGCAGTAGCCGAAAACTTGACTCGACTCGCAGCAGCAGCAGCTGCAGCACAGTTACATAGATCTATGGCTAATGCAGCCCACTCAACCTGGTGCAGGTATCCCACTCCCCTCCCTTCTCCCTCCCCGCTTGTGCTGACAGCTTAAGTGAGAAAAGTTTTGCTGATTAAATGCTTTGACAAATTGAATGGCAACATTAATAAACTGCGCTACGAAACTGAAGTCAAGTCAAAAGAAGAAGAAGGCAAGAGAAATGAAAACTAATTTTCATAATTTTTTATGGCCAAACAGTTTGTATGATTTCCGACAAAAGACAACTTTATCGAGACGAAGCCATTGCAAGACGTTGCCTGGCGACTGATGCAAGTCTGCCTATAAGGTAAACAAACCATAAAAATTGTTGCAAGCACAAGCCACAAGCGAGACGATCCAGAACCAAATGCGAATATACTCTACGTGGCCCATTGTACTTTGGAAATCTTAAAAAGTTTGTTCCAAAGAGAAAATTTAATAATTTAAAAATATATTTGCAGAAACATAAGTAAAGAATTTTAATCTTTATTTTAGATAATCTTCAATAATGAAGTTGAAGAATTTTAGAAAATAAGCTATAGTACATCTACACATCACAGATCTATCTCATGAAATTACTTATATCCTTACAGATTTTTAAATACATAAAAAAATTTGCAATTCTTATATAACAATAAAAATTAAGTTAAAGGACTTTATTATGAACTCCTTAATATATCTATAGAATTTAGGAAGATTTTAAAGATAATATTTCAAAACCCTTGAAATTATTTCAAAAACAATTTGAAACCCCCATTTCTAATTTTATTTCAGGTAGAAGAAAATGTTGAATCAAGTATTTACACAATCTGCCTTAAATATGCAATCTATTTTATCTATTCATATCTATAAATATTTTTCTTTATTTTTTTTTATATCTATCTCATAATCTACAATAATTAAACCTCTAAATATTTGCTTAAAATTAAATTTCAAATTAAACTCAATAATTTATTGGAAATTATAAATAAATTTCCTATAAACTCTTTAGCAACTTTGCCGTAGAGTATTCAAGCTGCTGTATACGGAAGTTATAGATTGTCGCTAGTTTTGATTAATTACGAACCATTATGGGCAGCACGCATGCAACGGGGAGTCATCTGTGCGTTTGTTCATGCTTGTTGCATGCGGCCAGCTGTTGTTTGTTGTTGTTGCAGCAGCAACTGTTGTTGTTGCTGCTGCTGTTGCCGTTGTTACCTCGTCTCGCATAGTTGAAAGCATTTTACTGTTTTCTGCATTTTATTCATATCGAGCGCGATGCATAAAATACAAAAATATTTTCACTATTTTTGGTCATCTTCGTTTGCTTCCTCTGTTTCTGCTTCTTCTCTACTAGCTCTGCACAGCTGCTGTGCAGCCTGTCCATTTTATTGGTTTCTTCTTAGGGTAAAGTTAGGCAGGGGTACACGAGGGGGCAGGGGGGATTGGCAATTATGCACATGCTCGACTCTGGAGTATAAATTACTCAGATCTGCCACTGGCAAAGCTGCTTATTAAGTCGTTTGAGTTGTTCAACTTCAAAGAATGCTCCAGCAAATTGGACCAAATTGGACTTGGCTATGTGTCTATTTCTAGCTGCAAACTGGGATGCACAATTCGCTTGCTTCGCCAATTTTCCTGCCAATTTTGCATAATGCAAGAGCAACTGCAACTACGACTGCAACTGCAACTGGCTTGACCTGGTCGAATACGTTTATCATGGGAGAAATAAATGTTGTTCGGTAGCCAAAGTAGCTGCCAAATTGTCTGAGATGACGCCACACAATTCTCACACAAACACATACATACACCATACACACACATTCAAAAGAAGGTAGCAAAAAATTTAATAATAATAAAAAATCGCTGTCGCTGCCCAAATAAAGGCATAATACAAACATGGGTAAGTGAGAGAGAAAAACTTATTTGGGAAAAGACGAAGTTTGGATACGCTTCGAAAAGCAAAAAATAATTATTAAGAATAATTTACAAAAATGTATCTTAAGTATTTTCAGAATAAGAAAATAGAATTATCGAAGCGTTTTAAAAGGCTTCTTTAATGTATATTAAGAAAAAAAATTAAATTAACTTTATTTTAAATTTTAATTTTAATCTTAATATTAATTAAATTATTTGTATCATTTTTTAATTAGTCTTAATCTTTTAACATTTTGTGTCGACTGTCATTAGTTGACGTAAAATAAATAAATAAATAAATAAATACATAAAAAAATAAAAAAATAAATAAATAAATAAATAAATAAATAAATAAATAAATAAATAAATAAATAAATAAATAAATAAATAAATAAATAAATAAATAAATAAATAAATAAATAAATAAATAAATAAATAAATAAATAAATAAATAAATAAATAAATAAATAAATAAATAAATAAATAAATAAATAAATAAATAAAAAAATAAATAAATAAATAAATAAATAAATAAATAAATAAATAAATAAATAAATAAATAAATAAATAAATAAATAAATAAATAAATATACATACATATATTTATATAGCTTATGCAAAATAAAAGTTAAAGTTTTTCAAATAAATTAAAATTTTAATTTTAATTTAAAATATTTCTCAGCTCGTTATTCGTTTAAACATTTTTTTAAGTTTTCTATATACATTTTTTTACTTCCTAACTATCGAAAATATATACATATGTCCAAAAAATATAATATATATATATATTTTTTTTTTTGCCAAAAATTTCAATATACCCTGGCAAAGGGTATAACAATCTCGTCAGGGTAGTTTGAGGCTGAGGCTGAGGCTGCGGATGTCGACTCCAACGATGACGTTGCTGATGAGTCTGATGCGAGGCGGCAGCGTGACGAAAACAAACTTTATGCATCTTGACAGGCTGCACGGCTACCGTTGCCGTACACTGGACATTGGACACATGGGCCCATGGACCATGGAGCACGGAGCAGACCAGCACCAGGTCTGAAGTGGAGGATGAATGCTTGAATGCCTGGCGAGAGCAATCAAAATATGGCCATAAATAGGCGTCCAAAAGCTGGCCCACACTGAAACCCCTTCACTCCCCCTTCCTCCCCTGCACTGTCTGCAGTGGCGACAACAACAGCAACAACAACAACAACAACAGCTCAATTACAAATGGCGACAATGGGTTGGCATTGAGGTTGAGGATGACGGCGCAGACAGCAGCAGCAGCAACGCGCTTTAAAACTTAATGGAATATTCAGATAGAGGTTGCGATTTTTTCGTGGAATTTATTAATGGAAAGCAATCAAATATTTAATGATGGCTTTAGAGGTTGGGGGTGACTAAATATGCAATGAGTAGAAGAGGAAGCAATCGAAAAGCGAAAGAAATGTTTAATAATAAGTTAACACACAAGTTTATATAATTCTTTAAAGAAGATACTATAAGGTCAACCAACTTTGCTGTTTACATAAACGAAGAACTGTTCGTAGCCCGCCCGAAAAGTTGTTAAAGTTCTTTTTTTACAGCTTTACTCTTTCACTTAAGGCAAGTTTGTGAAATATGCACGGAGCAAACTAAAGCGACAAATTCCACACCTCGTTGAGAATGTCACATAAGTTTTCGCAACCAAATAAAGCAGGAACAGGCAGGAAGAGACAGAGAGAGAAAGGGAAAGAAAGCTAAAGAAGAAAAGTTCAAATCAAACATCCGCATTGAAAGGGGAGCCCAGACGAGGCTGGGGCGGGTCTTAAAAATGCATCAACTCTGCAGAGCTTAGAACAGTTCTGTGACTTGTGGCAGGTGTCAGCGATAGAGGGGGCAGGGTAGAAGAGAGGCAGAGGCAGAGGCAGTTGGTTAGAACCGACGCTTTGCTGGAATACTTGAAAACTTAATGTACCCGCGCCGAGCGCTTGACTGACGCGGAAAGGCTCGGGAAAATGCCTAGACAAATGTCAAATATTTATTGAAAATAAACTACAACAACAGCAACAGCAAAACCGAACAAACAAATAAACAAACTGACAAACAAGACGCCAAGACGGACAGACGGACAGGCGGACAGACGGACAGAGATGTACGTGAAGGCGACAAACGCATTTCCAAGAAAAAGAAATAAAACGTCGTTGAAAAAGAACGAGGAAACTGACCAGAACTGAGAGGATGTTTGGACATGCATCAGTGCATCGTTGCCAGAGCTCTGCTGCCCAGTCCGGTGGGTGCTTCAAAAGCTGCTGACCGACGTGCCTGAGAACCAGTGGGAGAGCAACAAGATCGCTTCGAGCTACAAGCAATCCAAAGAACCAAAGCTGTCGGCCTGAAGTGGCAACGCGACGCGACGCGACGCAATGCAGCAACAGCAATGCAGCTTCATTCTGGGGCTTTAGAAAAATATTTATGCAAGTACATGATGACGATCATAATGATGCATGATCATCATCATCATCATCATCATCATCATGATCGTAGATGATGCTCAATAGGCTGATGTTGGTCGATGACTTTGCTTGGGTTATGCAAGTAATGCTTGATTTGGTATTGAAGACTGGTAGCTGCCACTTGGCGTTGTTTTGATGACTCACACAACACAATCAAGCGGAGACGGTGTGTGTGTGTGTTGCAAGCTGCCCGAAGACAGCGAGACTAATTCAAGTGCAGCACATTGGGTGGTTATTAAAGAGGTGTGAGAACATGAATCTAACACAATTCTACAGAGAGAGAGAGAGAGAGCGAGCAAGACAGAGAGAGAGAGAGAGAACGAAGATAGACAAGTTAGCAGCATGTAAAGCAATTGAGTTGAGCTGCTGCATAAGTTGTCGTTTGGAGGATTATAAATTATAGACAAGAATGAGGTTAACTAGTAAAGAGATTGACTCAAGAGCTGAGCTAAAAATATCGCATATAAGTGGGGATTATAGAGCAGAACGAGCAAGAACTTCGTTTGCTCCCCAACTTGATTAGCTCAACTCATTTAGTCAATATGCCCACGTTGACACAAAGCCTTGCTGCTGTAGCGACAGGTAGACGCAAAGTCTTCATCAAGTCTACTACATCATGTGTACTGCCACGGGTCTTACGATCCTGCCAGTCTTCTGCCAGTCGTCACCTCTGTTAATTAAGCGACTTGTTTCGCTTGAAAGCCAAAAGCACTCGACTTTTATCTAATCGGCAATCGAAATTGTGTAAGCTACTGGCAAAGGAAAGAGAAGAAACGAAGTAAGGTTTCGGCAAGCCGCAGGTTTTATACCCTTGCAGTTAAGCTAAAGATGGAATAGTTTCGGATTACTTGAAAACATTTCACAGCGATATCTTAAAAATAAGAAAAATCGAAAGATAGATTTAACTGCAGCTATACGATATATAAGTGATATCTTGATCAAATTTACATAGATTTTAAATGACATGCTCAGACATTGATAGGCAAAGTTTTTTGGTGATATCTTGAAAACTAACGAAAATTGACCGATAGGTTCTATGGCAGCTATACGATATATCAGTGCGATCCGGCTCGTTCCGACTTATTTACAGCGTGCAGCAATAAGAAACACGAATACCAAGTTTCATTAAGATAGCTCTAAAAGTGAGAGACTAGTTTGAGTTCCAACTGCCAGACGGACAAATGGAGCAACAACCAGACGGACATGGCTAGCTATACTCCCCTATTAATGCTGATTAAGAACGTACGTATATTCTTTAAAAGTTCGGAGTTACCTCCCAGGGTAAGTTGCAAACGTTTGGCCAAAATAAACATACCCTCTGCAAGGGTATGAAAAAAATCCACAGCCTGCTTAGGTTGAGCTGCGATCCCATTGGGGTTGTGTCGTGTAGCGGTGCATTTAATAATTTAATAAGTGCCACAACATCACGAAAATACATATTTTGTCGCTGATGTTTCGATATAAACTCTTTAAACACATTTTTTTTTCTTCTTTTCGAACACTTGTTGCGATTATTATCACGATTTATGAGCCCGAAGCGAGCTCAAACTCTTATCGAACACTTGCAATCGCTGCGGCTTTGGCATTCTTTGCAAAGCCTCCATTTGGGAGTTATTGTAAAATGCTTTGGAAATCTACCTTGTTTACCGATCACTTGAAATGCATTTGCTCTGACAAATATTTGCGTCCACAAACGTTAGCCAACACTGCAACATTGCGTGTTACGAGTCGCAAGGTCTTCAGCTCCCTCTCTCTACCTCTCTCTCTGCTGTGGTATCTGCACTCATTACTCACGTCTCGCTGAGTTTTGGTTAAGCTTTATGCTTCGGATATGGGATATCTGATACTTTGGGACTTAAGCCCCGACACCGACACAAGCAGGCAGGCGGCAGGCAGGCAGCCACGAGTAGTCGCCCACACTGTTTGCCTGCCTTGTTTTGGCTTGTTTTTTTTGGCTCTGTCTTTTTAGCTGTTAATTTGTCAAAAGCTGTCATTTTTTATTAATAAATGCGCTTGTCTTGTGCACTTTTTCTGCTGCTGCTGCCGCGCTGCGAGCCTCGCATAATAATGTCATAATTAAATTTATAAACTGTGAGTCAGCCCATCAGTACAACAGGCAGGCGCTGCACGCGTTGCGAGTCTGGAAGAAATGGCAAAGTCACACAGGGTCTGCAGACGCACTAGGAGAGAGAGAGAGATGTGTAAGGAAAGACAGTCAGTCAGTCAGGGAGTTGGACAGACAGACATGTTGTCGACTTGGTCTAGACTACAGACTGGGATTAACTCTTAGGAATTATGATAGAAATTCTTGAGGAGTTGCAGCTACTACTGGAAATTTTTAGCTTGATTTTACAGGCTGCACTTGAAGATATTTTGTAGTCTTCTCTCTGCGGAAAATTCTCGTCTTTCTAAGTAGAGAATCTCTTAATATTCCTATGTTTTCTGTTTAGTTTACTCACTTTACAAAAACTCGATATATTTTATATATAATTTCTAAATTTCTTTCTCTTTATTTCACTCCTTATTAATTCCTTTGTAACATGATCAGTTTGAAATGAATTCCTGGAAAAAAAATCTCCAAAATATCATAGATCCCTGGCTTCTGCTGCAAATCGAATTAGAGAATCGCTTAAATTTCAAGCTACAAAATCTCAGCGACAAATCAATTGCAATTGCCCATAAAAGCTTTACATTTACGAGCCAGTTACGAGTTTTAGTGCATTTTAACGAGTCGCAGCCAAGCCAAGTCAAGAGCCAAGCTGCAGTCGTCGACGATCATTTTAAGTGGGTCGCTCGGTCAGGCTGAGAATCAGCTGGGGTAATCCAAATGACAGCCATTAATGGCACACGCTGCATGCGGCGATCGGCCATAAACAAATCATTTCCAATAGACATAAAACTTAAAGCGTTGCCAGACTGAAACAAGTTTATAAAGCCTGCGATCCGCCCCAAAGTCAAACAAAGTGGGTGTGCTTTATGGAGTTAGTTGGTGAAATTTGTTGAGGAAATACTCTGTAAAAAGTTGTGAAATTTTCAGAAACAGAAGTTTATATAATAATCGATATATAGTCAAAATTTCAGAGGTATTGCTCCAGTAACTTTGCTGAAACAACGTCTGAAAACTTCTTAGAGATTTGGCTATACCATTTCTGATTTTTCCGCCTACAGGGTATTCCCCGCAGACTTTCCATAAATCTTCTGTCCTGGCCCCAAATTGTTGGCTGTCAACTCGGCCAGTCCCCTCACTCCCCCCCCGCTTCGCTCTTACTGAGTCCGTGAGTCTTTCCACCACCTCCGGCGCAATCAAGTTGACTTGTAAACTATTTAATTAGTACGTACTCGCCAACGTGTTAGTTTTGGCTGTAAAAAGGCGCCGCCGCGAGGAGACAAAAATCGCCAAAGAGAGTCAACCCACGAATGCTGCAGGCGATGGCGCCGCCATCGCCTTTGCTTGGTCATTTGATGGCGCCGACGACCAGATGTGGTCACCATTTTTTCCATCCTCCTCCTCCTACCCAGCTCCTTTTATTGTATTGTGTTGTATGTGGCATGTCCGTAATAGTTGTCAGTTTAGCCGCCGTGTGAGCCGCCTGTGGCTAATTGTGCACGTATAAACGTATCTTGTGGATACATTGAAAGAAAATAGCATTAATTTGCTTGTTTACCTCGATGACGATGCATATCTTTCTCTCTTCTGGCTGGTTTGTTTTCCATTTTTGTTAAATGTTTATCGCCACAGCTCATAAGGTAACCAGTTATGTTTAGATTTGATAAAGCGCTTATCCTGCCTGTCGCGTCACAAAAATGCTGCTTTTTTGATTAGCAATTAACGTTTTATTGAACAGGCTGAGACACACTGAGCTCTCTCAGCTCTCTCAGCTCAACCTGTTGTAGTAGTCATTATAGTGTTTAATTGACTGGGCATAACTGTTAAGCTGGGGGAGGGTAGGCGGGTGGCTTGGCTGCTTATCTCTTCTGACCGATTTCCCCCATGACTGCAAGAAGTTGTTGGCTGAGTGCAACAAGATTTGTGGGATTTTGTCTTAGTGCATCAGGCAGAAGAAGGCGTGGCAGACGCAACAAGGTGAATATATTGTTGATCCTGAGATCAGTAGCTAAGTTGACTGAGCCATGTCCGTCTGTCTGTCTGTCTGTCCGTCAGCTATCCGTCTGTCTATACTTTTGTCTCTGTCTGTAAGTCCTTTTGCCTTCGTCTGTCTGTTTTTCTGTCTGTCCTTTTGGCTGTTCGTCTGTCTGTCCGTTTGGCTGTCCGTCTGCCTATCTGTCCGTCTGTGTGAACACTTGGATCTCAGCTATTTTGAAAGGTATAGATACCAAATTTGACACAAAGGTCTCTGTATATTGCCTGCTACACAAGTTAAATTCAAACTTTAGAAGCCACGCCCACCGCCTTTGCAAATCGTTTCCTAGCCAAAATTTCTTATATTCGTAGCTCAAAATTTGCACTTTGGCATTAAAAGATCATATTCCGCATATGCAGCTGCGGTTAATTCAGGTAGTTCAATAAATTTGCGGTTTATTGCCTAGATATCATCATTTATTAGCTGACATTAACAATTGTCTGAATATCTTAAGAAAAAGTATGCAATTTATAGCGAACATTTCTCAAGGACTCGCGCATAATTATGACAGACACAAAGCGAAATTGACTTCGGCTTGAAATGAAATCGAAATGTTTTGTCTGAGCTTGTTACTTATGTATTCAGCTCGGGTTTTTTAATTAAAGAAATGCCAATAACTGTGCGGAATTTTTGGCTTTTGAAGTGAACAACAGGTTTCGAATAGCAACAATTACAAATCGCCTTCCAGGCGTATTAATTAAGCAATTTGTCAGGCATCGCGTTCTCCTCGTGTCGGTCGACTTTTTTTGATCCCGCATCAATTTCTCCCCTCTGCCCGCTTTGCATGTCGCATGTCAATTTCTCAGTCTTGCAGCAGTTTGATTGGACAACGCGACAGTTGCGTTATATAGAACACTAATCATGGCACTACCCAAATGTTTCAATCCTTTTAAAGACAAATCTCGCCAGGCTGTCAAAAGAAAAGCGAAAAGAAAAGCCGCCAACAGCAGCAACGTCTGCAGGTCTGCTCAGCTCCAGCTGTGCAGCATCTGTAGATGTAGTTGTAGCTACATATGTATCTGTATCTTGGCAGTTGAAGCTGCAGTTTAACCTGATCTCTGGACTTCGGCTGGCAGCCGCCTCATTGCCAGCTTCTTGAGCTTTTAACGTGTCTGCGCCGCGTGTCTACAGACAATTTGTTTTGTCGTGCATTTCTCTAGTGATTTGACAGCAGGTTTATTTCCCCAAGACACCCTGTAAGCACACCAAACAAACGGGTAGGGTATGCTACAACAGGCAGATAAGAAAAGTTTTCCGAAGTATTTTCAATTTCAAAGAACTTACAACATGATTTTTAGTGCAAACATCTTTGTATTCCACATTCAAACAATCTTCTACGTATTTTCTGCAAATTTCAGCAAAATCTGTAGACAAATATATAACAATTACAGGGTATTTCTCAATTCCAGCTCTGTTTGTAGTAAACTCTTCTACGTGTTTTCTTCTAGCTTGGCATTTTAATAGCATATGTGCTTGGAAATCTAATTTTCCGACTGCTCATTTTCTTGAGAACATTTTACAAGTGGGCGCAATGGGCGTGGCAACCCCGACGAACAGCTGACTTGATGTAGTGCGAACTTCAGCACAATTTTCCCCCCACAATGCGTGAGTCATGCGTAAAGGCACGTTTCGGCTGCTGTCCATCAACTATCTATCTATCTTTGTATCTCCCAGACTGTCTGCCTAGCCTACTCTCTGTCTGTCTGTCCGTCTGTTGTTGCACATGTTGTGCTTGTTGTTGTTGCTTCCAGCTTGTAAATAGTCTGCACATTGTCTGCATGTTGATGGAAACGCCACCTTTTCCCCGCTGGCATATTCAAAATAGACTGGCGAAAAGTTGTCGTCGATTGTCGGCGTCATTTGTAGAAATGTCAGACAGTGGGACGGGAGTTTCGAGACAGACGGACAGACAGACAGACAGTTTGGAGCAGTGTGAAGTTATAAAATGTTGTTGGGGAGGTCGTGAGCTTGTGATTGATGACTCACTAAGGAGTTGATGCAGGAGAAAATAAAGATATCTTTAAACAAGTTGAACGAAAAATGTATAAATATTGGAAAAATTAAAACAGATCAAATGAAGATCATCTCTATTTCCTTCATATAGAGTTCCGCTTCCGCTTCATAACAATAAAGTAGTGTATATTTATTTGTGGTATAGAATTCCTGGAACTTTCTGCAGCAAACTTGATCAAAGCCCACAAACTGCCACCCACAAATCATTTCCTGTTCTGCATTTACGCGAATCAGTCCAATCAACACCTTCCTGAAACTCCCCCCGTAGGGCATATCAAACTGCAGTTCATTTTTATGCAGCTTTCATCGCTGCAACTCAAAGGGAGACCCAACATCGATGCGATCGAAAGGAAAATAAACAATTTGTCTGGGGAACTTGGCAGGGAGGGAGGAAGAACTTCTTTCAGCGCAAACATAAAGCATAATTAGTGTAGAGCTCTGACAGCTTCTATCTCTCTTCTAATATCTGTGCAGCATAATATTTATACAACACTTTCTCAAGTGCTGCATCCACGTCACCCACCCCCAACATGCAAGAGAATTTTTTTTTATTCCGGCAATGCATTTCCCTTCTCAGAAATCAAGACGGTTTTCATCTTGAAACGTAAAATATTTGCTGCAATTTAGAATCGATACGTGGGGCAACACAGGTAAAAATTTGTAATCTGATATCACTTGAGTTATGGTTGCAAGTTCTGGGACTTCGAGAACGGATTGTCTGTGTATTTAGCTTATCAATGTCATCGCGAGTCGATAGTTTTCGGCACCTCGTGGTGCTGCAGTTCAGGCACCTTCTGCGTAAAGGTAAACCTGTCGCCCAGGCACAACATTTATCAATGAAGTTCAATGACAGTTGTTGTAGCTTTCGATCAACGATCGTTTATCAGTTTAAATATTGACAAATGAATCGATAAAGACGCCGCTAACTAGACGCAAGAAGTTCGAATACGACAGCGACAGCGACATCCAATGTTGTTGTCCCTTGAAGTGTTAAACATGTAGGCGCTACAAGAAGACGTTGACATTGATGAGGTATTTTCAAAGTGATAACTGAAGGTGTAAGGAAAATTACAGTTGAGTTTGTCTATGGTAAGATAACTTAGGGAAGACTGAAGGTAAAGAAGGAAAAAGTTTAGAGAGCATAAAAGAAAGAAGTAAGCTATCAGATAACATTTGGAAATGGAAGAAATAAGCCTAAGAAAGATACTAAAGAGAAATAAACTAAATGTTCTAGGTATTTGAAGTATATCATAAAGAATTATTTAGAACATTCAAAATATGATCTCGTATATAATATATTTCAAACTTTTTTCTAGGCTTAAGTGGCGCCTCATCTTTCACACACACACACTCCGTGCGTAATCCTTTCATCAACATATCATTTATGAATAATTTTCATAATGGGGTTCCAAGAAGTGGAGCTCCGATTAGGAGTTGATAATATGCGCATTTACCTCTCGACACTCTCAGTATGTAACCTTTTAGGCAGAAGATTCTCTCTCTCTCTCACTTTGATTGCTCAATCTGATCTCAATTCTCGCTCAATTCAATGTGCCTTACGATCTCATTATCAGAACATTAGGTAGTTTACAAAACCATGTGACCCAATTTTTTGGGGGGGAATTCTCTCTAAGACACAATTTATTGGAACTGCTCCCCAAACGAGAGAGAGAGAGAGCACCTCCATCTCCCTTATCTCAAGTGTCTGAACTAACGAGCTACGAATTTGTTTCTTCCACGGGCTGCACATCAACAGCTCGCTGACCCGTTAAATGTTCCGGTGGCCCAGTGCTAAGGTATGGGGGGGATGCGCCGTCTGCCTGGCGGCGTCAATGTCTTATCAAAACTTGGTCTATAACATTAATTTATTGTCTAGCGAAGGCTGGCACTTCAAAGCCAACATACTTGTGAGTAGTAGAACAAATGCCTGGAACCATCAGATATCTGCCGGCAATTAAGCATAAGTTTATTGCCAACGAACCGAGAGAGCAACCAACGAATCGACCCTCTTGCATTTTGTGTAAACAGCATCGCGGAGAAACCGTTTCACTCTTTGGGAGTTTTTTTTTTCGGAATTTCTATAGATCATTTTGTGGCGTCTCGTGGTCAGCGGGTGAAGTTGTGGCTCGTTCTTTTTACAACTTTTCCTCTGCTTCTAGCTCTGTAGAAGTTACAAGTTCTGTTTGTTTATAAAAGATACAGATACACAACTACAAATTGCGGCGTGTTTGTATTTATGAATGCCCAAGAAAATGTTTACTTGCGGTTTACTATGCCCAGTGCTGCTATAGTTACTCTGTGGGGTCAGTGTAGAAAACTATTTACGTTTTCCATGATTTCTAGTTGAAACTAGCAGCTAGGCCTATCAAATTTGACAAGTCCTTAGCTCTTATTATTATCTACGTATACTGCAAATTTCATAGTGTTATGTAATACATAGTGGAATTTATTAGGCTTCAAAGTTGCCTACAGGGTATAGACTAGTAAGGCACTTTGTATTTCTATTTGCTTTACTTTAAATGCCCGTTTTGCCCTTTTAGTTGAATGTTCTTAAGTGGTTTGTTTATTGGTAGTTCACATCAAAAGCGCGCTCGCAATTTGTATGAATTGTATTGGGTTTCCATATCGAATAACCCCAGCGCGGTACTTCTTCTGCCATTGTCTTCTCACAGAGCTTTTGTTTATTTTTAATGAGTTCTTTTTTTTTCGAAATTGCTGCTACTTTTCTACTCTTCCATCATCATGTTGTTTATTGTTTTTGTGGAGTTTTGACATGTGTTTCTCAAACTCAAGACAGAGCAGAAGTATCGAATAACTTGTGGGATCTTTTGGGAAGAAAGAAAGACATTACTTATGTTCATGCAGCTGAGAAGTGAATCCCTTTTCTCGTATCCCGCTTTGATTTTATCTACTTCTACTTTTTGGCAACATTGCGATTGCAAAGATGCTGTGGGCCAGTGCAGCAGCAGCAGCTGTCGGCCAGAATTATGCACTTCCGCTGTGGCAGGGCACAAATTATTGCACAAACAACTCTGGGCACCCAGACACTAGGGCCAGGTGTTCGCTTCGCACATAAAAACGAATGATCTATAAACTGCATTTAAATAAATTATCACAACAAAGGGCTGCAACTCCGAGAGGAAGAAGGGCTCCCATTTGGCGGGATAAACAAGTTTAGCAGATAAGCAAATGGTAGAAGAATTTACCAGAAAATTGCCAGCAAGGCGTATATGCATTCTTGTTGAAAGTGGAGATCTAAATTTAAAACATTTCATTCATTGAAAAATTCTAAACAAAAAACTGAAATTATCAATAACCTTTTCCTAAAATCTTCTTCAAGTCTAACTCGTTTACATATGCAGTCCAAAACTGGAACTGAAAACTTCTGGGAAACTCTTATGGATTTTCTCAGCAATTTCACCATAAAATGATAACGCCAAAAAGTAGTCGAAAAAAAAAACAGTAAAGTTCAACTTGAAGAAACTTTTCGCTTTTCGCTTTTCTTTACGCTTCGACAGGCGAAGATTAAGCATAAAGAGCAATAGGCAAAGCCAATAGGAAGACGAGGGCAAACGAAACAGTAAAGTTCACTAAACTTCGACAACTTCACATGTCAATAAAGAATTAAAAACAAATAAAACTTCACTGACAGGCAGCAGTGGCAAAAGTGGAGGGGAGGGAAAAACTGCTGTGGCATTTTCCCACAAATCTAAATTTCCAACTCTTGTGTAATGCAGTTAACAAGAAGCAAACAGCAGCAGCAACAGCAACAACAACGGCAACAAGAAAGCCGCGTTAAAAATCAATGAAGAATGCATTGGGCAAACAGCAGCAGCCTCGGCAGCGGCATCGGCATCGGCAGCAGCTTTCCAGCTTGGGCTGTGTAAATATCTTGTAGATACGCCATGACTTATGGAATCGAAGTCTATAAGAACAGCGGGTATATACTATATATATACATATATATCGCAGGCAACTAATGAGCTGCCCTCTGTGCTGTGTGTTGATTAGGCATGGCTTAGCAGCAGCAACAACAATAACAACGGAAATGTGGGCAGACAATCCATGCGCAGTAGCATTGTGTATCTCATAGATACATTATATCTTTGGCTTGTATCTATTGTATCTACTGCGTGCCTCGGCTGACCCATTTCGAACTTTCATTTTCTCTAATCTAAACAAGCCATCAATCAATTAACTCGTTCAGTCGCAGTCGCAGTCGCAGTCGCAGTCCCCGGACCCGGCCTCACCTACGGATGCGGCTACGGCTTTATAAATAGTCAACACGCCGCTTAATCGCCAATAATTTGCTCTATCAATTCGCATTTAACTCGCGCTTTCTGCCCACTCAAGTTGTGAATTGCACTCGATTATATTGCTTGCTTTATATTTTTTTTTTTTTTTTGTCACATCAACTGAATGATTTAGTCAACGATTTCGATGCATTTGATTTGCAATCATTACGAACGTCTCATTTTGGATGACTTGCTTGAAAGTTGCTGCGATTGCTGGTAAGGCAAGCGAGAGAGAGAGAGAGAGAGATGAAAAGACTGATTAGACAAAGACTGAAATTATTTATAATGAATGAAAAATTAACTATCGATTAGAGACCCCGCATTGATAGCTCGATTGAGTTCACGGGGCATTTGCACAACGGTTTTCCGTGTACTCAATCTATTTGGCATTTGAAATAGGTTCAGAGGGTATTATCATTTGGGGAAGAAGTTTGGAATGCACCTTGGCAGACATCTCCGATCCCATAAAGTATAAATATTCTTTGCTTATGCCGCAACAGGGCGGTCGAACTAGCCTTGTCCGTCAGTTTGTCCGTCTGTCATTTACAACGCAAACTAGTCTCTTAGTCTTAGAGCTATCTCAATGAAACTTGGTATACGTGCGTCTTATTGCTGCATGCTGTAAATATGTCGGAACGAGTCGGATCGAATCGATATATCGTATAGCTGCCATAGAACCTAACGGTCGATTTTTGTTAATTTTCATAATATCACTATGAAACTTTCCTTAAGTATGTCTAAGTATGCCTTTAAGAGGTTGTACAAATTTAACTAAAATCTCAGCGATACATCGTATAGCTACCAATAGAAACTATTGATCGATTCTATATTTAGAGTAACTGTAAGGGTATCAAATTCTCGGTGCACCGAATGCAGTCTTTCTTTCTTAATTTTCTACGTTCTTACAGTCGTAAACACCTTAAAATTCTTGTAGAAAATTTGAGAATTCTGTTTTCAAACTCTGATCAACCTTATCAGACTGGGTCAATCGTGTTTGTGTGTGGAGAAGCACAACCGATTCCTCTAGTAATCAACAGCTATAACAAGCGATTATCATAAAAGTTTCGCTTCAACTGTGGGGCAACTTTGTAAGCTCCTCTTCAAATCTATTAGCAAGTCATAAGCCATAGCCGCAGGAATGCGTATGCCAAGGCGGCAAATCGGTTTAGAGCATAACAAATTTAAACGATCCGTTGGTTGTCGGTGGACACGATAAGCCACTTAATTTTTATAACCACAGTTGGAAACGGGCAGGGCAGGGCAGGGGTACCGCCTTCTGCACTCTGTCTCTCACTGCTGCGCCATATGTGTGCGGGTTCGCTGGTCGACACCTAAGAGGAACACATGTTCCTATTAGCGCGTGTTGCGGTTCCTGCCTGACATATTCCAAAGATAGAAGTTGGAGGAGTTGTACGCATGCCCAGCTGGCCCACCATCTATTATACCTAGGAGACTGTTCGACATCTCTAACAATTGCCCATTGTCTGGCTTGTTGTTGTTGTTCTCGGCATCTTCTTCGTCTTCAGGCTCGAGCACAATTACTGGAGTGGTGTGCTTCTAGAAGCCTGGCGCTTTTGTTGTTGTTGTTGCCATTGAGCTCACTGCACGGGGTCATGTGTGTGCGCGCCCACACACACAATACCCTATAGCAGGCATGTCCCTTTATTTGGGGTTTTCCCTTTGACGGACTTTCTTTTCTATTTTTCTTAAATTGAACCTCTTTCAATTGCTTAGACATTATTGAAATGCTGTTTATTTGTTGTGACTGTTGAAAGGTTTTCTTCAAGGGGTACCAAAGATGTATTTTGTTCAAGGAATATTCAAGAAATATGTGTAAAGACCGTCATTCTAACATTCTTCAGCAACGATCCTCAATGAGTTTCCCTTAATATCTCAAGAACTAACTAACCTTAGACACTGAAATTTGGTATATACTTAGTAAGTAGCTTTATTTATCTGTAAATAATACCTTTCCGAAGATCCTTCAACCCAAAAGCTACTCTAACCGTTTTTTCCCCACAGATTGCTTCTTATAAGAGTTGCTTGCGGGGTTTCCGCAGCTAATAGGCAAAGTTCACATCGCACATCGTGTTGCCTGGTCAAGAGGAACATGCCACAACCGCAACTGGAGTCTCGACGACGACGACAACGACGACAAGCAACATTGCTGGACCATAACTGGACCTCTCACGTAATAACGTATAGAATTACAAAGCGAAGAAAAATCTCTTCCTACTGCTGTCACAACTTTCACATGAAAGTTCTTTCAACTTGAGCGCCCAAATATGGATGCCCCAGACACGTTGGACACGACAGAAACCACAGCAGACAACAAGAAGAACAAGGAAGCCACGTAACGAGCGACTTCTTGTGGCGCAACAATCGATCACAACCATATTTAGTATGCGCGCATTAGAGGCAACTCCAGATCCAGGGGATCGGGGGATCGCGGGGGAAGGAGACTTACCATTATTGGCACTCGATGATTTGCCATTCGTGCGCTGAAGGCGTCCATTGCGGCGACGCTGTGCGGCGTTAGACTGTTTCTTGGCCGTTGATCGCGAGCCAAGCTCGACGGAGGCAGCTGTCAGCTGATCCTCGGCAATATTACTTTCGATCAGGAGGCCACTTTTGGTTTTATGTCGACGCGGCTTGTGACCCTTGGCCGGCGAGGGTTGCGGCTTGCTGCTGCGTGGCGTATGCGGTATGCGTACACCGGTCCATGAGACAATGTTCTCCTCCAGCTGTTCCAACGAGGTGGAGGAGGAGGCGGAGGAGAGGGCTAAGCTCTCCTTGAGCAGTTGAGCAGGTGAGAACTGCGTGGCGCGTCTGCCTCGGCTGCTGGCTATGCAAATCAGTAGCAGCGCCAGCAAACGTAGTAAAATCTTTCGGGTTTTCATTGCGGCACAAGCGTAAAAAAAAAGGGCACAACAATAAAAAAAAAAAGTACCCACACACACAGATTTTAAACTCGCATTTTTTATACCGTACCGTACCGAACTTGAACTTGTAACTTTAATTATTTCTGCTGCTACTTCGGTTAAGACTTTTTATTGCTTCTATCAAAATGATCGCGCATTTGCCGCAGAGAATTTCCCAGAATTTTCATTCATAACTTAATTTTTTTCTGGTTATTTTTTCACGTATTTTTCTTGTATTTTCCTCTGCTTCTTTTACAATTTCCGCTTGTCAGTTGACGACGCGTCGCGACGTTGGTTCGTCTCGACTTTTTATTATTATTTTGGCACTCTATTTCGACTTGGTATGCAAAATTGCCGGCAGACTGAGCAGAACTCTCTCTCCCTCTCTCTCTACTTTTTTTTGTATTTTGTTGTTGTTGTTGTATGCTGTGCGCTATTTAATTTTATTTTCGTTGCACATTCGCGCACATTTCGCACTTCCCTGCACGGCGACAGCGACAAATTTCTCGCGCAGCTATTTTCGTATATCCTCGCAGACGCAGCAGAGTTCTGATATCAAAAAAAATATATATATATATGTATACTATATGGGGGGGATATAGCTAGACAATCCGTTGCACTTTCGCTTCGTTTTCCTATAATAATATTTTTATTGCGACTCGATTATCATTTAATTGGAAGCGAATCTTATGACACGCATTTTTATCAGAGCATAGAGTGAGAGCGCGAGCGCGAGCGCGAGAGAGAGGCAAACGCACAATCTCTGCGCGTTGAAAAAAAAAAAAAAAACCGAACGAAACACGACGAACCGAACTTCGCGTTGCGCTTCGGTCTTTTCGGGCAAGCGAGTGTTGTGCGTCCTACACAAACGACCGTCAAATGCGAACTGAGGCGAACGCGATCGTGTCGGCTTGGCGTTCGCCGTTCGTTCGTGCTCGCATCGCGTCGGGCTGCCTGCTGCAGTTAGTGTTGCCGCTGCAAGAGCTGATTAGCGGGAAAAAGCTAAACTTCCTTTGCGCTGTTGTGTTGCTTGCTTGAAATGTGCTTCTTTGCTTGAAATGAAAGCCAAAATAAACGCAGCGTACGCAGCACTGTCTGCAAGTGGCAATGCATGGGCATGTGGAATGTGTTTTTTCTTTTTGTAGAACGCATTGCACATGTTGCGTGCTGAGAGGATGTTAGGGATTTGTTATAATATCAATGCGGGATAAGAAAGGATTATTCATTTGTTAATACTATTTATTGAAGATCATAAAGCTATGTAAATTATATAAAAGAAACTTTAGAATTATACGAGGTTTCAAATAATCCTTGTTAAAACAATTCTTAGTTTGTTTTCAATACACAAACAAAACACCTTTCTCTCTCTTTCTCTTTCGCTCTCCTTGGTACGCGCCCCTGCCTACCTGTTGCACTTCTAGCCGATTTTCTTTGTTATGCCGTGACTTTACAGGTACTTCAAACATACAAATACGTATTGGATGCAATGGGATTTTCCGGCGCACAAGGATAAACAATTTCAGAGCCCGCCCGCACCTTGAGTTCCACGCTTTGTCTTTGTCTTCTCTCCCTCTCCCTCTCCCGGGTATTTTACACTCCATTGTTTGGCTTGAGTTACGTTTTGACAGTTGCAAGTTAGGGTAGAGAAGGACAGGCGCAGCAAGGGATCGATGTCCTAGGCGCATTTCTGATTATCCTTGCGGTGCTTTTGTGCTGTCAGCAGCAGGTGATGCAGAACCAATGAGGGGGCACTTAACGCCGATCGAGAGTGTGTGTGTATCTGCAAGATACATTTGGGCAACGGTGGCGCACGTTTCATCTCGCCCGCCGTCGGCTATTTGCAACTCAATTCGTGGCACTTACATAAATAGCTTGTTGTCCAAGCGCTGCGCCTAATAAGTGCGCCATGTAAGGGACAAGGTTGCAACAAGTACGCTGCACGTTGCACGTTGCACACACAGGTATGTGCGCTGCTGCAATTTGCTGCAGATGCCGCTGCAACTCAACACTCGTGGCACAAAGGGCATTTGTCGAAGCGTGAAACAGCAGTTTCACGAGCTGAGCAGCCCAACCCGAGTTGCTTCGATCATGAGACAAGGATTAAGTCGGTCGGTCGGCCGCCCTTTGTACGCCGTTCCTTGGGCCGTTTAAATTGGTTCGTTTACGAACGGGTTGAGTCGAAAAAGGTTCTCTGCTTAAGTGCTTGCTCCTCGGTACTTGAACGGATAACGAGGACGTTCACGTTGATAATCATAATAATGATCTTTGGCACAATGTCGAAGACAATGATGAGGATCATGAGCAGGTTGTTGCTGATGATGATGACGATGATGATGATGCTGATTTGCTGGTGATTTATGCGTCTTAATTGAAATGATGGCTTACAAATTGTTGGCGCAAGTGCGGAGATCTAAAGAGAGAAAGAGAGAGAGAGAGGTAGGGGGGCAGCAGAAAGGAGTTTCTGTTTCTGGGAATGCCACAATGTGAATGCGTATATTGAGTGCGATCAGCTTCCTGTTTGGCAATAGCAAAGCATTGGGAAGAAGAGAATTCGACTCAGGTATGCCAAGCAGTTTTCATTTCTTGGAACTACCCCAATTGCTGCACTTGCCAGTATGTACCTTCTCGAGAGCTTAACCCCTCTTGGCTTGACCCACTGAGTGCGGCACGTTTTTCGTTTCACAACGAACTGTGATGCAATTTTCACGAACAAAAAAACAAAAAAAAAAAAAATGCAGATAGAAATCTTCTGGCGACTTTCACATGGCAGAGCAGAGTTGCAAACACAGTCTCGCACAGCTCGTGTATTCAATTTTCTAATAGCCGCCTCCTAATCAAAACTAAGGCATCAACGTACTTACTACTGCAGGCGCAAAACCAATTAAGCCAAGAATTGGGAGGGTACAAGCGGCAGCAAGCAAAGCAAGAGGCAGACAAAGCTCGCTGCTACGAATAAGGAAGTTTGCAGCTAGAAAATCGAAATAAAATCAAATGAAATTTACCGCCGCGTCCCAGCCAAGCCGCGTCCAAGCCAAGTCGAGCCAAGTCGAGGCGAGGCGAGTCGAGTCGAGTCCAACTTTGGAAGCGCCAAAACGTTAAATACAATTCATGGCGCTCACGAGCGGAATTTAAATTATGCCCAATTAGAGTTAGGTGCCAGCTGAGGCGCAATCTACCGACGACTTGGCGATTCCTGTGGGGCATTTGCCAGTTGCAACTGGACGTTGGGGGCGTGTCAACTCTGGTGTACGGTGGGGCACGTTCGTGTGCTAAAGCGCCAAATTGATTTCGATCGCCCAGGGGGGTGTGCGCACTCTGTACCATACTTTAGCCATCTCTTTCTAACGCTTGCCTTACTGTTCTCAATGTTTGTTTCTAGCATTATGTATGTACAGACAGACTGGACAGATAGACAGACAGACAGACAATGTATGCATGTAGTTGCAGCCGAGTGGCAGTTGCTGTTGCCTCACATGTTGCACGCTGTTGCCTTGATGGATTACATGTTGACAGGCTTTGGGTTGCTTTTGCTTCTTTTTGTAGCGCCACTGATTGTCTACGCCGCCGCCGCCGCCTTGGGAACTGGTCTTGTTATGTAAATTGTTGTGGGTGAAACGAGTTGGCAGCGCACACAAGTTGGAGAGTGCTCCAAGTGCTCCAAGTGCTAACAAGGTTGCATTTTGGTCTCTTGTGGTTGCTACTCTTTTTTTTCGAGGCGGGGAAGCTTCCAGGAAATATTTCTATGGCATTGCCTAAGGAATTCGTAAGATTAATGATGTGTTTTCTTATTTTTTTGTGGATTTTGGGCATAGAGTTAGCGGTACCAAAAACTGTGCTTTGCAGAGGTTACCAGGCTGATCGCTTCATTAGACAAGGCAGGGCAGAAGAGACTTTGGATGGTGCTCTCTGTATTACCTTTTCTTTGGCTTAACCTTGGCCTTCACTTGAATCTGTCGCAGGTTTTCCCTCTCCACTTTATTGTGCCCCTTCGTGCGTGACTCTCCTCCTGCCTCGCGCTACATGACAGCGCATACAGAGTACCTCATATCTGGCCAGCTCAATCATTAGGTTCCTTTAAGTTATGCGCAGACGCAACCTGCCCCAAAAATTTCCCTGAAATGACAAAATTATGCATATAGAATTCATAATTAAGTGCGGTCAAGTCCGGTCCGTCAGGTACTATAGATGGGAATGAAATGTGTTTACTAATTTTTCAACGACCTCAAGAGCCTCATCTATTGTCGCCCCCCTACCGCCGGTCGAAAGGGTTGCCGAGTCCCGATGTCAGAGTTTATGACCTTTTAAGTGTCATGGAGCGCATTTTCAATCTGGCATTGCTCGATCTGTTCAGTATTTTGGGTTTTATAGACGAGCGGCGCTTTGAATGCGCTACTAATTAGAGAGTTTTATGTGAAATTAATATGATTACGCCCCAAAGTGTTGGGAAAATGTTATAAAATTAAGTTATAATTGCGCCTTTGCTACGCCTGCAGATAGAGAATTGAGATAGAAGAGCAAGAGCATTACGTGCTGAGTCGGCGAGCACGATTGAAATCGCAGTGATAGCAACAGTTTAGAGGCGTTACTTAGGGTAATTTCATTAGAATTAGAAGATACTCTGCTCGCTACGTGTCTGCAAAGGTTAGAACAAATTAAATGAGAATGGAGATGGTGTAGAGTAGGAATTGGGGAATCTCAAATAAGAATGAGAACAAGCAAGGAAAGCTACAGTCGACAGTAAGATACCGTTCGCTCAGTTTCGAAAGAAATTATCACACTTTTGTTTCCTATCCCAGTTCATATTTGAAATATATATGCATATAGTATATATCTATGTGTGTGTTAAAGCAAAACGCTGAAACTTTAATATCAAAAATTAATCAATCAATTTTCAGAGGCGCTAGGCGTGGCACCTCAAATTTGAAATAAACTGCATGAACTTGTGATGTTTATACACCTTCATGCCAAATTTGGTGTCTATAGCTTTTCTAATAGCTGAGATCTGTGTGTTCACACAGACGCGTGACGGACAGAAGGACAGACGGACATGGCTCAATTGACTTGGCAAGTGATCCTGAGCAAGAATATATATACTTTGTGGGGTCTGCCACGCCTCCTTCTGTCTGTTATCTACATTTGCACAAACTTAGTATACCATTTTTAACCATTTTCAATGGTCGAAGGGTATAAAAACTACTGGGTAAACTTTGGTTAAACGTTTTGAAAGCTATGAAGATTTTATAGAGATATTGTTTGAGAATAAAGTTAAAGATTTTCATCAATCAAGGAGCTTTAAATACATAATATTTTGAGTATTATAGGAAAGTATATTTAAGGTTTAAAGATCATTTTAAGTTATATCATTTTGTTGATATTTTCCAAATTTTTCCATAAATTTCAAATGTATTTCTTATCGTGTTTCCACTCTCCAGACTTTCTAATGATCTCTTCACTTCCTAACTAAGTCTCAATTAGCCGAGAGCATCAATTGACGTTGCTGTGTGCGGTCGCTTTGGAACCCCAATTTTAGTCAGCTCATAATAAGGTCTAATCACAGAAATTAGCACACCTTGAGCAGCAAACTATTGCCGTCTCCCTTACACTTATCCGTCTGTCTGTGTCTTTTTAGTTGCAAGCCACAAGCTGCAAAGCTTGAAATGAAAGGGAAATGCCAAAGCACGCCCAGAACGGTGCAACGTTGCGTGACGAGGCGATGTGCCAAGACAGGGAGGGAGAAAGAGAGAGGGAAAGAAGGTGGCAGAGTCAGATAAATGCGTTTAGTAGGTCAACCCAAGAGCGAAACACAAACCCAAAATGGAGCAAAGTGCGAGAAAGAAAAGGGAGGGGGAGCGAGAGGGAGAGCGAAGAGTAGCGGGAAGGAAGGGAGAGAAGGCAAACATATGCAATCAGTGCGTATTTTTTTTTCTCAAATTTATAAAGAGACCGCCGCGCATGCCCAATTGCAGTGCGCCGCCTTCCCTTCTCTCCTTCCCTCTCCTCCAGCTCTCCCTCACTGCTCGCACAATGATTAAGCACATTGTTCAAGTGCGCCGCTTTGTTGCAATATTATGAAAGGGAAATATTTCATAATTTATGTAGCAGACGCACGGCAGGCCCCATTGGCGACGATTGCAGTAGGTGGATCCGCTCAAGGTGGCGTCCAATCATCCAGCTCATCCAGTTCATCCGCCTTCGCCTGCTTCTCCTTCTGCTGCTTCTCCTCTCGTCTGGCTATTTATAGCCAGATGCTGCGACGCGGCTGTGGCCTGCGGCAAACTATTTTGAATATTTTGATTAGCCATCGCCGGAGCAGACGCCACTTGAGGGAACGCCAAGGTTCCCCAAGCCCCGCGACAGCAACTCCTACAACATTTGCGCTGCCTTTGCCTCTGTCTGTGCCGCCAGTCCTCGAGACGGTCTGTCCGTCTGCTCTCTGTGCTACCGAAAGACCATTAATTTAAACTCCATTTAGGTCCTGTGGCTTGATTATGCGTGCACTGCGAGAAAAGTGAGTGGGAGCTCAAATTGGCAAAAGATTCGGACGGAAGTGTCTGTATGAACACGCAGATCTTAGCTATTATAAGAGTTAGAGTCTCCAAATTTGGCATATAGGTAGAGAAATGTCTTACGATTCTTAAGTTTATTTTAAATTTTGGCTACCACACCCAACGCCCAAGCAAATCTGAAATTTCTGATGAAACAAGCAATTTTAAACGTAATAATTAAAGTTTCCATTTTCTACTTCGGCATATAGAAAGATAAATACTTTATGCGGCTCTTCTTCAAATTTCAATCAAGTCGGATCATAAACATAGTAGAAATTTCACCATTCACTCACCCTTCCATTTTTCTCAGTGCAGATGCTTGCCCTCGCTTGCGTGCTGTGCTTCATTTGTGGTCTGGCTTTATCGCATTCCGCGCATAAAAAGCTAAATTTAATTAATTTTAGACAAATCACTTAACAAGCTAAAAATGTTTATGCCAGGCATTAGATAAAGCCAAGTGGAGAGCTCAGAGCTTTGGGCATCATAACATATAACATGCCGGCAAGGATCAATGAAAGCAAAGTTGACTCAATATGCTTTTTCGTACCACTTGCAACATGTGGCACACGACAAGTGAAAGTTGTGAAGTTTCTGGAGCACAATTTAGCATCGCCTGCAACGACAGACAATAATCGAAATCTTTGGCAATCGAGAAATGTAAATTGAGTTGGCGAAAATCGCTTAATTTTCGAACTCGAATTGTGCAAGTGACATTTAAGGGCAATTGTACAGTTATGCGAAGGAGGAAGAGGGGGAGAGAGAGAGAGAGAGCTGTCTCTGCTGATTGCGAGTGATCGATGCTGGCATGCTGGCATTATCATTATATCGATCGATGATGATCATCATCGTGATCATGATCTTTGGCTGTAATCTGCAGAAATGGTCAACAAGTTGATGAGATTTTGCTGCCATTTTTGGTTGTCCCTTTGCGATGCGCGACTAATGAACACCTTAAATGGTGTTTTACCGACTCAGTGTGCGAGGTATGCGAGGATTTACGGCAGAGCTGCCTCTCTCGCTGTCTCTCTCTCTTTCGGCTCGTCGCTCGCTCGCTCCTCCTTTCTCCTGCTACGCTCTACACGCATTTTGTCACATTTTGACATATTTTTGTGGCATGTCCGCAGTTCGCATAGTGCAAGGCAATTGCCATATTTGGTGCCAATTAGAGACGACGTCGACGTCGACCCTTTTACTTTCCACAGCCGCCTCATTACCGCCACATACCCGTTGTCCATTGCCCATTGGCCTAGCCCGTTATGGAGGCGCGCAAATGAAAAGTCGGCGGGAATTTTCTGGCGAACTCACGTCTTGAACGTCTTCACGATAAATTGCTGACAGTTTCGTTTAATTGTGGAAACATGTGGTTGGCTGCTGTTAATTGCAGCTCTGCTGCTCACTCCAACTCTCCTTCTCTCTCTCTCTCCCGCTAGTTATACCCTTCGACTATTGAAAATTGTCAAATATGGTATACTAAGTTTGTGCAAATGTAGATAACAGGCAGAAGGAGGCGAGGCAGATCCCACAAAGTATATATATTCTTGCTCAGGATCACTAGCCGAGTCGATTAAGCCATGTCCGTCTGGCTATCCGTCTGTCCTTCTGTCCGTCTGTCCGTCACGCGTCTGTGTGAGCACACAGATCTCAGCTATTATAAAAGCTAGAGACACCAAATTTGGCATGAAGGTGTATAAACATCACAAGCTCCCGGAGTTTATTTCAAATTTGAGGTGCCATGCCCACCGTCTCTGAAAATTTATTAATAAATTTTTGAGGTTGCTTTGTAACGAAAGTATTAAAGTTTCAACGTTTTGCTTCAACACACACATAGATATATACTATATGCATATGTATTTCAAATTTCAAGCCGATCGGATTATAAACACAAAAGTTATTCAAGTAAACAATAGCTGGCAGATGAACTTGTGCAGAGGAAATAAAAGTGTGATAATTTCTTTCGAAACTGGGCGAATGGTATCCTACTGTCGGGTACGCTCGACTGCAGCTTTTCTTACTTGTTGTATGACTCTATTTAGATAAGCGAGAGGGAACGCATTCATGTCTAACATTGAATATTAATTTCAAACATGCCCACATTACCTAATTGATATTGACAACGAGGCGTTTTGGAACGAGTTATGCGACTTCAAAAGAAGAACTAGCTCTTAAACTGGTTCCGCTTGGTCACAGGAAGCTGTCTAATTGGCCTAAAGTATTCATATTTATATCAACCTCTTTCTTCTTCGAAAATTTCCCATTGTTTTTGAACTTTCATTCACCTCGTTTGACTTTTTAGGTAATTGGCGAAATGTTTCAATCTGCAAGTTTGGCGGAATCTGCTGGCCTGCACTGGGCAAATCAAACACAAGTCATCACCAGCATCATCATCATCATCATCATCATCGTGAACGTTGTGAGTGACGACTGCGTCGTGGGGGCAGTCGAATGTCTATTCGGGTCAATAGTTCAGCGACAAACGATGTCTAAGAGTCATGAAACTTCAATTTCCCATTGCGCTACCTTGATTATTGCAGGGCATTGCGACTCCCTAATGGCTTATGAAAGTTTCGCAGGTCAGTTACGTTTTAATGGGTAGTAAAATATTATGAAAATCTGTTGGGTAAAGAATTTGAAACTTGTAGAGGTTTTTTGCTCACTAAAGCCGCTTTTAAAGCTCTTCATTATTTAATGCATCTCATTTGCCTAAACCTATTAAAACTATCGATTTCTTTTGTAATATTATTATACAAATTTTATAAATTTTATTTTGATATCAAAGGTTTTCCCTCTTCCCCCAAAATCTTCTAATTTTACGCTCCATTTGGTTAATCCCAAAGCAAGCAAAGTCTTTAAGTAACCCAAGCAAAGCATAAAAATCTCTCGCTTCATTGATAAACTCCATAAATTAGACTTATTTTTCCCGAATTCAATTTGTAATATTATACCCTGTAATTTGCCCCTTTCTTTTTTCCTACGAAGAAACCAACACATTAAAGTGCTATAAAAAGAATTCAATGCCAACACTTGAAATTGAAAATTTTGTGTTGTTGTTTTGGATTGCAGCGGAAAAGCGAAGAGTTCAAGTTGGGCCCACAAAAAGTCTTTCAACACGTTTTTCACATTTTACAACTTAATTTTTTATTATGTGTACCCCCTTTTCTCTCTCTCTCCATCCGCGTATAGAGGGACAAACAATCAAAAGTTTTGTGGCTTCAATTGGATTTGAGCTATGCCACAAAACCGCTTTGCCAGAGGGAGAAGAGGAAAGCCTGGGCGGGGAGGGGGGAAGGTAGGGGGAGTTGGCAGCTAGAAAAAGCAGAATTTGCATTTGAACAAAGCTGAGGGAACAAAATTAACTGCAATCAAGTAAAACGTCATTCAACACGGCATGAGGGACAGCCTGACCGAAGACTGGACTCAGTTCGAGGGGAGAACGAGGCTCGAGGCTGGAACTGGGAATGGGAAATGGGAAATGGGACTGAGGGGGCATAGGTTTCCATTATTGAGTCGGAGCTGGCTGTAAACTTGCTAAATTGCCAACATTCAACGCATTTTTCTTTCTTTCTTTCCTTTTTTTTGCGCATTTTGCGAGAAGCGAGAGAAGCGCAGCCAATCGACTCCGGTCGACTCGACTCGCAGTGATGAACCTTTGCAAGAGTTTTAATTAAGCTAATAAAGTTGTCTCTTGTGTTTGTTGCATGCAAATATGTTGCATGCAACATTAATTGCTTTGTTAGACGATACAATAAAAAAGGAACAAAGAGAGAGAGAGAGAGGGAAAGAGAGACAAGTTCATAAATGACACAACTCTTGGCTATATTACCTTAGAAAGAAAGATGAGACAACAAGAATTTAAATGAAGAAATCAATGAATCAACGAGTCAATTATAGATTGAGGTGTAATCGATATGATATACTATCTTAAATACAGCTTAGATACTTATGCAGTGTCTCTTTACTTGCGGCAATAAGAGTAGTATTTAAAAAGTAAGAGGAAATTAATAAATTTTGGCAAGTTATTTAATTGCCTAAGTAAAAAAGCTTTTAAGTTTAATTGGGATATAAAGATTTATTCTATAAAAATTATATCACAAATACTAAGATAAAAGTAACTTCCTTATTAAAATCAGCTATTTTTGACCTATTTTTATACCATTACAGAGGCATCTTGGGAGACATCTCCGACCCTATAAAGTATATACAATATATTCTGAATAAGCATCAATAGGGGAGTCGAACTAGCCATATCCGTCAGTCTGTCCGTCTGTCTGTCCGTCCGTCTGTCCGTCCGTCTGTCTGTCCGTCTGTCCATCCGTCCGTCCGTTTGTTGCAACGCTAACTAGTCCCTCAGTTTGAGAGCTATCTTGATGAAACTTGGTATACATGTTTCTTATTACTGCACGCTGTTAATAAGTCGGAACGAGTCGGATGAGACCGATGTATCGTATAGCTGCCATAGAACCTATCGGCCGACTTTCATCATGTTTTAAGATATCGCTGTGAAACTTTTGTTATATATGTCTAATTACATATGTTCATTAAATGAAATGCAAGTTTTATTAAAGTCGGACTGATATATCGTTAGGCTGCCATACAACCTATCGGCCGATTTAATATTTAGAGTAACTGCAAGGATATGAAACCTTCGGCGTGCCGAAGTTAGCCTTTCTTTCTTGTTTTTAAATACTTCTGAAACTGTCTATTTTATTTATTTATTTATTAACCACCAACCATATAAAATTTAATTCAAAATAGGCAATTCAAAAGTCAAGTTATTCATATGAAATAAATTATATTATAAAATAAATAATATAAATAATAATAATAATAAATAAGTAATCATAAAAAAAATTACATAAAATAAGTATAAAATAATTATTATTATGTTACCAAAAATAGGTCGCAAAAACAAAACTTTTAAATAAAAAATATATATAAATTTTAATAGTTAAAAATTAAAATAATATTGAAATGGAAATAATAATAATTAAAGAGAAATTTAAATTTTAGATTAAAATTTAAAAATTATCGTTTCATTCTTTATTCTTCTTGAATTTAAATGACATTATTAAAAATTCCAATCTTCCTCTTCTAAAACTTTAACAATTCCTTTTACCCTCTCTTTGTTACCGCTACCTCGTTCAGATGACTCACGTAAGCTTTGTCCATATATAGCCAGCCGATTTGGCATTTTGCGCCTCTTCATATTTGCATACGACTCACGTTTGCCGCCGCATCTGTACAAAACGTATTACAACTCGCGTCGGGGCGCCACTTGGCGTGCAACGAGCGCAATTACAGAATCGTAAAACCCGTAGACGACGCGAGGCCTTCGAGCCATATCGTAGTAGCATATTTTGTAGTACTACGTAGTGCTTGGCAATGTTTACGAGTTTGTCGCGTGGGACGCAACTGCAAACAGTAAACAGTGAAAAAGTAAACGGTAAATTGACGCAGTAGCGCTGGCAAAACATATTAACGCCTATTAAGCAACCAATTTGCATGAGAAGAGGAAGAAGTGGAAACAGAAGATGAAGAAGAAGAAGTTCAAGGTAAACCGAGATGAAACCAAGTCGAGAGGCTGCAGAGATAGGCTGGAGCTCGTGTGGCGTGTAATTGCTTTTGCAGTGGCTCCTTGCCCCACAGTTTGCCACAGTCGATGGCGCAACTCCGATAACATTCCAGTCTCTACAGAGCGTGGAGTCTCCTCGAGTCTCCACGAGGCTGCACTTTATTTTCTTTACTCTACTGATTAAACGTTCGATTGTATCCGATATGGGGAGCTGTCTGTCTGGCTGTCTGGCTGTCTGTCTGTCGGCCGCAATATTTGGGGCGTAATTAAAGGTATTGAGTGTGGCAAGTGTGGCAGGTGGGAAAAATTGCATGTATGAGTGGTGTGTGGGTTGAGCTGGTGAAATTTTAGATTTCTAGCGATATATATAGACAGCAGTTGGGGAAAGCAAAGTGCCAGATTAATAAAGCATAATTCTTCTTGTAGGTGTTTGATAAATCATAATGGAATTGCATATATCAAGAACTTAAGCTGCTATCGATCTACTCAATCTACTTCATATGCAGTTATAAATCTCCCACAATCTATAAACAAAATCTGCCATCTTTTGCAGCACCTTCACCTTATACAGTTTCATTCAATGCAATCCATCATTCCCCCAAAGCCGACGCCTTCGCGCGCCAAGAACTTCCGCATAGCTGGAGACGAGTCGAGATCAAAGCGCGTTTTATCCTTTGGCACAGTAGCTGGGTAAACATGTCAAACAGTTGCCAACTGGGGCAATGTTTGTTGTTGTTGTTGTTGCCCAAAAGAAGACATGATCGGGAGAGCGAACAACAATGCTGATCAGGTTAACCGTGCGGAGCAGCGTGAACTTGATATTATGCTAAAAAACAAAAAAAAAGAGTCGGCCCAATATGCAAAGTGGCAAAAGTCGCGTCGAAACTTCGTTGATTTGGTTGCCTGCCACTGCTGCTGCAAGCCAATTTGGTGCAGTTGTTGTTGTCGTTGTCGTTGTTGTTGTTGCGGTTGTCACCTCGATAAGCATCGCAGTAGCCAACGAGCACAAAATATTGAGTGTGCCTCTCGCTTTGGGGTCTGTCTGCGCTGGAAATGGAAGCCAAAGACGGCGAAGAAGCCTCTGACTGCGTTTCTTCTTGTGTTGCCGACACAACAAATTACATGCAAATTAGATGGAAAGGTGTGGGCAAGAGAGAAGGAAGAGGGGAGAGAAGAAAGAAGGGTCTGTAAATGAAAAGAGACTTAGAGCGAATGCAGCAGAAGCAGTAACTGATTTACTAAATAAAATAATTAATGTTAAATGTTTTTAAAAATGTTTTTAAAATTAAATGTTTATAAAATGGTAGAAATATTAAACTAATATGACCTATTTTTTATCATATTTAATTTAGTTAATTTATTAAATTGTTCTTTTATTTTAATTTAAATAAACTTAACAAACATGTAAGATATGCTTTGCGCTCACAGTCCACAGTTTGAGAGCCACTGCTGCGCGTACTTTTTCGCTCAGCCCAAAAGTATGCAACAATTTCAAAGTTTGCGTGAGTTAACCTTTCAACGACTTGACTAACCCGCAACTGGCATTTTGAATTATAAGTTCCAATTTATATGCCTAATAAATATGTATCATTCATATAATAACTTCCATGGCACTTAATTAACGTCGAATAAATTTGCTTTCAAGCTTGAATAACTCGCCAAATGCTTTCGTGATTGACGTCAGCGCTGGTTGACAAATCCGATTTGAATTTCGTTTGTGGCTGGTGCCACGTTGCAGCCATAAATAATTATTAAAAAGTTTCTGCTTGTTTCTGCTGTCGTCAGCAAACGGCGTTTAGCGAATGTTTGCTCACGCGAAATAAATCAAATTAAATTTGCGCATTGCGCGCGCACTCGCAAGGAAAACGTTTCTTTTGCAGCGCTGCCTGAAAGTATGCAACACGCTGTGACCAACTTAGTACACTGTGCAACAAAGACAAAGGCAAAGGCAAAGGTGAAGATGTCTTTCCATGTGTTCTTTAATATTTAATTAACTTTGATTAAAATTAAACTTTTATAAAGCATTTCAATTTGAATTCACCCTAACTAAGTCAGCTTAATTACCTCAACATGCAGCAGAGTGTAAGAATCCTGTTATCCGGCGCATTCTAGGTCGCTGCTGTCGTCAGTGACCCCCGGTGGATAAATCTCATATGTCAGCTACGTTATACAGACACGTGGCTCAAGTAGCTCAAGGAACTTAGGGAAACTTGTAGGGAACTTTGGAGCGAGAGTCGTCATTAAACTTCATGTGACATGTGACACGCGTGGCAGGCAAAAACTTTTTGTGCCCAACAAAACAAATGAGAGTCCATTAAAATGTTTGCCCAAATGATGTGCTAATCTAAGGCCCGAGGCGAAGTACCCAGAAAGTTTAGTTAAGTTTAGTAATTTGCATATTGAAGAGCTCGAACCCTACCCTTGCCTTCCCTGCGCCTAAGCCTCTCGAGTGCAAAGCAAAACTGACATGGTAATTGATAGCACATTCAGCACTCACTATTCACTATTCACTATTCACTGCATTTATTGAATCATTTGAATGCACTGGACTATCAGCACTGGCAGACATAGCAAGCGCATTCAATGCTCGCCCCGAGGCAGTTGACCTAAGTCCGAGAGCGAATCGAGCTGGGTCTGTGTCTGTGGGAATGAGCTGAGGCATTTGACATGAGTCGCGTGCGATTCTTTTCATATTCAGACTGTTCTCTGCTGTTCTTTTTGCTGTTGTTGCTGTTGTGCCTTTATCTTGCCTAGTGCAGCTTGACACTCTCGGCGCACAAATTAATAACAATTGACGCAATGCAAGAAATGCATACGGAAAAATTTACAGAATCAACTGGACCAGCTAAACCGAAAGAGCAGCTTATGTCACTTGTGTGCGTGTGTGTGTGTGTGTGTGTGTGTGTGGGTTGAGTTCATGCTACGTATGTATATATATAGAACTGCTGACATGGTACAGCAAGGCATGTGGATGGGGTAGAAGAAAGTCGCTTGGAAATTAGACGAGCA
The DNA here is from genome assembly GCA_018904095.1 of Zaprionus ghesquierei. NCBI lineage: Eukaryota > Metazoa > Arthropoda > Insecta > Diptera > Drosophilidae > Zaprionus > Zaprionus ghesquierei. Next base: position 5,838,860 of record JAEIGP010000806.1, on the reverse strand, counting down.
ATAAATGTGCTGCAGACCAGGAAGAAATGCGAAAACCGGAGCGAAGTCAACCGCAAAGAGTTAAGAAATAGTATAAAATTGAAAAAATGTATAGCAAAATTGACGAACAAATATTTATCTATATTTACAAACATTACTTGTGCGCTAAAGTCAACAACCTTCATGGTGCGCAAAAAAAAGAGAAATAAAAATAATAATGTTTATAATTAAGAGACTCTCAAATTGTTTACGTATCTATGGAATTTTCCTTGTAAAAATTATTTTGTAGTCATTTTCAAACTGTGTCAAGAACTGAGAACTTGTAAACAAACAGAAATATTTAAGTAATGCGCAGCTTTTATTAAGAATCGTAGATAAAATTGTCTTCTTCAGTCTACAGTTTGAGCAGCACAACAGTTTGACATGCACTCGACTTGCATTGACAGCGCTTGACCTCACTCTCCCTCTCCCTCTCTCTCTCTCTCTCTCTCTTGTTATTGTTGCTCGCGCGTTAATTGCATTTGTTATTGTTGGCATTTACAGCATAAATAATACTAGAATATTATTCAATTTGCCTTTTGCATTATTGAGTTGTTATTGTTGCTGTTGCTGTTGCTGCAGCAGTTGCAGCTTTTGACGCTTGGCGCGTGATTTAAAACGTCAAACTGTCAGCTTTGGCTATTGTCAAAGTGTTGGCTCGGATTGTTGTTGTTGTTGTTGTTGCTGTTTACGCTGCCACTGCTATTGTTGTGATTGTTTTTGTTGCTGTTGTCGCTGTCGCTGTCTCAGCTTGTTTGTTGTCCGCACTTGTCTCTCGTGCGTGTCTCATTGCTCAGCTGCGCATTTTTGCTTTGCACATTTCCTGATTTTTGTTTTAGCTTAACGCATTTTCAACACTTCACTTGGAAATACATGCACTAAGCGAGAGAGGGTATGTTGAGTACGTCGTGTAGAATGTAACCTAAGGGGAAGTGATTAAAATGGCTTAGACTCTTAATCACTATCGATGGCAGAGTCAATATCGGACGGTCTGTCCATCTGTCTGTCCGTCTGTCTGTCCGTCTGTCTGTCCGTCTGTCTGTCCGTCTGTCTGTCTGTCCGTCTGTCTGTCCGTCTGTCTGTCCGTCTGTCTGTCCGTCTGTCTGTCCGTCTGTCTGTCCGTCTGTCTGTCCGTCTGTCTGTCCGTCTGTCTGTCCGTCTGTCTGTCCGTCTGTCTGTCCGTCTGTATGTCTGTCTGTCCGTCTGTCTGTCCGTCTGTCTGTCCGTCTGTCTGTCCGTCTGTCGGCCCATCTGTTTATCAGTTTGTGTGTCCGTCTGTCTGTCCGTCTGTCTGTCCGTCTGTCTTTCTGTTTGACCGCGGAGATCTCGAAGATTATAAGAGCTAAAGCCACCAAACGTTGTAGTACAACTCGTATAAATTGCAGTGTCTTAAAGTGTATTATAAAAAAATGGGCCACGCCCCCTTCCGCCCCCACAAATCGTTCAAACTCGCATAACAAACGCAATTATATAGCTACAGCATTGAGTTTTGGTCTGTATATAATTAATATCACAAACCAAGCATTGGCAGAATTTGGCTATGATCAGATAATAAACATAGAAGTCACAGAGCATTGCCTCTTCGTCTTTAGTGTATGGTTTTCCCATGTTTGTTATTGTTTAGCTGCGTTGTGTGTTTGGCTTCTGTTGCTTTTCCGATGTGACGCATCTGACGCTCTCTAAGCCTTGGGGGCCCAACTCAAGTGACGTTTTGCACGTTTCGCATTTTGTTTTCTTGGCTCTGCTCGATTTCCCATCTCATTGCACGTTTCCAAGTCGAATGTCACGAGCGCGCATGTTCAAGTGGGTCGTTGGCTGGCCAAGTGCCCGTTGCAAGTGATGCGACAGAGAGAGAGAGAGAGAGAGAGAGAAAGGGAGAGGGGAACCCGGGGGTCTCTTGGGCTTTTGATTAGCCGGCTGGCTGGGGCGACTTATCCACTCTTCGGTCGGTGCTCGAAATTAGCCACAGTATTGTTAAAAATAACCGCCTTAACGATGCAAACTGTCTGTCTGTCTGTCTGTCTGGGACAGCACCTGCATTGTCACGTGTCTAACATCTCTCACCTCAGTACGCTTCGAAAATCAATAGACGTTACCTTCGCATGGTATATACCCTGCCGTCCCGTTCTCATGCAGGCAAAAGAGCTTAGTTCGAGGCGACAGTCGAGCGACGTGTTGTCACTTGTCTGGTCTGGAAATCGAGGCTTTTAAGCGGATTAGTTTGATTTTGCAAAACGAGACTCTCGAGAGTCTCTTTCTCTCTGTCTCTGCCTCTGTTCTTCTCTTTTCTCCTCTCTCTCCCTCTCTCTCTGCGCAAAAATCAATAGGCTAATGCACTTGAAATGCTCTTCATGCTGATACCCAGCCTAACTAATTGCTGGAAAGTTAATTTTCCATTGCACTTTGTGCAAAGTTTTTCTCCAAACGAAGACATGAGAAGAAGAGTCTTTTGATACCCTTTAGAGCGAGAACAATAAAGTTTACATAATCATTATATTCTATTACAGTATATTTATAAACATAGCTGGGAAAGAACCATAGATACAAATGGTATAGAGAATTCCAAATAGCATAAGGATAGGTTAATCTATAAACCTTCATTCCCATCTTAGTATCTCTACTATAAATGGGTGTAGGGTATGCAAAAACTTAAAACTATCACCTTTCTTTACCTCTTCTAATTGCACTGTGCCCATTTCTACACGGAACTTGCCCCCACTTAAATGTAGAAACAATTCTGAACTTAGGTTCAGTTTGGCAATAAAAAAAATATTCTAAATGAAAATAATTAAAAAAATTGTAGAGGCTTTCAATAGTTGCCTAGGCTATACGCTACAATAAAGAAGTTCGTAAAAAGTATCTTTAAAAGTCTTTATAGTTAATTTTAAATTAAAAACCTCATTTAAAACGAAAAAAAAAACAGAATTATTTGTATATTTTTTATTAAAATAAAGAACTGTAGATCAATAAAAATAAAAGAAATTTAAAAATGATATATATAATTCAAGAAGACTGTAAACTTTAGATAGAACAATAGAAGTGCATCCTCAAACAGTTCCGATAGGCTTAGTTAGCGTGCATAACGAATTACGAATTAGGTTAGTTAGTTCAGGTCTTTATTGATAGATGTGATATGGCCTGGCCTATTTAAAAAGCTGAGTGCTTTGTAACCCGATTGATAGTTGGCCATGGAGTTAGCGGACATGAAGATCTTGTTGTTTGGTACGTTCTATAGAGAGATTCTTTGCCGAGTGTTTACTAAGATTTGTTCTATCTATAGCTCTGTTGCTCGGCTCCTCGATACAAACATTGTGGGGTTGCTTTGTGGCAACGGGTGATTGTCCGAATAAGAACGTGACATTCTGGCTATATACCAAGTAAGTTAAAAGACAAAAAAAAAGAAATTGTTTAACTAACTTAAAAAAACACGTACGCAGTGCGACACGAAATGAGCCCAAGCTACTCGATCCACAGCGTTTAAATCCCGGCGATTTCAAGCCAACATTACCTGTTAAAATTTTGATACACGGATTTACGGGTAACCGTGACTATTGGCCAAATCCGCAGCTGAGACCCGTGCTCCTCAATGCCGAGGATCTCTATGTGATCTCTGTGGACTATGGGCCATTGGCGGGAAATCCTTGTTATGGCGAAGCCGTTCACAATACTCCCCTGATCAGTCGATGCCTGGCGCAGTTGATTAACAATTTGATCAGTCAGAAGATCGTTTCAAATGATCAATTGCATTTGATTGGCTTCAGCCTGGGCAGCCAAGTGGCGGGGCAGACGGCAAATTATGTGAAGCATAAGTTGAAACATATCACAGGACTTGATCCTGCCAAGCCGCTGTTCTCCCAGATTCCAGACTCCAAACGTCTCGACGCAGGTGATGCTGAGTTTGTGGATATCATTCATACAAATGTGCTCGAACGTGGCATCCTGCGGAACTTTGGTCATGTGGATTTCTATCCGAATTTCAAGCAATTGGTACAACCTGGTTGTGATCGGGATGACTATCCGGGCAGCTGCAATCATCATCGTGCCGTACAATTCTATGCGGAATCAATTCATTTCTCGCTGGGATTCTGGGGACGTGAGTGTGAGAGTTGGGTCATTAATCTGTTGGACTTGTGTCCCTCAACAGGTCCAATTGCTCTCATGGGCTATCATGTTTCGCCAACGACACGAGGATCCTATTTTCTGCAGACAGCTGAAGTTTCACCCTTTGCTCTAGGCATAGCTGGCGCAGTTACCACAATGAACTCCAACGGATCTCTCAATGTTAACTCAACCGATTTTGTCGACCGAATTGAGTCCACGCTGGAGAACATATTTCTGCAGAAAGAGTTAAACGAACTCAAGAAAACCGAAAAAACACATTTACAATAATACTAATGGGTCGAAAAACATTTAACAATAATGGTAGATGGTTAGGTTTAGTTCGTATATTTGGATCTGTATATTTTTTTTTAAATTCAATGAAGCGCAGAATGTAAATATATGCAAAAAAAAGCATGAATCTTGAAGTTTTTTAAATTCGGGCTAGAGTCGAGCAAGCCCAATACTTAGATACCCTTCGCTCTAATCCAAAAAACCGTTGCAAGTACACAAACAACTTTCAATACCAAAGTGTGTGTCGAAGCAGAAAGTTGTAGCATTAGTACTATATATACATATATACTTAGGCGTATGACATATATACACCGTAATACAAAATTTGGTGTCTTTAGCTTTTTTAATAGCTGAGATACAGACGTTCAAACGGACAGACGGACAGCCAGACGGACAGGCACAACGTTAAAAAAAAGAAATGATTTGCAGATTGTAAAGATCTCATCTAATGCTATGACATCAATTGGTTAATTTTAAAAACCCGGAAAGAAATTCAATTGTCTTCTCAATCAATTGTAATGCAAATAGCATTCCAAGCCTCTGTAAATCGATTAACGATACATATTGCCGCTTTCTTTATTTCTTTCTGACTGACCACACCATATTAGCGCCGACTGTACGGCATGTGTGGGCGGATCTAAATGCGGTGAAAGCAGGAAACACAAGGTCTGCCAAGTGGGCATTACGTCCTTGCTCCACAAAAGCGCCACGCCGCGATACGAAACGGAACAAAAGAGATGTCAAAATTGACAGGCGGAGGCCCCGCGCCGTGAATCACATTTCCATTACTCATTGCGAATAAGCGAAGGCGCGAACTGCTTTACGCAAAGATCTGCTGCATATACAAACAGATACAGATACAGATACAAATACTTTATGTATGTATTAGCTGATGTATTGTTTATTGTTTATTTTTGCATTTAGCAATTGAAATCTCGACAAACGGTAAAAACCGGCCTCCAAAAAAAAAGCAACAGATTGACGCATGCGCAAAATTACAAAATTTTGCGAAATTACAGCACAGCAAAAAGAGAAAGAAACAGAGAGAGAGAGAGAGAGAGCTGGCGGGAAGAAAGAGATTGTCTTTTTGCCAGATGTGACGAAATTAAGGGGGGGAAGCCTCAATTCTGGCCTCATTTCGATCGCATTTTCTGGCACATCAAAATAACAATTTATATTCGAGAGAGTTAAAAGAAGGCAGGGTATTTTTTATAATATTTTATATGAGATAGATTTTCACACAGAATATTTTACAACAAATTAGGATATATGTAATGTTAAATTAGAATATGTTTAATAATAAGCGCAACTTCTATTAAAGTTTTTAAATGGATTACTAGAAAAGCATAAAAGAGATAAATAAACAGAACTTTCTTCTCTAATCTGAATTACAATTTTATTTGATACTTATATGCATTATTATGCATTTTACTTTGCAGTTCTGTTCAATTAATCTCGCAGTGTATTCAGCTCTTTGTCATGCCACTTCGACTTTTCCTTCCACCAACCTACCAATATTACATATTATGTTTAGCTTGAATTCAAGTCAAGTTTTGCCCAAATAAAACGACGCAATTGGAAAGTGCGTGTGCGTAGAATACTTAAAAAAAAAAAAAGTAACGAAAGCTACAGTCGATCTCAACCGACAGTAAGATATCATTCGCCCATTTTCAAAACAAATTATAACACTTTTATAGATTTATATTTGAATAACGCCATCTACATATGAAAACGCCTTGAAATTTGAAATATATATATATATATATATATGTGTGTTAAAAGCGTTTAAACTTTAATACTTTCGTCACAAAGCTAACTCAACAATTTATTTAACAATTTTTAGAGGCGGTGGGCGTGGCACCTCAAATTTGAAATAAACTCCAGGAGCTTGTCATACCAAATTTGGTGTTTCTAGCTTTTATAATAGCTGAGATTTGTGTGTTTACACAGACGCGTAACGGACAGAAGGACAGACGGACATGGCTCAATCGACTCGCCAAATGATCCTGAGCAAGAATATATATACTTTGTGGGGTCTGCCTCGCCTCCTTCTGCCTGTTGCATATGTTACATTTGCACAAACTTAGTATACAATTTTTAACCATTTTCAATGGTCGAAGGGTATAATAATAAAGTGAAGCAGAGCAAAAGAAGAAGAGAGGCAAGAAGAAGAAGAAGATTTCAATAAATCTGCCAACAAAACGAAAGTCTTTCTATAGCCATCGCACACCCGCTCGCTGATTGTGTTAATGTTATAATAACAATAAAATGCCTCAAATGATGGCTCGTAATTTTCGTAAATTGCATTAAAAACAGATGTCGAGTCATCAGATTGCCCTGGTACCGCGCCGCACCGAATGTGGGTTAATTGCTGCAGCGCTGCGGCAGCTTGTTCCACATTTGTGGCAAGGTGTGAATTGTTATCAATTTGTGCCTGGCATGCCCCAATATTTACTCCCCTTGCTGTAATACGGAACCAACAATAAAAAAAAGCAGTATTATAAATATTTGCATTGCAGAACCTTGAAAATTCGCAGATACTACGGTCACACTAATCAGTCAATACAGAGGCACACAAAGGCCGTGACTCGCTGCGCCTAGTCACAGTTTACTGTACGATTAACGAGTTATGTTTATTTCTGATATAATATTAATGCATTGTCAATATGTTTGATTTTTTTAAATATTTTATTAATTTTCTCTTTGTTTATTCCTGTTATATTATTTGTCGATATTTTTTATTGTTTAAATAATTTATTTTTTGTTCTGTTGTTATACCCTTGGAGTCGATGTCCATGTCCGTCTGTCCGTCTGTCCGTCTGTCCGTCTGTCAGTTGCACTGCAAACTAGTCTCTCAGCTTCAGAGCTATCTTGATGAAACTTTGTATACATGCTTCTCATTGTTGCACGCTGTAAATAAGTTGGAACAAGCCAGATTGAACCGATGTATCGTATAGCTGCCATAGAACCTATCGGCCGATTTTCACAATTTTTCAAGATATCGCTGTGAAACTGTCCTGCTATATGCCTAAGTATGTTGTCCCTTAAATGCTATGCAAGTCTTATTTAAATCGGACAGATACATCATTAAACTACCATAGAACCTATCGGCCGATTTAATATTTGCAGTAACTGCAAGGGTAAAAAACCTTCGGCGTGCCAAAGGTAGCCTTTCTTTATAGGTTTATTTTTTAATTTTTTTCGTAAAAAATTCATTTTGAAAGCTTAAACATTGAAAAAAATCATTAAAAATGAAAAACACTTACGTAAAAATCATGTGAAAAATGTTCACTGCCAGCGCTGCCGCATTTCCGGCCTCTTTCATTTCTCCAACTAAATTGTCAATTAAAGTTGCATTTTCCGCCCACGCAACTTACCCCTCGTTCTACAATACTTCACAAAAAGCCGACAAAAAAATTAACAACAATTTTTCACACATTTCACTTTGTGGTGCAGCGATATTTTTCTAAATTTAAATCGATGTTTGCTTCGCCCAAATCATTTCGACGCTGCAATTTGTTAAACATTTTCACACGCAGCGCCCTCCACACTAGACAGCTGCCACGCCCCCTGCCCACATTGCCCACATACATACATAGTAGATAGCCCCATACGGGCAGGCCATTAGTCAGGCCTTCTGACAGAGTCTGGCCGAGCAACGGCCCCTCTAATACTTAAGATACACATGCAAGGCATACGCGTATCTATCAGATACATTTGCAGCGCTTGCATGCAAAACTTAGCGCATTAAAACAATCGACTTGGGCAAAACCTTTTGAGGCACTCGCGTCGCTGACAGTTCAATGGTGATGCAAGCGGGCATCTGGATTGGTGGCAAGGTAGCGTGCGCCACCATGTGGCACACAGATGCGACCGCAGCAGCGGTGCGAGTGCATCCCCTGCAGATATCGTATCAATGCAATTGAAAATAAATACAACATTTTTTTTCGCTCAGTTCAAAACTGTCAATTCCGGCTGTATTTATGCAATGTTATCTGCTGGAATTTATGGTTCTTTCTTATTTCAGTTTATAAACAATTCATCAATGCAGCCATAATTAACTGGCGAACAAGATGTACGAGCTAATTGTCCGTCATGCAAGCGCGTACACACTGTGCACCTTGGGCTTGACCTACAGCAAAGCGTCTGTAGATAGATTTGTTATTTGTTCAGGGATTATTAATAATTACTATGAAATTTTCTAGATAGAACCCGTTGCAGTTGAACTAAACTGATATTGATTAAATTTTCACTGAATAAGCGTAACAAAAGTACAAGCAATTTATGTAACAACAACATTATATATCGGTTTAATTATTCTCGTTTCGGTATACATATATTGTATATGATCTAGAAATAATTCCGATACGAATGCCAGTTTGTTAAAGCAGAAAATATATTAAATATATATTTTATTTACAGCAGATGAAATGCGATCTTGAACCCTCCCCCTCTCTCTCTCTCTCTGTCTCTGTCTCATTATATAAATGTTACAGCAGAACTTGATTAATTTGTGCATGAAATCCATTAGTTCCATTAAGATTCAGTTTCTTGCATAGAAAACGCTTTAAAAGCTTCACAGCTCAGCCGACAAAGTTTAGTGTCAGTCAAATTGTCCAGATACTGAAAGATGCAATCCGCAAGAAACGTGATCTATTGGAGCTTAGCTGCTTTTCTGGTCTACTGTTGTTTCTGTCCTGAACGCCTTCCTAAACAATGCCTTTTTGAATGTTGTTATACTTGGCATGACTGGGATCATGGAAAATAGATGGAACTTCCTAACTTGACCGGTTCTTTGGAGTTGCCATAAATAAATGCCTTATTTCAGAGTATTCATTTCTAAACTTCTCTTTTTACTTCTCTAAATTCAAAGGAAAATGTGTTAAAACAATCTTTGATTCACATATTATCTACAGCAAAAACAAAACAAGTAAGGAAAGCTACAGTCGAGCGCGCCCGACTGTAAGATACCATTCATACCATTCATTCATACTTCGTAGTTGCACTAACTAGTACTAACTCGCTCTCACACACACTTTAATAACTTCTGTATTTATTGTCCGATCGGATTGTAATTTGGGATTGGATGCATATTATCAGCATCTTTACGCGTTCTAAAGCAGAAATCTGTAACCTAAATATTCATAAATATCCTTAATATTCAAAAATTATCGATTTGCGTGGGCGTTGGACGTGTCATCAAAAATTGAAAATAAACTCGATCTACCTATGGTATACAGGCACCTTCATGTAAAATTCGGTGTCTCTAGCTTTTGTAATAGCTGAGATCTAGACGTTCAAACGGACAGACGGACAGACAGACGGACATGGCTCAATCGACTCAGCTAGTGATGCGGAGTCAGAATATATATACTTTGTGGGGTCTGCCATGCCTCCTTTTGCCTGTTCCATATGTTACATTTGCACAAACTTAGTATACCCTGTTTTGACAATTTTCAATGGTCGAATGGTATAAAAAAAGATCTCTAATTGCCCTAGGACAGTTGAAAATGAATTTTCACCTTTCTCTGTCTTCTTCTTTGCTTATTATATAAATCAACTAGCAGAACATACGTTTAAGTAGCTTCTGAAATCAGCCAGTTCGATCAGTTGCTTAAGAGCCTCTGTGGTTTATTCTACAAAGTTTAGTTTTTTGTGAAACATCTAGATACTTGGAGATGCAGTCTATAGATGTTAAAAGCTTAATCAACTGGAGTTTGGTTACTCTCCTCACCTTTTGTTGTCGCTGCCCTTTTTTTTCAGATTCATGCCGTTTCTATTGTTGTTCTGTTTTACGCTTGATTAAGCCTTAATCATACTTTTTAAGTTGAATCATCATGTCTTAATGCAACAATAAAAATGGCATCACAGTTCAATCACTACGAAAAAATTAATGAATAATAAAATGATTATTTTTAAAAATGTATAAGATTTATTTAAACATTTTATGGCTTTAGAAAATTAAAGCTAAATATATGTTTTGATTTGGAATTTTTAAAACCAGTCCAAAATGAATATTTCACTTCTCTCTTACCTCTTTCTCTGACAGTCTCTCTTTGTCTTAATATGTCAATGTCACAGTAAAACTTACGTAAGTTGTGCTTAAAATCACTTAGATCCGTCAGACTCCTATAGGCAAAACGCTTAAAAGACTCTATATTTTACTTTACAAAGATCAGTTTATTAACATATCTGGATACTAGAAAATGCAGTCTGTAGATATTACGAGCTTGATCAACTGGAGTTTGATTGCCATCATTGCCTACTGTTGTCCTTGCGTTTGGGACGTAACTGTATGCCGCGACTATTGTTGCCCTCCTTGGGGTTGAGCTGAGGAACGCTAATCATGCTTCTTAACTGAAATTATTCTGCATTCACTTTTCAAAAAAAAAAAAATCGAATCAGAGTTAAATTTGCAATTAATTAATGTATTATTCAAATAAAAGTGTTGAGTATTTTTATACCATTGGAGATAGTATATTAATTTTGACCAGAAGTTTGCAATGCACCTTAGACACCTCCGACCCTATAAAGTGTATATATATTCTTAGTCAGCATCAATAGGGGAGTCGAACTAACCATGTCCGTCCGTCTGTCCGTCCGTCTGTCCGTCTGACTGTTGCAATGTAAACTAGTCTCTCAGTTTGAGAGCTATCTTCATGAAACTTTGTATACATGTTTCTTATTACTGCACCCTGTAAATAAGTCGGAACGAGCCGGTTTGGACCGATGTATCGTATAACTGGCCTAGAACCTATCGATCGAATTTTGTTATTTTCCAAGATATCGCTATGAAACTTTTCCGATATATGTCCAAGTATGCCCCTTAAAGGCTGTCAAAGTTTAATCGGAATTAGACCGATATATCGTATAGCTGCCATAGAACCTATCGGCGTGTCGAAGGTAGCCTTTCTTTCTTGTTATAAGCTTTAGAAAAAATAAGTTGAATGAAGGTATTCGATTTAAATACTATTATAAACAAATGAAAAGCGAGTTGAGTTTCCCCCTAACTGTTACACTTCTCTTCATGTCTCTTCTTGTCTCAATGTCACAATTGAACTTACGTATGTTGCGCTTAAAATCAGTTTGTTCCGGTAAATACTTTTAGGCAAAACGAGATTCAATCATCCACTTTACAAAGTTTAGTTTTAGAAAGAGAAGGAGAGAGAGAGAGAGTGAGACAAAGAGTGAGAGAGAGCTTGGTTCTTCTTCTGGGTTGTTTTCTACCAAGGGAACGCTAATAGAACGAAGTTTCTAATTTAAACTTAACCACTCAACCAATAAATAAATATAATATTGCATTTAAAGCAAAGAATTGCATTAGGTATTGTTATAAATGTTTTGATAGCATTAATATTGCTATCTATCAATTGATTTCTGTAATACCTTAACCTTGCACAATCTAAATCTTTGGATCGCAGCTTAATGAACTCAAGTCGATTGTCTCATATCACAAATGAAATTATGCGGTAATCGGAATGCATGGGAAATTATGAATTGAGCTGTTTGTATTCGCTGTTCGCCCCCACAAATCGGGGAACTGGAAATACATGAAATCTATACCAAAGTTAATCCCAAAAACGAACCTTGGACACGAGACTTTTTGATTGCGACTAGACTAGGCGAGTTTTCAACTGGAAATAAATGGCTCCAATTCAATTTCCAACTGTTTATGTTTATGTTTACATCAACAAAGCGAAACGAAGAGGAAACGAGAAAGAGAGAGAGAGAGAGAGAGAGAGAGAGAGAGAGGGGGGATTGATAGATCGCTCCATTTGACAGAGTCCAACTTCCAAAAATGACATAAACAAATGCCGCTTATCTTGCGCCGAAAACATAACGTAATATTTAAAGCCCCCCAAAAGAAAACAAAACGAGACGAGACGAGACGTACCGAACTGAGGATGAGAGTGAAAGTGCCAAAAAAGAAGAAGCAGAGACACAAAGATAGCAACAACAACAACAGCAAATGAAAATAAACAAAACACAAACAAAACGCACTGTAGCCGGTTCCCCCTATAGGCAATCCATGAAAACGCGTGATTACCGCACTCGACAGCAGGCCCTCCCCCCCCCTGCCACACGACTGTGTCCCCACCCATGTGCTGGCTGCCTCTTCTGCCCCTCCCCTTTCTCGCACCCCATATTACTGCACTTTTTCTCAAGCGTGCAAGTGAAATTTTCCATATGAGGCCAGGCCGACGCTGTGTTACACAGTGAAATTTTTCGTCTCTTCTCGCGGCTTCATCCAAAAATGCCTCACATCGCCCTCCCTCTGCCCCTCTCACTGCCCCTTCTCCTACTCTCTCTCCGCATGCTTCAAGCGCGGCGCGTGCGTTTTGTTTACAGTTGCAAGTTGCGTTGTTGTCTTTATTGTTATACACTATAATTTAGAATGGGTATGGTAAGTTAGTCGATCCAGTTTGAAGTTTGCTTAGGTGTTACGTCTAAAAAGTTGAATGAACTTAATTGAAGTAATACAATTTTCTAAACTAAAGTTTTTATAAAACTCTTTTACTTTTTACCGATATTCAGCGCCCAGAAATGAAAACTTATCGGAATTTATCGGAATTAATATTGGCCAGAAATTTGCGACGCACCTTAGGAATCATCTCCGAAACTCTAAAGTATAAATATTCCTAATCAGCATCAGCAGAGGAGTCGAACAAGCCATGTCCGTCTGTCTGTCCGTCCGTCCGTCCGTCCGCCTATCCGTCAGTCCGTCCGTCCGTCTGTTGCAATGTAAACTAGTCCCTCAGTTTTAGAGCTATCTTGCTGAAACTTGGCATACATGCTTCTTAATGCTGCACGCTGTCAATAAATCGGAACGAGCCGGATCGGATATATATATCGTATAGCTGCCATAGAACCTATCGGCCGACTATAATCATTTTTCAAGATATCGCTGTGAAACTCTCCTGATATATGTCTAAGCATGTTGTCCATTAAATGCCATGCAAGTTTTATTTAAATCGGACAGATATATCATTAAGTTACCATAGAACCTATCGGCCGATTGATATATGTGGACTAACTGCAATGGTATAGAACCTTTGGTCTGTCGAAAGTAGCCTTTCTTTCTTGTTTATACTTTTCTTGGTTGGTTTGAGTTTACGTACGAACTTATTTTGGAAAATTAACCTTGACTTTTTTCATAAAAATATAATTGGATAAATCAGGAATCAAATTTTTCTTCAAGTTCATTCTATAATGTTTTATAAATTTTTATTCAATATAATTTTTAATGAACTCTACAGGGTTCATTGATATATTATCTAAGGGTATCTAAACGTTGTCAATATTTAACTGATCTAGTTCCTAATTTTACGTATTGTTGTTGTTGCTGCCGCTGTTGCAGTCAGTCAATGACTGTTTTGTGTTGTTATTAGTGCTATCGTTGCTTTTATTGTTGTTGTTGTTGTTGTTATCTCAACAAGATCATCACAAAACACATGAAAACACACACACACACTGGAAAATCGACTGCCTTAAACAACATTTTGTAATTGCCCGCGTACGCTTAGCTCTCGAGATCTGATGCTGATTTCCAATTTGATGCCCGTTCCCGATTCTCTCACCCATGACTCAATTGCGGAAATCACATTGCATTGTATTTCTATATATTTTCTAGTATGTATTTTCTTTTTGATTTTATCTCATTCGATTTTGAAGCTTTGGATTTGATTGCGTTGCGTTAAAATCATTTGATTTGAAGGCGATGCACGACAATCGATTTGACGTTTTATCGGAATTGTTTCTACAAGTTTGTTGTCATTTATGCTGACTGTTTCATGACTTCCTTTTTGTGCATTATTATTGCGCTAATCATGTGTAATTTATATTATTAGTGAAATGTTGTTAGTTACCGACTAACCTAATATGGTTAAACATTTTACTTGTTTTGAGATAAGACAAAGATACTCAGAAAGCTCTAGAACTGAGAGACTAGGTTGCAGTGCAACAGACGGACAGACGGACAAACGGACATGGCTTGTTCGATTCCCCTGCTGATGCTGATTAAGAATATATATACTTTATAGAATTGTCCCCTATTATGCGTTGCAAACTTTTGGCCAAATTCAATACCCTCTACATAAAAAGTAGAAGTTGGTTATATAGCAACAAAATGATATATCGCTTTGAGTATTTTTGTTGTGTAAGAAAAATAAATTCGATACGAATTCTCTCTCTCTCTCTCTCTCTCTCTCTCTCTGTCTCATTATATAATTCTTACAGCAGAACTTGATTAATTTGTGCATGAAATCCATTAGTTCCATTGAGATTCATTTCCTTGCAGAGAAAACGCTTTAAGAGCTCCACAACTCAGCCGACAAAGTTTAGTGTCAGTCAAATTGTCTAGATACTGAAAGATGCAATCCGCAAGTGTAAGAAACGTGATCTATTGGAGCTTAGCTGCTTTTCTAGTCTACTGTTGTTTCTGTCCTGAACGTCCTAAAAAATGCCTTTATGAATGTTGTTATCCTTATCATGAATGGGATCCTGGAAGATAGATGGAACTTCCTAACTTGACTGGTTCCTCGGAGTTCCCATAAATAAATGTCTTATTTCAGAGTATATATTTCTAAACTTCTCTTTTTACTTTTCTAAGTTCAAAGGAAAATGTGTTAAAACAATCTTTGATTCACATATTATCTACAGCAAAATAAGAAAGAGATGCAAACTCTCCAAGTGCCTGTTTAGTTTTCTGGTATAATGATTTACTTTTTAATCCAGGCATGAAAAAAATAGTATAATAATTTCAAATTTAACGGAGATAATGCTATTTGATCTTTTCTTGAGAAATCTAAACATATTTATATATTTGCTTTGATTTATATTGGAAGAGCTTCTGCATCAATGCAGTTTGTGCAGAATAAGGTATATAACAATACTATACAAGGAATTTCTAATCTTAGAGCTCTAAGATCTTTGAGATTTGGTAAATAGACTGTTCTATATATGAGCAAATATTATCATTTTAAATCAAATCAAAAGTAAATGGAAAAAAATATAAAGCTCTGAGATTATTCTCCCACTTTTTCCATTTACAAAAAATCCCATATAATTTTTTCCGTTCGCACCAAAAGCTGTGAATCAAATAAATCCCAAAAGTGCCGACTTATATATATGTTGTTCTACTTTGGAGTCTGGCATTAACTTTGTCGAAACTTTTATGCAAAACTTTTTGGCAACATTACGCGGCATAAGTTGAGCTACACTAGGCCCTCCTACACTCTACAGAATACACCTCACACCGACGTCATTGTGTTGTGCAGATTGTGCAGCCAGTCGAGAGCTGCCCTGCAGTGCGCTGACGTCATGAAGCTGACAAAAACAGGCAGCAATAGAGTGAAATAGGTAGAGAGGGAGAGAGAAAGCAAGAGACATCTGTCTGCCACAGACATGCACCACAACAGAGTCGTAACAGCAGATGAAATGAGATGAGATGAGATGAGATGAGATGAGATGAGAAGTTTCACTGTAACATTGCATAACTGTCGAACTGAGAGAGTGCGCAGGCTCGCAGAGTGGAGAGAAGGAGAGAAAGGGAGAGCGAGAGAGAGAGAGCAACTGTTGGAGAGTTGTTGAGTGTCCTTCGCGCTGGCCAACAGCTGTGGGAAGCTGCAACAACGATGACGTCTCCTTGAACTCAACATTTGTCGAGGCCAAAAACGCTTGGCTTACTAGTGCGTGTGCGTGTGTGTGTGCGTGTGTGTGCATGTGTGTGTGTATTACGACTATATACACGATATTTAGCTGCTACAGACAGCGCAGCATCTTGTTATATGAATTCCTCGAGACATTACGCTCGCTCGATGTGCGCAATAAAATTCGGTTTTATTGCCGGATCCATGTAAACGTCTCGAAAGTAGGCAACAGTTTTGGCTCTTAGCTAGTTGACCCCGCCGCCCCGCCGCCCCGCAACCTCGCCCCTCACCCCTTGCCACTTACTGTGTACCATTTACCTACACTTGCTGAAAAATTTATTGCCACCAAAGGTCAAGCTGCAAAGTGGCTTACACGTGGCAATACATTTAGTATAGTTTACCCTTTCCTGCTAGCCATCTAGCTAAATGTATCTTAAAGATACATTCAGTATAGTTTACCCCTTTCCTGCTAGCCAACTAGCTAAATAGTATCTTAAAGATACATTCAGTATAGTTTATTCCTTTTCTCTAGCCAACTAGCTAAATGTATCTTAAAGATACATTCAGTATGGTTTACTTCTCTTCTCTAGCCAACTAGCTAAATGTATCTTAAAGATATATTCAGTATATTTTACTCCTTTCCTCTAGCCAACTAGCTAAATGTATCTCAAAGATACATTCAGTATGGTTTACTCCTCTTCTCTAGCCAACTAGCTAAATGTATCTCAAAGATACATTCAGTATAGTTTACTCCTTTCCTGCTAGCCAACTAGCTAAATGTATCTTAAAGATACATTCAGTATGGTTTACTTCTCTTCTCTAGCCAACTAGCTAAATGTATCTTAAAGATATATTCAGTATATTTTACTCCTTTCTTGTTAGCCAACTAGCTAAAAGTATCTTAAAGATACACTCAGTATAGTTTACTCATTTCCTGTTAGCCAACTAGCTAAAAAGTATCTTAAAGATACTCATTTCCTGTGCACATTAATTCCTCTCAGTATCCGCAGCTCATTGACTCCTCTTTTTTTTTTGGGGCCCCACTGAAAGCCTATGCAAATATTTGAAGGCCAAAAGGGAAAACCAAAAGCCAAAAGGCTGCAGGAAATAGCTTTGAATACTTAAGCGGATTTTGTGGTTAATCAGCTTTTCTTTGGGCTGGAAAAAATTCTCTAAAATTAATGAAGGAATTTCCTTTTTAAAGTTTGGCTTGAATTAGCAAAAATATTTATGCTTTATTTAATTAAATAAATTTTTTTTAATATTAATTCAGATTTTTCTACTAAAAGTTGCAGCTTAACACATCCTGCGCTCTATCTATCTTTCCTTTTCTCTTCCTCTTTCTCCTTCATTCACTCCTTCTCTTTCTTACCCCGTGTTTCCTCCCCTCTTTTTCTGCCTCTCCTTCTCTCTTCAAACACTTCACAGCACATGCAAATCTGTTTCCCCTAAAAAATAACCGCATAGCATAAAAGTATCTTAGTATCTTTTGCTTAACTCAAGGCTACAGTCCCATGCCCCTGACCAATAAAAGGCACATTGTATGGTCCAGCAACGCCAGCAGCAGCAACAAACCAGCAACAACAACGAGTAGGACAACCCTCGGTTGGCAGCCAAAACAATTTTGGATGCTTAAACCCCAAAGCGAAGCAGACCAGTTTGCAAATCGATAAAACACGCAAGGGAGGAGGCAAAAAGGGCATAGCTGATGGGAAAACTCTCCCAATTGTGTGTGTGTTTGTAATGCCAGCATCCAACAGATACACAACTGCAGTGGGTGGAGAGGGTGGTGGGGGGGGGGTGGCTGAAATGAAATTGTATAAATTGTCTGGTCGCTGTATACATAGAGCAAGCTCTCTGCTCGATAGCAAAAGTGTTGCCAAGTTTACGCTTAATTAGGCTAAAATGCTGAGAAATGCCAAAGCGAAAATGCTTTTCACTCTCTCTTCAACCTCCCCTCTCCATCTCTCTATTCCTCTCTTCTTCTTTTACGCTTTCTTTTTACGCTCGAAATTTTTCTTTACGCACAACTTCCTGCGCCACACAGGAAGCCAAAGCTGCCTCGGCGATGACTCATGCAATGTGTCTGCCCGCCATATTGATGTAGGCTGAAGTCAGTCGCAGTCGCAGTCGCGGCCTCAGCCCAGTCTCCCCTTCATGCCCCTTCCCTGTCTGGCCTCTGTACATAGGAAATGACGAAAGTGATACATAAACCTTACATTATTTACTGCCTCGGCGCCTGCCTGCCTGCCTGCCTGCCTTCTTGATGGACAAGCTGTTGATTGTTGTGCGGGATTCTGTGGATTCTGTGGCAATGGCATGTAACGGTACTTGGCATGGCAACCAACCCAAAACCCCAACAATTGCCAGCATGGATATCACTCTCTCTAAGGGTAAATTGTCTGTGATTTGCAGTACTACGAGCTGAGAACTTGATGCCGCACAAGACGAGCGTACATTGTGCTACTCGCATAGACTTTGTGGAACTTTGTTGCGAGTAATCGTGGGGGGATTTAAGTTAAGCTAGAGTAGTTTAGGTTGTGTTTAAAGTTGTGATACAGTAAAGAAACTCATAGCAGGTGGTTTAAATAATTTATATACCTTTCCACCATTGAAAATGTGCAAAACAAAGTATATTAGTTCTATACAAAACGCAGAAAAATTCTATTTTTAATTTTTATAGCCACGCCCACCGCCCATGAATATCAAAAATTTAAGATCTGTAAGCGCAGTATCAAAGCTATAACTTTTTTCTACGATATACTCATGCATGACTAATATATAAAGCTTTGCTTCACATTACAAGTTGAGTGGAATATAAATATACTTTCAATAGCTTCGATCATCGATAGAGCTCGTACCTATTTGTGTATGCCAGAGCGGCAATATGTGACAGATACCTTCAATTTGAAAATTTCTAAAATGTTTGTAACAACTTTTTCAAATCACTGTCAGGACATCAGACTGTATATCGCCAAAACTTCCAAAAGAAATTTCCCAAAAAATTTTAATCAAACCGAAAAAAAACGAATTTTCAAAACTAATTAAACCCGATTCCCAATTAAAAACAAAAATGTGCAACAAATAAAAGCAAAATTTGTATTTCGATAATGATTTCCTTCTCTATTGAATTTTATTTAATTAACTTTTACCTCGGCTACGGGAAGTTTCTCCCCACAGCAAGCAATATATCTCGCGCTCTCCTTCCCCCTTTCTTCCCCCGTTTCCTTGTCTTTCTCCCACTCTGCTTTTTAACGATCTACAAATATGATTCCGCATCCAACAAGTTATCGCCGCATAAAATCACACAGCCACGCCGCATAATTACTCATAATTCGCAACGATTAGAGAGAGAGAGAAAGAAAAGTATCTCGTTTTGTTGTTGTTGTTGTTGTTGTTGGTGGTGGCATCATGCCTATAATTGTCGATAGCAACCACACGAATCAGTAGTTGTAGATCCATTTCGCTTTACGTATGATTATTACAAATTCGCATGGTTTCGCGCATTGCCCAAAGTGAGCTCAATCAGTTTCGGCTTAATCTAAACATATCGCGTACACACACGTCACTCATACGCCCCGTGAACCGCTGCCTGCCTGCCTGCCTGCCTGTTGCCGGCAAAAGTTTATTCACATTTGCCGTGATTTATAATTACATTTTGCATGCTCGCTTGCTGGGGAGACCTAGGCAACAAAAACAACTACAACAACTACGAAATGAATAACCGAAATTGTAGCTGTATCTGCTGTAGGTGTAAATGTATCTTTGTATCTTTGCACGGCTGCATGCAAAACGCTAGCCGGCGCTTCGCTGGCCATTTGATTGAGTAGCCAATGCTCAGACAGCTCTTCCACCCCCCCCCCCTACTCCGCCCCCTCTGCCGCCACTGGCGACGCAACGCCCACTCAGCTTTTGGCACACGATTTTGGAAAGCGACGTCGGCAGCCGTTGCGGCGCGTCGCGCAGCTTGCGTCAGGCGTGACGGTCAATGATCATTTTTAGGCAACGGCGACAACAACAACAACAACACTTGGCAACAGTTTGTTGTTGTTGTTGTTGCTGCTGCTGTTGACGCACTCTAATAACTTTTTTAATCGACGCGACGTGGCGTCAGGCAATTTCTGGCTATCAAAAATATATTTTTGCTCTTGGACAAACACGCTTAGAGAGAGAGAGCAGCGATAAGTGCCTGAATAATAGTATAGGGTATATTCATTCGTTCATTGTGTATGCAACAGCTGTAAGAAATTAATTGAAAATCAATTTGCATCAAATAATAAAATAAAATTAAATCAATTTAAATTACAGAAAAATACTTAAAATCAAACTGCAGAACTTTGATTAATTAATCGATAGACAAAATCGATGTAGAGATGCGCAGTACTATAAGCTGGATGTGATTTCAAATTTTCTGAATCGATTCTTCAATCTAAAGTATTAACAGATGTCTTAATATATTTTTATTCCAATGATCAATTCTCTGCAAAAAGAGCGAGAGAGAAAGGCAAAATAAATCGATTAAATCGATTAAAAAACGTATCGTAATGCAGCTCTTAATCAGAACAGCGAAAAGTTCTCTGTTAATTAACATAAGGATAAGCAACCTTAATAGATAACTTTCGAATTTGTAGTGTTTCTGGAATACCTTCTTAAATATATCAATAAATTATCTATTTGAATTTTGCAAAAAATTTACTTCTTTTTATATATTTTTTTAAATTGCAATTTCTTTTTATATTCAACCAAATAAAATATTTATTTATAGGGCGTCCATTTTGGTATTGGACAGCAATAGGAACGACACCAGTTAGGATCCGAGCAGGGACAACAGTTAACCATAAGCACAAACAAGGTCAGATAGACCATATTTTTGACGTCTGCGAACTGCATCTTTAAGTATTTAGTTGGCCACCAAAAGACTGCACTGTGTAGAGTAAACTAAACTTCCTTTTTAAGTTATTTGCTTAAAGTATCTGACGGAACTAATTCATTTCAAGATCAACTTACGTAAGTGTATGAAATTCTTTATAAATTAAGTATGGCTTACAAAGTTTATATAAGCTCACAATATAAGTGAAACCAACTTGATTAAAGCGATTTAAATTATATATTAAAATACTTTAGAAATTAATTGAAAATCAATTTGCAAAGTAGAAAAAAAAAATAAAATTTAATTAAATCAATTTAAATTACAGAAAAATACTTAAAATCAAACTGCAGAACTTTAGATAATGTAATTAATCGATAGACAAAATCGATGTAGAGATGCGCAGTACTATAAGCTGGATGTGATTTCAAATTTTCTGAACCGATTTTTCAATCTAAAGTATTAACAGATGTCTCAATATATTTTTAAACCAATGATCAATTCTATTTTGCTATTTGGTTTAGGCAAAATAAATCGATTAAGTCGATTAAAAATCGTATCGTAATGCAGCTCTTAATCAGAACAGCGAAAAGTTCTCTGTTAAATGACATAAGGGTAAGCAACCTTAATAGATAATTTTCTGAAATACCTTTTTAAATATATCAATAAATTATCTATTTGAATTTTGCAAAAAATTTACTTCTTTTTATATATTTTTAAAATGCAATTTCTTTTTATATTCAACCAAATAAAATATTTATTTATGATGCATCTACCTTGGTGTAGGACAGCACTGGGAACGACACCATCCGGAACCATCCAAACAGGGACAACAGTTAACCATAAGCACAAACAAGGTCAGATAGACCATATTTTTGACGTCTGCGAACTGCATCTTTAAGTATTTAGTTGGCCACCAAAAGACTGCACTGTGTAGAGTAAACTAAACTTCCTTTTTAAGTTATTTGCTTAAAGTATCTGACGGAACTAATTCATTTCAAGATCAACTTACGTAAGTGTATGAAATTCTTTATAAATTAAGTATGGCTTACAAAGTTTATATAAGCTCACAATATAAGTGAAACCAACTTGATTAAAGCGATTTAAATTATATATTAAAATACTTTAGAAATTAATTGAAAATCAATTTGCAAAGTAGAAAAAAAAAATAAAATTTAATTAAATCAATTTAAATTACAGAAAAATACTTAAAATCAAACTGCAGAACTTTAGATAATGTAATTAATCGATAGACAAAATCGATGTAGAGATGCACAGCATCATAAGCTGGATGTGATTTCAAATTTTCTGAACCGATTTTTCAATCTAAAGTATTAAGAGATGTCTCAATATATTTTTAAACCAATGATCAATTCTATTTTGCTATTTGGTTTAGGCAAAATAAATCGATTAAGTCGATTAAAAATCGTATCGTAATGCAGCTCTTAATCAGAACAGCGAAAAGTTCTCTGTTAAATGACATAAGGGTAAGCAACCTTAATAGATAATTTTCTGAAATACCTTTTTAAATATATCAATAAATTATCTATTTGAATTTTGCAAAAAAATTTACTTCTTTTTATATATTTTTAAAATGCAATTTCTTTTTATATTCAACCAAATAAAATATTTATTTATGATGCATCTACCTTGGTGTAGGACAGCACTGGGAACGACACCATCCGGAACCATCCAAACAGGGACAACAGTTAACCATGAGCACAAACAAGGTCAGATAGACCATATTTTTGACGTCTGCGAACTGCATCTTTATGTATTTAGTTGTCCACCAAAAGACTGTACTGTGTAGAGTAAACTAAGCTTCCTTTTTAAGTTATTTGCTTAAAGTATCTGACGGAACTAATTCATTTCAAGATCAACTTACGTAAGTGTATGAAATTCTTTATAAATTAAGTATGGCTTACAAAATTGATATAAGCGCATAATCCAAGTGAAACCAACTTGATTAAAGCGATTTATAGTATATATTAAAATACTTTAGTATTTTCTTTGAAAAATTCCAATAAACTTTGTGAAGAATGTAACCCATAGGAAAATGCCTATTCAGCCAGGATTTCCTTTGTACTTTTTCCTTTGTAGGGCATTCAAAGTGCGTTGTCTTAGCTCATGACTTCATTTGGTGTTCCATGCCTGTGTTTGGGGTTTCTCCTTAGTCGCTGCCTGCTTGTTGCTGTGTCTCCTT
Organism: Zaprionus ghesquierei; assembly: GCA_018904095.1. Classification (NCBI taxonomy): domain Eukaryota; kingdom Metazoa; phylum Arthropoda; class Insecta; order Diptera; family Drosophilidae; genus Zaprionus; species Zaprionus ghesquierei. The sequence goes on along the minus strand of JAEIGP010000806.1, from coordinate 5,815,732 downwards.
AATAATTTAATTTAACAGCGACGGCAAACACGCAAACACAGCCTGGCGCCAGTTAGTTTAGTTTACAGTAGTCTCTCAGCATGCGATCTAACTGTAAGATACTCAGATACTTTTCTACAGATACTTTCGTTAGGCAATCCTTTCTCGCAGCGCCAACTTCCGTTTGACTAATTTGCTGTTACTTTTGTAGTTGTTGTTGCTTTAGCGATTTCCTGCCTGCGTTCAATGACTTGCCGGACTTGGGCAATTGCGTGACTTGTTGTTGTTGTTGTTGTTGTTGCTGGACTTGAGAAATCTCATGTGGAACATAAATTGAACTCTCGACAATCGGTCGAGAGTTGCATCGACATCGAAGCTGGCGCACCCGTCTGGATGTCAAGTCGAGTCAAGGCGTCACTTGTTGATTAATAGGCTAACGACACAGTCTTACATTAACACCCACACACACTCACACACACACACACACACACACAGAGTGCGGTTGGTTGACCTTGCCACCCCATTCCATTAGCCCCCCAGCACATTTCCTTGTGCTTTGTTTTATTACGACCAAAATTGAGCATTTCATACGTAAATAATGAACTCAATTTACTCATGCAAAATTCTCTCACTTTTCACATGAAAATTTTATATATTTCCGCAAAGAAGATACAACAAAATTCTGTGAAATTTCCCAGTTTGTCAGGTATATAGAATATATATGTATATACACACTTTGTGTCACGGCCGAAAAAATTGTTGGGATACAAGTTCATTAACAGGAAAACGAATTCGTCGAAGACGATGAGACGATGGGGTTCTTTATTAAGTGGTAAATATCTACTATATCATCTCTTTGATCGTAGTATTGCGTTGCTTAAGATAATTTCCTGGTAATGAAATATTCAAAAATGCAATTAATTAATGCAGACATTTATGTGTAATTATTGGGAAAATATTTATACCCTCGTAGATGATATTATTAATTTTGGCCAGAAGTTTGCAACGCATCTAAGTGGGCATTTTCGATCCTATAAGCTGTATATATTCTTAATCAGCATTAATGGGGGAGTCGGACTAGACATGTCCGTCTGTCTGTCCGTCTGACTGTTGCAACGCAAACCAGTCGCTTAGTTTTAGAGCTATCTTGATAAAACTTGGTATACATGTTTCTTATTAGTGCACGCTGTAAATAAGTCGGAACGAGCTAGATCGGACCGATATATCGTATAGTTGCCATAGAACCTATCGGTCGAATTTTGTTATTTTTTAAGATATCGCTATGAAATTTTTTCGATATATGTCTTAGTATGCCTTTTAAAGGCTCTCAAAGTTTGATCGAAATTGGACCGATATATCGTATAGCTGCAGTAGAACCTATCGGCCGACTTTAATCATTTTCCAAGATATCGCTGTGAAGCTTTTCTAAAATGTTTCTAATATTTCTTGTTTTTAATGAAATATACCTTTTTATTAAAGGAAAATTTCAGTTAACCGTAGGGAGAGGGTTTTGGAACTTAATGAACAAATTTAGATAATATAAAAGTTACTTTTTTGTTAGTATAAATTCAAATTAAATTTGAAATACTTAGGTCAAATAAATGGTACTTTAACCTTGCTATGTTTGGCTTCCTTATCCAAATTATCATGCTTTAATTTCACAACGCCATAAGATCTTTATAATGTCGCTACTAAGTTCTCTTTTATTCGTGTCTTAATTTACCATAATTCATTATTTACACGCCTCTCTGCTACTCCAATCCTGCCCACATGGTCATCCATTATATTATGCCAACAAGAACAGCACATGAAAGTGTGGCGTGAATCTGCCATAATTTCCATGTTATATCTTTAAGATCCAATCCGGCTGGTGATTGAGCACCAGGCATTTGCACCAGGGCAAGACGACACACAAATGTTGCCACTGCAACTCATTAATTTCGCATGAGGCTGCCCCCCTCCCTGTGCCCTCTTCCTTATTCACCTCTCTCTCTCATCAGGCCAACAAATGGTCATGCATTAAAATTAATGTGCTTCATTAAGCCGCATTTCCACTTCAATCGAAATATTCCTTCAACACAGCCAGGGGTATATATTCAGTCTCCCAACAGAATGTTGTAGTATTTTACTGTTACACCTCACAGTTCTGTTATTAACATTTCGAACAAGGGTTTTTAAAATAATATTTCTTTATTGCTTGGCTTGAAGTTGAAATTAAAAAGAAAATATTTAAAAATTTTAATAAATTTTACAAAATTAAAAAGAATTTAAATTATGCAAAAATATAACATAAATAAAAACAAATAAAAAAGATAATATAATATAAATAAAAAAAAATACAAATATAATTCATAAAATACTTTTTTCTTCCAACGGAAATTTCAACTCTTGCTAAGCCCCCTTGAAATATGAGTGTAATTTTCCACTTGAAGCGGATAAGCCAAGCCTTTTGCCCATCCACTTGGCCCAAAGTTGACATAATGAGACAAAGAGAGTGAGAGAGAGTGAGAAAGATAAAATGAACAGGGGAAAAGTGTAAGGGAAAGTTGTAGTGAAAATTCATCTACAACTGCCTTGGGGCACTTCAAGGGTTCAAGGTCGCTTTCCATTCGCAGTTGTCGCAATTTTTTTTTTTTTTTTTTTTTTTTTGTTGCTGTGGTGCATAATAAATAATACATTTACTTAACTTATATATCTTAGTATTTTCCATTATTTAATTTACATTTATTATTTTTATTTGTTTAACTTTCGTCTCATAGCCATTAACAAATACCTAATGCTTACAACAAAATTCTTTGAGACAATAATTGTCTGGATAATTAAGTAATTAAGTAATCAAGTAACCAAGGTAACTAAGTCTCATTAAACCAAAGTTTCTATAGCTCCAGGCTGCATCTTTCTATAATCAGACAAGTAGTAACTAAAACACAATTGTATCGTCGCAATAAGTGCAACAGTATTCGTCGCAGTTGGGTCCGCAGGGACAATAGATCGTAAGAATAACCAGGCTCCAGTAGATCAAGTTTTCAACAACTGCGAAATGCATCTTCTTGTAGTCGGTCATCTCCTACTAAAAACTGAACTGCGCAAATGAGTTGTGAGGCCTTTTAAGCCTTTTAGCTAAAGTATCTACCGAATCCAAACGATTTCATACGCTACTTTCGTAACATTTTCTGAGTTGAAATGTGCACATAATTCTTTGATTATATAAATGAAATTTATATAACATGCATTATATATCGGAACAAAATTGATTAAACTAATTATTTTACATGCATCACGTATCGGAACGAAATCGATTAAACCGTTGCATACATATGTATAATTCCTATATAACTTTACCGACTGTTGCTTTCATTCTGTGCATAGGTCATATGAATCTTATCAATATATAAGACATACGATTTGTCTAAATAGAAATGGAATATACTTAAAGTTGTCTTTCAGCTTAAAATTAACATAATGAGACTACGAGAGGGTGGAAAGTAGAATTAGGTCATCTTAATTAAAAAGTGCACTCTATATTTTGCAATATTTACTAAATTTATATCAATCGCAATAAAGACAACAACGTTCTTTACACTTGGATCCACAAGGACAATATGCGGTCCCATAAATAATCAGGCTCCAGTAGATCAAGTTTACAACAACAGCAAAGCTCATCTTCTTGTATTCAGGCATCTCTTACTAAAACTGAATCTAGTCGAGTGAGCTATTTGGCCTTTTAAGCCTTTTTGCTAAAGTATCTGGCGGATCCAATCGATTTCAAACGCCAATTGCATAAGTTTCAGTTAGGCGAAATGTGCACATTCTTCTTTGATTATCAATGGAAAATATATATTATATATTACATACCCTAGTATACATAAATAACATACATTTTATATCGAAACGAAATCGATTAAACCAAGGCATACTACATTCATTTCCTACATACCTCACCGACTGTTGCTTTTATATTATTCTTTGGAAATGTCATGTGAATCTTTTCAATATATAAATTGAAATGGAATATACTGAAATTAACTTAATGAGACTACGAGAGGGTTGAACATAGAATTGGGTAAGCTTCATTGAAAAATGCTAAGCAATTTCACGTTTGATTTTATTTTCTGCAATATGTAATAAATTTTTGTAAATTAATTTTGAACGTGTATTGTCATCGTTGAAGAACGCTGGCAACTCTGCTATTTGCCAATTTAATTATTCACATGTAAAAAAAGTATAACTTAACATTTGAAATGTATATCGATGCCAACCACAAGCACACACAAAAACCTATGTTAGAAATTGGTATAAAGTCTCTCTTCATTCGTTCGATCGTGCAAAATCAATTTCGATAACAATTCACTTAAAATATCGACTTCAAAACAATTCACAAAAATTACAACAAAATTCATTGCAGATGGGTACACAAGGACAAACGATCGTAAGAAGAGCAAGGCTCCAATAGATCAGGTTTTCAACAACTGCGAAATGCATTTTCTTGTAGTCTGTCATCTCTAACTAAAACTGAACTATGCGAGTGAGCTTTGCGGCCTTTTAAACCTTCAAGCTGAAGTATCTAGCGCATCCAAAAGATTCCATACGCTAATTACGTGAATTTTCGTCATTTGTAACCGATGCATACGATTACGTTACGCTTATGCTGTGAAAAGTTCATGAAAAATCGGAAAATCAAATCAAAATATACCCAGTTATCTCTCACAAGGCTGCAACAAGATTTTCTCTGCAATATACACATAAATCAAGTATGAAATTCTGAGCAATTGCATTTTATATTGTTTGCTTTGAATTTTTTGGGGGAGATTTTCTTTATGGCACTAAGCCCACACAATGTGTTGAATGTGTCGCATTTGAAGGCATATTTATCGCATTCTGGACTGCGCAATTGCAGTTCTTGCTTAGTTCCAGCTCAGCTCTTTTTCTTTCCAAAACAAGATATCAAAAGTCTACGCTTGCCTTGTAGAATATTTCCAGCTGTCTGGATTTGGATTTATTATACCCTGCGATCATTGAAAATTGGCGAATAAGGGTAAACTTACTTTGTATAAATGCGTTTGACAGGCATAAGGGGGCGCAACGGACCCAAGTAAAGCATTCTTGCTTAGCATCACTAACAGAGTAGATTGAGCCTTGTCCGTCTGTCTGTCCGTCAGACAAATTTCAGCGATTATAAGAGCTAAATATAGCAAATTTGACATGAGGGTTTCTGTCTAACAACTTTCTGCTTTGACATACATACATATATAGAGATGACAACGAAAATTGCAAATTGGTAAAATGTTTGTAACAGTTTTCCTAACCTAGGCGAAGGGTATCTTACTTTGGAACGAGTCCGACTATAGCTTTCGCTACTTGTTATCATTGTTTTTGTTTATCTTGTAGGGATTTCAATGCGCCATAAATATAATCGTTGCAGTGTAAACTATTTCTGTGAAATATCTGAAAGTACACATACGTGTATGTTTCGATTATGGAACCTTTTCAATAGTAAAGAAAATACAAAATGCATAGCTTAGCTTAAGCTATAAGAGAAATGTAATCTTTATATCCCGCTTACTTGCAGAGATCTACGAGTAATGAACACAAGATAAAACCAATTGAATCATAGGTCTATTCCCTTCAGTTTGTTCTCGAACTTTATCACCTAAGTTGACCTACTTAGTATGCGGCGCATAACACATCCCGTGGCCCGCGGATTATTGCATTAATTAGCTCTCCAGCTGTTTGTGTTTTTCTTACCAATTTCACTTTCCCTTTTTGCCTTTTGGCTTTAGGCAGATTTTCTCTTAGCGAAAAGAGAATTTATCGAGCACTACATTGTTTGGATTTCCCCTGCTGGGGATGGGGAAACGGGGGATAGCGCCATTAATTTCGAGTCGTTCTTCGCACGCTTAGCCAATGTTCATGTTCTATTGCAAAAGTTCTGGACCATCTGGCAGGCGAGTGCGTGACTACAGATCCCGCCTCTCCTTTCACCGCCCCCCCACACACACCATGCTCATCTATTTTCTTTTAGTCTATTTTTCGACTAGTTTGTTTGTTTTGCATGCGCTTGGACTCGGAAAATTTCATCCGACTGCAACGCGTGCATTTTATAGTTTTCCTGCTTTGGCCTTTTCCGGACTAAGATTGAGCATGGAAATGAGCATGAGAATGTTTACGATGCATTTACGCCAGGAGAATTTGTTTTTCCTTTTGATTGGCTTTTTCTGCTTTTCCAAAACTTTGTTTACACATGATGCAAACTATTATATGTATGTTGAAAACATTTCAATTAGTCGGCTAACGGTATTTAATTCACACCTTCCCAAAGGTAGACACTTACCCGCAGCTGCCGCAACCCATCTAAATTCATTAGTGTGTGCAGAAAGCGACCTTTTTTTGTGCTACGGGCAAACTGCCCGGAAAAAGTGCCCAACCAAATTGGAATTTGGGTAAATTTCACTTAACGTACAACCCCTTTTAACACACTTTCGTAGGGTATATGAATTTTAGCAGGAAGTTTGCACCTGAGGAAAGATCTAAATTGTATGAAAATATTTTAATGAGCGACAATTAAGGAGTCAAACTAGCCAAGTCCGTCTGGCTGTCCGTCTGTCAGTTTCAAGCAAACTAGTCCCTCAGTTTTAGAGTTATCTTAATGAAACTTGGTACACGTGCTTCTTATTAATGCACGCTGTAAATAAGTCGGAACGAGCCGAATCGCACCGATATATCGTATAGCTGTCATAGAAACTATCGGCCAGTTTTTGTTATCTCTTAAGATATCGCAGCGAAACTTATCCTACCCATGTTTTATTAAGCTGTTAAAATTTTAATAAAATCGAATCGATGTATCGTATAGCTGCCATAGAACATATCTGTCGATTTTTCTTGTTTTCCAAGATATCATTATAAAACTTTTGCCATCTTTGGCAATTTAAAGTAACCAGCAAGGGTATGAAACCTTCGGCGGCCTAATGTTTGCCTTTCTTTCATGTTTTTCTTTTCGAAAATTACACGAAAATTTAGCAATTTTCATTTGCGTTTTTATTAACACTTTTCGGCCTTTATGGTATGTGGGTCGTTGTCGACGTCGTCCCATCGAGTTTGAGGCTGGGGTCGCGTCAATGGGATCGCTTGGCTGGTCGCCGAATTGTGTAAGCTCTATAGAGAGAGACCTGTACAAAGTAGTACTACGTACTAGGCGCTCTCAAGTGTGCCCAGTTCGTGCTTTCTGGACTGTAAACCACTTTATATACACACTATGTATATGGTACTCGTACAATTGCGTCTGCGTCTGCGTCTGCTCTGAAGGTTTCATTAATGGAAAACTGTGCTCGAAACTAGGCCAAGTGTATCGAAGAACATTGCAGGGATTTCGCGTATTGCAATCACAATACGATTTCGTTTGTTAGTCAAGTTCAGGGACATCTACATATATAGCTGAAGGTCAGCAAGTGGGTGTACTTGAAATTAAGAAATTAAATGCGCAAAGACAAAATATTTTGAAATTTACTTTAGGATTTCTGTAGGGCTTAAGGAGAAAAAATAAATAATAAAGAATATAAGATAAGAAGTATATAAGGTAAGACAAAAATATTTTATTATTCACATAAAAAGAGCAAAGTTAAAAAAATGTTAAATTTGAAAAAAAAAATTCCAAAAAAACCAAGAAGAACAAGAAAGAAAGGCCGAAGATTTCATACCATTGTAGTTACTCCACATATTAAATCGGCCGATAGGTTCTATAGCAGCTTAACGATATATCTGTCCGATTTTAATAAAACTCGCATAGCATTTAATGGACATACTTAGACATATATCAGGAAAGTTTCACATCGATATCTTGAAAAATGATTAAAGTCGGCCGATAGGTTCTATGGCAGCTATACGATATATCGGTCCGATCTGGCTCGTTCCGACTTATTTTCAGCGTGCAGGAATGAGAAGCGTATCTACCAAGTTTCATCAAGATAGCTCTAAGACTAAGAGATTAGTTTGCGTTGCAACAGACGGACGGACAGACGGACCGGCAGACGGACATGGCTCAATCGACTCGGCTAGTGATCCTGAGTCAAAATACAAATACTTTATGGGGTTTGCCACGTCTCCTCTTGCCTGTTACATACATTTTCAATGGTCGTATGGTATAATTATTAGAAAATATTGACTGAGATCCTAAGTGTATACCTAACCTCAAATGGAAATAAAGTAATAACAGTTCAAAGTGTTAGACGCTATAAAATCGAATCATAACTTGCTCTCTTTTCAGCACGAAAATAAACTCCCTATAAAGTCGAGGGACCACACAATCTACGATACATCCAAGCGTTTCGCCCAGGAAATTTGCGTTATAAAAAATTTGTTATTTCACTCAATTTGCAATTGCAACGAGCTGTAAAAAATCATATCAACGACGCCTTGCAGACCATGGACGGTGGTGAAAAGGGGGTGGAAAGGGGGTGGAGCGGCTGAGAAGGCAGGCACACACAAGTTGTGGCAACTCTTTCTAGTCTTTCGCCCGCACAACTTGACTCTGGAATCATGCCGATGTTTGCTGATGCAACGACATATCGAATTACAGTCGCTGCCATAAGTATGTTTATGCACTTGAGAACACTTGAATGGTTATGGAAATTTGAGGGGTTCTATGGAATATCTTGTGTGCGATAAACTCTACGGAAATCAGATAGCTCAGCAAAAAGAAAAGAAACTGCAGTTTGGATTTCCTAATTTGCAGGGTATCTGCTTGTCACTCATTAAGCTCAGCTTAAGCTTTGCTATAATTTATGAAGATTCCAGCAGCTAATCAAGTGAGTCTCTCTCTCTCTCCCTCATTATAATGAGCTCTGCCCACAGTTTCCATTGGTATTTAGCCCTGGGAAATGCCCTCGGCCTCACTCAAAGATTCTTCTCGAGTTTCCCTTTTCTTTTTTTGGAGTCGATGATTTATTTGAACAATTTCAAATCTTGTGTAAATTGTGTTTGATGGACTTTGGAACCGACGCTCGTCTCGGACGCTGTTTGACCCCGTCTCGAGATTGTTTTCTTCTTGATGCACAGCTGTCTCCGGGTCTCCTGATTCATCAAGCCGAACCGGTTCGCAGGGCACTTGAGACAGGGAGAGAGAAAGAGAGAACCCCCCAAAGGCGAGTCGTAAACCCCTGCGGGTCATGCACATCGCGCACTTAAGAGCAGCTGGTGCCACGCCTTATCGACAACAATTTGATCTTTTATTTACATTGAACATATTTTTCCTTTTGTAGCTTGACTTTTAATTGGCATTTGATTTCAACCACAGCTACAGCGACTTCTGTGCTATGGAATAATTAATTTATGCGTACATTAACCGTTACTTGATTACAGATCCCCAACCCCCCCTCGCCACAGTGCCTCCCCAGGTCTGCACTTGCGGCTTATCTCAATGTCTCGCAAGCCGATTAAGTCCGCCAAGTCGCAGCAACATTTCAACTCAGACAGAGAGAGAGAGAGAAAGGGAGGGGTAGCTGGGCTGGGTCTGGGGCTTTACGTGTCTGGTAATTATGGGCCTGTGCCTGGTCCAGTCACCAGTCTGCAAAGTGTTCCGCCCCGTCCCGTCCCCCCCGTCCACGCGTTGCTCTCATTTCTCTTTGTGATTAATTGTCAACTTTGCAGTCTTTGCAGCTTAAAGCAAACTATGCGAGCATATCGAACCCATTAGGGCGTAACGCCACATTCTCTCGGGGGGGTGTATAAAACTGTACTCAGGGCGATAAATGAAGATTTATACTACCTCGCTGACTAAGGGAAGACTGAAGCAGAAGGAAATCTTCATCAAGCTGAAGTTGAGTTATGGCTTCTTTTGGGGTCAAAATCGGGGAGGTTCTTCTTGGCTCCTAAGAGAGAGAGAAAGGGAGAGCGAACGATGCTAAATAGTTCCCTTTTATAAGGAAGCCAATGAAAGAAGCTTGTGCTTGGGGAAGACAGGGAAAAGTAAACAATCCAAAATAGTCTTTGGTTATAAAGACAATGTCAAACTTCATTTATCGATTCGCAAAGGCGGTGGGCGTGGCATCTAGAATTTGGAAGTAACTTTTGAAGCAGATAATACACAGAAACCTGCATGCCAAATTTGGCTTCTCTAGCTTTTATAACAGCTGAGATCTCTGTGTTCATACAGACAGACAAGCGGACAGACTGACGGACATGGCTTAAACGACTCGGCAAGTGATACCAGGGAAGAATACATATACTTTGTGGGTCTGCCATGCCCCTTTTTGCCTGTTACATACATTTCCACAAGGTTGGGTTTGAAGGACATAAGATTTCCTAAGGAAATCCCTGTCTTGTTGCGTGAGGGGTTTGTTGCGTAAGGGGTAACCCTCGCTACTTGTTGAATGCTCTTCTAGGATAAGTATTATAGATTCTACGTCTATTCATTTTCATTCCCTTTCTGATCACATGATCTATCTATCTAGTCTTTCAGTTCTTTCTGCCACTCTTGCGTGAGGGGTTTGTTGCGTAGGGGTAACCCTCGCTACTGTTGAATGCTCTTCTAGGATAAGTATTATAGATTCTACGTCTATTCATTTTCATTCCCTTTCTGATCACATGATCTATCTATCTAGTCTTTCAGTTCTTTCTGCCACTCTTGCGTGAGGGGTTTGTTGCGTAAGGGGTAACCCTCGCTACTTGTTGAATGCTCTTCTAGGATAAGTGTTATAGATTCTACGTCTATTCATTTTCATTTCCTTTCTGATCACATGATCTATCTAGTCTAGTCTTTCAGTTCTTTCTGCCACTCTTGCGTGAGGGGTTTGTTGCGTAAGGGGTAACCCTCGCTACTTGTTGAATGCTCTTCTAGGATAAGTGTTTTGATTCTCGTTCTTGCGTAAGGGGTTTGTTGCGTAGGGAACCCTCGCTACTTGTTGAATGCTCTTCTAGGATAAGTGTTATAGATTCTACGTCTATTCATTTTCATTTCCTTTCTGATCACATGATCTATCTAGTCTAGTCTTTCAGTTCTTTCTGCCACTCTCAAGTTCCATTTAGACTTAACATCCAATTACTGTCTTCATTTAAAAGACATTCGCCCTGCGCCCTTTTACGCGGTCTGGTCTCATTAAGTAGTGCCACAAGTTGTGTAGGTGGCAACGTTTTATGAAGTGGTAGACTGGGAGCTATGTATGTGTTGTAGTATATTACTGCATATCAACAGCAAATCATGGAATATCATAATTTCTTTCCAAGAAATCGGCGCAGGTCAGCAGACAGAGACCCCGAGAAGAGATGCGTTGCGACTGTGAGACCTAATGAGACGAGAATTGGCGGCGACTGCAGTCGGTCGATTGAATCAAGACCCCGTCGACGACCCGAGACGAGTCGGCTAAATATACACACACACACACACACACACGCGCGCATTCGTTTAATCACAGACAACGAAAAAAAAACTTGCGTAGGATCCGACGCAGAAGAAGTTGAGGAAGCGCGTCTCTTCTCCAGACAAACTGCTGCAATGTTGTGTTGCTTTGGAGTTTTCTGCTTCCTTTTCTTTTCTTCTTCTTCTTCTTTTTTTGGCTTTTCTGCCTTTTGTTTTTCCTCGCCGTGTGTTTTGATTACTTTATGTTTTTTTGATAAATGCGGCTCATCATGTAATTTTAAACGCGGCGCGCATGTTAAACAAACAATTTCCCGTGACAGTGTAAAAATGTTTGCCTGACGCCCGACGGGTTGTCCAGGCGAGTGAGAAAGGGTGAAGAAGGGAGTGGGGGGGGGGGTTGGGGGGTTAACAACTAGCCTAATGTAATACTTGGAGTGCGGGCCCGCGAGCCACATTACAAGATGACGCGCAAAGAAAGCGAGTGTTAAAATGCAACTTTTCTACCAAGGTTTTTCTTTCTCTATACCCTGTAATGGTGTTGGAGTGGGGTATGTTGAATTACGTATGCATTGACTGTAACATTAACTCAACTTTACAGGGTATCAGTTACTGTAACCTTAACTGATACCCTGTAAAGTTGAGTATTGCATATGCTACACTTTAAATAAACACCCTACCATAATACCCTGCACTTACCCTCAAATTAACAGCTCATAAACTAAAATGTTCCCTTTATTTACCACTACGTAGTATCTACTAGTCACTCCACTTAAGCAACCGTCTTCTCTCTCTGCAGGTTGGAAAGTCTCGTCGGCCAGAAGAATCGTGTTGATGGATTTCTTCCTGTCATAAAAACTGTGTGGAAAGAAGAAGTGCCCAACACACACACTGTTCGCTTGTCCAAGTATGTGGGCTGCTGTCGTGATAGAAGTTGTACTCAGATAGACGAGTGTCTGAGTGTGTGTGTGAGTGTGTGTAAGTACAACCAACAAGTATGCATAGAGTGAGCTTCTACTTTTTTCCTGTAAATTATCATTCAAAATGCGTTGTCGGCTCGACGAAGATTGAAAAGTGGAATGCCAAGGCGGACTGTGGTGGGGTGGTGTGGCCTGAGCTGAGCTGAGGTGAGTTATGTGGGTGTGTTGAAGTTGGAAATAAGGAAAGACTGTGAAATTGCGAAATGCGTATGAGGAAAAGCTTCCTCTGTGAAACTCTTACAAAATATTATTAATTTTTGTTGTAGAATCAATGCAATCTGAGGATCTTGGGAGTATTGACGTTTCATGTCTGCTACATGTTTGAACATGTTCCAGGCACATCCCTCTCTCTTTCGAGAATTCTTCTTGCAGTTTTTGTGAGCTTGTTTTGATTTCTTCTTTCTTGTTTTGAGATATTTTTTTCTCTCTGCTTAGCTGCAGCAGCTGTTCCATATGTTGTAATTGCAGTAAACAATTTGGTTTTTTCTTATACCCTACCCGGCCAGTAAAGAGCTCAATAGAGGGTATGCTAAGTTTGTACAAATGTGTGCTCTCTACTTTAAATATGATAAGAAAGAAGCCTTATCTACCGATTTTCATAATGTTCGTAGGGTATCTTCAGATCGAGCGTCTCGTCTGTAGCATTCGCTACTTGTTTTCTTGTGATAATAACATTTGTTATTGTTGGGCAAGTGCCCGCAGCTTGTTGCACAGTGGAATTTCTTTTATCAGGCCAGAAATTGTCTTAATTACTTCCCATTATTGTAAATGGAAACTGTCGTTTGATTAGACGAATCGGGGAATCGATGTCACCGGCTTGCTTGATAAAAATTCTTAATTATTTTTTTTTTTTTTCAAAGTCGCTAACAGTAGATTAACAGTAATTTTAACGATTTTTGGCACATTTGTTGGCGTTTTTCCGTTAAACGGCTGTGCGACACTGTTAATTAACAGCGCACTGTTAGAGGCCACCACACGCGGCGCTGTTAACAGCTGCTGGACGCAGCGAGAGAGCGCATTGGCAAATTCTGTTGCTTGCTCTCCAGCAAAGAAAGAGACAAAACAATAACAAGAGAGCAACACTCGCGTCACGTTGCTTGTGTGTGTGTGTGCGTGTTTTTGCATTTGATTTTTGACTTTGCTTGAAGAGTCGCTTAGAGCGTTGCCAGACTGCCACAAAACAGCCTGCACACATGATCGAGAGACGGCTCAACCTTTGTTATGGTAATTTTTATCAGCTCCCGAGGGTTGCTTGCATGAAGGCCAATAAAATAATACGAGGACTCGAAAACAATGCAATTTCGATAGCCATCGGTCATATGCGGGCGATTGTATTTGAAGTGTTTCGCATTTCGTAGTCGAGTGTAATTTTCCATATGCCATTGGGGTAGTTGCTGGCAACCTTAGGTGTTTGTGTTGCATGCAACATGATCGATCTATATGTGCGCGCTCATTATGTGTGATTGGTAGGTAATGTATATTTAATGTGGGCCTTTCGTCATGCCTGTGTTTATATGAAATCCAAGGAATACGAACTTGAGGGAGGAATTTTCTTTCTATGTGAGTTTACCTTCTGGCACTTCTAACATATGATAAATACGAAGCACGTGTATTATCTTACAGCATTAAAATTCCGAATATCATGCAACACGATATACTCTCTCGCATGTCGTCACAAAACCCACAACAAATAGTGGCCCGCTCAAAGACCAACACACGCAACTCCGTCTGCTCACCCACACGCACGCCGTTAGCGTCGCTCTCTCTCACTCGCTATCTACCGCACTCTCTGCCTCTCCGCATATCAGACAGTCTGCCTGTTGGTCTATGCCTTATCGCTCTCTCCCTCTCTCATTCAATTATGTTGTGCTGGCTGTTCATGGTGTTTACTTTTGTTTTGCTTTGCGTTGCTGCGTTTGCTCTCACCCTTGCCGCTGTGCTCTCTCTTGTGCGCTCTTTTTCTGCTGCGCTCTGACTGCCGCTTTGTATTTGCAGTGCCTGCCAGGCAGTGCTGCTATTGTTGTTGTTGCTGCTGCTGTTTTTGTGAGCTGTACTTGTTGTTGCCGACATGCGTTTTACCTACTGTATGGCAGCAGACGAGCGCAAATGGGGTATATTCAGTTAAGACAGCAAGAATTTCTTAATAATTACAAGAATATACAATAAATAATACTAGATTAAAATTTTATTTAATTTTCACTGCTATTAGGTATAAAACACGTTTTGATTTCAGCTTACAGAGTATGCCAGCAGTCGTGCTCACTTTTACTTAACATTTGCTTTGCCTTTGTTTGTGTGCGTCGCTTGCAGCTGCTGTTGGCGCTGGCGCTGGCGCTGCCGCTGCCGCTGCCGCATTGACTGCCGCCAGAGCTCTTATTGGATTTCAGTACAGAAAATTTTTTCGCGCTGTGCGGTTGTGTGGAGCGGAAAGTTGAAATTCGCTTTCAAGTTGCTCAAAGGTTTTACTGTTTACTGTTTCCCACTCGTTCGTTCGCTTGCCCGTTCGTTCGTTCGTCCGTTCGTAGGTACGTCTCTGTTTCTGTTCGGTACGTTCGTCTCTGCTGGCGCATTGTTGATTTCAATTGCGAGAGAAGCGGCAGCAGCAGCAGCAGCAGCATCGTCCCAAAGAAGAAACTGCAGGCTCTGTTTGGTTCTATTCGACGGCGAAGTCAGTTCAACAAACCGCGACAACACAATTTTTTTTTTAAATGAATGCAATTTATCAAAATTGAAAATATATAAAAAATCGAGAGTGAAATTTTGTAACGGTAAAACGGTAAACGCAACGCGACAACGTGTAAAAAAAATTTTTTTTTGAATGAAACTCTAAATAGAATCAACCCAAATCAAATTTTAATCACAAACAAAAAAGAAAAATTAATAATTAGTATATATGAATACTAAAGTGTTTAACAGTTTAACAATAAAATAAATGCAAATTAAAAGTGTTTAACCCCTTGGTGTGCAATATACATTCGAGCGATTTCAATTAGAGTTGAAGAAACAAAGTGTAAGCAGCGGCAATAACAATAAGGTACGAGAAAGAACAAATTGAATATTCATGTATTTTTCGTTATTCATTATTGTTGTTGTGTGCGCGTAGAAAGGTGTACACTGTACACACATTTACGGTTAGATATTGAGAACCTTCTTGCCGTTCTTTTTTTTTTGTGTCTGCCTGCATCCACCACAACAACAACAACAACAATGCGAATAGAAGTTTTTTTGCGCTCTGCGAGAGAGAGAGTTAGAGCAGAGAGCGAGGAGAGCATAAAATTGGGAGAGTTGTGCAGCATCTCAGAAGCATTGCAAGGTGTCTGTGTGTTTGTGTATGTGTGTGTGCGTGCGTGCAGGACATGTATTCATATCCCTTTCGATTGAAGTTATGAGAGAAAAAGCAGATTTCGCTACTCGAACAAAAACAAAAATGTGCATTAATAACGAGCGGGAGAGCAATAAGGAAGTTTCTTATAAAAGTAGAAGAGTTTTCTTATATCTAGCAGCATGTTTACTACTCAGTCTTATAAAAATCACAATAAAAATACACAAATGAAAACAAATATAAATTTATTAATTAATTGCCAAATATAGAAATTATGATTTATAATATAATATAATTTTCCAAAAATACTACAGCAAATGATAGTCATAAATCTTATCGGGCAATCTCAGTTGATTTTAAGTACTTTATCAATTAATTGCTTATACACTTTTTTTGTTTTTGTCGGGTACGATGACACTTTGTATAAATAATAAATGCCGTAAAACGTTTTGTTTAATTACGTATTATATCATTTTGTTGGAATACAAATTAGTGTTTTCTGCTCTCCCTCTCTCTCTCTCTCGTTCCCGCATGCCAAACACCTGTTTCTATTTGTTTATAAACAAATTCTTTGTTGGCGCCACTCGAGATAAGCTAAGGCATTTCTAAATATACAATATATATTTATATGTATGTATATTAAATGTGCATTATTTATAAATATTAACAGATTGTAGCCAGTTTGATTACAATGTTATTTTTCTGATCTAAAATTTGTATAGTCATTTTAGTGAGTTCTGCTGGGATCTCTTTAGTTTGTTGAATTTTCTCAGATTTCGTTTAAGCAAAAAAAAAAAAAACCATTAAAATTTCATCAAAATGATTTCATGTTTTCCACGAAACTTCTGAAGCATTTTTTCATGAGTTTTTTTTTTCGGCTTTTGGCGTAAATGGATTTTGGATTTGGTTCTTCAACAAGCAAAAAAAAAAAACATAGAAAAGCATTTTAAAGAATAATCGATGAGGGGGACGCGTTGAAAGAGGAGGGCAAAGAGTGTAGCCCGCACCAGGTGAAACTTTTTGCAAAAAACGAAAAAAAAAAACAAAATCCGAACAAAAAAAATAAAAGAACTAACAAGCAATTTATAAAAGCATCTCGATATCGTTGTCAATGTCGTTCGTCGTGTCGCTCTCTAATGAGCAGCAGCTTGGCCACAAAGGGGAACACACACACGCACACACACACTCACACACTCTTGGGGGCTATTGAAGATTTAAATCAGCGCTGAAACGATAAGAAGCAACAACAACAGCAACAGCAACATGCCAAAATCATGCACACATAAGACTCTTGTGAATGCTCAGATAAACGCTGGTCTCTGATGCTGTGAGATTTAGTGAAATTTTGCGAATGTATCTAAAAAGAATATAGGTTTTTTTCGCATACCCTTGTAGAGTAAAGATAGATTTATGTTTTTTTCCAAAGAATTTTTCCATTAAATTAAATATTATTTTATTAAATAATTTCATTTATTCATTTGTTCAAGAATTCTTTGTAACAATTATTTGATCAATTAGTTAATTTGATTATACTTCAAATTACATTTTAAATTTAAATTTTTCAATAAAATATATATTTTATATATATTTTTTATATTTATATATATTATTTAATATTTTTTTTTGATAATTTTTGACCTATTTTTAATGTATTTTAAATATCAAATTTTATTATATATTTTGCATATATTTTAATTCATTATTTTATAAATATTTTTTATAATAGTTTTTATATTTATTTTTAGTTTACTTAAAATCCTATCCTCATAGAGTATTTGATTATTCGGCCAGCCTTAGCTAACTAACTGTTCTTTCTTTCCACGTTGTCGTCTCTTGTTGCTTCCCGTTTTGGTTTAGCTGCTGGCTGGGCTAATCAACGCTTTGTTTGTTGTCTCGGTCGAGAATTATTAATAATCATTTTTTTGCTCATTTTGTTGTAATCAATTTGCAACACGTTTTGCTTTTTTGAGCAAGCTTTCCATTTCAATCTCTAGTCTGTTGCAGTACAGCAGCTAGCTGCTATGACACTCTGCAGCTGCAGAGACCGGATTGTGTGGTAGAACTCGAAAGAGATTTCAAATGGAATTTATAAATATTTTTTTTTTGCTGTCTGTATAAATATTTTATATAGAAATGGAAATGAGAAGAATCTGGGAGTGCAGCATTAAATGTGCTCGTAATATATTCAACAACTCAACCACTCTCTCTCTCTCTCTCTCTTTCAAAGTCTGCCTGCTATGGAACTCATCAACTTATGCAAATGCAAAAAGAAATGAAATTTCGCCTGGCCTGTTTAGAAATTCTAATGAAATTTGTATAGTATAATTTTTGTTTCGTATTTTTCGTGCAAGCACTCAGAGTGACACAATTCGGATGCCCTCAGGTGTGATTTGGTTTTTTTCTTGCCATGTTTTTTTTTTTTTTTTTATGGCTAAAGTGCCGCATAAAAAAAGTGGTAACCCACTTGGTGTGTGTCGGGCCCCCCTTTTGCCTTGCTTGCTTCGTTTCCTAACGGAATTACTTAAAATGTTATTACTATAAGTATTTATTTTATAGTTGCTGTTGTTGTTGTCTGAGTTGTTGTTGTTGTTGTTGTTGCCATTTACGCAATTTTATGATGTGCGCAAAACTTTCGGGTGCCCCCTCGCAGACAAAAGTGGCGTAATTTTTTTGCTGGTTGGCCCCGGGTTTTTTTTTTTTTTTTTTTGGACTGGCTAAAATAAATAGCAAAAGTGCCGTTAGATGAGTGAAAACGCCTCAAGCAAGTTGAGAATTGTAGCCTGAAGAAAACCCTAGAACCCAAGCGATTGTAGAGTGTCTTAGCTATCTTTTTTAGCTATATTTTCCAACACTTCAACTAGACCTACCCGAAGAAAACGAGTGTTAGGTCAATGCCATTTAATCGGAAATACACATGAAAAGCCCAAATCTACATAAAAGATCTAAGCACAACAAAAAAAAAAAGGTATATAGAAAAAAAAATTAGCACTTGAATTAATGTTAAACACTTTCAAATTGTTCAATGAATAATCATACAACAATCACACGCCGCCTTCAATTATCGCACAAAGATTACGAGAGCCTCAATTGAACTCAAAGTTCTCGCGGGCCATAGACAGTTAATTTTTGTTTTATACTCTTTATCAGCAACTGACACATGTCTATGCTGGGGCTTATCAATAAACCGGGTCGAAAATTTGCCGAAAATATACACACGCAGTCAGTGCCGGCTTGGGGGAGACCCCCAAATAACCTCACGAAGATTACGAGAGTCAAAAATACCGGAATGCAATAAACTTCCGCAACAATTTGTTTTTTTCGGATGACAAACCTTTGATTCCAACGAAACGCCGGATGAATCTGTGTCTCTCGCGAAAACAGGTGTAACTGGCACAGCACAGGTGATAAAGAGAGAGGGAGACGGAGAGGGGGAGAACGTGCGATAAGCCATAGACGGTGCGTTCACAATGAAATCGGCAGAAATTCACAGCTGTTTCATACGCAAATTACAAAACAAAAGCGTGTAGATCCGGCAAGGGGAAAGGGAGAGACGGGGGCGAGGGAAGAACTATAATAATCAGTAGTTGTCAAGCGAGGCATGCGGCAAATTAATGCGAAATCTCAGCGCGATTACACAGTGCAAAAAAAGGGGGAGGCAACGCAAGTGCGGGTGTACTTAAAATTTTAAAGAAAAATACTAAATTGAGGTTTTAGATTGAAATGCACTCAATCATTTCTGTCAGTGTAGCATATATATATATTTGTATATATTTTGTATACATTTTGTAGACAGTTTGTATTTGCTATATATATTTGTGTGATTGAATTTAGCGCGCCTAGATTAACTGACAACTCGTCGCTATCCCCTCGTTTGCCACCCCCTCAGCGTTCGCCGTTCTAATGATTTGCGTCACAATTGCTTGGCATCACTTGCCATAAATCTTCCGACAATTGTCTAGTATACGTTAAAACGTTTCTACTACACGATACGTTTGCGTGTGTGTAGTTATAGGGTTTCCGATCTGAGACGAACATATGTTCTCTATATACATACGACAGATTAACTCTCCTGGGAAGGGGAATACAATACTTTACAGCTGATTTTCTCAGGCTCAAATACGATACGCGTTGACGAGGTCGACGGCTTATCAATATGTGTATATAGGAATATAGTTTGATCTTTACTAAATTTTAGTTGAGTTAATATATTGGATCTTCACTTTATATAGTCTACCATACCAGATAAGCAACAAAGGAATAGATTAAGATTTGCCTGGCAGGGTAATTAGCATGGCATATGTGACAAGTTGTTGAGGTTTCTTGGATTTCAAAATTGTTTATTATTTATACAGAAAACCTGCAACAACAACAACAAACTGAAAGAATTAACAGGTAAATACCAATAAATGGTATTTCCTTTTGCACTTGAAATTTATTTTATTGCGAATTTAATCACATGTCTAGCATGAGCAATTTATACTGCACATTGTCTCACTCTCTCTCTCTCTCTCTCTCTCTGTTTCTTTCTATTTGCAGTTTCGGTGAGTCAAGTGCAAAACGTGATGAAATCGTAGCAAGTTAACATAGGCCTAAGGCCTTGGTAAGCTCTCGTTCGAAAGATTGAACTAGTTTCAATTCATTTGGAAATATTTAGAAAGTTATGAAAGCATGAAATCATCAGCTAAAGAATTCTTTTTTCGCACTGTGTAGTTGATTTGAATTATAAAGAGTCTAGATAAAGATAGAAGATCTACGCACTGTTGCTAGGCCTATCTCTCTCGCATAACCTTCCTTTACTTGCCACAATTAACGCGCCTACGTCAGTTATGCTTTTACTAGGCCTTACGGCCTTCAATAGACAATATATACCCACTTGACAGTGCCAACTTGTCGTCGTAGTGTGTCAGGCGACACCTTCAATTGAAATTGATTAGTCGCGCGACATCCACGCAGCATTCGACCAAATTATTTAATTAACAACAAAAAAAAAAAACCTAGAAAACCTAGAGAAAAAACAAAGAAAAAACCAAAATGTAACAACGGATTTCCCTAAAGAGACAAAATCACAACGCAGTGTTTTGTAACGCCCACGAGATGCAAGAGATAAACAAACATAGTACTATATAGTATGAGATGCTGCTATGATAGCATGTCTTAACGGTTTTGTCAGCTGTCAAACAATTTGGCTGTTTCTTATATTCGCCAGACCTTCGCAAGTTTCCCCAGTTTCGTGGGTGGTTTTTAGCACTTGTGCAGCACTTGTCAAGCTGTGGGTGTGTGTGTGCGTGTGCGAGTGTGTCCAAAGTTTGCGTGTGTCTCGCTATAAGGTCAGAGTCAGAGTCAGAGCAACAAAGAGAGGCAGTTGCAGATACACAAACAGACAAAGATACAGCCAAAGATACAGCTACAGCTACAGATACATTTGTAGCTGATGAAGGAAGCTGCTGCTGCGTGTGTGTAGTAGTTGGTTTTCTTTTGCTTAATTGTCGCTTAGACCTTTGTGTCGCTTCTCTCACACGACACTCGATACTCGGCATTTTCCTTTTGTCATCTAGAGTAAAATTGGGTCTTGGTCGGCTGGGGCAAACGCTCGCGTATCCGTCAGATACTCACACGCATGAGGGCGTGCGTTGATGAGTAAGTAACTTGTGGCAACAAGTGCTATAACAAATATACATTTTCAAATTATGATTCTCAACTTGTTTGAAACTGGGTCAAGTCTAAAAGGCAATCGAACAAGAAGCGACACACACACACGCACACACACAGACACACACAAAACGACTCACTCACACATCTTTAATAATAAAAAGTGAAATCGCAGCGTTTTGAAAAGCTGTAATTAAGTTTTAATCATCAGTTTTGTTGTTGCTGCTGTTGTAACAACAATTCCACTTCTATCTCGCTCTCTCGCTCTCTCTCTCTCCTTCTCTCTTTGTCTAATTATTCACTTATACTTTTTGCTTACTGATTCTAGACTTTGCTTGCTGCAAGCTTTGTAATTAGCCAAGTTATTTATCGTAATTAATCGTTAACACCTTGACAGCTTCCCTCTCTCTCTCTCTCGCTCTCTGTCTCTCTCTTGTCATTGTCGCTGTCTGTCTAGACTGGGTGCAGCCTATCTGCAGTTGCATTTCCCGACAGCTTAATTAGTTTCAATTAGCAGCAAAAAAGAAAAGAAATTGAAATTAATTAAAGATTTGGCAAAAAAAAAAAAAAAATCAAGAAAAAGAATTCCAAAATGGCTTAAAATCATTTCGTTGTCTGGCAACCCACAAGCAGATTGCCTGCAGTATATACAGTCATATATCATCTGATATATATGTATATATAGTATCGTAGACTTAGCTATTCGATGCAACTTTTGGGCACAACCACAGGTGCCCCCGAGGCGGATGACGTCGACGTTTGGCGACAAAACTCAATTAGGCGTCGCACACACATGGCTCACATGGCTCACATGGCTCGTCTATTGGTGGGTAGCACGTGGCAGCACCCATTGAAGGCGTTTCGATTTTTTCTTTCGTTCTTTCCATTTGCACGTTAAACTACACTTGGAACACCTTGCGGACTTTTGTAGTGTGGGAAATACAGAGAGAAATGTTAAATTTCAAATGGAAAACAACTAAACTAATTTTGGTTGTTTTTTAAACTTGTGTTAATTTTAAAATACACAGTAAAAAATTCTAAATATACAAAAATTTAATAAAAAATTATATTTGCTTTTTTTTAATCACAAAAAAAAAAACAATTATAATATTTAAAAAAATACTAGTTTGTACAATGTTAATTCTTTTGCTAATGACACACGTCAAATCACAGTAATTAAATATAAATAAACAACTATTAGAGTTTTTTTATTTGAGCGTAGGCTTTTAATTAGACACTGGCTAATTGAGATTAATTGAGGCTAAGTTTTCGTAGACCTTCTAAGCAAGCGCATAAATTATGCGATTTTCCTATAGACGGACACAAAAAGATACAGCACACTGGCATTTTGAATGAAGATACATTTCCGTAATTTTTAATTTCATTACGCAGTCCGTTAAACAAAAGAAAAATAAGTGTGTCTGTCTGTTTGGCTGGCTGGCTGACTGAGAAGAACCGTTAGTCTGCTGACCCAAAGCAATCATTGCGAGGCATCTTAACTCATTTCATCAGCCCACGAGCGAAACTCGTTGAAATCTGACTAAGCCAAGCCAAGTCATACATACAACACTCACACACACACACACGCAGACATACATATAAAGAAGTACTATATTAATGCCCCAGAGATTATGCCAAAACAACCGGTAACAACAACAGCGTACATATATCGTTTACCGTTTAAAAAAAAAAAAAAAAAAAACAAAGTTATTTATGCACTTCAACGCCAAAGCAGAAGTCGGACCTCAGTCCCAGAACGAACTTCTTCAACCGCAAAATAATGAGTTGCAGCAGCGCCAAAAAAAAAAGAAAAATCAAAAATAATAATATAAATAAAATGAGAAAAATTGAAATAAGGCAAGACAGAAGTGGAAATACCCTAAGCAAGAAGATTTGAAATAAATAATATAAAATAATTTTCAGTTCTAATAGTTCTATTACTAATAGATGTATAAAGAATTGTTTTAAATACTATATTATTATTATAGCTTTTTATTGTATCTTATGTTACATATTGTCTCGAATGTCTTTTATACCCCCTTTGACAGGGTATGCAATGCAAAAGGAAGCGCAAGAAAAACAAAGACACACACACAACTCGACGAGACAAGAATCGGACTAACAAAGCTTTGGGCCACAGCTTGAAGTATCAACATTTTCATATGCAATGAGGGAGAGAAAGACAGACAGACGGGCAGACGGACAGACGGACAGGCAGACGGACAAATGATGAAACGGCTGTGCAATGTCTTCGAAAAAGTTTTAGGTCAAACCGCAGTCGCTGCTCCTGGCTGCAGCTCCCGACTCGCAGCGCGTTGAGTGCGTGTCTGTCCGTCTGTCTGTCCGTCAGTCTCTTCCCCTTCTGTCTGTGCATCCTGCGTGCGGCATATTAAATTTCTGAACCTGGCCAACAGCTGTGCGACGCCTTTGGGGCGAGACAGAGACTGGGGATTGCAGACTTGGAGAAGGGAGTTGCGCGACCAGAGAACGAGGCTTGGCTTGGAGCTTGGGGGCTGAGTGAAAACCAGTTTACGGAGCCAGCCAAGAGCCGCAGAGCAGAGTCTGTGCCATTCGACGGCAGCTGTAAACAATCAGAGCTAACTGCATGGCAGGCACTCAGCCATGAAAAATGAATGATGATAATGACGATGACGACGACGACGACGATGGCGAGGGTGACGACGAAGGCGACGGCGTGGATGGAGACAAGCCAAGAAAAAGAGACGTCGCCCCAAACTGCGATGGACAACGCAGCAGGCTGGCAGGGTAACTGCTGCCGATCTTAGCGCTGCGAAAGCTATTGACCAAAAGGCTACACTTATTGTTAGCCGCATACACTGAGAGAAACAGTTGGGGTGGAATTAGTTGTCAAAGGCGAAGGTAGAATCTGATCGATTTATTAACATGCTAGAGTTGAATTTTAAATTCACACTGAGAGAAATAGCAAAAGAATTTTTAAAATTCTTAAAAGAGTCTTGGGAATTTTTTAATTTAATTATTTTTTTTTTTTTGATAATCGTGAACCACAATCAGTTTTTGGATTTTTCTTGGAAATGTTTATATATTTTTCTTTTAATTTGAAAATTTTTTAAAGTGCAAAAAGGTAAAATAACTGTAAAGCGCTTGGAAGTTCTCTCTTTCAATGTAATTTTAATATTCGTATCTTTCAGATACTTTTCCATTTCAAGCATATTCTTGTCTCCACTCTAAATATGCTCGCAGTGTACCCTCTGCTGCTTTGGTTTCTGTTCCAGCATTTCCTGCTCCTGCCTGGCCAAGTTGGGGTGCATCTACCTGCGCTACCTACGATGAGCAGCTTCTAAAAAAAAAACCCGCTTTCATACTACACAAAGTATCTACAACATCGCCAGCGACTGCCCTTTTGCTTGGCGAGGCTGAGGCTGCTGCTGCTGTTGCCTGGTTTGCTTTATGGATACACTCAAGCTCAAGTTTTTTTTTTTTTTGCTATTTGTAGTTGTACTTTAAGAGTTAAAGTGGAAACCGGTTGCCAGGTTAGGTTCATAGGCGCATTGTTTGAAATGGTCTCGACTCCGTCTCCGTCTCTCGTCTCTCGCCTTAGGTACTTGTACTTTACCTTTCGGGAAGACGTCTATATGTGTGCGAGGTATCTCTTCTCTTCCCACTCCCCACTCCCCACATCCCACTCACTGCTCTCTTTGCTAGTTATTCTAGTTTATTTTTTCGTATACATTTTGCCTGCCATTTTTCAGTATTTTCTCGCCTCGCAATGCTTCACTGCGTCCAGCGTCCTCAGTTGTTGCTGTGGTAGAGAATCGAGCTTATAAAACTAATATATATTAAACTTGTTTTGGCTCGTTTGGCTCTTCTCTCTCTCTCTCTGTTTTGATTATGTCCGATGAGGAACACGATGATGATGATGATCGTGTTGAAAAAGGGTTTATTGACTCGGTTATGGTTTGTTATGCAGGTCATTGCGTAGATTTTCGATAGCGCGTGTGTCGAGAGAGAGAACCTATTAAAAACAAATGAAACTAATTTCGGATTTATATTGAAAATATAATTGAAAGTGTATAGAGAAGCTGTTCTCTTAAGTTTTTGCCACGCCCACTCGCTGCAGACTCGCCCTTAAATTAGCATGCCACAGTGCCATGGCCTCTAGGCGCAAGTACGAGTGCGATTTTAGCCATGACTTCAACCTGCGCATTGACAGTTATTTCTTATTTTTCTGCTGATGTCTGCAAGCTACCATAAAAGTCGCACTTGGCTGCCATGAAACTGGTTGAACTTTAACAACAACAACAACAGCAATAACAACGGCAGTAACTACAACCAAATTGTTGGCAATGATAGTTGGCAGTGCATTTGGTGCACATTTCTGCCGGTTTCTCTTTTATGGCCAAGACAAGTTCTTGACACTCAAAAGCCCAGCGAGCAGACAAACAACGACGCCCACAGTTGCAGAGAGAGATCGAGGAAAAGAGTGAGGGGGACAAAAAAAAAGTATCTTAAATTTGATTTCAGATTTTTCTGCCTACCTTCGATTCAATCAATCCACTCTGTGCTCAAGTTTCCCTCGCTCTCCTTCCCCCCCAGTTGCAGCTGAGCGCGTCGATAAATGCAGTCAGCGAAGCGTGCCACACTACATGCAACAAGATACATATATCCTATGCTAGCACTACCTTTCCCTTCCCCCTTCCCCTCTTTCCTGCTCTGCCACACTTCATCCTCTCGTGCAGTTAAGTAAAAAGTAATTTAGAGTCGAATCGCAGCCATTATTAGATTGCCCACATAATAAATGATGTAAAAAAAAGTAGGCGTACTTGCGAGCTAAGATATCTGCAGGGGTGCAGAGCAGGGGAGGAATGCAGTCTACAAAATAATTACACGAAAAATCCTGTGAAGCGTATAAAATAAAACACATATATTTTCAGGCATATTTCAGACAGTTTTAATTGTTGGAAAAATATGTTGAAAATTGCTTGAAAATTCGAAATTACATTATGATTTTTGCTTTATTATTTTTCGCACTTTTCGTTCGTAATGTGAATTGTTTATGAAATACGTATTTGAATTGAATGCTTCAGGTATTTCACTTGGGCAATATAGGAAATGTATGTATGTCTGCGTAATATGAAATACATTTTTCTTCAAGTACTTCAAGTTGTATAATATAAAATTGGAGAATTTCTAAGTAATAAAAAAAAATAATGAAGAAATTTTTTAGATTTCTTTGAAAATCGAATTTAAAAGCTGCATATCGAGTCTGGCGCGTGTTGGGAAAATATGTTATATATGTTATATATGGGCTGGCGAGTTTGATAGACTATGAGTTACTCAGTTATGTCAATGAAGAAGGAAATTTCTAAAGAAAAATTTTTTTTAATAAGTAAATGAAATAAATAATAATATAAATAAAATTAAATAAGTTAAATTAATATAAAATAAAATAAGGAAAATAATATAAAAATATACAACAAATTAAAATAATAAAGAATAAATATATAAAATAATGCAAATATAAAAATGAATAAAATTAAGAAAGAATAAATAAAAATTAATAAAATTAATAAAGAATAAAAAAATAAATAATAAATTAATATAAAATAAATATAAATAAATAAAAATAAATGTTTAACTAAATAAGTATAACTAAATAAGTATAAGTGAATAATAATAATTGTTAAGGACACGAACCAAAATTCCTTAATTTATTTAAAAAAATATATTTATCATTTTTAAAATATATTTTAAAATTTTGTTTAACATTCTTTTAAAAGTTGAATTTATTTGTTTTTATAAAACGATATAGCAGCTCTTTATTTACATATT
Source organism: Zaprionus ghesquierei (assembly GCA_018904095.1). NCBI lineage: Eukaryota > Metazoa > Arthropoda > Insecta > Diptera > Drosophilidae > Zaprionus > Zaprionus ghesquierei. The sequence continues at coordinate 5,788,644 of JAEIGP010000806.1, read as the reverse complement.
TATTTCCTGATCCATTTGCCTTAAACCGCTAAGTGCTTTATGTTTTCGATAAATCCCTAAGTGCTGTGATTTTTCTCTTTTGTCTTTTCGCTTGTCATTATCGCTGGGGCTTTGCCTGAGTGCCGCACAAATATCCTCGCTGCACTTTCACGGCATCGCATTAAGCGGCAAATTAAAGCTATTTACTTATGTAGATGCGGATAAGTTGACGAGACAAATTTACAGCTAAGCTAAACAGCTGAAAAGCAAACCAGATCCGAAAATGCGCTGCAAATCGACTGTAAATGTAGTTATAAAGTTGCCACAACTTGCCCCACGTCTGGCCCCACGAATTTTGTTTTTGTTTCTTTTTAACGACTGTGTTACAAGTCGAATGGGGGCTGGGTTCGTGTTGGCTTTCTGTGGAGATCTGTGGCGATTTGCCGACTACTGTGCGAAAAAATCAGGGTGTGCACAAGAGAGAAACAAATGCAAAATAAAAAAACGAAAAATCGGTAAATGGTCACTGTGCTGCATATCTTTGCAGCTCGTTCCACTGTATTTCCCCTCTCTGTCACTGTCTCAAGTCGCCAATTGAAATTGTACAAAGTCGCAGTTTGCAGTCTTTCTTAACGTTAATTTACGCCAACAACTGTTGCTGTTGTTGTTGTCTGCTTTCGGTTTCATTATGACTCGAAAAATCATGCAATGTGCCTGTGCCGCTGCCGCATGTTGTTCTTCTTGTTGCAGTTGCACACAGATTGCAAAACGTTCATTTTGTATCTTTTCGGTGCTGCCTGGTGCTGCTGTGGTTAATCATATTTCTCTAGTTGTTGTTGTTGCTGTTGCTGCAGTTGCTGATAAATTAGCAGCTGTGCACAAGTTGCTTTCAAAATGTGCTTTGCAGGATACGAGTGTGGCACAGTGGGTGAAAACCTGCAATTAGTGCAAAATATTTCAATTTTATAAACGTTAAATAAATGAGTTGCCATTAAGAATGCTGCCTAATCCAATCCACTGTGCAACAATTACCACAGAATTCGTGCAGGCAACACACACACACACACACTGCGTATGCGCAATAATTGGCGTTAAGTATACGCTGCAGTTGTTGCATCTGTTGGGCGAGTGATTATAGCTGTGCTTTCAGCTTGAGATCAACAATGAGCGACCCAAAATGAAAGTAAATCAATTAAATAGCCATAAATAGTTTATAGCACAGTCTGTTTCATTTGCTACTCGCATTTTTCAAGCTCTTGGTAATAAAATTTTTAATGAACTCTCTATACCAAAGCTTTGATTTCTTTTGATTGGTTCGATGTCAGAGATTTGCCACAATTATTGCAACTACTTTTCGCATATTTATTTATTTACTTTGACGTCTGCACTTCACAAAATGAAATAAACGAAAACGAAAACAAGACCAAAAAAAAAAAAAAAAAAAACTTATATAGACACAATATAAATCAGTCGCAACAGCTGAGCAATAGACAGATTGCCTGCGTGTGTGTGTGTGTGTGGGTATTATTTTTGGCGCTTTCACTTGTTGAGTTTTCGTTATGTTTTCTTTTATTTTTTTTTGCGTATTTTATGCGCTTTTCAATTTCGAGCAGACACACATTTTGATTCGCATTTAATTTTGGTTTTTTTTTCTCTCTCTCTTCTTTTCTCTTGCTGGCAAATTTGTTTTATTATTTATTTAGTTTCAACACTTGTTGCTATTAATTCTACAAATTTATGTCATACATGGTGCACTAAGTATATATTGTTATTTTTATACCGCCAACGTCTGCAGCATAAATAAAAACGCACCTGACTTTGTACATACACATATATTCCTTTTTTGGGGGCGAGGAAATTTTGCGTTTTGAAAATGAAATATTGCACATGCATGCAAATTGCATATTTAAAATGTATAAATGAAATATCAGCGACGTGATCCCACGATAACACACCCGATCGCATCGCATTTGTGCAATCGACACTTTCGTTTTTTTTGTTGTACACAATCATCGTCATCCTGCTCGTTCGTTGTCTTCTTTTTACTGGTTTCACTGTAGCAGCCGAAGCAGAAGGAGCGGCATTAAATCCCGTGAATTATCACCCGTCTTCGGCTTGCAAAATGCGAAATTTATGCGGCTTAATAACAATTTGATTTGTTGTTCGAGCCCATCGAGTGTTTATCATTTGTTTGTACAGCTGATTTATGTGCGAAGCAGTGGGGGGGACACTTGAGCTTTTTGAAGAAGAATCGCAGACAAAGTGAAATTGAGCGAACTTCCAAGTAAACAAAGTAGGTCTTAGGAAAATATTAAGTTTCCTAGTAAAAACTTGAGAAACTCGCAAGAAAATAACAAATGAAACTAAAATTTCCTAGAAGACACTGGAACACAACTCATATGGATATATAATAAATCTTTAGAAAAGTCAATTTAGCTCTCACATATTTCTCAATATCTAGACAGGGCAAGCTTATCAATCATTAGTGTTGACTCTGATTTGTGTGCCTTGTGTAACCCAATTTGCACCCTACTTAATCAATTAATTTGACTTGTTATCTGTGACTCACACGCCCCCATTTATTACTGATTGGGGTTTCCAACTTCCCGTCAGGTTTGAGAGACTACGCAATGGGATTATATATACATACATGCGAGTATATGTGTAACGTTTGCTTATCAGTCCAAACATTCTCACGCATTGCGATAGGAATTAAAATTCTCGCGGCTTTAGTTTAGATAAATAGGTAACATACATAATATATACATATATGTTTACGTGTGGCCATGGTGCGATGATAAGTCTAGCTAGTTTTTGAAATACCCCTTTGTAATTGGGGTCAACTGCAAGTGGAATCTGGGTTTGTAGACTTTGGCGATAAGAGTTGTAAGTCTACTTCTGGATTTGTAGACAGTAGATAGTAATAATTGATGGTTTGTTTACTGATTATATATGTGTGTATTTTTTCTTTTACTACTTTACAGAAACCTTATGTGCTAGGTCAACATATCGTGAGAAACTGAACGTATAATCAAGCTGGCAATATAGGGTAAGTGTGCAAGGTTTCAGTCCATAAAATAATGGAATGCAAAAATCTCATCTCATTTCAAGTTGATTTCGAATTCATTGCAATTCTGTCTCGATAAAGAAAATTCCTTTACAAAACATTAAACTGCATTTCGGGCGTAACAACTGCGCGATAAAAAAAGTCTCTGTCGATTGCAAAAGCAGCTGCGCAGAAGCGCAAAGCACTCGACATGATATCGTGAATAATTACATGTACATGGGGAAATGACTACTGATTTTCAACTAAATTAAAATTTATGCACCAATAATTTATCGCAATTGTAATTGTGGCATAAACGTACGTTGTGAATATCTCCGCATCCCCTTGTACATTAATTAACAGCGCATTTCTATGATTTGCATGCGTCGCAATAAATCTGCCCATTGATAATGTCGAGACATACAATACATATGTATGCAGAGTGCGACGTGTGAGTACCATATGTGAGTGGGTGGTAATCGAGAGAAACGTCGAGCTTTGTTCTGGATTTGCGCAGCTTTAGGGTCTGTTGCTTTTGTGTTGATAAGCGATTTGACACGAAATTCACACTTTATTATCATTTATAGACGTCGTATACGATTGTCATGGGTGTTTTATATGTGTGGTGAGTTCTGCGGAAAGAATGTCGGTAGATTTGGTGACATGTGTGCAGTACACGTGAGGAGAATGGTAGGGAAACGTAAGTAAACAGATAGAGAAGGCAGCAAATAGTGTTGGTCGAGCTATGCACCAAGCCTTTCATCGATGAGAATCGCAAAGAGAGGCCCGCGCGAAATGAGAAGTGCATAGAGCGGCTCAAACTCAAATTGCAATGAAAAAGTTGAACTTGTTTGAGAACTGACAATCGATAAGCATAATTCACAATTGCAATTTGATATTTGAAACGTAATATCACGTAGCGATAAGAGAGTTTTATTTTTGAACAAAGACCTCTAAATGACGTGCGTAGAAACCTTGCGGTGCAAATGAAATCGATTTCGAATTACGTACATTACGAATACTCATGTGAATATTCCGTCGTGTTTAAGGAAACAAAGCAAACCGCTCAGCGTGAAAGTCAACCTTGCGAGCAAATAGGAAGCACTTTTTCAGCTTGCTTGATAAATAAATCAGAGTATAAAGACAGAACGAGAGAGGAGGAGAAGGAAAAAATGTGTGTAAACATGCGAAAGGTGCTTGAAACACAAAACGTGGAATCAATGTATGTACATACTAGTATATTTCGTATAGAACATAAACAAAATTTGAGCCAAGCTCTATAAGAAACAAAAAATCCACATAAAAGAAACGCAATTTCAGCTTATCTAAGATTTCGCGCGTTTGGCTTGGCTTTTTTGTTCCCCTCAAGCTGCCATGTCAAGTTTGTTGCGCGTTCTGGCAAGGTTATTGCACACGAGAAGAGCTCGTAAACACATAAAAAATCATGAAAAAAAGTAAAGTAAAAAAAAAACAAACATAAACAGCACAAGAATTCGTTGAAGAAATGGCAACAAACAAACAAAAAACCGAAAAAAACATGCGATAATTAAATATTTGATATGTCAGCTGTTTGCGGTCGGGTAACTACAAAGGTAGACGGAGGAGAGAAAAAAAAATGAGAATGAAAAAAGGTAGAAAAAAACAAATAAGGAAAACACTTTAAACAGCAGGTATGGCATGTCATGTGCATAGGAATATGCATGGCAGATGATTTGGCAAGAGATAAACCGGGAATTAAGTATAATTTATGGTAGACAATTTATTTATTTTTTTTGAAGCTAGGTAGGAGTGGATTATAATCGATTACTGCAGAAATCATGAATCACATATCTTAATTGAATTTAAAAGATTTTTTTAAAGTATCTAGAGGATATTTGACTTAGCTAACAGGTATGCCAAACTACCCAGCGACTGTTCTTTTTCTTTGCAACCTATCGATGGCAGTTATCGATAATGCGATGGAACGTTGTGTTGTTATCTCAATCAGTGCACACATTAGACCGCACCCCCTTATCGGGCTGCAACTGGTTAGGCAACAACTTCCGCCAATGCCTGTGGCCAATCTACCTGACCAAGATTTATCACAGATTGTGACTACACACACACACGCACACCTCTCCCTCTCATACACACACATGCACACACCTTCACTCTGTCTGCCAGCCATAACTCATTTCTTTTGTTCACAACAATCAGGCACAAATGACAGCAGCAGCACAACCTGTCGTGGTCGCAATATACCATACTTTGCATATTAAGTAAATGCCTAACTACAACAACAACAACAGCAACAACAACAATTGCATTTGCATTTACAAAGTGTGACTAACATTGAAAATGCATCTCGAGAGAGAGAGGGAGATGCAAATTGGCAGCCGAGACGCGTCTTTGTAGAGCACAACAAAAAAAAAAAGAAACAAGAAAGAAGGCCTACCTGCAGCACGCCGAATGTTTCATACACTTGCAGTTACTCCTAATATTAAATCAGCCGATTGGTTCTATGGCAGCTATACGATATATAGCTCCGATCCGGTTCGTTCCGACTTATTTAGAGCATGCAGCACTAAGAAGCATGTATAGCAAGTTTCATCAAGTTAGCTCTAAAGCTAAGAGACAAATTTGCATTGCAATAGTCAGACGGATCGACAGACGGACTGAGAGACAGACTGAGAGACAGACGGACAGACAGACGGACAGACAGACAGACGGACTGAGAGACAGACGGACAGACAGACAGACGGACTGACAGACAGACAGACAGACAGACAGACAGACAGACAGACAGACGGACAGAGAGACAGACAGACAGACAGACAGACGGACTGACAGACGGTCAAAACGACGGACTGACAGACGGACAGACAGACGGACAGACAGACGGACAGACAGACGGACAGACAGACGGTCAGAAAGACGGACAGACAGACGGACAGACAGACAGAGAGACGGACAGACAGACGGACAGACAGACGGACAGGCAGACGGACAGAAAGATGGACTGACAGACGGACATGGCTAGATCGGCTCCCCTATCGATGCTGATACTTTATAGGGTCGGAGGTGCGTTGCAACCTTTCAAACTTAATATACCCTCTGCAAGGGTATAGAAAGAAAGAGAGAAAATGTGTGTATGAAGTTTATCTGGTTTCGCTAACGCACATTACGCCTGTTTATATGCATATTATGTACGAAAATTGACTAATGAAATATGCATGATAATACGATGATAATATAGATTAGCTACGAGAATATATTTGCTTTGCCATCGAAGTGAATAAGGAAATTACTCAGCCAGGCTGGTAACTATTATATTATAATATTTATTATAAATATTATATATATTATATATAGCATTATATATGCACTATTGTAGTTTCAAGATTCCCCCGTCTTTTGTCTTCTTGTGTTGCATTTGCAATGTTTGCCATTAATAATAATTTTGCTTGATATATCACTTTCAAATTGCCACTATTATTAACTTGTACGCTTTTGTGTGTTGCTTAACACTAGGGCAGAGCTGGCAGCTCCATTGTAAGAACTTTATCTACCTCCCCCCGCCCCCTCTTTCTGCCCACTAAAGTGCACAATGGGCAACATCTTCTCGTCTCTGTTTGCTGCGTCTTGCTCAACTCGCGCTTAGTTCAACTCGTTTACAGCCTACACACACACACACACACTCGCTCTGCTCACATGACACACATACCAGAGCGAGTGCCACGCCCTCTGACTGCCTGCCACAGCAGCAGCAGCCCACAAAATTTATTATCATGTAAAAAAACTTTTTGTGCAACAATGCGACAACAAAAGCAGAAAACTTGCGCGAACGCGAGCAAGCGAGGCTACTGTGTGCAGCTGCCGCCAAGTCGAGTCAAGTCCCTCTTTCCCCTCGCCCGCCCACGCCCCTGGTGCGACGCCCCTGCCTGCAGAGTTTATCTTGTGGCCCGCTTTGGCAATTTGTTCTAGTTGATAATTTATTTGAATATTTTGCCTAATTATCACAACAAAAGAAAAACAGCAGCAGCAGCCAAAGAGCCGCAGAGAATTTCGCAACTTGCAGCTTTGTATCGTATCGTACGTATCTGTGAGATAAAAAACTGGTCAAGTGTGCCCAGGTTTTGTTGTTCCTGCTCTGACATTGAGTGTAGTTAAAACGTAGCAACAAAATTGGAACTTAAAGTTGAAAAATGAAAAATGATTGTCGCTAATTAGACACCCCGTTCTTGGGTTCCTCCACTCAGACGGTATGCCCCCTGCTGTGCACACACGCACACACGCATTATGAACTTAACAAATGATATGCTTAACATTGGCGATCGTTTAATATCCGATGACGGGCCACTTAAAGTCGATTAACTGAGGAAGAAAAAAAGAAGAAAAGGGGAATTGGTTCTCTGCTTAATTTCTGCTGCTCTATAGAGAGTATATTGCGTCTTCTTTTTGCGCCTCAAGCGTCTCGAATCGAAAAACGTGCATAGATAGTTATGAATAGCCACGTATCCCCCTACCCGCCCGCCCCCTTTTGTAGACTACGCCTCTGTCTGGTCGTGTATCAAACAGTAGCGGCATCCATTAATCAAAGAGCAGGCAACCATCGGTTTTCTGTGTGTACTCCCATTTACCTAGTACTATTACGCCAGTTCTCCACTTGCGTATTAGTTACACTTAACCAGAAGGAGGGGAAGGGGGTAGAAGTCAGGTACCCCATTGGGTTGGGTTGAGTTATTGCTGCGCCAAGAACTAAAGAAGTTTGCCTGCCTGCCAGGCATGAGCTAAGCTTAGCTGGGTTGAGTTGAGTTGCCTTCGGCTTGGGTTGGGTCAAGGTAAGCTTCAAGCTGAGCTCATCAGAATGAACAGCAGACAACAGACGCGTCTCATTTTAAGTGGAATGAATAGGTGTGTCTGTTTCAACTTCTTCTTCATCTTTCTGTTGATCAGAAAGTGACAGACAAGGCCAAGGATTGAGCTGCGCATCAATCAAAATGCTACTGAATTTATGCATGAGAAATCAACGTCAGGCGAACGAATCCTTTCTTGAAATATAAGAAAATATCATCAAGAATATTTTGTATCTTAGCTTAGCTTAGCTTGTCTCTTTAGTAAATTTATGCAAATTTTTATATATTAAATAAACACGCAAAGTGCGTGTCATCAGACGAGCAGGAGGAGGAGACTGTGTGGGTTGGGCCAACGAACCTGGGCAAGGACAAAGAGCCAGACAATTTATTGGCAACTTGCTTGTAACAAGCATGAGATAACCGTGGATAACTATGGATTGTTATGGATAACAACTATGCATGTCAACGATGCAGGCCCAACGAAATTGCCATGTGTCATCATCATTATAAACATCTATCGATGAGACGCGAGACGAGCGAGAGGTTGAGGCCAATTGAGTCAGCAGCTGTAACTAACTGCCGATAATAGTGCCATAAACTGGGCAGTAAAGTGCAGCAAAGAATGGAGAGAGAAAGAGAGAGAGAGAATAGATTATATTAAAACTAAAGAGAGGTTTAAAACTTGTGAACTTTTGAAAGAGTAGGGTATATAATACTCGTATTATCATTGCAGTTGCAGTTGAACTTTGTTAATGCAGCAGCTTTTTTATAGTCTAAAAGTTTAAAAGTCTAAAGTCTAGTTTAAAAGTCTAAAGTTTTTGAAACAAATTTGTAGGCACTAAAGCATTAATTATTATTATTATTAGGCTGTTAAAGTTCATGCAAAACTTTGCTGTGAGCGCAGTGCGTATTTTCCTTACCTTGCCCATAATTCCCATTTCTAGAAGTCCTTTTGTCTTTCCCTCACTTCAATGAACTATCAATTATAATAAGATACTGCGCAACTAAGCATGAAATTAGCTGCGTGCAGCCAGAGCTCCGCACTAACCACACACTTCCTACCCCTCTGGGGGTAGACACCCCCAATGTAACCCTGACTTTCATGTCATGTTTTGTTCTCTACTCATTACACGGCCATTCTCATTGTCATCGTCATCGTCATTATGTGTATCATTATTATTATCGTCATCGTCGTCGTCGTCGTCGTCGTCGTAGTCACAGTCGATAACATTGCGTATTAACATTTCTCTTGTACGTTATTAATTTATGCATTTGCATTTCTGTTGATTGTCTGCGTTACAGTTGACAAGTTTCTCCACAGGTGTGGGTGTTTGCTTACCTGCAAGGTAGACAGAGATAGAGAGAGAGAGAGAGGGGCATAAGTAGCTTGGCTTTTTACGATAGTTTTCATACGGTAAACTTAATGAGTTGTAATGGCTGTTACTGGTCTCCCTCTCGAGTTGTTTTTCCTTTACGAGTTTGATTAATTTTAAGAGCCTTGCAGTCTGTCTGTTTATTGCAATAACTATGCAACATTATACACATGTCGTTTATATTATTATTATTTCCACTGTGTCTGGCATTTATCTAACGTTCCCTCTTCTCTTCTTTTTTTTCTGTTTTGCAGACATCGCGGCAATTGTGCAAGAAACATTTCTGTCTAAAGGTGAGTTCAACTTTCAGCAACAACAACAACAAGCAAAGAAGAAAAACCTCCAAATATAATTTTCAATAATTAATTAAATCCGTCTGTAGGCGTATCGAATGGCAAAAGTTCTTGTGAAAGAGTGTTTTGTGTCGTGGCCACATGTCGTAGAAGTCATGTGGTCAATTGGGTTCATTGACTTGGCAAACTCAAGTTTTTTCTATTTTTTTTTAAATTTAGCAATATTATGAAAAATATATTATATAATACTTGTTGTTGTGGTAAACAAATTTAATGAGCCTATAGCTGGAAAAGGTCTTTGGAGTTCAGGCAAAAAGGTTTACGAACAATCGCAGATCTATCCGAGTGCTGAGTGCGCCGCTCCACTGACCCACTGAGTGGGGCGGGCGGTCATTGTAATTGATAGCGAGCGTGCAATGTTGCAACTTTGCACCCACAACAATTGTAAATTCTTTCATAAATACCGACATGAGACTGAGATAAACATGCACACAAAGTGGCGAAGGAGGAGGGGGGGGGGGGGCAAGATATACAGACTTTATCAGTTCATGCCACACTCACTACTGATTATTGACTCTAGATATTCACCACATGAATATGAATGGTAGTTTTTGACCCATTTTGGGTTCCCTAATCAGGGGAAAACTTTGAGAATGTACGAGAGCAGGGCGGCATTTGGTTCATTCAACTTGGCAGGCAGACAAAAGCTGCCTGCTTTGTTGCGCTAGGAGAGTGTAATGCACTTGAATGCTTCCTGTGTATGATAAATACTGCGCAGCCTGCTCCCTCTCTCCCTCTCTCTCTGCACTTCAATATGTGTCAAGTTATTGTTTGCAGTTCGCTCAGCTTGCAACTTCACAGATACAGCGCCACGACGGGGCAAAAGATACTTTTCTATGGCTGCGCCTCAGCTGCTGTCATTGAGCCGAGCTTTTGTTTTGCCTTCGCGTCGCCTTTTAAAGGGCGGCGGCGGCGGCGGCAGCGACTGCGGCGCATTGCATTGTTGCCCCGCAATTTTTTCCAGCTGTGCCAACTAAGGGAAAAACTTTTCATATTCCAAATATAGTACTACCGTATATACTATATATTGTAGTAGAAACTCGTTATATTTTTCTTTCTAATTAAAAGTTTTTCTGCATTAGTCGCATTACAGCTCACCCACTGTGCGCACAGTGGTCGGTTTATTAGTTTTTGGTGAATTTTCCACTTGGAACTTTCTCATGGGCGTGCGTCGCGTGGGGTGGGCGTGGTAAGGCGCGACAATTTGGGAAAACACGTAGTGCCCCATGTGGTCGAAAGCCCCCCCCCAAAAAAAAAAACTAGATGGGCAATCTTAACTGGCTTGGTTTTCTACTGTTTGGCTCCCTCTTTTTCTCTCTTCTACTTTGTTTTTATTGTGCTTCTTTTGTTTTCATTTACCCAATTCGCGTGCGTAGCTTGTTAAGAATTTCAATGAGTTCGTTTCCCTTTCGATAGTCGTTGTGGTGGTCCGACGCTCTCTAGTTTAGTCAGAGTTTTCAGAGTTGCTTGAATAGAACCCAAAACAACATGCTGTATTTGGGGCCTGACGTTTGTCTCAGCGCAGAACCTGTTGAATTATTAGTGCGGTGAGTCAAAAGAAATAGATGAACAATGGGCGTAAGAAGTGACAGAATATGGCTTGAAACTAGCTAGAAATGTAGACAAGATTTTTGCGGAGATTTTTGAAAAGATAAGAAGATTTTTAATTTCAGATTAAAGCAAAATTTGCTAGATTTTTGTATAATTTAATGACTAAGTTATTCTAATTAATCGATATGTTATCGAAAATTTAGCGTGAATTTATTATTTAATTTAAAAATACGAAAAAAATGTCTTAATTAACTTATCGATAGCATAGTAAATACTTATCGATAACATTATCGATAACGACATACGAAAATAGTAGGTTCTATATTAAGAAAATCAATATTAAAATTATTTATCGATAACATAATGAATAATCATCGACAACATAATCGATACTAATCGATAACATGATCGATTTCTCTTAACTTAACGCATTAAATAAATAAAACAAATATTTCTAGATATTTAGATTAGTCTAATAGCTTACGATTTTTTATCTCATAAGCGATTTACTTTATCGATAGACGTTTAATCGACCCATTGTCACCTACGATTGCTGACTCAAATTAACACCTGGCATTCCCCAAACCAAAGCAAAAAACCAACAAAGTCGTTTGCCAAATGGTTTTTTCGGGCCAAAATCAAAAACTAAAACAAAAGAAAGAGCACAGAAGGAGGAAAGAGTGAGAGAGAGAGGGTGAGAGAGGGGAGGGGGGTTGAAAGCAGTTTTCCGCATATGGCTAATTGTTATTTAGTGTGATTGGAAGAGGTGGCAACACCTGTGCAGCGGCAGACGGTCCTATGAATAAGCAAAAGAGCGTAACATTTAAAAACTTGAATTTAGCTTCTTTTTTTTGTTTCCACTGTTTTGTCTTTCTGGCTGCATTGCGTCACAAGCGCAGGCAAAGTTGTACCATCATCAACGCCTTGTGGCATGTGGAAAGTTGTTGACATTTTATGGTCTCCGCCTGCCTGAAAGGGCGGGCCTAAAGGTCCATTGACAGAGGGAGAAGTTCGCCTGGTACTTGTAGTCGACAAAGTTTTATTGGCCAATTACATGCAACACTGGGCACCGCAAGAACTTATCGCATTCATCACATGCTAAACTCGCATCATGTGCAGGTCCAAGACTCGCGAGCGACGCGTCGGTCCGCTTGGTCCGTCATTAAACTGTCGTAAATCACAAGTAATTGACATTATACAATGGCCAAGACGAGCAACAATTACCTTCAAGTTTTTCTACTTCAGCGAAAAAAAAAAACAACACGTAGAAACAATTAAGCTAAAGATATCACATGAGAGAATGTATGAGTATGCAAAAGCTAGGCAAGCGTAACAATTTTCATATACACTAACTGTATGAGAGTTGTGCGAGAAAAGCACAAGGGAAGCACATGGAAAGGTTCGAGTAATAAGCTATGCATAATAATCTGAAACTATAGACTACAAAGTGCAGCGAAAGATACTTATTATGCACTCGTGCAAGAGTATCTTATGGATTGCAATTGCTCACAATTAAAATGTAGCAAAACAATGGCAGTATTTGCAGTATTTTTAGACTGACACACTAAACAAAAGGCAGATTGCAATGCAGTCTCCCCCTTCTCTCTCTCTCTCTCTCTCTCTCTCTCTCTATCTCTCTCTGTGGCTTTTCCCTTTCAACATGTTAGAAAAGAAGACGTTTTTCGTTGTCTTTTTCGCTGTCTGAAGATTACGAAATGTGCACAGCAGTAGTCGGCGGCGTCCCATACGTAATTCTATATAGAATTCGCGCACACACGACACTTTATTTATGTTGACTAAAGCGAGAAGGAAAGAAAGTGTTGGCAGAGAGGGAGAGAGAAAGAGAGGTATCGTAGTGCATATAAATAAACACGTAATCGCATAAAGTGTTAGCTAACAATCGCAGATGACGCTACAAATGCGGCCGAAGGTCTGCCAAGGTGGTCAAGGTGGTCAGATAAAAAGCCCCCATAAATATATATTTATATGACAAAGCTTATCGGGAAAGCATTTATTATACTATATAAACAAATGAATTATTTTCAACGTAAATTAACCGAGAGAAATTACAGCATTTTAACCACATTATAATATCGATAATCGAATGGAATAACGTAAATTTAGCACGCAATAAGGAATGACGATGCGAGTATTTTGGATATATTGATGGGTTGACTGTTCCATAGGGCAATGCATGACTTACAGCTTTATAGTAGGTGATTTGTGGGCAATTTAAAACAACAAATTGCAAAGGAAAAAAATATAAAAAAAAAAAAATAAAAGACAATTTATATTTTGCAAATTATATCCCAGACTCATCTGTTCTAAACTAAGGATTCATATAAAATATTTATTAAATTTTTTAAAGCAAGAATTGAAATCTTAGACGCATCTATCTTAAACTAAGGTTTATAGAGTTCACATAAAATATTTATTTAATTTTTTTAAAATAATAGAATATTTTTATATAATTCAAAACTGCAAAGCATGCGCCCATCTATCCCTAACTTAACTATATAGGACAAATATAATATATTTATTTAATCATTTTTATCTATGATATTAATCTTGCTAATTCGCCATTAGGTTTTGTCATCTTTCAATCTGAACTTCCCCTAGCTGCTTGTAGAACCCTGTTAAGCACATGTTCTGTCAATTTTCCTCCAACTTATACTTCAAATTGCCTTGCCACTCTTCATTTATCTCTGCACGTCAAGTAGTAAATTTTCAACTAATTTGTCAAATGCGTCATAAAATTGTTGAAAGAGAACTGGAAAACATAAAAACATGTGGGTCAAATTGCTGCCACGCCGGCGACGGGGAAGAGGGACCACACAGCGTAAACAGGAAAATGCCCAAACTGCAGAACCTCCGAAAAAAGTAACAGGGAGAAAGAGTGAGAGAGAGAGAGAGAAACTAATTGCATTTCCTGTAGGGGGTAGATCGACTAGACATAATTCCATTTGAAAAAGTCATAAATTAACAAAACAACTTCCGATAGAAAAAAAACTGAAAACAAAACAATACTGAAAAACGACAAACCGAAAAACGAATGAAGCACGAAGAACAACAACAACAACAACTAAAACAACAACAACAACAACAAGTTGTCAAAGGGTCGACAACTTTTGATGCAAAGTGTTGTTGTTGTTGCTGTTGCTGCCCCAGAGGGAGTGCTTTTTGCTGCTGGGGTCGAGCAGAGCCGTTAAAGCGTGACGAGTGGAGCCACTTAACCGCTCTATATGCACCAGCTGCCACGCCCCCACCCCCACTCACTCATTCACTCTTTCACCTCCAGCTGTGACTGACCGCCTGCCACATATTTCATAGAACATGCAGCGCATAGACAAGAATCACTGCGCTCTCTCCCCCCGCTCTCCCTCTACAGTGGGAATGTTAATTAGTTCTGGCTGCTGCTGTGGTTGCTTCCCGTTGCCGTTGCTGTTGTTGTTGTTGTTGCCTCTGTTTTTATGCGTGAGTGTGGAGTGTGCAATGAAAAATTCCTCCAACTTCACAAAAAACAAACAAAAACAGAGCCGCGCCTCGCCTCGCTTTACGTATCATTTCTCTGACTTTTGCGCACTGTCATTAAAAAGTAAACCGCATTTTATTACGCTCCACGATCAACATGACATCAAATTATGTTTCCAAAGCAAAAAAAAAAAAAAAATGTTTCCAAATGGTTTTTCAGTTAAAAATGCATAAAACCAAGAAAAATGCCATATAATCTTGGCAAACACTTTAATTGGCCAGTTTGACTAGAGAGACACACAGAGGCAGAGGCCGAGCTGTCGACACAAACTTGAACATAAATTTTCACTGTACTACGCACATAAAGTTGGTTCTGGTATAGCAAATTGGAGTTGGATTCAGGGAAATTTTGCTCTATGAGTAAGTTATGGAAATGTCATAAGTGTAGATATCATTTCGTGTTTCGTATTTCGCTGAAATTGAAATAAAGACCACAGCACAAGCTATTAAAATGTAAACGGAAGTTTGCTATAAACAGAGTTCAATTTTGATTGAATAAATATCGTTAGAACAGCTGGAAAAATTTTGAAATGCTGTGATATATTTTTTTTGAATATATAATAGACAAATTATGAGCTACATTATAATTGGTATAGCTGAAAAAATACTTAAATATTTTTATATATTTTTTAAAAATGAAATAGAAAAATTTTAAAAGAGAAAGGAAGTTTAATTGCCTCATAAACAATAACTAACTATAAAGTTTGAAGGTTTTTAAAAAATTTTGTATATTTATAAAAGTGAATTATATTTTCAAAAAGTTTATAAAGAAACAAAAATATAGTATTAAAGCTCTTAAATATTTTGGTTTAGCTAAAAAACATAAAAAAAATTATAATTTATGAGAAAAAGAAAGTTGAATGCCTTGGAAAATAATAACAAATATAAAATATTTCTAAAAAAAGTTTGAATAAATTTTTGAAAAATTTATAAAGAAATACTAAAAAAAAATTAAAGTCATGCATTATTAAAAATATTTAAAATTTAAATATTTTAGCTATACAAAATAAAACAAACTCAATTTCAACAAACATTTATAAACTTGCGTATTACTAAGCAAATAAAAGAAAAAATGAAACTATAATTATAAAAAATCCTGCATGCACTCAATATACTATCACATAATCATTATAAATAGTAATTTCAAGATAAAATATGAATACAAATTGAAATTGCAGATACAGATTGAAATTTGGCAATATGCGAAATCGTCTGACTTCGAAATGCTCCGCACTTACCATGGGCACGTGGCAATTAGAATTGCCAAAAATAATTTTATTGCGCCAAGTATTTTCCATTATACAATAGCAAAGTGTGCGTGTGTGCGTGTGTGTGTGTGTGTGTGTGTGTGCCATATTGCAGCATTTTCAATTTAATTGTTTTAATTTGGCTAAAAATAAAAACGAAACATTTACGTGCTGATTAAGCAGCGTAAACTATGCGAGGAATTGGCGCGTGAAAGATTTCGTTTGATTTCGTTTTGGGGCGCGTGTTGCCAGGAGCAGTGTGGGGAGCAGGGATAAGGGGGCGCGAGGGGCGTGTGGCGTGTTTCAATTTGGGACGTGTAGACAACAATTGGAAAGCAGCAGCAGCAGCAGCAGCAGCAGCAGCAGGCAAAGTCGAAGTTGTAGTCGAAGCGTTAATTAGACAACTCGAGTGAGATATGAGCAAAGTGAAGATGTTCGACACTCGTTTCTTTTGCAATTTCACTGCGAAAACAAAGCGCGATTTACCATGGTAGTCGCCAGCCTCCCTCCCCCTTCCCTCTCCCCTCTCCCCACTCTTTGTCTTCCGTCAATACTCTCGATATCGATTTCACTCACGGCCAGCAGAAAACAGAAAAAAATATGAACAAAATAAAACTCACGTTTAGCAAAACTCGTTCGCGCATGCGCGCTTTTCATTTTCAATGCAATGACAAAATCGGTCGCCAGGGGGCGCCACTGCCACTGCCACAGGCAGGCAGGCAGGCAGCTGCAGCAACTGTGTTCCCATTTGCCGTTCTACTTGCTATCTGTCTGCTCCTCAAAAACGATCTTTCATTATATATTGAGCGCACTCACACAGACAGAGAGAGAGACACACACACACACACTGGCAAAAATCTCATAAATTCTTTCGGGGGCAATCGCCGCCGAATACGCGAGTGAGTTCCTTTCTCTTTGCTCTCAGTCTATCGTCGCGTCGTCGCGTCGTCTATCGCCCGACCTGGCCAAACATAACTTGGTCACTGGGTCGATCTCGGACGACCACGTCTGGCACTCGATGATCTTGCAGCACACGATCGGTTTGGGTTCTGCTGCCTCCTCTTTATTTACCTATGCCAACAGGTAGCACATTCCACCAAAGTGGAAGAAAAAAAAAAACAAATAGAAAAGGAAAACTTGTTGCCCCAAAAATCTGGTAATCTGGTTGTTTATCAATTGCTCTCAAAGTGCTCGAATTTAGAATCCACATGTGGTTGCAATTTATGTGCTAAGTATTTCTGAGAATTGTCCGGCAAAGAAGTGCGGGAAAAATTACAGAAATTTTTTATATACAAAAGGAAGCTAGAAAAGAAAATATAATACAAATATCAAGCTTAAATAAGAAGTTAAATTTGATATAAATATTTTTACAATAAAGAGATCAAGCTGTGCTAGATATCTCAATAAACTACAGTCTTGCAAGAGGTTAAACTACCTCTTTAGCATACTTGATAACATGTCTTCCCCATGCATCGTATATCAGCCGAGATCGCATGTAAATATATTCCCGATTTCTTGTTCAGCTTTTGTGTTTTGCAAAACATTTCCAATTGCCATTTGAAATGTAAATTATATTCCCTGATTTCTGCACAGATCTCTCATAAATTACCATTGAAATCGACAACCCCGAACGACCTACAAAAATAACAAACCATGCCCGATTGTAGCTGCAGAGACAGCAGAGACCTTTCGTTGGTGCCCACGGTGCCCAGAAACTAAACCTGGACTGGATTGAAAATTATGCATGGCTCTCGATAAGATGCGAGCGCGACTACCGCGACTCGAGTCTATAATCAAGCGCGGAGCGAAACTTATCGTAGGTCAGAGCCAATAGACAACCAAATTGACAGCAGCAGAGAGTGGGAGAAAAAGAAAGAGAGGGGAAGAGACAGAAAGAGAGAAAGAGAAGGCGGGGAGTTCATGGAGACGCGACAAAAGCTTGTGCTGATTGCCAATAGAAAAGAAACAACAAAATGGCCTCCGGCCAAGTGAAGTGCGCGGCTCCTGCGCTCTGCTCCACTATGATTAAGCAGCGCGTCCAAGTGGATGTCGATGCCAAAGCTGCCGATGCTGTCGCTGTTGCTGCTGCTGGTCAATGGTCACAATGGCCAAAGGCAACGGCAGCTTAAGAAAAAAAAAAAAAAAAGTTGATTGCGCTGTCCGAACAAAGCTGCAGCTGCTGCAGGCAGTTGTTAAATCAAAAGCGTGTACTTTTAAGTGGTTTCTGAACACGTGCATACCCTGTAAAGTAGTAGAAAATTTGAGAAAATTTTTACAAGGCAAAGAAAATCCAAGAAAACTTAAATTAGTATAGAAAGATGATTTATCGGATAGGGAAAAGGTTATATGAAATGAAAAGTAATAAAGTAAATTTATATAAAAATAATTAAAAAATTAGAAAATAAATAAATAATTTAAAAATAATTACATAAATAAAAAATATATTTATAAATTAAAAAAATAATTAACAAATATATTTATAAATAAAAGGAAATAAATAAAAAATAATTTCATAAAAAGATTAAATAAAAAATAAAAAATAAATACAAAAAAAATTAAGAAATAAATAAAAAATAATTACATAAATAAAAAATAAATTCATAAATAAAAAAAATACAAAAAAATGAATACATAAATAAATTATTAAAATTTAAATAAATACATAAAAAAAATAAATAAAAAATAATTAAATAAACAAAAAATAAATTAATAAATGAAAAATAAATATATAAATAAAAAGAAAATAAATCAAATTTCTAAGCTACTTTTAAATACCGAAATTTATTAGTTTCATATCTTCAAACATACTGAGTATCTTTCGTGTGCATCACGCAATTACCTTCTCTTTCTATTTTATCTGGCATCTTTTTTCTTGTTGCTGCTGCTGTTGCTGCTGCTCCGCTCTATTATATATTAAAAGCTGATTTTGTTGTTGTTATGACAACGAAAATTGAATAGGCAATTGATGGGAAATTGGGTGAAATTTTCCAGCTGAGAGTTCGACGTTTTTATGTTGTGGCTAACTTGGGGACCGGAGGAGTTGGTTCATTGACTGCATAACTGATGCAACTCTGCAAAGGCGGTAATTAATGCACATGATATTCGACTCTACCAGCTCGTCTGTGTATGTGTGCGTATGGGTGTGTGTGTGTGATGTAAGCTGTTGTTGCATTGACTGCTTGACTGACTGATTGACGCGCAGCTGGAGCACGAATTAATAATTGATTAGACTTCCCTCCCCATCCCAATGCCGATCAATCAATTCCCGCTTACGGAAACGTGTGGCAAGGGGCGTGGCCGTTAAATGTTGAGAAAAAGGAGAAGAAGAAGAAAAAGAAGGAAAGTGAAAATTACATTTGTCGCTTTCGCAGAGAGCGGATAACGCGGTTAGCGGATAACGGTAGGGAAAACAGTTCACATGCAGATCGGAAAAAGTCAAGTGTCAGCAAAATGCGCCAAAGAAATTGTCACAGATGTCACACACAGCGAGAGAAAGAGAAAGAAAAATACAAATAAAAAATGTAAATATTGAAAAAATACAAGCTAAAATTCTAAAGAAAATAGCGCAAAACCTAAGCGTATTAATAGCCGCAACGACCCTGGCTGCCCTTAAAATGCCGGCAGTGCAGCAATGTTTTAGCCTGGTTAAGCAAGTGATTGCGAGGTGTGTAGCAAGTCGTGCGTTTGTCTGTGAGTTATGCGGCCAGGCAGAATGGACAGTTCGATGCGGGGGGATAGAGAAAGGTGGCACGGGGGGCGTGGCCGCGCGCTGTCAAGTCAAAAAGACGAGATGCGACAGCGGCAGGCGACAATCGGAAGTTGCGAATTGCGGACAATCAATGGGAAGACAGAGAGAGAGAGAAAAACACGGCTAAGAAAACTGTCGATGCTTGAGAAGGAAATGATTTTTTTTTATTTCTAGAATTGTTTTTACTGCATATAAATAGTAGCAGATATTGTTGAGGAAGTTGTTGAATTGAAGGGTTTTTCTTTTTTGCGGAATAGAAAGTCAAAGAGATTGTTAAAGAAACAAGCTTAAACGAAAAACTGTGTAGACTAGTTGGGAATTATAGACTAAATTTCTCTTTTATTTACTTGATAATTTTCTAAAATTAATTTGTTAAAATACTAAAACAATTTCTTACTTCTTTTCATTACAGGTAAATCGAGGCATAGAAAATACTGAAAATTGATCGTACTGCTTTAAACAGGTATAGACTATATAAAACTGAATTTTTACCTCCAACTGTTTTCCGCACTTGAACTCTGCGTAGGGTCAGCCCAGCTGCTGTTGTTGTTGACCTCAACTCGAATGTAACCAAATTGTTCGTGCATGAACAACAGAAAACTTTGAAAGAATTGTTGCCTATTTAAAAAGCCAAAGCGTAGCCAGCAAAGAACAAAAAGACCTTACCAGTTTTTTTTTTTTAATTAGCAAAGCAGAACCCACAGTAAAGTTTTCCAGCTCTTTTTCGGCTTTAACGCCTTCTCCCCTTATTCTTTTTCTGCTTCTTCTTGTTCTGCTTCTGATTGTGTTTTTCTCTCGTTGCTCTTGCAAGCATTAATTAACAACTTCCTCTCGCATTGGGTTTGTTTCTGCTCTTGTGGCTTGGCTTTTTATTGCCATGCGAATGTTAATCATGATTATCATTATGATTATTATGATCATGATATTCATTATGATTGTATGATTTATTCTTTTTTATGTATGCACAACGCACAATTGACCCAAATCGTCGGAAAGGCCGTCAACACTGACCCATTTCGGGGTGACGGTCTACCCGAAATTTTAAACGTGCTGTAAATATTGAGAGAGGGAGAAAGGGAGGGAGAGAGAGAGGGGGAGAGAGTGTGGAACATAAACAGAACCATGCGGAATTTACGGAAAATTTTAATGGCATAAATCAATGGGGCAAGTTCGAGATTTGCATGTGGCATAAGGAAATTTTTATATCAATTTAGTTGTTCAACAAATTCAAGTCAATTAAGTATGGGGGGAAACTAAATATTTTAAATAGACAGGGTAAGTTGACTCTATAAATACCACCCTTTCAAAAGGGTTAACAAACATATTGCTAGCATTATTAATAGAAATTTTCTATCGAGTATTCTGCCAGCTGAGCAATTGAATTTAATAGATGCAAATATAATTTTTATGGAAATTTAATAGACGCTTCCATTGATAATAAAAATGTAAATTTTTCACATATATTTACAGCGTGTTTCAGCGCCGCAATTTCCCATTGAGTTCTATTGAAATTCCAGAGACTTATGCATTTCATTAGTCTCGACACGTGAACGATTAAATTCCTTAAACTACGCGCGCGACCTTCCCTTCAATTCAGCAAAACTAACTGCGCACCTGGCATCATTTTTGCCATAAAAAAATCTATGATTTTTTTTTTAGCTTTTTCTTTCGATAAATTGCCACACACAGACAGTTAAATAATATGTCTCTTTAATTAGGCAGCAAAAACGGCAGCAGCAGCAGCAGGTGAACACAAGTGAACACACAAGTGAAAGTGCACAATTTTTTTTTGTGCTGCGCAACGCTGCGTATGCGTAATAATTTTGTTTATCCTCCGCTTGCTATCGCTTGTTAAAGTGAAAATCCTAACAAAATTGTTTATAACACGAATTTTGTCATACAATCTTGTGCTTAATTAAGTTTACAAGCGGCTTTTAGAGGGAAAGGGGGGGAGGGGGTACAGTGGGGAGATCCTTGGGGGCAGAGCGAAGACAATTGCAGCGATTCGAAGCCGAGTTTGGTGCGCAAAGAAGCGACAATGAACTCAAGTGCATTAACCTTAACAATCAGCATTTAAGTGCCAGCAGCAGCAGCAACAACAACAACAACAACAACAACAACAAACTGCTGTATGCGTTTGGCGACAACAACAACAACAACAAGTTGTTAGCTTGTTGTGGACCATGATCTTCAGAAACCTGCAACACTTGAAGGCAGCCTGCTCAGCCTCTGCAGCAGCAGCAGCAGCCGCATGTGAAAGAAGCAAACGCTTTTAAAAGCCAGTTTAGCGAGTTTCAGCTCCACAATACAAAGTCCAGACAACAAACAACAACAACAACAATTCCTTGGTCAAAACGTGTTAGGGTTTATCTTGCACTGGCTCTGATTCCCAACTGCGCTGCCCAATTACAAACTCTTTTTCGTCGAGGCAAATAACAACAACAACAACAACAAAGTGCAGTTTAAATATCTTTCCCCCTACACCCTTCGTCCCTCTCTTGCTACGATTTTCGTTTTGAATATCGCCTATTTAACTAATACATTAGTATCATTCCAGCGTCGTCGCACATTAAATGGTCGCTTAAAGCGCTGAAAGACAGACAGACAGACATACAGACAGACAGCCCCCATTTGAGCCATTTTATATGCATTTCTATGCTCTCTTTCTCCCTCTTGTCTCCCGTCTTTCTTTTGTCTTTTGCTATGCCCAACTTCCACTTTCAGTTTTGGCTTTTCGTGCTTTTCCTATGGAAATTCATGTGACATTTTTATTTACGAGTTGCGTCTTTTGCGCCTCTTTGGCGGCATTTGCTTAGCGAGGCGAAGAAAGAAAGACAGACAAGAGTGTGTGTGTGTGTGTGTGTGTGTGTGTGAGAGAGAGAGATGGCTGACAGTTTTGTCTGCCGTTTGCTCCAGTTGATATATGGCCTGTCTCTATCGTTTAAAGCTTAAGCGTTTGTTTTGCATTTACGAATCGCATATGAATGTCAATTTGAGTATTCAACTGCTGTCTTTGAGTGTATGAGTATGAATGTGAGTAGTTGATAAGTGAGAGGTTTTCACTTGCTTAAATTGACTTATGAGGCACATCGACAGGCAAAAGGAAAATGCTCTGACATTAAAAAAGTAAAAAAAAATATATATCAATAACTATCCGATCACATTTAAATTTATAGAAATTTTTAAGCATATGCACACCAAAAATGACTGCTTTAGCCTTGAAATTATGCTTGCAATTTGATTTTTATTGATGTGAGAGGCGGAAGGGGGCGTGGCTCAATTGTAAAACAAACAAGAAATACGTATGAGTGTTGTCACAAAACTTGTTGGTTTTAGCTCTTTAAGTCTATGAACTCTATGCGTTTATACAGACATAGACTCGACTCGCTGATAATAAAACTCTAAGAAGAAAAAGAAACTAAAATAAATACCAATTGCAAACGATTGTTTTTGCCATACGATTTGCAGATTTATTTAGCTTCTATTTTCCAATCCGTTTTTCTTTGCCGAATCTCTTAACCTTTCCGCAGACAAATGAGACAATAAACAACTTAAGTGGAAAACGAAGTTTGTTTTTTTAATTGCAGAAATGTATGACAACAGTTTCGAGTACTTTCGAGTATTGCATGTCTAATTGCTTTGCGCTTGGCTTGGCTACCATATACCACCATATAGATACTATAGTATATATCATGTACCTACCATATCCATCTATGTACATGGATTGCACTTAGTTTTCATGACGATTGGCAATTTGTTGTTTGCTTTTTGCGGCCTGGCCTGGCCTGAAGAGATGCGATAAATGTGTTTAATATTTTCAGTTTCGGTTTCGATGCGGTCTTCGGTTTCTGTCTACATCGTGCCTAGAAAATTACCAGTAAATCGAAGTAGAAACCAATTGTTAAAATCGAATTTTCGCAATTTTGCAATGAGCCGCGAGTTGTGAGTCGCGAGTGAGTAAGACGAGTGAATGGGATTTGTTACGGCCTTGGCTAATGTGGCAAAACGTTTACAAAAGATTTGCTATCTGAGTAGGGGGCGGCGGCGGCGGCGGTGGCGGTGGGGGAGGCGTGGCCTGCAAGAGGGCCAAGTGCAGTGCGAGCTAAAAGTCTTACGTCATTTGAGCATAACTAAATTGGCGCATGTTTTTTGGTCGCCAAATTGGGTCAAGTTTTTAACGATCTGCCATATAAAAAAGTCACAGTGGATATAAACAACGAAATTTGCTTGTTCTTTACCATTAAAAAAAAAAATACACCGAAAAATCCCTGCCCACCCTCAATGCAACGCGAATTGGGGCAGTTTATAAAAGCAAAAAATACCAAAAACAAAGCCTGCGCGCGAAATCAAATGTCGATTGAGCCATATAAAAATATGATGGCATAAAAATCATAATAAAAGCGACAAGAGAGGAAACCAACAACAACAACGAGAAGAATCGCTTTTAATGGCGCAAATATTTACAATGAAACTCAAGGGAAAAACTGAAGATTTTCTTTTGTCGATTTTCGCAAGGCTGCCTGCCTGCGCACTCAACGTGTTCGCCTTAGCCGAATTGCAGCCAAAACTGTTCGCCAAACTGTTGTGTTTTTTTTTTTCTCTCTCTGTATTTTTACCGTTTGCAGCACTCAGTGAAGATGCTTTTTAGGCGCTTGCCAAATGGATTTCTCTCTGTGTGTGTTAACGTTTTTTTTTTATTTTTTTTTTTCGATGCTGCCAAATACAACGCCATGAAGGTTGCTTTCCTAGGGAGGTGTGCAGTGAATGGCTTTGTGGTTTCTGCTTGCGTCTGCTGTGGCACTTAGAGAGCTGCAGTTGTTGTCGTTGCTGCTGCAGCCTTTGCTACTGGGTAATCGATGCGTTTTTAGTGGGGGAGTCCGTAAGTCTAGAGTTTATGCCTGTAATTTACTGCAGCAATTTGTATCGGAAAAACTCTTGCAGGTGTTGTCAGCTGCGCGGTGTGCAGCATTCAGTAAAGTGTTTAGGTGCTATAAAGTGAGCCATAAAAGAGTTGTCGATTGGCTTAGGAGAGCTTATGATTTCAATATGCCATTAAATGTTTTTTTTTTTTGAAAGTTATGCTGATTGCTGTATTTAGTTAAATTTATGAAACGTTTAAGTGATAAAGTTGCATTTTACAGGCACACTTATATTGCTCATATATCAATGCAATTCAATAAAGCTTTATTCTACAATATTTATATTCCTTTTCATAATCAGCAACAGTCAGGGGAATTTCTTTATAAATTTCCATTTATATTTTTTATAGTAATGCCATAAATTGTAAATAACACATAATTCATTGGAATAACATAAATCACACAAGTGTAGAAGGCCATATACATACATACTTCCACTTCCACATCCGTCATTCGCGTTTACAACTCATTCAAAGTTCACTGAACTAACGCAGATTTTTGCAATTTGATATGCGCTTTCCATAACAGATATGTTCGAAATCAAAACAAAAACTGTGAAAATTAGCAGGTAATGCCAATGGCCAAAAACGAAGTTGTAAACAGTCAAAAAAATATAATATAAACACTTGATATACATATTGAAATGACTGCGGCACAGTGGGATATCGCACCAAAAGCAGAGTGTACCATAAAAAATATATATACATATATATGTATGCATATTGAAATTTACATAATAAATGAACTCTCTTAGCGACCCGCTGAGCTCACGAAATTAGAACATCAAACATTTAAAAAGCCATCATAATGGCAATCAAAAAATTTGAGAATTAAGAAACATCACGATAAGCTCAAAAATGAAGATGACGATGATGATGATGGTCGGCCGCCACTTGATAATTTCATTAGAAAATATTTGCGCAACCTCTAATTAGTTTCAGATATTCAGTTCGGGCAAAGACAATCGAATCGAAATCGCTATTCATATGTCAAGTGACGCTGCTGTGACCCAATTCTCTGACAGTATTCTATCAAATTTCTCTAAAAAATACAATACACAATGGGACTGGGTATGCGAATAGGTAGTGCTCTATAAGAACTTTTTTGGATAATGTTGTTTAATGTATTTTATTTATATAATATTAAATTGATTTATTTATTTTCAATTTAAAGATAATCAAATAATTTATTTCTACAATTTAAGACAAAAATTTAAGTTTAAATGGTAAAAGTTTATTAAAAAAAATAATCTGTAAATTAAATATATATAATTTTTTTATTTATTTTATTTATATAGTATTAAATTGATTTATTTATTTTCAATTTTAAAATAATCAAATAATTTATTTCTACAAAACAAAAAAGGAAAAATTAAATTTAAACTTAAATGGTAAAAGTTTATCAAAAAAAAAAGAAACTGTAAATTAAATATATATCCTTTTTTTATTTTATTTATATAATATTAAATTGATTTATTTATTTTTTGAATTTAAAAATAATCAAATAATTTATTTTTACAATTTAAGACAAAAATTTAAATTTTAATGGTAAAAGTTTATTGAAAAAAGTAACTGTAAATAATTTTTTTTTTTTTTTTAAAGCATTTGCATATTCTTTGATATGTGATAATCCTAGTTATAAATGCAATATACCCACCGTTAGCACAAAATACTGCCCACAATTCGTCTACTCGATTTGCTCATCGCTTTCACCGCGCCAAATCGAGGCATCCCCCATTATAAAAATAGTAAATATTGTGTAAAAATATCATTTTGATTTACAATTTCCCAATCAATTTTGTTCAAGGCAAACGCGGGGCATTCGTCTCTGTCAATACAAGTGAGCACACATACACGTATGTACCATATTTATCTGTGTGTATGTATGTACCTATTCTGTATATTGCTTCCTATTCTTTTTCTTCTGCTGCTTCGCTGTATTCGTATTCGTATTCGTAACGAAATCGAAAGCAATTTCACTTTGCCGCCTAATTGTCAAAAACTGACAAGCAGCTGTCAGTCAATCAAATGTCAATGCTGTGGTTTCTGACTTGCCGGGCGGAAGGGGGGATCCATGGAGGCGTGTCCGATCAAGGGCAGGCAACAGGCTTTATATATATACATATATGTATGTGATGTGTGTAAGTCGAGACAGCGACTGCGACGGAGACTGAGTAACTAATCGACCACAAAGCGGCGACGCTACAAAACGTAGCTTGCGGCGGGCAGCTTCCTGAGACATATCAATTACGCGACGATTGATCAATCATGATTGAGTGTGAGTGTGGCAAGTGCCGTAAATTGTCACAATAATGGAAGGAGTTAAAAAATCATTCTTTTCAACTCAATTTGCAACAGTGAATGAAGAAAGCTTTCTTCTCTCTTTCTACCTGCAGAAAGACCTTTGACCCCCCTCCCGTCAATTTCAGCTTTTACTTCATTTATATTTCATTTACAATGCCTTCTTCGCTTGGCATCCAACCTTGACGTTCATTAACCCACAAGCGCCTCAAGTTCAATCACAAAAAGCTGGCAGAAAAAAAATATCAACTAATCAAAATGTCACACTTTCCATGCCCGAAAAAAAAAATCTGCTGACAGTCGACAAAAACCAAAGAAACCAAAAATACCAACACCAAAACCAACGCCAGCAACAACAACAACAACCACAACAGAGCAAAACCAACTAAAAATATTCAGAGTAAGAATGTTTGATACGAGTGAAGCGCGACTTGACAGATACTCATAAAAATTGCTAAATTTGTATAGAAAATTTTCATAATAAATGAGGCATATTATAGGAGTTTTTAAAGCTAAATTTTAACTGGAATATTTTGATAAATAATTGAAGATTTAATTAAAATTAATTCATGGTTCCCAAGTTTCTATAGAGTTGCTCTAAAAATTTCATAATTTTTATAGCTGAAATTGAATAAGAATATTCAGACAATTAGTTAAAGATATTTCTATATAAGTCACGAGTTTTATAAGTGAAACCACACCCAAAATTATCCTGCAAATTTTACAACTATCTAACCCACTTGTCGAATTCTACAGGGTATCTGCAAATCAGATGCCGCGTGTAGGCAAAAACGGGCGGCATTGTCGACGACGACGACAACAACATGAGGCGGGTTTGCCTTACAATGAGCCTCGGAATATGCCAGCAATTGTGTTGGCATATGGGGGAGGGAATGGGAGGGATTGGCGGGGGCACGAGATGCTGCTCCACGCTCAGATTACAGCGGACAGTGGACGAGGCAGGCGGGACAGGGAGGCAGCAGATACAGGGTGGAGACGGGCGACAACAACGACAACGACAACGACGACAATTGCCTCAACTTTGGCGTTAATGAACATGAGCACACTTTAGCGAGCACTCCCCGGTATGGCCATATAGCCATAGCCATAGTTAGACCCGGTGACAGACGCGCCAGACAGACAGACCGACCGACCGACCGACCGACACAGGCACAGGCGCAGACAAGGCGGCATAATGAATTGATGTGAAGATGTGAAGCTGGGCAGGCAGGCAGGCGGGGAGGGATAAAATTCAAGTCAAGAAAAACTGAAAATAAACCGAACAAAAAGCATTTTAACACATAATAATACGAAAATAATTGAAGCAATTATTCAGTGTGTGTGTGTGTGTGTGTGACAGTGTGTGTGTGTGTGACAGCTGGCAGCGAGGCAAGATCAACGCAATTAGCGTGGTTATAGTTTCTTTTTGTGATGTCCAGCTGATTGTGACAATTGTTATATAAAGTTGGCACTAGGTGAGATCAGAGAGAAAGAGTTGAAATTCGAAATGTTAATAATGTTATTTGCTATAATTTTATTACGTTTATAGTAGATCTTTACAGTTTGCTATAAACTGGCTTAAGTTTTCAGCAGTTTTTGTCTTTAGTAAAGTGGGGATTAGGTAAGATCAGAGAGAAAGAGTCGATTATTCAAATGTTAATGATATTTCCTATAATTTTCTAAGATTTATAGCAGATCTATGCAGCTTGCCATAGACCCACATAAGATTTCAACAATTTTCGCGACTTTTAACTACTTTAAAATTGGAATGTGGATAAATAATGATACTTCCTATAATTTCAATACATTTATAGCACAATACATTTATAATAAACTGGCTTAAGTCTTCAACAATTTTCACGTCTTTCAACTGAGTTTCAAGCCACACCTCAACTTCAACTGCAACTGCAACTTCAACTCAAATAAGCCAAAAAACTTTTCCACTCCCAAAAATCAACTCCACTCCCCCAGAAAAGCGATAATACGATGCGAGACGACCCACTCTCTCACTCGGCTATCGAGTTAAGTAAATAGGCCGTTGGCGCACAAAATATCCGATGCGTTTTATAACAGTTTCGTTTGTTTCTGCTTCCTGATCGACGCTGTCAGAGCCATTAACAAAATTGGCAATGCGTTCGTGGCAGCGGCAGCGGCAGCTGCCAGCGCAATAAGTGTAGACAATACGTATACACAGATGTAGATGTAGATGCAGATACACAGCTAAAGATACAGATGCAGCTGTAGATGCAGATACAGATGCAGATACAGATACTTACAGCTAGATATTACTCAATCAAATCTAAAGACTTCCGTGAGCGTCTATGTCTATATTTGCTATCAGCCGAGAGAGAGAGAGGGAGAGAGAGTGAGAAAGAGTGAGTGAGATAGTTGCAGTCAACTGTTGCAACAACAACAACACAGCACGAGGCTAATTGTCATTTTCCGACTTGGCTGCGACAGTTGCCGCGTTTGATGCACTTTGTTTTTTTTATTTTTTTTTAACTGCAGCTCCACTTGGGCGCTATAAAGTATAATTCTCTGTACTCCCCTCGCTCTCAAGGGGCTAAAACAACATATACCGTTATGCTTGTTTTCATTTTTTATAGTAGTAATCCCCCCTCCCCCCCTAACTAGATAGTAAGTCGCGCACAGGTTCATGTTGATTTTTTTTTCATTGTTTTTGTGCAGTCAACACGCCGCACCGCAGGGGCTTGGTTAGGTTGGCAGAGAGAGGACGGGGGAGAGCCACAGGGAGATCTCCCTCATAGCGAGGGGAGTCTCGAAAAGTGTTTCTAGAACGGAAGTTATTAAAATTGTTTTGCTTTAGCCGAGTTGTACCGTTGCTCGTCGAATGTGAAGGGGGAGGGGAGGGGAGGGAAGGGGAGCTTTGCATAGTGCATTGACCACTGTAGTTTGTACTAGACAATTATTACACATACGCAGCGTGCGCCCAGCAGTGTTGAGGCTATTTTCGTTGCGACGTTCGCTTACGGTATTAAGGTTTATATGTCACACCTACAATTGTTGTTGTCTGTCTCTTTCTCACTCTCTGTTGCTGAGGGTATTTCTGTTTAGCTGACAACTGTTGCGCGGGTTTTCATTGAGAAGTTTGCCCAATACAAAAATACCCTATAAGATAGGGCGAAGTAAAATGAATACTGATTGAGTATATAATATGCTAGGGTATTTTTGATGCCAAATAAAATTATATAAAATATATGAAATGGCAACCTATCTGCCCTAGGCTAGTCTAGGGTATTAATCCACCTTGTTTACACACATTCCACAAGCAGCAAAAACTCAAGCTTAACACTTGTCTGGTCTCTCTCTCCTCCACACACTAGCTAGCCAGCTAGCTAGCTAGCTGACCTGACCCACCTGCGAGTGAAGTGTGCCCCCAAGTGAATGAGAGGCACAACGCTGGGGCGACTTCCGCTCGCCCCGTCGCACTGTTGAAATCTATATGCCGCGCGATTAGTTGACATTTCGCGCGCGGAGGTCATTACTTTCGGGTAGTACTATTTGAGTAGTATCACGCGGGGGGTTGGGGTTAGTGGGTCAATGGCTTATGAGGTCACATTTGACGAGGGCTGTGCTGGCTAGTTAGCTTGCTTGGCTAACACTGAAAATTGTTGGCATATTTGCTACGCTTCGCCGCTTGGGCTTAACCAAATTATGCGGCATGCGATTTTTGGCCTGCTTTAATAAAAAATTATAATAATAATCATTGTAATCATAATGAAAACTAAATGAATTTCACTTATGTGTCGTGCTTGCGCCAAATTAAATGTAACAAAAATGGCTAAAAAAAAGCAGCAAAAATTGGCTAAAGAAATGAATGAATGTTTATGGCATGTCGCCTACGATTTGAGGGCGCCTTCCTTTTTTTTCTGGGCCACACGAGCCGATAGTTTACCTTCCCCCCTCCTCCTCCTCCTTCTTGACTTATTGTGACAAACAACGTTTCTGGCTGCGCTTTAATGTCTTCCTGTGTGTGTGTGTTTGCACTGTGATTTAGTGCAATTTGCCTGCAACGTGGGTCAGTTTTGTGGTCTAGGACCTGTGCCAAATTTCTTTACTCTCGAATTGGGCTGCGAAGTAACTTAAGCCTTGCATGCACAAATGCAGTTGCTATAATATTATGGCCTATTATGTTGGGCAATCAAATTGCAGGCATCAACTGACTTGATTCGACATGCTAGGCTGTTCCATAAAAATAGCCGTAATATTTCTAGCTATACAGATGCAAAGATCGCAACAGTTTCCGCAGGAAGCAACTCTACTACATTTGCTCTAATTAAGTTAGCTATAAAACTCAACGATTGTTTATATACATATATGCGAACTTCGTCACTCAGGTTACGCTCTTGAATACTTACTATAATTTTATAGCACTTTATGGCAGCTGACTTTTATGTACACAATAAAAACTCAGCATGACAGAGAACAAGTTACGTGCTTTGCCATAACTTTTATAGCAACTGACAAATGTATAGCACTCTCAAGTAAACTGTTCAATTTTTTCGCTGGCATATCTCAACAATGATCAACAAAAGATCAAAGGCATCGAAATGTGTTTTTTCACCCCCTCCGATCGATGTGTCCAAAACTTTTTGGCATTTATGGGTCGCGCTAGCAGACAAATCAATAAAATGATGAAACAATAGCAACGCAAAGAAATACAAATCCAATACGACGTGATGCCCCAAAGGCTCATTATGGCTAACAAGTACCTTCCCCTCCCTGGGAGAGGGCCCAGAAAAATGTGAATTATTTAATATTCGATACGTCTTTCATGCGAAACACTTGAGGCGTCAAAGTGAATCAAAAAGAAAACATTTTAATAAATCAAATGCGAACAATGATGCGAAATTGTGATAGACTCTCTCTCTTGACGACTGTCCGATGCTATAAAGAGTTCTTTGGCATTCGGAAGGGAAACATCTGCCCCCAATTGTCAGGCAAATGTTGTCGTTGTAGCTTAAATGGCAACACTCCCCGACAAGCTTGACATTTGCAACAAGGTTTCTTAAAAAAAAAAAACAAAAGTAAATTTATTTACATAATGCGATTCTGGCAACGTCAGCGGTAAAATTGCGCGCTTTGCTGTCGATAAATCTTCCATCCGGCGGCTGGCCAAAAACTGATTGCAAGTGTCAAGAGTCAACAACAAAATGTCACGTTTTGTTGTTTTGTTTTTGTTTTTATTTTCATTTTCATTTTTTTCCAGCTCCCTCATTGAGAGAACGACAACAAAAAAAATACAAAAACAATTGACATTTATTAAGCAAATTTCAGTTTGAACCCGAGCGGAACTTCGAAATGAAATGCACTTGAAAAACGATGCACAATTTTTTTGATTTAATTTTGTACTTGTTTTTACCGTTTCGGGGGGGAACTGATGGAAATGAATTTTTTTTTTCTCACCGCTTGTCAAAATACCAAGTTGACTATATAAATTGACAAATTATGCACATAAATTTCTTGACGTTTTTATTGCCATTAAAAGTTGCCTTTCCTTTGGCTTCTTTTTTTCATCGTCGTTTTTCTTTCCCCCCCAAAAAAAAATGAAGCGACTCAATTGCTTTGAGTGACCAATTTACTTGCAAGGTTTTTCTTGCTTTTTGTTTTGGCTTTGCGTCTGCCAGACATAACATAATGTATGAAATTTTGTACATAAATTACGTGATATTATGTTATAATGTCTAGTAAAGCGAGTGAAGTTGTGACTCAGAAAGTAACAAAAAAAAAAAGCTGTTAAAGAGATATATAGCAAGAAAATTCATGAGATTGAAATACTATAGAAATCGTACTTGAAACCCAACAAGTATCAATTGCCATTATAAAGTGTCGACTTAAGGTACTTGAGTTTGAAATATCAATCTATAGCTATCGGATTTGCACACAATCGCCTAAACAATTGCAATTCGATTAGTTGACACAACAACAACAACAACAACAACAACTGTCTGCAGCTGAGTCAATATCATCGGTATCAGTTGTCATAGTAGTATGGGGTATTATGGAGGTCTGGCCAAGTCAGTCAAGTCATGAGTCAAACTCCAACTCAAATTCAATTTTCAATGCCAAAAACAAAGAGTGACTCCCCTCTCTCTCTCTCTCTCTCTCTCTCGGCTGACACATCTTCGTTCGACTCGAGTCATTGAAATTGACATTTGAATTTCAATGTCAATGCATAGAAATTGCAAAACGATCGTTTATACTTATGATTGAAAAACTCATTATGTATAACAAACATAACTGAACAAGTGCCGCAGTTGTTGTGTGGGTGTCAAAGGCTCCAAACTTGTTGGTTCAAAGTCATGAAATTGGGGAATTGTATGTGTCTTTTATCTGCATGAATATATCTATATATTTATATAGATATCTATATCATTAAGTTTGTCATTCAAATGTGCCCCCAAGTCAAGTCGCGTCTATTTTTGGGCACAATTTGACAACCTCATATAATGGGTTCAAAAAACTTTCCCCTTATCAACCGCTGACAGACAGTCGCAACTCTGGCGAAAACTTGCGAATGACCTGCACATCATGGCTTTTGCTCTTTTCGAGATGTTGCCCAACACAGACGGCTTTCTATACGCTCCGAAATAAACCAGCTCAGCCAAAAGAAAAAAAAAGTGCATTTAATGACAGGCTCTCCCACAGACGACGAACTGACTAAGTGAAGCCAGACAACGTTGTCGATGATGGGGTTTCAAAAATAAAAAAAACAACTTTACTTTAGCTCTTAGCCAAAAGAAGCGACAAGCAGCAAAGAAAACTTTTAAGATATATTGCAAAATATATATATAAAAAAAAACAAAAAAAATATAGTAGAAGAAAGGAAGTCAAAAGCTGGCGAGTGGGGTCAAACGCCCACTGATGCCATAACAACTGTCAAGTTGATCCAAAACTCGGCGACGACGAAACGAATGCTGTAAATTATGATTTTATGACAGAAAACTTTTTGAAAAGCCAATAAATTTGCCTGCAGGGCATGTCGAGAGAGAAAGAGAGAGACAGAGAGAGAGAGAGGGAGAGAGAGACAACAAGGAATACGCTTAACTTGGGAAGTGGCAAAGTGGTTCCAAACAGCTAGCTGTGGCACCTTGAAATGTGGGAATCAGTTGAAATACACTGTGAGAAATTGCAGTAAAAGAAAATGGGGAAGAAAAAAGGCGATACATATAAAGTGTAGAAAGTGTGGAAACAATATGCATATTTTGTATTATTTCATTTATATAATGGAATTTTTAGTATAATTATTAAGTTAAAATAAATAATAGTTAAATTTCAATAATAATTTATAGCATAATATTTTCACTATATTATATTAATGAAATTTAATTGTTATTTATAATATATAATGTTTTTTAATAAAATAGGTAATAATTAAATTTCAATAATTTATATATATTTTTACTATATTATTTTAATGAAATTTCATTATTATTTATAATTTATAATATTTTTAATAAAATAAATAATAATTGAATTTTAATAATAATTTATATATATTTTTACTATATTATTTTAATGAAATTTAATTATTATTTATAATATATAATATTTTTAATAAAATAAATAATAATTGAATTTTAATAATAATTTATATATATTTTTACTATATTATTTTAATGAAATTTAATTATTATTTATTTTAACTTAATAATTATACTAAAAATTTCATTATATAAATAGAATAATAATTAAATTTCAATAATAATTTATATATTTTTACTATATTAAATTATTGAAATTTAATTATTTTTTAGTTAAAATTTATAAAAAAAGTGTATAAAAATAATTTTTTTTTATTTGAAATGAAACAATATAAATATTTATATATCATATATTGGAACATTTCCATTAAAATAATTTTCCCGTATTTATATATAAAACTTTTCCATATTTTTCTCTCAATTTAAAGTCCACTTTAAACTACTTCGTTTCTTGCAGTGCACTTTGCCTTAACTGTTTACTCATTATGTCGCTATTCATAGGGAAACTTGTCAAGCACAGCACAAAAGTTTTGCACTGCAACAGCCTCGCCTCCCTCGCCTCTCCCTGGGGCAAAGGGTTGATATGCTATAGTAAAGGGTTAGGATACTAACTGACTAACTGAGTGACTGACTGACTGCCAGCCTGCCCCTCGCAACGAAATGCACAACAAGAAGGCGCAAACACAAAAAGCCAATAATTGGTCATGACTTTTGGTTACCAAGTTCTGTAGGAAGTACTGCGGTATTTGGGAACGTTCTAGCTAGACTCAGAAGTGCATGGAGGGACCCTTTTTCTACGTAGAAAATATTAATAAAGTTTGCGGCCTTTTGATGATTTGCCGACACAAATGCCGCCGCCTTGACAATGAAAACTGCTAAATGCCGTTGACTGACATTCGAGGAGTTTTGCTTCTCCCCCTGCTAGGAGGGAGTTTTTTTTTGGGGGTTCAGTTTTGAGTTAGTTATGTCTTGACATGTCGTTGATTTTGCTGTCCCTTTTTTGTTTGGTCTTTGGTTTACCGTTTTATTTATAGTGTGTACTTTGAATGCACATCGATTATTCAGTTTGCTGTCGCTGTTGTTGCTGTTGTTGCTGTTGCTGTGTGGTTGGTTACCATCAGTGTTGGTTCCGTTTGATGTCAAGGGTTAAAGTCAAGGGGTTTAAAGACATCCGTTCGAGTTTAGCATATTATTAATGTGTTTCTCTGATATTTCTCTTACCCAAAAAAAAAAAAAAAGTTATAACAAAATTTCGTTTTTTGATTTGTTTTCTTTGCAGTTGCCTAACATACAACTACCACAAATGCAAATGTTGTGCGCCCCGAAGAGACATTGCCCAGCAGCATAATAACACTAGTAGTAGTAGTAGTCATA
This sequence comes from Zaprionus ghesquierei, assembly GCA_018904095.1. Taxonomy (NCBI): domain Eukaryota; kingdom Metazoa; phylum Arthropoda; class Insecta; order Diptera; family Drosophilidae; genus Zaprionus; species Zaprionus ghesquierei. The sequence goes on along the minus strand of JAEIGP010000806.1, from coordinate 5,752,883 downwards.
GTAGTGGTAATACCTTCTGGCCGGTTCCATAAGAACGAGCACAAGCAGGACAACATTGGAAACTCAACTCCCACGCAAGCACAAAAGATAGCTTAACACGATGTTGGATCGATGTGAAATGCCGGTAAGTCAGCCAGTCTGCGAAAGAAAAGAGATTGGAAAGAGGAAGAAGAGATAAAAAAAATGATTAACATTTATTTCTCGAGATGCGAGGGATTACGCAGACGTTGCCTCGGGGGCCAAAAGTTATACGAATTAAATGCGACACCCGCATGTTGTAATTGACCTAATAATCACAAAAAAAAAGCTGCTTAAGTGGAATAAGAGAAGGGAACTGGCAAATGAAGAAATGAAAGAGATTAAGAAGAAAAGAAAAGAGTTGCTTAATTCATTATAATTTATTTGCAAGAATTGTGAGAATTTAAAAACAAAAACTGATCAGTTAGTGAAGTAAAGGCATAGATAAACAAAATTGTATAAAGTCGAAATTAAAATTTTAAGTAAATTAAGGCGTAAGCAAAATGAGTTTTCGCTTGTAAATCGTTTGGTTTTTTAAAAGATATAGTCAATGTTAGGGTGTAGAACAAGTCTAAATTTTATCTGATTTTAAATTGATTTTTTCAAAATTTTAAATTTTGTTTTAAACGCTATTTAGAGTATTTCCAAGTTATTTCTGGTATTAATCCGAACGCGCAAAAGTATGCAACAGAAAAAGTGCCGCGCAATTTCCTTCCAACCCCAAAAGTAGGCAACAGTATTTGCAAACTCATTAAATTTTTCTCTCTCCTACTCGTCGCTCTCTTCCCACACACAGATACAGCTGGACAACGAGAAGCTGCGACGCGATGTGCGTCTCTCGAGCTCTCGCCTGGATCTGCCACAGCTGTGCAACGTAAGTCGTCGCCTCGATGGCCACAGCAATGGCAACAACAACAGCAACAACAACAACATCGGCAGCAGCCACAACAACAACAGCAACAATCATGTTAATGAGACAACCACAAGCCAGCTAAATGGAAATGGCAACGGCAACAACATCACCATCAGCCACAGCCAGAGCAACAACAGCAACAGCAACAACAACAACAACCTGGGCTCACCGGTCTCCTGTTCTAATACGAACAGCAGCAGCGGCAACGAGCGTGGCTCCTCGACCAAATCGAACAGCAGCAGCGGCAGCGGAAGCTCTGGCAACAGCACTGGAAGCAGCACTGGCAGCGCTGAGCTAAAATGCAACACGCCCATGACACCATCAGGTGCGTAGAGAAGAGGGGTGCAATAAAGGGGGGTGTGTGCATAGAGGGTGCAGCACATTGGGATTTAACATTTGCACATGTTCTTTAGCGCATTTTGGCTTAATACGCATCGCTGGCATCGAATGCGAATTAGCGCGCACAGCTTGCGCCCTCAAGTTGCATCCGCTTAGTCGGCAGTCGCGCAGGCATTAATTTTTGATTCTAAATAAACAAATGACATTGAGGTCAAGGTCAGAGCGTACAACGTACAGCGCACAGCATACACAGCCGTGCATGGGCTACTTTGCAATTACTCATTGCGCTGTGGTGCTTTGCAAACAAGCGTCAAAGGGCGCGCGCATAGAAATGGCAAAAGGTAAAGCTCAAAGTTGAGAGTGGCAGCATATAATAGAATGGGGGAGAAAAGAGTGCTTGAATCTCTGAAAGCTACAGTCGAGTCGACTCTTCTTTGTAAGAGCTGCATACTAAAATGATTTCTGAAATTACTTCTATGTTTATTATCCGATCGTTATCAAATTTGCAGTAATCATTGTTTAGGTGATATTTAATGTACATAACAAAAATGTACGTGCTCGCTTTGAATTTACACCTGAAATTCATCATTTTAGTTTAGGGATCTCAAAAAGATTTCAAAGTGTTGAACATTTAGAAGTTAACATTAGATTTCTTTTTGCAAAAGATCGATGGAGACCTGTGCAAAGTTTCCTCTTTAGCCATGCCAGCAATATCCAGAGACCTATGCTATAGAAATCAGAAAAAAAAACCCAACAAGTTAATCAGATTTCTATATTATTGTACTAGTGTGTTATACTTTTTTCTCCAAAAAAAAAAAATTATATGTTTGCATGTACCGTTTTTTTTTTCTTGTATGGATCTCACAGAATTGGTTAAGAAGTATCGTAACTACTTGACTGATCTGGAATTCGAAGAATTGAAGGTATACAAAGAAGTCTGGTATTTCGGGCAACATGCCAGCAAGAACTACAACAAACCCGCTCCCACAGCCAATACCACAAATCTGGGCTATGACGACGACAATGGAAACTACAAGATCGTGAGTGGAATAAAGCATAAAATACATATATCAAATATGAAAACTTAACTTTGATTTCTCTTGCGCAGATTGAACACGATCACATAGCCTTCAGATACGAGATATTGCAGGTTATTGGCAAGGGTAGTTTCGGACAGGTGATCAGAGCGTTGGATCATAAGACCAACACACATGTGGCCATCAAAATCATAAGAAATAAGAAGCGTTTCCTCAACCAGGCTGTAGTTGAGCTCAATATACTCGATGAGTTGCGTGAAAAGGACGCCGATGGATCTCATAATGTTATACACATGCTCGACTATACATATTTCCGCAGACATTTGTGCATCACATTCGAGCTAATGAGGTGAGTCGAAGGCCTAGTTATATTTATAGCACATAGTATTATAGTATATCTTGTTATGCTTGTGACGTCAATGCGGCACACAAAGTGGCTGTCACGACTCGTAACTCCAACTCCAACTTGAGTTTGACTCCCCAATTAAAAACGCGTATCGCTCGCAGTTCTATTAACATTCAGCCAATTAAATTTATTCGCAACTTTTATCCTTTGCGTGTCAGGCGAACATTAAGCGACAATCGTAATCATATTTCCCAGCGCCCCCTTAGTTTCTTTTTTTTTGCCCCGCCCCCCACCTCCTCGCTTGGCTTCGCCTACACAAGTGCCTAGCACGCATTACGCAGATGCGCTGTTGCGCTTTTACCTTGGTAACAACACCTTTACGCCCCTTCCCGCTAGAAATGCTAGCTATAAAAATAGCTAAGCACCCCTCACAGGCAAAAAGCACACTCATTGTTATACATATGTGTATGTATTGTATATATGTATGGGTATTATCTGCGTGTGTCATATGATATTTAGTTCTTCCTGTTTGTTGCTTTTGTCTTTTTGATTTCTCGTCTTTTTATGGCGCCATAAATCTTGCCTTTTTTTGGTTTGGCTCTTCGGCCATTAAGAGTCAAGTGGTTATTGTAATTCTTTAACAACTCATTTTAATTGTTTTATAACTGTTTCTTGTTATAACTTAGTGAGATCTGTGAGACAAACTTAATCTATATAGATGATAGGATAGTACTAATGTTTCTATTGCTGCTTGGCCTCTTTAAATTTTAGCTTGAATTTAGCAGTTTTATTTATAGTTTCCTCCTTTTGCTCTTTAAAATTGATTGTTTGCGAATTGAATCGCAGTGGCAACGCTTGAGCTGCCACTTGTGTGCAGTAAACAAATAAATTTCTATTTAATTTGCTCGCATGCGAGCGCACACACACACACGCCACAATCCGATTGACGTATGAACAGCGAACCGCAGGCGCCGCTCGGCTATCAATTTCAATTTAAATATTGTGTAGCCTACTTTCAGGCGCTCGCGCACATTCACACGAGAATTGCACTGCATTGCGTGTGTGTCTGTGTGTGTGCCTGGGTATTTGTCTATATTTACCTGTTGTTTGTGGTATTTCCGATGCGATAGCTTAGCAATTTAATTGATAGACAATGGCACACGCCCCTATCAGGTGTTGATTTTATGGAAGGGCACCAGCTCCTTCTACCCCTGCCTCCCCCTGTCTGCCACAACCTTGCCCCTTACCCCCAGCCTCTTCACTGACTGACTGTGCATATGTCAAAGTTAAGACAGTTGGTAACGCAAATATGGCCAGAAACACGCGATGCAAACGAAAGACAGAGCAAGTAGTTTGGCTTGGAAATAAGGTAAAAGTGTTTGAAGGTCACATTTAAAGCATTCGACTCGACTTCCGTTTCCGTTGCAGCTCTCTTGCTCTGCTAACATTTCCGTCGACGGCGACGGCAACTAATTTGTCTTAATTGTGGAGCCTCGGTAAATTTGACATTTTTGAGCAACGATTTCATCGTTGAGATTTCAGCGTGTAATTTCAAATGGGTTAACTGCACGCCATAAACAGCGCAGGCACGATTGCTGCCATAGAACTCGCTCACTCGAAGAAGGGGATCGATAAAACGCCAAAAAAAAAAAAAAAAAAAAATCGTGAATTTGTTTACCATGCAAATAGAACAGAGTAAAAAACTTAATTAATTATTTGCCTTTTGGGCTAATTAGCCGCAAAATCACGACTCGAGTGCGCACTTTGCGTCTTGTTTTTCTTGCTTTTCCTTCTGGCAATGGGCAAAGTTTTTCGCCAAATGACCATGGTAAAGCGATGGAGGGGAAGCGACGGGGGCAGCCGCATTGACAAGCCCGCGAGAGGGGGGCAAGTTTAAAGTTTGTTTTGAACGAGTAAACAAAATTGTGTGGCCAAGTTTTACGTAATTCAATTTACGTGCACGCAATTCAATTTCACATGGCAGCAGCAGCTGCAAATCGAGTTTTAGCGCAGAATTAGCAATGGATTAGAATTAACTGGTAATTATCTTGATAGTGGGAGTTAAAAATAGATTTAATGCGGTTTAAAACGGATTTCAATAGGCATTCTATGTGCAATGAGTAAGGAATTCCGCTTTGGTTCGTCTTTCTGTCTGTATGAACACGCAGATCTCGATATCTATTGGAGCTAGATACACCAAATTTGGTATAAAGGTTTTTATATAACATATGCAGGTGGAGTATATTTCAAATGTTGCTTGCCACGCCCACAGCCTCCGCAAATAATTGTTAAATTTTTAAGCGACTTCTAGAAATCACAAAACAAGTTTAAAAAAGCAGATTCTTACCTTAAAGAAATTCTAAAAATTTAGTTTTAAATTTTGTTAAATTTTGTAAAAAGTTAAGTAAGGAGTAACTAGTAGTCGAACACGCTCTACTGCAGCTTCTTTTACTTTATAATTATAAAAAAGTTTATAGCCAAATATGAGTTAGACTTTTTGCCAAAAGTTAATAGAGTATTTCGAGTATTTTCAACAAGCTGATGTGGCAAGCTTTGTTAATTAGTGAAATACGAGCTTAGACCTTAGTTTAGCCTTTTTTTTGCAAGCTGTGTGTCTCACTTTTAGCTGCAATTTCTGGCTGCTCTCTGTCTCTCTGTCTCTCTGTGGCAATTTGTATTTATAGAGCGTGTGCATTTAGCACACTTAACCCATTCTAATTGGCATACGCCTCGTTGTCCGACGAGCTGGCAAAGCGAAGCGAACCACAAGCTGATTAGCTAATTAGCATTTTTGGCATGGCGCAGAGTGAAAGAGAAAGAGAGGGAGAAATATGTGTGACGAGTCTCTGCAAATATATGAAACTTAATCTAGTCTAAAGGCGGGGGGGCGTGGCTGTAACGCCCACTAACATACATTTGAAGCACTTCACTCGCAAAATGTGACACGAGCCAACGAAATGGACGCTTCGTGACACATTTTTCCCCCCCCGAAAAGCGAGCACACAGGGATAATTTTCCACCTGCAACATGTTTCAGTTGTTGTTGCTGTAGTTGCTCTTTTGCCACAAAAGTCCATTTGCCATAATTCTTGTTGTATATATACTATATATGTACTATATGAGTGGGAATAATGCTTTGCGGGCCACGTAATTTACAGCGACAGCGATAAAATGAGCTGCCAAACTGCCAAAGACAGTCGACAGGGGGCGCCGCCATCAAATGCCATAAGATATGGTCACAGTGAGTGCCATAACTATGCAGCAGCAGCCTGAGCATATGTGCGCTCAGTGTGGATGACGTTGCCAAAATAATGTTGTCATGGCCAAGTTTCTTACTTGCTCTCGGTCACGCTTCCCTTACTCCCCCCTTGTCTCTATCTCTTTCTCTTGCTCTCTCTTGCTCCATGTTTGCGCGGGCGTCAGGGTCATAAATTTGTTCGAATGCTGCTGAAGAGCTAAGCTTATCCCTTGCCTTTTCGCACTCTCTCTCTCTACTTCTCACTCTTGGCCTGCGCTCGTTTCGGCCATGTGTCAAGCTATTTTTTTTTTTATTTTGTGTCTCAGTGTTAAATTTATTTCAATTTGCTGAGCTCATGATGCGATAATCAAGGCTTTATCAATTTGCCAAGCGTAGCCATTTTCGGGATTGGGCAAAAAGCTTTAATAGACAATGAACTTTAAGAGATTAATTTTGCCAAAAATGTTTCTAAAAGCTTTTGATTAGTTTTGACAGCAGTTAAGAAATAGCATCTTTAACTAAAGGGTAACTTTTTAATTAGCTTTAAAGGGACAAAAGCTGTGGGCTAGTTTGATTCTATAGAAAACGTTTAAAGAACTTGAAAGTGCATGAAAAAGCATCTTTCTTGACAGTTGAAACAAAGGGCATACAAAAAGTGAATAAAACAAAATCTGCCAATGGTTTACAGAAACCTTCAAATAAAATTTGATGTCTCTAGCTTTTGTAATAGCTGAGATCCAGGCGTTCAAACGGCAGACGGACAGACAGACGGACATGGCTTAATCGACAGAATATATTTACTTTGTGCAGTCTGCCACGCCTCCCATTTTTTATCATTTTCATTGGTCGAATGGTATAAAAATGATGTATAGGAGATCTCATAGCAGAAACGAACCTTAACTCTTGTTAATGAGAGCTATATTAACAGCTGGGAAAACTTATTTGTTTTAGATTTTATAAAGATCTTTCCATTCGCTCTATAGAAAATTTGTAAATGCCACATTTCAACAGTTATTCTCGACTTTTTGCCATACAAATTATGAACGAACATTATATATAGTATATAACATAGTATATACGACATGTCTGTGCCTGTCCATGCTGACATGTGTCGACTGTCATATGCACAGTGGCTGCTAGAAAAGACTATACGGCCAGCTATGTAAGTCAGTGCGCAGATAGTCGGAGATTTTTAATTAAAAGCACAGCGTGCATACCCCTAACCTCCCCCCCTCCCGTTCAACTGCCCATGTAAATGAGCAGCAAACTCAGCTTGTGATATTTTATTTTCTAGTATTTTTTTTTCTTGCTATTTTAAATTAATTTTTGCACTTAGCGTGTAGATTGCAATTAGACGAAAGCAACTTGGGGATTGAGTCCTGCCCAAGAAATGAGTGTGCGGGGGAGGGGGCGGGGGCGTGTAGGCGTGGCGCTGAGCAAACAACACCCGAACTGACAGCCGCGGGTTGTAGTTGATGTAGGTTATTATTATGCCGTGCCTGGGCCGAGTAATTACCGCTAATTGACATTCGTCGGGCTTAAAGGGGAGAAAAATATATATGTATATCGCAGTATTTACAACCAGATGCAGACGAGACTTGGCCAAGGCCAATGAATGAGAGGGGAAACTGTTTCAACTATTCCACAATTCGCTTTAAATATTTATTAAAGCGTAGTCTAGAGATTTTCCGTGCCAGCTAGTGCCATGCGCCATAAAGTAGGCAACGAAATGCCGCTCACTAATTAAAATTGCAATGGGGAAAATGGAATAATTGCTATATAAATATGTATTGCCAGTCTTGGCAGCCTTGTGCCGCCTCGAGCCAACCAATGTGACAGTTGGCCTTCTCGCAAAACCCTCTAAACCAGGCGAAATCAAGGTCGGCTCGGCGACAGGCGCATTCACAATTTCAGGGACAGGCAGCATTAATTAGTAAACCATCCTCACCCGCACACACACACAAACAAACAAGGGGCAGACTGACAGACAGACAGGCATGCAATCCTTTTGACTTTAAGGCGCTTAACTGCAAAGCTCTAATATTAATAGATATTTAATTGCTATCAAGTTAATTGGACAAAGGACAAAATTGTATAGATGGAAAGGAAGAGTGCATAGAGTGAGAGAGCCTGACATTTTAAGCAGCTTTCAAAAAATAAAAACTAAAATTTGATAAGTCGTAAAAAGCGCTTAGATTTTTGTTTTAGTGCGTTATGATTTCTATTCAGTCAGAAAATAAAAAAAACTTAAATAAATTAAAGCGAAGTAAAATCATAAAAAAATTATAAAAATGTAATAAAAATAATTTAAAATAAATAAATATATAAATACAATATTTTCAAGATAGATTTTATAATTTTTTAAAAATTATTTTTAAGAATAGGTTTGTCATTAAAAATATTTAAAACTATTTATTGAAAAATTTAAAATTCAATAAAAATGAATAATAAACTTTAAAATAAATTTTAGAATTTTTAAAAGATTTAATTGAATATTTTTGTCATAAAAAATATTTAAAACCGTTAATTGAAAATTTTCAAATTCATTAATAATTAAAAATATAAATAAAATTTTAGAATTTTTAAAAAATTCAATTTCAAAATATTTAAAATCAATAAAAAGGAACAACATTTTTACAATAGATTTTATGATTTTTAAACAGTTTTCCCAAAAATTTCTAGCCAGTTTTCCTAAGCTATTCCAAAATGTTTGTTTTTCTAGCTATTTTTCTTTTAGCTTTAAAATTTCTACATTTACACAGACTTTCGATTTCGAATCGATTTGTTTCGTATGCAAATCGGTAGCATTCACTTTGAAAAGTTGTCTGCCAAAAAAAAAAAAAAGAAAACACGCTGCTGTCCTCAGTCTGTCTGCCAATCAATTTCACAGGAAACTTTTCACTTTTCCGCCAAACCACCCCCAACCCCCCGAAAACTTCATTTCTATGCAAGGGTGAAAAAAAAACGAGCTAAAACTTTGCTGACACCATTTGCAAACGTGGCGAAATGAATTCATTTTGCGGCCAATTGACAGTGTTGGCAAAAAGTATGCGCTATGCTGCACATCGACTGTTTTTGTTTTTGTGCCCAAAATTTGCGCATGTCTGGAGCCTAACTAAATATGCTATATGGTATGGAATTTATGCAGATATTTTTCTTGGCGCTAAATGCGAGCATTAGTGGCTCGTTACAGTTGCATGTTGCATGGTCTGGTTTGTAGCTGCCTCTCACACAGCTGGCAAATCAATCAAATTACCGAAAAAGGAGGAATTTGGCACAGAATGGGGTAGAGCAAGAAGAAGAGGGAAATGCTATAAACAACAATTTTCAAGTTCACGGATTGTGCAGACTACCGATTTCTGTCTCTTTTCCCCTCTCACTGTTTACACGACATACGACATACGACGACGCCATGTGGCATGTCATAATGCAGTTATAATATGCCATTTTGACACAATGCCTGGAGAAGGCAAGGCAAATCAGGTTGCCGCTCTGTGAGGCCCCGTTCTATTAGAAGCACAGAGCAATTCGCCTCACTGGCTCGATTGAAATTATGACATTTTGATGATTTTCTTATTGGTTTGTTATACTCGCCGTCATCGCAAAGGCAGCCAAATGCTGCAAAATCAATAGCCAAGCAAAGTCAGAAAAAAAAACTGTACAGAACGTAGAAGCTTTTAAAGCAGACACTTTAAAAATATAGCTAGATATTTTCAGCACGACTTGGAGCTTAACCCAATAAGCAGCTCAACGTGCTCCACGAGGCGCTATGAGCTCAAGTCAAAGCTGAGAGAAAATTCTGTGTGGGAGGGGGAACTGGCAAGGGAGTCGTTTAGCAGCAGCAGAAGACATGATTCTTAATTGAATTACGTGATAACAAGATGTTCTTGTGTGAATATGACATGAGCGCGCCGCAATGTATGCAACACTTGTCATAATTGGGGGGCGATGATGGGTAGAGCAAAGAGATGGGGAGCTGAGCTCGAATACTAATTCAATTTGTAAAGAAATGAAGCAGAGAATGGATTGTATAAATTTTGTTTTGAATGACAAAGTGCTCAGAAGATAACTTTATTTTGAGAGCTGAGCTAAGAACTCTTCAGATATCTCTTAAGATATACTTTTTCCAGCAAAATAGTAACTTAATCTTAAGCCAATTGTATAGCAAATAAGTATCTATCTGCCAGTGAAGCACCTTTCTCCTGCTACTTCATTAAGCCAACTTTACTCAAAACACATAGCCAAAGTTGATAGCAAACCTCAAAGACATCACACAAGTTCGTATCGCAATCCTCCCATCCACACCCACATCTACCTAACTATCACGACAATATCCTTTCATGCCACTGCCAGTTATTGCTTTCCATCCAACCCACATACTGTTGGCTTTCGCATCTAGGTCAAAGCATCTATTAAGTGCATGTCAAAGAGGAGCTCAAGAGAAGAAGCTGAATGCTGAGCTAAGCTGTTGATGAAGTTATTGATAGCATAGGATGCTCTCAAGGAATATGGCAACGGAAACGGTAACGGAAATGACAGCATAGAAATTTTCGTGTGGTCAGCGAAAGTTCAATAAATTCAAGCTGAGCTGTCAATATCATATCAAACGAAATGATATATGACTAGCAAAACTATGTCAATAGTGGGTGGATAGCAGCAAGAGATTAAAGAGAGAGAGAGGATGGAACGGAAGGAGGTAGGGTAGAAACTCATCAATCGCAGCGCAAAAAGCCAAGCTAAAAACTGACAGACAGCAAAAGAAATTGACAAAACTTGCTCGATAGTGTTGTACACTGTGCACAGTGGTTGCAATGTCATTCGAAAGGAAAGAAATAATACTTCGTTATCAGTTAATTAATCGCACAAACTGCGAATGCAGAACGCAATAACAAAAATCGCAATAACGGAAAAAAAACGGGACAAAAATAAGGGAAAAAGGAGAAAAGGAACTCGTAAACAAAAAAATAGCAAACGGGTTGACAAAAAAACAAGGGACAAACAAGGTGGGCACAGTGGGTGAGAGTGAAAAAATACTGCAAATAAATTAATGAGAAAATAAAAAAAAACTTTAAGAAGGGAGAAGAACTGGAGGAAGTTCAAAGAATCTAAGATATATAAAGATTTCAAAGATTAAATTTAGAATTTAGTCAGAGAATATGTTGAAGAGAATATAAGCAAAATATGGAACAGTTATAATTACACATTACCTTTAATAAGGTTTTTATATATTTCATAACAAATTCATAACAAACTTGGCAAAATCAGAAATTATAAATAAATATTCAATTTAAAAACAAATTTTTATATTTCTAACAATTTATAAAAATTTAAAATTTTAAATCTAAAATTCTTAACTCTTCCACTGTTTTTCCCTCAGCGCATTTTGCAGTTCATTTTGGGCGCAATATTTACCATTTGCTTTGACATCCTCACCCCTGCTATATCAACTACTGCCGCAGTTGTTGTTGTTGTTGTTGTTGCCTGTTATCGTCATATATCCAAATTTCTGTGCGACATGCAATGCAAATTAATTCAATGCATGCTATTTTATCGTTGTTGCTTCGCTATAGGCTTAAAGCGAGCGGCATTTGGTAGAGCCGGCTTCTCCGCTCCCTCTCTAAATACAGTTATTTGACAAAGCAAGACTATGCTCCACTCCCTCTCTCTCTCTGTCTCTTACAACTAGTCACTTGTTTTGTAAACAATTCCGATGGGGTTGCTCTGAGTCACGTTTTGAAATTTTCACTAATCGAAGGATTTTCCTCTTTCTCTCTTTTTTACTCTATTTGCAGTCTCAATCTGTACGAGCTGATAAAGAAGAACAATTATAACGGTTTCAGCATGAGCCTGATAAGGCGATTCTGTAATTCGATTGTGAAATGTCTGCGTTTGCTCTACAAGGAGAATATCATACACTGTGATCTCAAGCCGGTAAGTTTTGGGGGAAGACATTTATTTCTTTATTTATTTATTAATTTAAAAAAATCTTTAATAAATATGTGGAAAATGAAGTAAAAAGTAAATAAATAATTAAGTAAAAGTAAATTAAAAACAGAAAGAGATTTTCAAAGCTGAAATTTATTTTGCATTTAATTTAATAAAATAATATTAAAATAAATTTATTCAGTTTATAATAAAATCAAGATATTTAAAAAATAAATTTATTGTATTTAGTATAAAATATAATTTAAAAAATAATAAAATAAATTTATTAAATTTAAAATATAATTAAAAATATAATAAGTTTAAAATATTATTAAAAAAATAATAAAATAAATTTATTTAATTTAAAATATAATTAAAAATATAATTGGTATAAAATACATACAGAATATAATTAATAATAATAATATCAATTTATGCAGTTTATAGTACAATCAAAAAAATATTAAAATTCCTTTAATTAGTTTAATTTATAATTCTTTTATTTAATTTAATTTATTTCGTTTATAATGCATAAAAAAATTTAAAAAAATATTTCTTTCCTCTCTCTATAATATAATAATAATTGATAATATAAATTTATATTTAAATCTTTTCCATCTGCAGGAAAATATTTTGCTTAAACAGCGCGGCAGCAGCTCGATAAAAGTTATCGATTTCGGTAGCTCATGCTATGTGGATCGCAAGATATATACGTACATACAGTCGAGATTCTATCGCTCGCCCGAGGTGATATTGGGGCTGCAATATGGCACCGCCATCGACATGTGGAGTCTGGGTAAGTGCGGCAGAGGGAATTGGTACACGGACTGAACACGGGGCAGTTTGTTGATTTTAATTAAAAAGCGTTTTACAATTTCTGCGAGCGCGTGTGTGCATGTTTATGTGTGTGTGTGTGTGTGTGTGTCGCGAGCGCACTTTGACCTCGTTGCAATGAGAAAATGAAAATGAATTTTTAAATGGTTTTGCCCTGCATTTGGCAAGCGAATTTATTGCTACACACACACACACACGCACTCATGCAGGTGTGTGTGTGTATGTGTGTGGGAGTGTAAAGTGCTACACGAACGCATACGTGGAACATTTAAATATTTTATACACTCTCTTTTTATGGGCATGTGGCTGCCATTACGAAGCAAGAGGAAAAGATGGGAAAGTGGGGCAGGTAGGGGATGGTAGGGTATGTGATGGGGTCACATGGCTGACATTTCTGATATCTAACGTAACTTTTCAATGGTTTTATGCGCGTTAAATGGAATGATGTGATAGGGGATGATGATGATGGCAGTAAGGGGAATTACGGCAACGGAATCTGGCTAGCTAAAGTGACAGCTTTAGACGCTAGATATACCTCTTAAACCAATGCAGATGGTATATTAATTTTAGCCAGAAATTTGCAACGCACCTTAGGAGACATCTCCGACCCTATGAAGTATATATATGTTCTTAATCAGCATCAATAGGAAATTCAAACTAGCCATGTCCGTCTGGCTGTCCGTCTGACTGTTACAACGCAAAAAAGTCGCTCAGTTTTAGAGCTATCTTGATGAAACTTGGTATACATGTTTCTTATTACTGCACGCTATAAATAAGTCGGAACGAGCCAGATTGGACCGATATATCGTATAGCTGTCATAGAAACTATCGGTCGAATTTTGTTATATCTTAAGATATCGTTAAGAAACTTTTCCGATATATGTCTAAGTATGCCCTTTAAAGGCTGTCAAAATTTGATCGAATTTAGACCGATATATCGTATAGCTGCCATAGAACCTATCGGCCGACTTTAAGCATTTTTCAAGATATCGCTGTGAAACTTTTCTGATATATGTCTAAGCATGTTGTCCATTAAATGCTATGCAAGTTTTAATTAAGATCGGACAGATATATTGTTAGGTTGCCATAGAACCTATCGGCCAATTAATATATATGGGGACTAACTGCAATGGTATAAAACCTTCGGCGTGTCGAAGGTATCCTTTCTTTCTTGTTTTAAGCTCACCTTGCTTCTACTTCTAGATCCCTATTATTATACTCAATTAGCTGGCAACTTAAGCATGGCTAACCATGTGGGCTGTGCCACTACTTTAAGCCTGTGCTCATTTCCATAATTGAAATTTCCCTTACAGAAGAACTAGGTTCTGTCTGTCCATCTCCCTGTCCCTCTCGCTTTCCCTTTCTGTCTCTCTTTAGTTCCATGTGGCTCATGTTTGCTCAAGACTTTCACATTATTCAACACGTAACCCATTTTCCTGCTGGCCATGCGAGCTTTGCTTGCTACACTCACTCACATAAATAAGCGCCCACATGCGCGCTCAAGACAGTGAGGAGCTAAAAATACGCTTTGGTCAGCTTTTATTAGAAACCAACTAGGCAGCAGCAACAACAACAACGTCACGTAGTGTGCACGTTTAATGAGTTCTTTGTGTGTGAGAGAGAACACGATATTTTCTGCCGGACCGGATGTGCTTGTAGTCGGAAATGGCCGCTAAAAGGATATGAAAGCTGAATCAAATGGGGAAGGAGGAGGGGAGGCAGAGCGTAAAAGAGCCCAGGCTATATTACTGTATGCACATAAACTTTAAGTGGGCGCACTTGTTGAGTGTGTCTGCCACCCCCCCCCCTCTCTCTCTCTCTCTCTCCCCCTGCATGCTATCTCACTTTACTCAAGTCCTGGGGTTCATGTGCCTGAGGTTCTTTGCCTGTTGCTGTTAATTGGCATAGTGCGTGTTTTTACACTTGGCTGGCAGCAACAATTGAGCTTCAGCCATTTTCAAGCTAAATGTGTGGCGGGATAAGCGAAATTGTGCAGTGCAGTCAAGCGATATGGAAGTAATGACAATTACTTGAGGTTGAGCAGGGCAAGGGGGAAAAGAAGTGTTCGCACTGATAAGAAGGTATTGAAAGGGGGGGAAGGAATGGTTGAAGATTGAGAGAAATGCAGGAGATACTAAGGTGGAATACAGATAGAAACAGGAAAGAAAAGCTAACTTCGGCTAGTCGAAGATGGCAATACGAAGACAGAAGTTCATGGGAAACTTAGATCGAACTCAGTTAGCTAAGTTTGCAGGGTATGCCTATGAATAGATACAGCTTCTAACGCACTTAACCCTAATCGCTTTTGGCCTTTTAAAAGCCAAAGTAATCACTTTGCCATTGAACTTTTCGAAATTCGAATTCGCCGAGTGTGTGTGTGTCGCAGCCCTGCGGCATCAATCAATAATTGTGCTGAACTTTTGAACCACAGCCAAAGCACTTAAACAATTTGTGGCAGCAAATAAATAATACCCTAGAGAACACTTAGAACACTGACAGAGCAGGGCAGGCCTCGAACAAAGTCAAGGTTGACTGCAGTGTGGAAAATTGACAATATACGCAAAGCAAATCAATACTAATTAGAGTCTCTCTCTTTCCCGCCTGCAGGCTGCATCTTGGCCGAACTGTACACAGGCTTTCCACTCTTTCCGGGCGAGAACGAGGTGGAGCAGCTGGCCTGCATTATGGAGGTGCTGGGATTGCCACCAAAGGTGCTGATTTCTGTCGCCCGTCGTCGTCGTCTCTTCTTCGATTCACGTGATGCGCCACGTTGCATTACCAATACAAAGGGACGCAAAAGGTCACCGGGCAGCAAGTCGCTCTCACAGATTCTGCACTGCCAGGATCGGTATTTCATTGACTTTCTGCAACGTTGCCTGGAATGGGATCCCGCGGAGCGTATGACACCCGATGAGGCGGCACATCATGAATTCCTACAGCCATCCGCATCGAGTCGTCATCGCAGTTGCCGCATGTCCACAAGCTCATCGAGTTCGGGCCTCAACAGTGTGTCACAAAAGTCTTCCTGCTATAATTTTGCAGAGATCTCACCGGGCACTGGACCAGTTGTGGCATCGATAACTAGCACCACAGCTGTGAGTAATGCAGCCATTACCACCACCAAATCTAGCTCCAATTCGCGTCAGCCCCAGCCGCACAACAACAACAACAACAGCAACAACAGCAGCAACAACACAAGCCAGTCGAATGGACACCTGCCCGATATAAAGCTCAGTGCCAGCGACAAATACAATAGCATGCAAAAGGTAGCGGTGCGTTCGAAGATAACATCAAGTGTTTCGGATCTGGAATCGGTGCAACAATATTCATTGCATCGCATCTATGGCGGCGTTGGCAGTGGCAGCACACATCATGTCTCGTCGGCTGCGACTCGCAAGCATTTGAATGGTGGTGGCAGCACTGCAAGTGGCAACACTGGCGTTGGATTGTCAAGCAAATATGGCAGCTCCACATTGGCACATAATCATCACAATCTAACGCATCACAATGCATCGACGGCTACAATTGCCACAGCCACACATCATCATCATCATCATGGACAGACACAGCATGTGGGCAATGGGGCAGGCGGTGGCGTGGGTGGCATGGGTGGCGTCGTAGGTGGCAGCTCCACAAACGTGGCCATGTCACATTCACAGTCGACTGGCGATGTATCGGATCGTGCAATTTTCGGACGTGCTTGACTTCGAGCCAGGCCAACGAAGTTGGAACTCAAGAAATGCAAGCTGGTGAATATGATGGATTTCTGGAGCTAGAAGTGGCGTCCACAGCAATGCGCTGCCGTGCGGGAAGAGGAGCGGCTGGATGAGGCACCCGCCTAGTAATTGTAATTGTAATAATTGTAACTGTAGTTGTTCGATAAGCTACTAAATATGATATATATACCTATACGTATATACGAATGTATATGTATAGGAATATCCGAAATGTGTCTCTGTGTGTGTAACTGTGCGCAATGCTGTGTTTGTTAGGTGTATTCCCCCGCACACATAAACAAATCGAAAATCAACTCTCACACACACATACACGCAAACAACTTGCTGTAGAACTTGCAGAGAGACTATCTTGATAACTATCGATAGTTTTGGTAGTTCTATTTCGCAGTATTCTCAGTTTTTTCTTACTGATTTCTTTTGCTACTGCCATAGCTGAATATGATGTATTCCCAAGTATTTCCAACTATGTATTCCCCCATCACTCACACACACACACACACACACTTTCATCCAAACTGTATTGAACACGAACAAAACAAAGAAACTCCCCTCCAGCTCAACAGAATATATAATATAGTTTATAGTATATATATACATATATATATACGATTGTGTATCGACTCAAATCTGTAACAATTTCATACAGCTTCCATGTCTTTTGCAACAGTATCAAGGCTGTTATTAGTAACATATATATACATATATATATATATATATATGAGAATGCAAAATTGTAGCGATAAATAACGTACCACATATATCTTAAGTCTCGCATAGGTACAGAATGTTTCGAGCTCAAATACACGTATGTTGAAAATACATATATAGAAGTATAGCCTGCATGCCTACATCAAATACACACACCCACATACTACTCTACTCTCAAAACATATTCATAGACCCACCAACTAATCGAGAAGTAACATTCAAATAAAATAACAATTGATCCCCCTACCCACTCAGAAACATTCTGGCCTTGGGTCCGAAAATTAGGTGTAAGTTTTTTTTTTGTCGAAAGCGAATTACGAATAATTAGTAGTATATGCCCAAAATGAAAGCAACAACACTCATCAAACAGTGCAAGAAACATGTCATAATCTTTACATATTATTGAACTATATACATTACGTAATTATGTATGTCTAGTTATACGTAAATATATATATACACACACAACTTATACGACTATATAAACAACAGCAACAACAACAACAACAATTATGGCCAATATATAAGATGAAACTTTAACTAATTCTATGTAAATCGTATTAGTCGAACAAAAAAAAAAACAAATATGGAAACCAATTTTATTATTATAATCAAAGATGATAATGATGTGAAGTGAAAGCGATGAAACAGTTGATAAATGTGTCACCAATCCTATCCAAAAACTGTCCCCCTATCTGAACCTAGACTGTCAGCGAACAATGTTTGTAATGTACACGTAATTTTAGATATCACTGTAAAGAAATGCAAATTTTGCTCATGACTTTGATAAATGTTAATGTCTATATACTAAGCTATATAATGTACCACACACACACACACACACACACACACATACACAAACACATTAGAATATTTAAATGTTAATTCGCCTATTTTATGTATTATTTATATATTATATAAGTCCAATGCTTATATATTATATTATAATTCTCTGCCGATCCTAACTATTACTATTTTTTTTTTTTTCAAATATATGTATTATGCGTTTTAATCGATTAGCAAGAAAGAAGCGGAAGCAAACACAAAACACAAAAAAAAACAAAGGAAACAAAATGCAAAAACTTTTTTTTTTTTAAAGTGAGTTCGAATTTAAAGTTTAGTATTAAATTTAAAACTAAAAAAAAAAAAATAAAATAAAAAAAAGAAAACTACATATAACTATAAACAAATATATCAATTTTAAATTAATGAATCATATTAATGGTCCAGATACCAGAAACAAACAACCAACATGTAATCAATACAATTTCAATTATTGAAAAATAAATTACAAATTATGTACTCGAATTTTGAGAAGGTTTTTTTCAATGGATTTGGGAACTTATTTTATATATTGATAAGCTTCATTTATAAACCTCTTCGTTGCAATTGTCTATAAGAGCTCAGTATAAGGGTTAACGCAATCTTTAAAAAAGTATTGCATACTTTTAGGCATGGCAGATAAAAGCGCTTTGTAGCTCACAAGTTTTAAGCAAAGTTTAGCACTTTTTATACCCTTCAAACATTGAAAATGGTCAAAAATGGTATACTAAGTTTGTGCAAATGTATGTAACAGGCAGAAGGAGACGTGGCAGACCCTACAAAGTATATATATTCTTGCTCAGGATCACTTGCCAAGTCAATTGAGCCATGTCCGTCTGTCTGTCTGTCCGTCACGCGTCTGTGTGAACACACAGATCTCAGCTATTATAAAAGCTAGAGACACAAAATTTGGCATGAAGGTCTATAAACATCACAAGCTTCTCGAGTTTATTTCAAATTTGAGGTGCCACGCCCACCGCCTCTTAAAATTGATTAATACATTTTTAAGTTAGCTTTGTGATGAAAGTATTAAAGTTTTAACGTTTTGCTTTAACACACACATATATATATACTATGTGCATATATATTCCAAATTTCAAGCCGATGGGATTATAAACAAACAAAGTTATTCAATTAAACGTTTTCCATAGTTGCGCTGCTTATGCCTTTGCAGCTGTCGTGCTTCGTTTCAGCCATAGCGTGTGTAAAGCTGCTATGACGTCTTCATATGTAGATCGCGCTATTCAAAAATAGATCTCTGTACAATAGGTGGCAGATGAGCTTGTGCAGAGGAAATAAAAGTGTGATAATTTCTTTCGAAACTGAGCGAATGGTATCTTACTGTCGGGTACGCTCGGCTGTAGCTTTCCTTACTTGTTTTAATTATATTGAAGCAATATTAAAATAGAGCAGAACGTGTGCCTGCTTAATAAACTGACGATCTTACATGATTTATTTATGTTTCATATATTCGAATTATTGACAAACTTTTGATGGACCAAGCGAAGAGTTGAATATTAATTCCACCTGCCCGATTGATGCGTTATTTATTAATGATCGCCGCATTTGACACGAATCGATGAAGCTGCAGGCTATCAATTTGTTAATTTAGTTTTTCGACTTATGCAACATCCGACTGTGCAAATTTTGTTGTGTATTTTGATACTTTGCTTATAGCACAAGCTATATGCACGTGTGAAATATTGTAGATAATTTAATTATGAATGTTCGTCTTTGGGAGTGAAAGAAATCAAAAAGGGGCTAGCTTATTTGCATGAAAACGAGTCTAATATATAACTATTTAGATTTGCAGCAGCTAAAAGATCATTCCATTTCAAGTGGAATCCTACGCCCGACACACCTACGATAACAGTTCTGTCCAGTCTCTGTGAAGAGGCGGGTCTGACACCGCCTGTCCAATCGGTCAATTCTTCAAACCGAAATGGGTTTGTTTTCACTTTTCATCTGAAGCACTTGACAAGTGTTTGTGCTTGTCACTTGCGTGGGTTCGCTGAGAAAGTATGCAGAGTATTCTAAGTAGAGCTGCCCACACACACACACACACCCGGACTCACACATCAAATGACTTAATCCCAGTCGGGGGGAGGGCTAAGTAAATGTGTTGTAGAGCCCTCCCATTCTTGAATGAAAAGTAAAAGTTGCTTCCTCACGATTCGGCAAAACGATCGTTGATCCACACACACAGCAAGACAGCGAGACAGACTTACGGATACCCAAAAAGAAGAAATTCCCATTGAGAGCATCGAGTTGATAAGCAGTCGCAGTCGCAGTCGCAGTAAGCGTCATCGAGTCAAAGGTTTATTGACGCAACTTGTGTCTCCAGTTTTCGTAGAGCACAGAGCGAGAAGATGATCTGCAGCACAGCATCTGCCACTTGTTGCCAGGTCGAGTTTGGTTCGGATACGAATTCGGGTTCGGTTCGTTTCGGGTCCATGGCATCTCGAAGGCCGTCGCATCTTTTGCTTTTTCACGATGTCTTTAAGTTTTGTGTGATTTTTTTTCGTCGTCGTCGTCGTCGCAAGGTGAAAGTCTTTCTCCCTCAAGCATTTTGCTGCTGCTGCCTATTTGTACAGCATTTAGTCTTGTGTGTGTGTTTTGTTTTGTTTTATTTTGTTTTGTTTCTTACATATTTCTTTCTTTCTTGATATTTTGATTTCTGTTGTTTTGCCACGGCCTGTGGACTGTGACTTTGCACGCTCTTTTGGTAATCTCTTGCACAAATATTAGCTACGTGATTAGAGGAATTTACCGGTTTATGAATCGCAGGAAATACGTAAATATTTAGCCAAAACTTTATGCAGAACTTTGCCTGAATTCCAATTGAAAACTTCAACTCGCACTTGAGCAGTCTACTACATCAATCTTGAGAAAAGTGTAGAAAACGTTGTACTACTATATCATTTTGTTTTATATGCATAGTGTATCTACATTGTCATCTTGCGGTCTCATGACGCATCTGCAGGTGCGGTTCGCTTTATGTTTTGGGTCGAAAAATTAAAAATTGCAACATCGTCATCTAACTGTCACGTCTGTTGCTGCGAGGTCAATCCGACAGTTTAGGATAAGCCTTAGCTGCTGTCAGCGTCAAGTGAAGCATTGCAAACTAACGAGGGTGTCTATAAACTGAGGCCTCAGCTAATTTGTGGGTCTCCCTCTTCTGGCAGAAGGTTGTTTGCGGCAGATAAACTGACGCAAGATTTGAAGGGGCTTTGCATCTTATTCTTAGCTAAAAGGTCAAGGAGAAAGAGTCCAAAATTTGAAGTATAGTAACATTTTAAAATATATTTCGATTCTATGCGATTATTTTGTTTCTCACTTTCTTAGCTTTTGTACAGTTCATTAATTTATTGCTTTAATAGTTTTAAAAACTTACAAAGACTAAAGAAAATTGTTTTCTATCTAGAGAAGACCGCATAAACGTCATCGTCTTTTAGTTTCCTGAGAAACTTCAAATTGAATAACAAACAGAAACAAACAGACCCAAACATTAAGCATCATTAGAAATAGTTTAGACAAAGCCAGAAAGAGTTTCTATGCTTTGTCTGTAGAGATTTTGGTTTTTTTTTTTCTTTCTGTCGATTGAATCAACCTTGGGGTTATTTATGCGATGTTTGGCCAGACAAACAGGTGAAAATATTTTCCCATTTTATTAGTTTTCCATATAGATGTGAAAAGAAAATAATCATCATCGAAGCTTTTCTTAACAAAGAAAGTCATCATATAAATTCGTAGCTGCCATGCGATACAAAAGGGCAGTCAATGGACTTGGCCAGGCCAAGAGCTGCCGCCTCATCGGCCAAATCAGTCAAATCAGCCAAAGGGCCATTATCATTATGTGTCTGTCTGTCTGTCTTGCTGGGGGAGGGGGAAACCTGATAACGTCTTATGCAATGGGCGAGGTTTGGGCTCGAACCTTCTCAAGAATTGCACTGCGCATTGACTTGCATTTTTTTCTTTTTTCTGTTTGTTTGTTTATTGTTTTTTTTTCCCCGCTCTGCGTTGAAAGTGAAAATTTATTAATGAAAGCTGCTGACGATGGCGATGAAGTGTCTATGCCTTTTGCTGCTGATGGATCTCAGTCGATTAGTCGATTAGTCACGTTGGCAACGCGACTGCCGAATTGCTATTGGACTAAGGGTCCAAAGACAGCAGCAGCAAATTGCTGCTATAATTGCTGGAAAGCTGAAAATGCCATAATTTCTTATTGTTGTTGTTGATTGGCCCTGGTTGCGTTTTGATAAGGCAACTCCATTGGGAAGGTGCTGGAATAACAAGCCAACTAACTAAACTAAATGACTGCAGAGCGTTGCACAAGAGGAAATCAATTTTTCAATTTACTCAGGCGAGAAAATTGTCATGATTTGGATTGGGAATTGGATTTGGTAGATCTGAATGAGTGGAAAAACGATCGCGGCAGGGTTTAAGCGATCGCTGCGGGATTAACGAGCTTGAAAGATCGAAAAAAGGTTCGCTGCATGAGATCTACGATCCTTTCAGATCGTTATTGGGTTAGTTGGCTTACGTATTTCAAGGTGGATTAGAAATTGATAGATCTAGACGAGAACAACGATCGCATTAAGATTTGAATGATCGCTGATCGCAAAAATATCTAGATGAGGATCGCAAGATGAACTTTACGATCTCTTTGAATGAATTGATGTTCATGTAGCTATTTGAAGATCTTACTATAGATCAGCTATCCTTGATTCTTATTAATCCCAGATAGGCAAATTTTATTGTGACAAAGAGGATCACTGCGGAATATGTGAAATTTTTTTGGATCGTTGCTGCTTTAGTTGGTGTAGTGATCTACCTATGGATCAGTAGTCCTTGAAGGCTTTATTGTATGGATAAAGACAAGATGATCGTCTATATAAACACATCTAACACTGTAGTAAGTTTAACTTCCGTTATCGATTTCTTTCGGCCTAATCACTTCGAGTTGCATCTAATCTTGCAACATACATGTGTAAGCTAATCCATGCACCAAGCTCTCTCATAATAATACCGATCATTACCGATCTGCGCATGCTGTGAATGAAAACAGCAAATACCAACAAGCTGTAGCCAATTCCTATCGATCAATTCATCGCATGATCCACTTTGATTCGGGTGTATGATGCAAGTTGATCTGTAGAGCGTTCCGGTTGCGATCGCAGCGTGATCGTAGCTACTTATGACTACCTGATATGGTCAACATAAATAATGCACCGGTAGAGCACATTAATCATTCGACTACTTCGATAATTATGCGAGCCAAAAGAAGATAAAACAAAAAAAAGTGAATCACTTTAAATGGAGCAGACAGAAATTGTACGCCGGAAAAGACACATTGCAACGTACAGTGGGAATGCAGTTTGAATTCAACTTAAGCTGCGACTACGACAACGCTTGTCTGTAATTTGTCATAATGAAGATCATGATCAGCATGATTCTGTCTGCATTTTGGGGGCAACTATTAAGAGTTATTTATTGTTTTGACTCGATGCGTAAGTTCGCGTTCTCGCGTACACCTTCAATATAAGTTTTCTTATCACGCTTCCGAGTACGAGTACGAGTTGAGGAAATTACGTGATTCTGGGCTTGAAATCGAAACCGCCGAAGATGGCATCACATTTTGATAGCCATTTCTGGTTTTTGATAAAGAGAGCAGCTGCATTTGAAAAATGTTCCATGTTAGATGAGAGAGACAGAGAGCAAAGTGTGGCAAAGCATTTCCTCATCTTGCTGCCACTTTCTCTTTCACTGCCGCAAAGCTCTCTTTGCTTTCTCTCTCTCTTTGGCTGCGATCGCTTAGCTTGTGTTGCTGATCGCACATGTTGCTCGGTTTGTTGCTCGGCAACATGTTGCCGAGCGCATCGCTCACTCGTCGCGACGAGCGGCGCTTCGCGCATTTTGGTTTGGCTTTTCAGTTTTTTGGCATCTTCGGTCGCTTGGCTTGGCTTAAATTGTTACCAAACGCGCTTAACGATCTTCAGTTAAGCATCGAACTTTTACCAGACAAGTCGTGTGGCGCGCACTTCGTTCACTTCACAAAGTCCGCGGCCCTACAGCCAAGTAAAAAAAAACGCTAACGGAATACTAAAAACAAATAATACCACAGCAACAACAATCGTAACAACAACAACAACCACAACAACAACAACAACAGAAAACTGCATCATTTGCATAAAGCAAATAGAAAACGTTAAATTCAAAACGCGCCAGCAAAAGTTGATTTGAATTTCGAATTCCGAATTGGATTTTTGTTTTTTTTTTTTGCTTTTTCGCCGTCGTCGTTGTGGTCGCATTTCTGACATTTCTCGCGAGCCAATTGGAAATTTTTACCAATTTTATTTCCATTGCATATCGTGTCCAGTTTTAATGTAAAAAGTAGTGCAACGATATCGAGAAATAATATTGCTTGTCTGCGCACATAACAATTGCGAATTTTTTCCGACACATCCGGGAAAAACGTTGAACCATTTTCGAATCGATTCACCGTCGTCTCCGTCTTCGTCTTTGTCGTTTTGGTCGTCATGCGAATCTTGTTAACGCTTTGGGGCACCCTGTGCCTGTGGGTGGTTGCGGCCAGCGCTCAGGGATTTATTCCACCTCCCAATGCGGCTATACATAATGCGGTAAGCTGGAGATTCAAAATTTCTTTTAAAAATATATAAAAATAAAATTTATAATATTTTTTTAAAATATTTTTGGATCTTATAACATTTTTAGAATTTAAATAATTATTATTTATATTGAGTATTTTATAAATAAGGTTTATTGGATTTTTTTTTAAAAATTTAAAATTTTAAAATTTTCTTAAAATCGAAATTTTAAAAAATGTATTAACTTAATTTATTAAAAACATAGTATTTTGAACCTTACAAAATTTATTAAATTGTGTGTTAAAAAAATTCATTATATTTTTTTTTTTAAATTTAATTTGTAATAAGTATATAATATTAAATTAAATACTGTTAAAATTTATTTATTAAAATTGAGAATATTTTTCATTTCAAATGAATTCAAAATTTTTAAAAAGTCCAAAATTTTTAAATATTCTTTTGCGCACATTTGCCATCTAGAAACTGGGACAAATCTTTTTGATAGTGCCCAACAGGTGTTCCACTTAAGTCTCGAGATGCCTCACACGCCCCAAATATGTGTCAAAGATTCGATTAGAAAACAATAAGAATAGTAACTAAACAATTTATTACTCAATTTGCATTTCCATTGAACTTTAGTCATGCAAATATTTTATTGTGTTAAAGTTTATTGTGAATTTCATTTGGGGGCAACGCTACAAAATTGACACAGTTTTGAGTCACATCAGAAAACAGAGACAGCGAATGAGGAAGGGAGAGAGAGAGAGAGGGGAGAGTTCCGTTAAGTGGGAAATACTTGAGGGCAGGAAAACTGGTAGCAAACACCAGGCGGATCAACAATGATGTAAGAGTATCATATCGATTGGGAGAGAAGAAGAAATTTTCGAGTATGAGTCTTGCATAAGCTGCGCACCCGCTTAAATTATTTAATTATTCAAAATATTTTCAAAAACATTTTCATTTAAATCGTATAAAAATACATATGCAACTTGGCGCCTCACGCGCGCGCGCGTCGCCTCAATGAACTTTCCCTTTTAATGAAGATGCAAAGGAAGAGAGTAAAATAAAAAAGAAGACCATCATGACAACGTTTAAGATCAGAAAAAAAAACCTGTTCGCTGTAAAAAAAATCTTTAGCCGAAACTGCAAGTCAGCTGCATTCTCAGCTGAAAGCGAATCTCTTCTGTTTTCTGTACTTTTTTTTGCTTTTGTTGCTGCTAATTTATTAAGCCTCATCAACAAATTGCCGGCCCAAAATAATTGATTGCCATTAGACCACAACGTGTGTGTGTGAGTGATATGTCTGGATTATGGCCGAGTTGCTCTTTTGTTGTTTCTGTATTTTGATTGTCGGTCAATGTGGCATTTGTGGCATCCGCTGCTCAGTTTTCACTTTCATGGCCGAAACCGAAAAACTTTGGCAACTTTGGCTCCACAAGCATTTATGATTCGAAATTTATCTGCTTGCAGCTCGCTTTGATTTGCGGATGAACTAATGCCCATAATTGGGATTTCTTGTCGCTTTTGTTTGGCCGCTCTGTATATATACTATAATAAAATAGTATTACGTAAAAGCATCACAGGCCGCTGGCAATGTTTTGATTGGCGTCTGACAAAGGGCCAAGGAATTTGGGTTAAGCCAAGTGAGAGACAGAGAGATGACTAAATGAAATAGAAAAACTGCAAGGTAGGGTAGGTAAATAGAGAGCTACATTAGTTAGTTATAGCTGCGAGAAGAGGAAGATAGATATAGATATATAAATAATAAATCTGTGGAAATATTAATAGACAGATGTAAAGGTCTCAAAAATCTGCGAGGTATGATGTTTAAATGAGGAAGTTGTTAGTTACAGATAGATTGAGAGGAAGATAGATAAAAGAAGAGCTAGATATTCAGTTGGTGAAGTATTGATAAATATACCTGAACAATTATGTGGTTTGATAAGTATGCAGAAAGAGAGGAAGTTGTTTATGGAAAGATAAAGAGGAAGCTGGATGGTTGGTTAGATAGACAAGAAGGTAGATATTTGAATAGGTAGTTAGTTCGTACAGTGAAGTATCTACAGAAAAGTTTCGAAGTATCTTTATATATGTTTGCAATATCTACACACTATCTCTGTCTCTTGTATACATAAATCCAATTCTTTTTTATCTTCATTTGCTCATAGCATGCTCTATAATTTCATAAACTAACTTATATCACAGTCAAGACAAATTTACATTTGCAATTTCAATTGGTTTTGCTAAGCAGCACTTCCTGAGCTACATTTCCATTAACCTAGCTGGCTCTGCTCCCCTTTCCCTCTTTCTCTCTCTATCACTATCTGCCTTCCTCTTCTATCAAAGCTCTGCTCAATCAGGCACAAAATTTCAGCGTGAAATGTAACTGAAATTCGATTTAATACCCAATCGGATCACATTGAAAAGGGTTAAACGAATCACCAGAGCGAGTGTTGAAGTGTGTCCGAGGCGGGAAGGGAAGTACCTAATAGACTCAGCGTGTGTTTAGCGTCCACTTACTTTATTTGTTTTATTCGCCTGCAATTCAATGTGATTTCAATCAATTCGTTGCGAATTAGTCTGGCGCTTAGTTAACAAGCTCAAAGTGGAAAATCGTCGAAAGCAGAGTGGAAAGGGGACAGTGGACAGTGGACAGTGGACACCCCTTAAGGCTTAATTAGCTTCAACTGGGCTTGGCAAGTGTCATCCCGATTGGCGAGTGTGAAAGACCCACAGAGACTCAATCACTCTCACGTGGGCCTGTTCCTGTTGCCCGACAACTTTCATTTTTTTTATTATATTATATATTTCTGCGACACAAATCCATTAACAGTTTGTCACTTGAGCGGCACAACGAGGTAACAAAAAAAAAAAAATCGTATCTTTCAGATAAATATGCAACCGAAAAAAAAAAATATATTTATAAAGATCTCTCGATTGACCCACTTTCCATGCCATGCCATGAAAACGAAACGAAACAAAGTATCAGAAGAAACCTGCCAGAACGTCGAGCCGCGCTCAAAGCAAACTTTGCGCAAAAAAAAAAACACCAAAAAGTAGCAACAACAACAACAACTCCGAAATGAAAAGAAATTACAACTTGAAATTCATACAAAAGAAATGCGAACTGCGTCTGACAATGAACAGGTTCAAGGGCTGTCAGACGGCGCACTTGGCACACACACACACGCAAAGATACAAAAGTATCTGTGCGCTGCTGCGTCTCTTTTTGGTATCTGCTTATTATTGATAAACTTCACGTTGAGCAAAAGTGAAGCTCATAAGCCTATTAAAATGATAACTGATTAGGTTGATAGACTACATAAGCAGATACAGAAAGTATCTGAGTATCTTTAAGTATCGAAATTCAAGTCTTAGCTTCACTTGACAATAAGCCTATTACTTCAGCAACTAGCTACATCATTTGATATAGATATTGATATTTTTGATGCTTAGCTACCAATGCGTAATGTATCTAAGTATCTTTTGCCTGCCAGTGAAATATTTCAGGCTTTTATCTTATTGAAATTTTAATTTGATTGCATTTATATCTCATCTAAGCATCCACTTTACTCTTGCTTCAAGAGAATCTCCCTACTAAGCTTTAGGTATTTTTACAACAATTTCATAATCAGTTCGTGCATTTCAAGCGCGTTCGCCCTGAACAAAAGTGAAAGCCAAAGAAAGACGCACACAGACACAGACAGACATAGATACATATGTATATATATCTGTTATCTGTTTACGTCGAGATCTGCATTAAAATTTCAAAATAAAAACCTACAAAAAAATCGAAAACAACCTAAGCAGAGCAGGAGGTTTTCTGAGCAGCAGATGTTGCCACAGACTGTTGCAATGTCCAGACAGTTTGTCGGATTAGACGGTGGCAATTTCTGTTTACACGACACAAAAAGGCAACTGTACATGGACGGAAGGTAGTGAGAGATATACCACGTACCACACAATAAAAGGCATAAAATTAAGAAATACCAAAAACAAAACAAAATCACATAAAAGAAATTTCGACTTCAACTTCGACTTCGACTTGGAGTTCGGGTTCGAGTTCGCCTCGGACTTAAACTGTGACCAGTTCCTGTTCGCAGACAAAAGGAAGATGATGATGTGGCTAAAAAAAAAAAAAATACCAGAAAAAAATGCTTTCTTGTGTTTGCAAAAGTTCGCAATACCCTCTTGTTGTTGTTGCTGTGCAATTGTTGTAATCCCAGGCCGTTGCCGCTGCCGTTGCCGTTGCCACAGTCAACTTATGTCAATAGCGAGCAAGACAGACGGCAGCAATCTGGTCTGACACGTTTTTCGCTTTTCGTTCGTCGTATTGTCTGTTGGAAAATTGTGCAAGCCGAAAAAGGAAACTGCCACAAACAGCTGCACAAAAGGTTAAGGACAATGCAATGCATGACGGCGATGACAGAGAGGGGGGCAAAGAGTTGCGAAAGATCAATGACAGATTATAGATCGGTAGAGAAAGAGCCTAATTTGACAAAGGTTTTGCATGAGAGGAGGAGGGTCTGATATTTTTAAAATACTGTACAAATATAAAAGAAAATACTGTATTATATTTACAATATATCTTTTATCTTTAGACTCCCCAAGAAATTTATTCAAAATTGTTTACTTAAGTTAACGATTACAGATCAACAGAGAAAAAGCTAAGTTTGGCAAAGGTTTTGCATGAGAGGAAGCTGGGCTGATATTTTTAAAATACTGCACAACTATAAGAGAAAATTTGGTATTAAATTTACCATAAATCTTTTATCTTTAGACTCCCTAAAAATTTCATAGAAATTGATAATGATTTAAGTTCCAGTTAAACAGCGAAAGAAAAATTCCCATGTACTCAAAACTATCTTAGCTAATTAAACTTGCCCGAGCGCCGCCTCTCTCTGCGCTTCTCAAGCGTTTAAACCTTCTTGCCCCCACTTGCAGCATATCATAAACACAAACAAATGAAAATCATTTCCTGTTTGGCTTGCCATGGCTAGTCAATTATTAAGCCATTACACAAAGATCGGTGATCTTTTTTTTTTCGAAAGAAACGCCCCAAGAAATCTCTCGCAAAAAGAGCGCTAAAATTTCACAAGCAAAGAGAGAGGGAGAGGGAGAGTGAGCGAAAGGGAGATGGAGAATCATTAATGCTTCTACTTTGGGCATCTTTCGGACACTTAAACGCGTCGTCTTCGAGGCTGGGAAAAGAAAGTAAAAGGGCCGCGGCGGCGACATAACTCATCGCCGGTTATTGACAGGCGACTCGGACTCTGTTGCTTTATCTTTATGTAGCTGCCTGTTTTTCCACTCGTCGTCGCCGTCGTCGTCGTCGTCGTCGTTTTTTCGGTGTTTACATCAATTTGTTGATGTTACGCTGGGTTGGGTCATTAATAGCTAGTTGAGGCTTCAAAAACAAAATGACTTTTTTGAGGCCGTGCCTAATTGCGACAATGGGCAGAGAGGCAGGCAGGAGGCGGCAGGAAGGGGCAGAGGCAGGCAGGGGACTGATGTAAAGCGTCATTAGTGCAGTGCAATGTGCAGTAAATATATCAAAGTGCAATTTTCACCCACCGACTGAAGATTTTACCAAGCGCAGCAAGTGTCAACTTCCGCATTACTCATACGCCACGTGAAACTGGTTTTCGCTGTGCCAACAGTTGCAATTGCAATTCCAGTTGTAGCCGCTGCTGCAGTTGTCTTTGTCTTTGTTGTTGTTGTTGCAGTTGTAGTTGTTGTTGCATCTTCTCGCCATAACTCAACGCAAATATGGCCAAAAGTCAAACGATCCTCGACGCCGGTCACGTAAGCGTTCGACCAAGCCCAGAGACCCAGACGACAAGCCAGCCTGCATGCTCCTCCTGGTGGGCAGGCGGCAGTGCAACATGCAACAACTGGCCAACTTGCGGCAATTGACTAGTAACTGGTTAGCTGCGCGGCGCGGCGCAGTGCGGCGCGGCTGTTGCACTTTCGTTTTTGTTGCCCCTGTTGGGTGAAAATGAAGAAGCGTTTGTTTGCTGTTGTTGTTGCGAGAGAGTTCCAAAAACAAGATTCCAAGAGATCTCTGCCTGCTGCTGCCGCCGCTGCTGCTGCCTCGAAGATGTTGCAAGCCGCAGCACAAGTTGCATAATTTGTTTTTCTCCAGCTCGACCTGTTGTTGCTGTTGCTGGCGGTGGGAGTCGCAGAGTTTTTGCCTCTGTAGTTAGTAAAAAAAGCATGTCCATTGATTTGCACTTAAGAAATGACATTTTTGTGGTTTGTGCAGGGGGCAGGGGGCGGGGAAAAGGTGGCAAAAAAATTGTTGACGCAAAGCAACAACAATGTGCTAAAATAAAACACAAACAGAAAACGCATTTACTTTCGTTTATGCAAAAATATTGAACGACAGTAAGTGCAGGTAATTGAAAGGTGAAAGGTTAGAGGGAAATTAAAAAAAATTAGCTAATGGCAGCGGGGGTAGGTCAGCAATTAGTGGAAGCTTCATACATAGTCACGATTGGGGCTTGGAGCTGAAGAAGGTCGTGTGAAGCAACGTAATGCAACAGGTGTGCCATATGCATAGTGTATATATATATACATATATATTCTTGAACATCACGACGAGCTAAGACGATGGTGATTCATTTCAATGGAAGGGCTTGGTTGAGGAACTCTTAATGGAATCACGCCCAAGTATAGAGAGATCGTGTGACATCTACAGCTGAATATATGTACATGGTCTGTATACTATATATATATATTCTTGAACAGCACAATGCACTAAGACGATCTTTATTTGTTCATTCTAGAAAAGCTTGCTGAGCTAAGACGATGTTGATTCATTAAAGTTAAAAGTCTTTGTCGAGAAACTAAGCCTATAGAGATCATGTAAAGTTTATAGAGGTGTATATCCGGTCTATATATTAGATATATATATTCTTGAGCAGCATGTTTATCGATGATACTTGTTCAAATTCAGTCACTAACGGATTACTCAAATCAGAGACTTGCTAGAGACTAAATGTAGTTGAACATTTTTGTATGAACATAAGTATATGCGAAATATATAACTTCTTGAACAGCAGGATATGCTACAGCTATAATTTAAATAACGTAATGCAATAATAAACTGATAAACAGGATGAAAAACACTCAAACGTGTCTATGTGCGCTGAAAATGCTAGATAAGCTGAGTTAGAAAGAGAAAAGGGAAGTTTATCTTTATTCTTTCCATCTTATCTTCAGTTGTGGTATGACTGAGTAAGGGAAAAGAACATCAACTTCCAACATACTTAATGTAATTAAATCACGAACTGCTTGGATTGCATTAACCGCTCCACTACGCGACCTACATCAATCAAAGTTAGAGCTACATTTAGAGCTTCAGCAGCATCGTTCTGCAATTGTAGCTTTGCTAGTGTGATTTTCTCTGTGAAATCGAAAGCCTGAACAGAAATCTCAATTTCAATTTTTTTTTTTTTTGTGTATGTTGTTGCATGCTCAACTGATGCACTCAAATGCACAGCAGAAACAGCAGCACAAGTAACCGCAGAGAAACAAATTAAAATGTGTTGCCTGCAACTGCTGAAGACGTTGCAAGAAGTGCGGGCAAGAAAGAAATAAAAGTAGGAAAGGGGCAGGGAGGGAGGTAAATTACTTCTGCGCCGCACAAAATCAACGAAGCTTGCGAAAAGTGTTTTTCCAACGGAAAAATTGAAAGTGCCAGCTTCAGCTGAGGCTGTGGCTGTGGCTGCAACACTGGGACTGGCCATAATGTGCCACGGATGCCTCTCGCCGACCGCACTCTAGTGTGAAGTGGGCCACAGTGGGGCGTGCTTGGACCAGTCCCACCCCCCAGTCGCTCACCCACCTCCTTCGGCGCACACGAGTGCTTTGACTTCTGCGTCGGCGTAGCCGTGAAATACGTGTGTATGAACGCCTCCCGCTCAGCCAGTGTGCAAGTGTAGCAGGTGCCAAATGAGATACATAATTGCATCAGAGTTGCAGCCAAATATAATAATAGTCTAAGGGTGCCTCTTGGGCAGACACAGCGCACAGTGCACAGCGCACAAACTGGACCCGAATTAGACGCTTATGCAATGGAAAGGCATGTCAAGAGGCGAGCAAAGCGAGCAAAGACTTGAATATGGGGGGGCTTGCCTAATGTGTAAGAATGCTGGGAAAGCGAAAGGTCCCTGAAGCAACAGGGAAGTTAAATAATCAAACTTGATATTTCCTGGGTGGATTTTGGTTATATTTTAAGCAGAGTTGAGTTTTGTTGGGTTTCTATCTTTGCAAGATATTTTCTACAGAAGGAGTACAATATAAGTTTAAACAAACGATCTAAAAGGAAAATAGACAGAGCTGTATCGCTCTGCTGTTCAAGAATGTATATACATATATATTTTTTCGGTATACAACAAAATTTCTGTATCTATTGCTTTCTTTATCAATCTGTCAATTCTCTGATAGAATATCTGCCTAAAGTTGAGCAAGCTTAAAGGAAAATCATGCAATGAAGCTGATACCCTACCTTAGCGTCAGAGAACTCTACACAAAGCTTTAATTTTGTTCTCTGGAGAATGTTAAAGTTTGGACTGCGCTTTGGCTTGCAGTTAGTATGTAACTAGTTAGCTCTGCTTGCAATTGCGTAAGTTAACTAATACCAGAAAAGCCATACAAGATTGTGTGAGAGAGCTTAGACAACTATGTATCATAACATATGTAGACTGTAACTAGAGCAAGCTCTAGGAACAACTTACATCAAATACGCCTCTCATGGGAAGCAGTTCGCTTGCAAAGTCTTCATGCCACATTATCATAAATAAGCCAGTCTAAATTGAGGTCTTCAAATTAAAGACAAACATTTAGCAGTATTCCCACTTGCAAGTTGCAGCTGAGCTGACCGACTTTTGCCGCACAGTAGCCACAGCCACAGTTACAGCAGCCACTTTAGTGCAACATTCTCTTCAATCATAACAGTCAATTTGCTAACTGCAGTCGGATAGCTTAGGTTATTAACCGCTAAACAATGGTCAGGCTGGTTGGGTCTGGTCAGACATGGCTGTCATCGTTTCATGTCGAGGTAATTGCTAAAAATTGTCACGAACTAAACATGCGAAAGTTTACTGACTCCCCCGAGGGGCACCCTCTGCCTATCGGGGAGACCTCTTCGAGGTAATTTGCATGACGCTATGCGGGCCTCTTGACAATGTTTCTGGGAAATGCCAGGCAAGTGCAATTGCCTTGCGTGACCAGCAGCTGGGCACGAGACCAGCAACAACAGCAACGACAACACTTTGAGCAAATCCGCAAACTATTTCAGTATCGAGTCTCAGACGCAACCAAATCTTGCACTGATTCCGCCTGGTAATTAAAAACCTCAACGCCAAAGAACTTCTCTGTCTCAACTTTCAGCTCGACTAACCTATAAATTATAAATTCCGAACTTAAGACACACACTCACAGCACACACATGGTAAAGTTTTCTGTTCATTGCAAACAATGGAGCAAGTCCAATTGACACGAGGGAATCGAGTTGCAGTTGGAAGGGGGGGAAGGAGAGGGATTCCTTTTGAAATGCAATCGCATGTCTGGGGGAGACTTCAAACCTGTAAGCCAAAGAAAACCCAGTTGCGGTTAATGCTAATGCTAATGTGTAATTAATGCATTAAAACGAAATTACCCGAAAGATCTAAAGCGTAAAGCAGCGTTGCAACTCTGCAAGTCGACTGAGCGCGCGGAATGCGCGCTGAAAAAGTTGAAAGAAATTCCAAAAAAAAAAACTTAGAGTAAAAATTTTTGAAAAAAAAAACTCAAGAAATTGAAGTAGCTCGGGATATGTGCTTTCGTAGTCCATATAATTGCAAAAGTTTTAGAAATGGGATCTTTAGTTAATTTTAAGTTTTCTGTTTTCAAAATAAATTTTCGAAAAGTTTCGTCTGATTTCTAAAAAAAATTTATAATTATATTATATATTTCTAATTTTAAACAAAATATCAACAGTTTATTTCGAGGATTTTGTAAACAAATTTAAGGCCTAACTTTTGTATTATTTATTTTTATTATTTGTAATAATATATTTCAATATCACGCAAAATTTCATTGGGTTTCTTTGGAGGTTTCTCTGCCAGCATTGGAATGGCAGTGGAAACCCCAAATTGCCCTCGGCAATCTGCCACTAATCTAGTCTGAGACGCTCCAACAATTTTTGTGAGCATAGTCACAGAGTCGTATAATTGACTACTTTAGCTTGAGTACTATTTGTGTATATAGATTGACGATGTGTCTGCCGAAGGTCAACTCATCTGAACAAACAGACATAGTATTGTACCTTCGGCTAGTCATAAGTCTCTCGGCGGCTTATTTCTCTGACCCATTTGCAGTGGACGCGCGACGTCAATTGCAATCGAACGGCTCAATTGAAGTGACAGCCCATGAAAACGAGTAGACAAACAACAATCTGTATAGTCTTTCAAAAGATATATATATATGTATATTATTTGTTCAGTTTTCGACTGAAAAATTGCACACAATAATGTAAAGAGAGTTGATGATGAAATTTTGAAAAGAGGCGCAAGAGATAAATTGTGCTGAAACGAAACAAAAGACTGAAAACGCAAATTTTGATGAGCGTGGAAAGGTTTCATTTTTGGTTTTTTTTTTTTGCGCCAGGGCGTGGCAGAGTCTGTCAATGAAATGCTTATGAAATCGGCTAAGTTAATGCAAATGCTATGCAGAGTCGAGAGTTTTCGGGGCAAGGCTGCGCAATTGCTGGACAATTGATGCCTGCGCTCCAACTCACTGGCAATTCAAATTGACTAAAAGATACAGATGCGAAGATAAAGATACAATTCGAAATGCTAGACACGCAAGCCGCCGCCGCATCAAATTTATTGAATTGGAAAGTAAAATTGCAGTTAATTTTTACTATTATATAGATATCTATTTAAATTTATTTCAACAAATGCGTTTTCTGCCGCTGCTGCTTCGCCTTTATGTGCAGACAGCACGCAATTTGTCTGCAATAATTATGTATATATTCCAAGGGTTCGCTTGCGAGTCGAATGATTATTATAATAATTGTTATTACGATATTTGTGAGTATGTTGACTTGCGACTTGAAAGTGAGTTGTCTGTGCTTGTCAGCCCGTTGAAGTGTTAACAGATTTATAGCAATTAATTATATGGCAAATCCAACAAGAATTTGCTAGCTCAACAAACTTTTTCACTTCTCAAGATTCTAAGTTAATTTGCTTCCCTAAGCTTTAAGCATGCCCTAAACATCAATCTTCTGGTTTTCGTTTCGAAATCATTAGCAATTTCTATTTCATTTTCAATTTTGCTAGACCACCCTCGCGAAACTTTCTATTAACTTTCCGCTTTTAGCCTCTTTGAACCACAACGCTCGATCTTTCTCTGCTCCGTTTTATAGCATATTTTCGCTAATTAATTTCTACAACTCATCTCTCTCTCTCTCTGTCTCGCTCGCTCGGAAAACTTGAGTACAATTAGTCATATGAACAGCTAAATTAACTGGCACATAAACCCTGATATTCACGATACACTATTCACATGCAGCTTAAGAAAACTAGGTTTATTTAAATTACACTTAAAGCGCTTAGAGTCAGGCAGGCAGGCAGGCGGGGGGAAGGCCCTTCGCTAATGATATAATAAATCTTCGTGGCTCGTTAAGAGTGTCAGACTGTGTCAAATTAGGCATGCCATATGGTGTGCAGGTAGCTGTCAGATACAGCTACCAGATACAGCTACCATATATGCTTGATACATATATGTATGTATGTATACCATATGCGGGTCTTCAGCTTGTGTGGGCGCTGCGTTTCATGTCTTCGTCGCTTTGCGCCATTGGCATTTTGGCCCAATTTCAATTAATTTACATGCATTACAATTCAATTAGTCAACACAAAGCAGCAAATTTTCGGTAAATTTGCATGCCTCACATCGGTTTGCTAATTGTATCTGCAACTTGTTGTCTGCCCCGGGGGGGGTCGGCAGCATACACAGCTTATGCAACTGGCAACGCAGCTTGCATCTCGAATGAGCCAAAAAGCTGCAAATTAACCAACTTGTGCTGCAGTTGCTGCAGCTGGCAGGGAGCAAACTGAGTGTGGCAGCTGTGCAGTCCAAGCTTCTCTTTCCAGTGTTTCTCCTGATGCTATCTGAGCTGTTGTTGATGTTGTTCAATTTCTGAAAAACAAAACACTTTATCAATATGAGTTTATAAACATTGTGTAAATACTTGAAGAGCTTTTACCTTTGTTTTTGCCTGCAATAAACTTAATTAGTTATGTTTTTTGAAAACCTTCAAAATTGTTTACCAAAGAATTTGCTAAGATTGTTTTCCAACACATTCTCTTTGTAGTTATAGCCGCAAATTAGTCAAAAAATGCTAGCCCCACAAATTAAGC
This sequence comes from Zaprionus ghesquierei, assembly GCA_018904095.1. Classification (NCBI taxonomy): domain Eukaryota; kingdom Metazoa; phylum Arthropoda; class Insecta; order Diptera; family Drosophilidae; genus Zaprionus; species Zaprionus ghesquierei. The sequence continues at coordinate 5,715,949 of JAEIGP010000806.1, read as the reverse complement.
CACATTTTTCACTTGTTGCCCAGTAACAACAACAACAATTAACAACAACAACAGCACGTAGACAAATCGTGCTAATTTATAAACTGTTTTACGAGCCATTTTCCTACACTTCGTCTCGGACGGGGAAAGATACGCGATAATATCAAGCAAAACTGAAAAAAAAAGTTTTGACCAAGTTTCTTTTTCCAACTCGATTGTTAAATAACATTTGCTATTGTTTTTGTTGTTGTTATTGTTGTTGTAACTGGACCTGCTGGCGTTATTGTGTTGTGCCTTGCAATTGTTTCACTTGCTGGCGGCAATTTGTTGTTGTCAGCCGAAGGCGAGAGGGAAAGGGGAAAGGGGGGCAGACTTCTTTCGCTTTCATGCTATGCGCCTCGTGCCTCAAGCCAACTGGACGCGGTTGTTGTAGGTGCTGCTCTAAGGTATTTTTGTTGTTGTTTTGGGCCAGACCGAATTTCAGTTAATTACACAATTTTATGTAAATTTCTCTTTGAGATGCGCCCGTTGCTATCGTTGTTGCTATCGTTGTTGTTGTGCATTCTTTGTGCGGCTACGAATTAATTACTTATTTGCGTAGCCAGCGAACTATTTTGTAGGCAATTAAAATGCCTTTAGCTGCGCCTCTGCTTTTGCCCTGAACTGCAGTCATTTTGTCGATACAAAAATAGGCAAACAAGACGGAGAGACAGAGAGACGGGCGAAAAAAAAAAAGTGAAAGGCAATTGCCAAATCTTGAGATTGACCAACCGACGAAAAGCGAAGCGAAGCCATCAAACGCAGATTACCATGCAGACACTTTATGTGGCAAGGGGAGGGGGTCCACCATGTCTTGTCTTGTGCCAGCAACCAGTTCTTCTTTGGCTTGTCGTTCTGTGTGCTGTCAAACCAAAGTATTTGCCACAAATTTTCAATCAGCCGTTTGTCGCCTTAATGATGTGAGCACGATTGGTTCAAGTCGATCGGCTAACTGATTTGCCTGTTTGACAAGCGGAGCACTTCGATTGCCACACAACAAAAGCTGCTCCAGTCACCAGTCAGGCGGAAAATCAGTTTTCAAATGCGAACAAAGGTAGCTATACCATCTGCGATCAAGATAATCAAAGTCCCAGTTGCAATCTGTGTAGGATCTGTGAAACGTGAATCAAGCGAACCTCTTGCGAAATCATTTTGTTGCGGAGTTTTGAAATACTGCAGGTTTTCTGAGGGAATATGAAAAGATAAGTAAGCGATTAGGTAAGAGAGATATGAAAGATCATGATCGAAGATCTTCTTTCAGGTAAGTGATAGATACATATATATGATTGATTGACAGATCTACCAAGAAAGAGATTGACCTGAATGTAGTTGACTTGGAGTAAGAAGATGGAATGAATATGATATACAAAATATGAAAGATCGTGGCTTAGATAGAGAAGAGAGTAGGAAAGGAAGAGGGACATACAGACATAGAAATTGACTAAGAGTTCCCATGATCAGTTAGGCTGATCTGACTGCAGTTGACTTGCAGCAAATGCAGATCACAATCTTCAAACTTGCACCCAATAAGATCCTCAGAGATCCCACGGCCCCTGAGAACGCAGCTAACAAGCTTGATCAATTCATAAAACTATAGAATGCTGTTCTGATTGTAGATTAACAATGTAATGTGTCTGTACACTTACAATTGCCAATTAATGCGACCTGCATTCGAAGCTGTCAAACGAAAGATGTCGATCGCAAGAATGCTCATTAATTATGCCCAAAAAAACATGTTGTTCTAACTTTTTGACATCCACAATTGCGCAAGATCTCCTCTGGCCAAAAAAAGCTGTAGAATCTCTGCGAACCTTGAAACTTCACGAATGACTAAAACTGCAACGCGCCCTAGAAACAAAAAGAAACTCCGAAAAAAAGCAAAACATTAAACTAGGCGCAAGTCGACAAAAAGACGCGGTAGCAGAAATAAACAAAAATTTTTTGGAGAGGAACACGATGCATGGACGGATGGAGAGGGGAGGGTACAGGAAATACGAAAGGCAGCGGGAAACGAGGCCATGCGAGGCTTGGAACTCACTGAGATTGGTTCGCTTGCCCCGTTGCCAGTGGCCAGATTGAAGTTTCGGTGCAACGTATCTGCAAGATACTTAAATCCAAAAGACACTACGTGCTCTCGAGGCCATTGCGCAACTTCGCGAGTTAGTTGCCGTTGGCTGAAGATTTGAAGAATTTATGGGCACTTGGGTAACTCTTAATTAACCAACAAAAAAACGACTCGAGGAGCTGCGTCTGCTGCTGTTGCTACTTCTGATTTGATCCATTATATTCTGATTAACATGTGCTCTATAAGTGCCTCATTTTGTGTCTACAAATCACTTTCACTGCCTACCTAACGCCACGAGGCAACCGAAACCAAAGGCGAAACAGAAACAGAAACAGCAAAGAAAAGAAATCTCTAGATTGGATAGATTTCGCTTTCGTTGGCCGCTTTTGGAGAGCTCATCGCCAGCTCAGACAATCCGGCGTACCGAACTGATGTGTGTGTGTGTGATGTGAAATCAATTATGAGTTATTAACAAATTAGTCGGGTTCGCTGCAGAGTCGTGTAGCTGACAGATATAACATCATTGTGGATCAACGCCCCGCCAAAAAAAAAAAAAAAAAAACAACTAAAAGTGAAAAATGTATTTTTGATAAATGCCGTAACTGAATTTTCACTCCTACTTCTTTATCCAAAAAAAATCTCATAGCTCATAAGCATAATGCCCGTTTGATATGACAGCCCTAATATGTAACGCTTTCGTAATAAAATACAATTTAGGGAACATTCAAGTGGTCGCACCCTCCGCTCCTCTACGTTGTTGTTGATTTTTATTAGGCGTGTTTTCTTTTTTTTGGTTTCTTTCGGAACTTTCTTTGTTGTCCAAATGCAGAGTTATTTATAGTGTTTACCTGTTTGTCGATTATGAAGTGTATGTTATACGATTTGGGAGATTAATGAGCCGATTAATGTGCAATGTAAATTTTCCACACTTTAATTGTTGGCCTAAGCTAATAAATTTCTTTGATTTTTGATTAGTTACAAAAAGAAAGGAGATTTGTTGTCATAAGTTGTAGTTCTTCTATTTCACTGTATTACGTAAGAGCTAAGATAGCTTACTTACTTACTCTTTGTTGCTTAGCAAAGGAAGCTGCATTGTCTGGCTTTCTATAAATATTGTACAATATTTTGTTTTGTTTTATATCTATCAAACAATCGCCTAATTCGTTCGACCTCATGAAAATCCCCACTGTCAAGCATTATAAGCAATTTCGATTTCAATAATCTTCAACGCCTAAACCCAATCAAAGTCTCGTGATTAATTGACTTTGTTATAAACATGGCCACCGTTTGAATACCCCCTTCTTTTTCTGATCACTCGAGACAGCAACTCTCCAATTGACACAGCATTGACACCTTCAGCAGCAGCAGCACGACACAAAGACAGACAGACGGACAGACAGACAGACATCGTGTTGGCATGTGACAAACACAAGAGTCGCACCTGCCGTCGGAGTCGTTAACAACTAGGCGCATGCGTAGCGCCCACTGTACAGGTTGGGTGGGGGGGGGCTCAAAAGGTGGTAATGATTGGCATGCGAGAGTAAAACGTGAAAGATAAAGAAAGAGAAGAAATGAAAGCGTTTTGCATGCAAGAAAAAGGAAAAATGCTGAGCATGAAATTAACATGTTCGTAAAGTTCCAAGGCATACCTATGAAATATGACACAAAGTGTTCGACGAGCCCTACGTCTTGGACGAGAGTTCATCGACGCTGCTGACGTTGATTGCAGCTGTACAGCTTTTTGGAGGTACTTGATTGATGATTGATTGACGGTTTCACCAAATGCGCAATTTGTCAAATGCGCCGGGGAAACTTTACACAGAAAAAGAAATCTTACTTGTGTGAAAAATTGTTTAAAGCAGATGAAAGATGCCCTGGCGGGTTATTGACAGCCGCTGACCTATGATGCTTTCAATTTCCTTGGGATAGGTTTGAATTTATGAAGCCGATGATTGAGCATAGACACTGAGTTGATGGGCTATCAATTACTTTACTTCTGCAAAATATTTAAATTCAGAAATTATTCATCAGAAATATGCAAGTTTTACATAATAAACCAAATGATATTAGCGCCTCGCACCTGTGCCTCACTCCGTCTCTTGATGGCAGTTGCATAACCCCTCCACTCGGCCGAGTGTCAGCTTTGACGGCAGCCAAATCCCAATGATGAGCTGCATCATTAGCGGCTACAACATAATTACCCTGTGAGTAGGAAAAGCCGAGCGGGAGGGGGAGAAGGCCTACACCAGTGCTGTTGGCAGGGGGTCATGTACCGAGGGTCGGTCTGAATCTTTGAAAAATCTTGCAGACGCATCCAAATGTCGCAAGTTAGTGCAAAAGCCATAAGATTTATGGCCCTGGCAATTAAATTATGCATGCTGCTAAGCATATAAGCACTTCCCCTTGCCGCGCCCCTTCCTCTCACCCGCTGCGCCAATGGACGCACTCATCACTCGGCGCAGTCGGCTTCGGCACTGTTGGACGCGCGCTTCTTGTCTATGGAAATTGCGTTGAATAACGGTTGTTAAACAATTTCTGTTGTTGTTGTTGTTTGTGTTGCTGCTGCTGCTGCAGAGGCTTCTCTTTGTTTCTGCCGAATCATTTCAAAGCGATGCGTAGACGATGCGTATGACAAGCAGTTTGGGGGCTTGCCGTCAGAAAGATTGTATAAGCAGCATGTTTGGCACTGTGAAAGATCCCAGGCGACGACAATTTACAATTGTAGCTGCAGATGCACAGGCAACAAAAAAAAAAAAAAGGCAGAAGAAAAGAAAACAAGAAACAAACACGAAAACAAAAGGAAATTCGTTACAATGCAACACGTAGTTACCGGCAGCATCAATTTGAAGGAAATAAACAGCGCCATTCGCTGGCAATGTCTCAATTCATCATTTTGTGTTGCATATGACAGCTCTTTTTTGTACTATCTCGAGTATTGCGTTAGAAAAGGTTTAATTTGAACACAAGTAGCTTAAAGCGATGGTGCCGCGCGAAGTTGGCTGCGATTGCAGCATAATGCATTGAAATGATGCTAATATCGATAGGCAATATTTGAAAGTTCGATTGTAGGTCAAGGCCAGTACGCTGATCGGCAAGAATTACACAATAAAATGTTGCGATGGCTTTAATTGTTAAAAAAACATGTTGCTGTTTTATTGTGAAAACATTTGAAGTCGTTTTATTGTTCAAAATTGAAGCAAACTGAATTGATACTTTTACTCACAGGCTTAGGAAAATAGTGTCGATATCTAATATGCACACTACAATCGATACCATAAGAGTGCACATATCGAAGCTGTCGTTAGCGGCATAAATTACCCTGAGCTGCAGCACAGCAACAAGTTGTTTTTAACCCACATTTGGCTGAGCGCAAACTTGGCCCGACTGCCCCAAAGGACCCCATGTCGGGTAATCGGGACGCACAGATCTAGTTGCTGTGGCCATTCAAGTGGAGCAGCAACAAACGAGGAAACTGGTTCAAGTCCAGCCCACTCTTTCGATCAGTCAATGGCAAATTTGCTGTGCCAGTTTTCCATTTCGCTGATGAATCTGGTTTTTCTGTTACCTCTCTCTTTTTTTCCCCATTGAAATGGAAACGGGGTAATAATGTCAACGTCAAATGATGCAACTGGTCGTAATATTGTTATGCTACCATTGTTGATAGTGTTGTAAGTGCATTTTTTTATGAATCCAACTAAAGTTTGATCTTTCTCATTCGCTTGCAGCCGCTTCCCTTTCACAACGCGCATCGTCGTCAACTGAACCTGCCCCAGCAATACAATCAGCAGAACTTTGTCCAGGCCGGCGTCGAGTTGCCCATTCCACCACAGCATCAGCAGCAGCAGCAGCATCGTCAGCATCACGCACACCAGCAATCGCATCAGCCGCATCTGCAGCAACAGCAGCCCCAGCAGCAGCATCGCTTTGCGCAATTCCCTCAGCAACAGCAGCAGCAGCAGCAGAAGCAACAGCTGCAACAACAGCCACCCCACAGCAATCAGCAGTTCCAACGCTCCACACAAAATCAACTGCAAACAGCGCCGCAATATCCTCAAGCTCCTCTTAATCTGCAGCAGCAACAGCAGCCACAACAACAACAGCAACAGCAGCAGCAACAATTGCCCTCGTCTGGCAACAATCTTGACCTGCATCATCAGAACTTCTTGGATTTGCGTAACTTTGCCAGCTCACAGCAAGTGCCACAGCGCCACAAGCCGTTTACGTCGGACTCACGTCTGCAGTCCACGGCTTTTCCAGCACAAGCTTATCAGCAACAGTTGCAGCAACAGCAGCTGCAGCAGCAACAGTTTGCTTATCAGCAGCCACAGCAATTTGGCCAACAGACCACACAGAAGCTTCCAAGTCAAGCGCCTGTGCCCACTTTCCAGACCATTGCACAGCCACAGCAGCAACAGTCGCAGTTCAATCAGTACCAACAGCAGCAGCAGCAACAACAGTTGGCAGCACCTCAGCAACAGTTGGGCCCACAACAACAGCAGGCACCACAGCAATACCAATTGACGCCCCAACTGGGTCTGCCCTTGCCTCAAATCTTCAACAATTTGCAGTCCACGGCCTTCCCTGCTCAGCCATCGCGTGAAACCTTCCAGCAGCAGCAACAACTACACCAGCAACAGCAGCAGCAGCAACCACTGTTCCCGCAGCACCAGCAGCAGCCACTTTTGCAGCAACAGCAGCCCTTCATCAGCAACGCACCACAGACACAGCCCGCTGACCAGGAGTACAAGCAGAAGCTAATCCAGAAGCACGAGCAGTTTGTGGCCAAGCAGTACGAGAAGTCGCAGCACAAGGTGCGCCAGCAACATGAGGAGTTTGTGGCAAAGCAACATGCCATCAAGGCGCACGTGCTGCCCACCATCATCAGCCAGCACAACAATTTTCCACCACAGGCGCATTTCGCACAGCCACCGCGTGGTCGTCCCGTCGCACATCCCACAGAGTACAATCAATTCAATAGCGCATTGCAGCAATACTACAAGGAGCATCCAACAACAACAACAACGACCACCACCACCACAACCACTACAGAGGCTACCACAACGCCCAAGAAGAACATCTACTCGCAGGTCAAGGCGGAGCTGGGCAAATATGGCAATCAGAAGCTTAGCAAGAAGCCGGTGAAAACTATTGCTCGTGAGGACTTGCTCAAGCAGTTGAAGGCAGCGCTCTCGGAGACACCTCAACAGCCACTGACGGGTAACAAGACCTACGATGAGATGGACTTGGTGTTGCCCAATGGACAGCGAGTGCAGGTCATTCGCACCACTGATCCCAATCTTGTGCAGGGACAACAGGCTTACTCGCAGGAACAATTACAGACCCTCTTGGCACAGCAGGCTTTGGGCACGGATGCTAAATTGAGCCTCAGCGATGTGGCACCCAACAAGAGCAAGGATCTCGTTCTGCCTGGCGGTGGTAAGGTGCAAATTCTTCGCTCACCCGATCCACAGGAATCCGATACGTTGCCCACTCAGTCGTTGCCTGGCGGCGTCGACTTGTCCAGCCTGGCTGCCTTGTATGGTGGCGGAGCCGGTGACATTCAGGGCGTTACCAATGGAGCCAATAGCATTGCCAGCTCAGCTGTAATTACTTCCGACTCGGATGATCCACCCACACTGGAAGAGCTGGCCAAGCGTGGTCTCATACCCGATGGCTATGAAATCGAAGGATTGAGCTCGAATTCCCCTGCCAAGGCAACGCCTGCACCGCCCACATTGCCGCCCAAGAAGAAGGCTACATATGTCTATCTGGAAGAGCAGGCCGATGGCAGTTTCAAGATTCAGGGTGTCAAGGCCAACGGCGAGAAGGAGACCAAGCAGACAGGCGCGGAGGTAGAGAGCATTCTGGAGCGCATACGCAGTGGAGAGATTAAGTTGCCGCCTTCTGTTTATCGCCTGACATTGCCCAATGATGAAGTCGTAGAGATCAAGAGCGGAAAGATCATTCAGACCACAACGACACGTGCTCCACCTACCACCACATTTAGCACCACAACAACGACAGCAAGACCCACCACAACAACAACCACAACACCAACGCCTTTCATCTCTCGCGGCACACCAAGCAACCATCGTCAGTATCATCCGTCTCGTCTCTCCACAACCACCTCAACCACACCAGCGCCTGTGACGAGCACCACCAGCGCACCCTACACGCCACGCTTCACTAGCTACTACGAGAGCAGCAGCACCGCCAGCGCCGCTGCCGCCAGTCTTATTCGTACCACCCCAGCGCCCATCTATAGCTCGTCTCCTGTTACACAATCCTCGTACATTGGAGGTCCATCTACGCATCTGCCTGTGGTGACGGAGCGTCTGTCTCAGGACATTGCACAGACTGCCGAACTGCTGCCGCCACCTCAATATGCCGACGCGTTGGTGCAGGAAACCGAAAACACTGAGAAGGCTGCATCCACGGGCGGCGTCTCTGTGCTCTCCAATCCCAGTGAGGATCTGCTGCAGATACTCAAGTCCAATGGACTCTTCGCCATGGCCAAGTATCTGCGTCAGAGCGGTCTGGATAGCATCTTGAACGAGACGGGACCCTACACCATATTTGTGCCTACCGACAAGGCTTTCAAAAATCTGCTCGTTCAACTGGGCGGACCTGAGCGTGCCGAGGAGAAGTTCCACTCCAATCCGCGTCTACTGAGTGGCGTAAGTGTTGTGAGATTTTAAAAGAGTCTATGTGCTAATTGAGTGCCTTCCTTTCCAGCTACTACTGCATCACGTTATTCCCGGAGCCTTTGAGATTGCCACACTGCAGGACGAGATGACGGGCGTCTCCCTGGCCGGCACTCAGCTGCGCGTTAACCAATACAACATGCACGATCAGGAGTGGAACGATGTCACTGTAAGAGATGTCATAGTTTATCCTACCTTATTTCTAACTCACATCCCGAATACCTTTCCAGCTGACCACCATTAACGGAGCAATGGTTGTGCTGAACAAGAAGGACATTAAGATACCACAAGGTGTGGCGCATGCAGTGGATCGTGTTATGTTCCCCCTGCCTGTGGGAGATCTGCTGCAGACACTGCAATCGGATCGTGAGGGTCGTTTCTCTAACTTCCTGAAGATATTGTATACCTCGGGATTATCGGAGAAACTACAGAGCAAGGGTAGGTTTGGAGCAGCAGCATCCACTGTAGACCTGCAATTTAATCTTTCTCTTATTGCCCCGTCAGGCGTCAAGACGTACACCGTCTTTGCACCGGTTGACAAGAGCTTCAGTGAATTGGATTCGGATACGTTGGAGAAACTGTACACAGACAAGGAGGCAGCTGAGGAGTTTGCCATGAAGCACATTGTGCCCGGTGCACTCTTCTCGGCTGGCATGCGCTTCTACCAGGTCAAGGATTCGCTCTTTACCGGCAAAACGGTTGTGCTGCAAAAGACATCCGCCGGCAAGATAAAGGTGAACGATGCACAGATGGTCACCTCGAATATACCAGCGACCAATGGTGTCATTCATGCTCTGGACGGTGTCCTGGCGTGAAGAGATTAGCTTGACAATTGGCACCCCAGAATGGGGAGGCGCCTTGTTAATGAAGTTTTCGTTTAGTTTATATGCATCCAAAATCCATTGGGGGTTCAAAATCTCTATATAATTATCACATATAAATCGGAATTGTTAGTGAAATCTTGCCACACAGTCTGTAGAAATCACGATGTCTTGTTGAAGAGAATTGGTGCAAAAACAAACCCAAGAAACCCAAACAGCAAAAGAACAAGATAAAGATGAAATTGGGGTGCTTCCATTATTATAACTGTTTTTTTTTTCTTTCGCTTTCATAAACAGTCATTAAAAATAGAAATAGTGTAATCTAAGTGAACGAGAAGAAAGAGCGAGTGTAAAAAAATTGTTTGAGAACGAAGACGGCAATGAAAATGAAAATGGAATTGTAGCTTAAGAGTTTTATATCTAATTTATTTTTTTGGTCTTTAAATCCAATGCGAAATTCAGTTAATTAAGTTCTAAAATTAAGTTGATGCGAAACCTTTTTTTTTAATAATTACGTAATAAAAATAAACATAAAATCAGATTTGTTGTGTCAATGAAAATAAAAGCTGCTGTGGGTTTGGCAGCCACTGTGCTTGGTAAGAGCAACTCAGTTTAAGAGCTACTGTGGCCTGTGGACTTTTTGGCTTGTGAACAGGCTACAGTTTTGTTGCAACTGTGTATAAATGTGGAACGTGTGGGACTTTCGAGGGTCACTGAACTAAATTTCAGCTGGTTTTTGCACCGACTAAACCACACAGCTTGGGAGCCGTGTTGCCAAATATAAGAACTAAAGGACCTTTTTTTAGCGGAAAAAGCCAAAAGGACCGCTAAAGTAACTGTTGACTTCAGCCATCAACCAGAGAACTGTCATAGACAAGTCAAATAGCGTCTACAGCACATCCAGCCCTGGCGAATTTTCGCAACCCCAGAGCCACAGGCGCAGCGCTGCTTTGCGCTCGGCCCTCTGCCTGTATAGAACCCGATGCAGCGTAAAGCAACATTGATTCCCGCCTTACGTTATCCAAAAAATAGACCTCACAACACAGTTATATACATATACATATAATTCTCATAAATTCTTTATTAAGTCGACTTTTAAAATGTTTTTTGGGTTTTCATTCGTTTGCGGACATTTCAATTAGTTTACTTTTCTATGCAAATACCATTCAATTATATTATTATAATTAAAAAATTTCGGTTTCTCGTTATTCATAAATTTCGTTTTGCTCGGCGAGCAATCAAGTATCGAAACATCTCTCAATCTTTCTCTCACACCCATCCATTCGTATAATTAATAATATTCATTTATTTGTTGATTAAATACGTTTGTATTTTATTTAT